>JAKWJA010002499.1:51448415-52089989 GCA_027704765.1 Solanum habrochaites | reverse complement strand
AGATTTACGGAATTCAATTATAAAGTCTAGTGAATTTTTAGGTTCAAGGTTAAACACATAAAGTGTGAGTGTTGTTAGTTCTGAAACCTTATTGTGAATATCATTATATATTGAATAGATTCCATTGGTTCAGAAGCTCAACGGAAAGGGAAGGCTCAAGTCCAAGAGTAATTATTTCGATGCTCTAGGCAAGGGGATTCTAAACTCTGGTTAAGCGTACGAAATTCGTGTATTTTCCTTGTGTGATGTTGAGACTGATTGGATATTGTTGTTTATTTGTTGGGTGTTGTATTTCTTGTTGTAAATTGCTTATGCGTTGTTATCAAATGGTTACCCCGCCTTTTCATTTGAGCATGTCATTTGCATTGTATCATGAGACATGGTGGTTGTAAGAGGATGAGTAATATTTTCGAGGGTTTAGCGGCGCCGCGGATGGATATTATATTTCGAGGGAAGTATCGCGCGCCGCGAAGGTTATAGTTATCGAGGGGTAGTGTCGTGCGCCGCGACAGATGAATGGACAGATATGTCCTCCAGGGTCCGGCGAGAGACACGGGTGGTATCGTTTTTTAGGGACAGACATGCATCACGATATTTGACATTGACATCTCATGGCATTGCACATTTTTATATTGATGAACTTGAACATGTGTTTTGCTGATCTTGTGATTGTTTCTCTGTGAAGCTTGTGAATGTTGAAATTGAGTTGTTATGAGAATGTGTAATAAACTGATAGAGTGTGATTATTGAGTGGTGTGTTGGTAAACTGTTAGCTGTAGGTGGAGGTTTAGATAGGCGTAAGGAGTACCGTATTTGTTCACCGTAACTTGTGTTTAGAGGTTGCTTGTTGGGTACGCGTGGTGGTCTCACCCCTTGCTTTACAAAATTTTTGTAGGTTACGAGCACGGATTTTTGATACCCTTCCATCTCTTCGATCGCGGAATCTTGTGGAGGATTGTGAGGTAGCTGATTGTCATCTCAGCGAAAAAACTCCTACTCCAGTTTATGATTTTGTTTTACTTGGAAAGAAACTTCATTTTAGACTCTATTTATTTAAATTCTAATATTTACATTAGAGGCTGGTGCACCGTGAAACCATGGTTTTGGGAATTGATTAATATGACTTGTTTCCTATAGACAATTGTTGTTGAAGTGTCTTTACTTCCGCACTTGTTAGATATTTGGTTTTAGGCTGACTTGTCTTGGTGGGATAAGACGAGTGCCAGGATCACACCATTTTTGGGGTCTGTGACAAAATGGTATCAGAGCCCCAGGTCATAGGTCTCACGTTATACAAGCGAGTCTACGTAGAGTCTCAAGGATCAGTACGGGACGTCTGTACTGAATTTGAGAGGCTACAAGGATTACTAGGAAACTGCTTTTGTCTCTTTCCTCATCGTGCTTAGTCACTTCTTTAGTACTGAGTTATGTATACTCTTTGACAGATGACGAGAAACTAGAACTAATGTTACTGTGGGGGTAGAGGGAGGCACTTCCCGAGGCAGTTGTTGAGGCCCCCAGCGTAGAGGTAGGGGTAGATCTCGAGCTAGAGGTGTGGCTAGTAGATGCGACAGTAAGACAGAGGTCGTGGACGTGGAGCAGCACCAGTGAGAGGTCGTGCTAGAGAGGTCTCATACCGAAACCACAGATTGAGTGAGGGGGTTCTTGGGGGGGGGGGGGTCGTCAGAGGGACCAGTGCCTCCAGATCCGTAGTCACACCTTTGCTTCAGGATACGTATTGAGGGTGGTAAGTGTGTTAAAGGATTTTCTCAGGGTGGTGGGCTGGCAAACCACCACACCACATGACTCTCGTATAAGAGGGGGGCTAAGACCAAGAGCAGCAACAAGCTCAAGTTGTTCAGGATGCGGTGGGGGGCAACTACCAGTAGATCCCGCGGTCGAAGATGTTGTACAGCAGTTGGGCGGTCAAAGTTGCATCGATGGTTGTTTCTGACAGGGATGAGCAGCGTAGGTATGAGAGATTTCGAAGATGGACCCACCTCAGTTAGGGGGGAGAGCGAGTGACGCTCATGAGTATCTAACTACCTGCGAGAGTTACTAGAGGTGGTTGATAGCTGAGTCACAGGGGTTAGATATGCTACACTCAGCTTCGTGGACCAGCGAGAGATGGTGGAGGACTATTCGGGGATGTTGCCAGTGGATCTCCTCCAGTGACTTGGGAGCAGGTTGCTAGCGCATTCCAGATCGTTTTATCCCATGGAGCGTGAGAGAGGAGACGTCGCTCTGCTGAGGTTTGAAGAGTCTGAGAAAGGATGGTTATCGGTTACAGAGTAGGAGGCGCGTTTTTGCCAGTGTCTAGGCATGCGTTGGCCATTATTCCAAATGAGACAGAGAGGATCCGCAGGATCGTGAGGGGATTGACTTTCTCTATAGATCAGTTGTATTTCGAACATCTAGGGGGGCTTCTTTCAGTCCATGTGAGCGCCGCCAAAGAGGCGAATTGTGGAGATGAGAGGAGTTTGGGACCCTAAAAAGGGCCCGTATAATCAGGGACAGTATGGGCCTCATTTCGAGGTTAGGTGATCACAGAGAGTGGGTTGGTTCTTTCAGCAGCGGGACCACTATTCAGCATCTATGCGACATTTGAGGGTGGCCAGAAATCTAGGGGTTCTTATGGCCAAGGTCAGGGCTCGTACGGTTCACAGCGCGACCAAGGGCGAGGCAAGTATAGGTGTTTTCAGGGTCACACAGCCGTTACAGGTCAGAGATTTTGTTTCGTTACGTGTGGAGCTCACGATAATCTAATGCGGCCGGCGTGTACTTCACCAAAGGGGTCGTGGTGGGCCTCGACCTAATTCTTCATCCAGGACTAGACCACCAGCACCACAGAGGGTAGAGAGGTCGTGGCAGAGGTCAGTCAGGTAGAGGTGGGTGAGAGGTGATAGAGTTTTATAGTATTGGGGTTGCAGACTCAGCAGAGTGGGGGTAGAGGTACCCACCCAGGCATGGAGGTGGACGAGGGGCTACTGCTATGCTTTCCCCGGGAGACCTGAGGCGGAGACCTCCGATGCTGTTATACAGGTATCATCCAGTAGGCCATCGACTGCGTCTGTGTGTGTGATCCAGGTTCTACATTCTCTTATGTGTGCTACGTATTTGAGCTAAATTGAATGATATGTGATAGCATGAATGTACCTATCGTGTTTCGTACACCCGGGGGTAAGCCCTTAGTGGGGATCGAGTATATCGCTCTGTCTTATATCATTGCGGGGTATGCACCTTGGGTGAGACTTAATCATTCGGGGGATGGTAGACTTGATGTTATCTTGGGTATGGATTGGCTTATCATTATCATGCTGCCTGAATTGTAATGCTAAGACTGTGACTTTAGCAATGCCTGGTATTCCGAGGGTGAGGGAAGAGGATAGTGGTTCTTCTTCCTAGCAAGGTCATCTCTTTTAGCCTATGCTCGAAATTGGTGGAGAGGGGGTGTTTGTCTTAATAGAGTGTATTAGGTGATACTAGTGGTGAACACCTTCCATGGACTCTGTTCACGTGGTCAGGAGTTTCTCGATGTATCCTTCTGATCTTACAGGTGTTCCTCCCGATAGGATATCGATTTTGCTATTGATTTGGGCCGGGCACTAAGCCTATTTCTAACCTCAATATGTATGGCCCCAGCAGAGTTGAAAGAGTGAAGATCAGTGCAAGATTTATTGAGTAAGGGTTTTATCGCCCTAGTGTATACCTTGTTCTGTTTTTATTTTTTTTTTTTTTTTAGGGTGCCCCTGTATTGTGTGTGAAGAAAGGAGCTGGGACTTGAGGATGTGTATTGATTACAGGACGTTGAAAACAAGTAACAGGGAAGAATAAGTATCCTCTTCCGCGTATTGATGACTGTTGATAAGTTTACAGGGAGATCATTGTTCTATAAGATTGATTTGACGGGTCTGGGTATCATAAGGTGAAGATTCGGCATAAGATATCCAAGACCGTTTTCGACCCGGGTATGGGCATTATGAGTTCTAGTGATGTCCTTCGGATTGACTATGCCCTGCAGCATTCATGGAGTTGATGAATGGGTGGGGTGTTGTTTGCATTTACCTTGATTCTTTTGTGATTTTTGCATCGTGAAATCTTGGTTTGCTTCTAAGACTGAAGGAGGACCATGTCCGACACTTGAGGATTACTTTCAAAGGTTGAGAGAAGAGAAGTTGTATTGCAAAGTTCTCAAAGTGTGAGTTCTGGCTTACTTCTGTGGACATTCTTGGGACACGTGGTTGTCCAAGGAGGGGATTAGAGTAGAATCCGGCCAAAAATTGAGGCAGTTAGAGGCTGGACGCGGAGTCCTACTTCACCTACTGAGATTAGGAGTTTTGTGGGACTGGCAGGCTATTACGACGATTTGTTTCAGAGTGCTATCTATTGCAGCTCCCATTGACTAGATTGACTCGACGGGTGTGGGTTTCAGTGTCTGATGAGTGTGAGAGAGCTTCAAAAGCTTCAAGCTTTGGTGACTTCTGCTCTGTGTTGACTTACCTGAGGAAGTGTAGACTTTACTGGTATTTGAGCTTCAGGAGTTGGTTTGGGTGGTTGATTTGATGCAGAAGAAGGGGAAGTGATTGCTTATGCTTTAGGCCATTGAAGTACCATGAGAAGAAACTACCCTACTCATGATCTGGAGTTAGCGGCTGTGGTATTTGTACTGAAGTTATGGCGTCCTTATGTGTATGGGAGTGCATTGTGAGATCTTCACTGTACATCGGATCTTCAGTATATGGTCTTTAGCCAGAGGGATTTGAACGTGAGGAACGGAGCTGGCTGAGTTGCGTGAAGGACTATGTGTGCCAGTTTGTATCATCCAGGAAAGGCCATGTTGTGGCCGATGTCTCTGAGTAGGAAGACTCATAGCATGGGGAGTCTTGCAGCGCTTAGTTTGAGGAGGAGACCATTGGCTACGATTGCAAGATATTAGCAACAGTCTGTACGCTTCAGATTTCAGAAGAGAGTGATGGGATGATTTGCTTTTATTGAGGATAGGTCTTCTTTAGTCGAGCAAATTCCGTGCACACCAATTTGATGATTGAAAAATTATGTCTCATGCGAGCCAAAGTAGGAGAGGGGAAGCTACGGAGGACTGTCCTTGATTATGATGGTGTCTTGCGGACGGACGGGCACAGAATTTGTGGCCCAGGATAGGCGATTTGATAGATTGATTCTTGAGGAGGCCCATTGTATCGGTATTTCCATCCATCCGGGAGCCGGCGAAGATGATATCATGATCTGAGTCAGCATACATAAAAAAAAAAGGTGGTGTGGGATGAAGAGAGCTATTTCGATTTGTTCGAGGGGTCTGACTCTTGCAGCAGGTAAGTGTGAGCAACCAGCGGCCCGGGGTGTATATCAGAGGATGCCTATTCCTACTTGGAAGTGGAGAGGATTACTATGGACTTGGGTGGGGTTTGCCTACCACAGGGGGTGGTTAGACTCTATTTGGTTGTTGTTGTAGGGTTGACCAAGTCTGCCCACTTTATTTGGTTCGGGTGAAAGTTTACGGCAGAGACGTTAGCAGAGCTATATATGAAGTAACATTGGCGACTAAATGGGAGTTCATGTGTCTATCATTCAGATCGAGGTTTCACTATTTACTTCTCACTTCGGAAGGCATTTACAACCCATGGTCTGGGTACTCAGTTAGATATGAGTACGGCATTTCCACCCTCGAACGAGGCAATCTGAAGCGGACCATTCAGTATTGGAACATATGCTTCGAGCGTGTGTAATCGTTTTGGTGCAAGAGTGGGATCGACATTTACCCATTAGCGGAGTTCGGCCTATAATAACAGTTATCAATCTAGTATCCAAATGGCCCCATTTGAGGCATTGTAGGTAGACGGTTGTAGATCGTCCTTGGTTGGTTTGAATCGTCGGAGATGGACTCATGGATACAGGGACTTGCTTAGCGATGCTAGGGAGAAAGTTCGTATGATTCAGTCTTAGATTAGTGACAGCTCAGAGTCGACCAATAAGAGGGTATGCAGACCGGAGAGTTAGAGCCTTGGTGTTGTATGGAGGGTTGATCATGTTTGGATTCGAGTATCACCCATGAAGGGTGGATGAGGTTGGAAAGAAGGGCAAGCGTTAGCCTAGGGTCATTGGACCTTTTGAGATTTTGAGCAGAGTGGGAGAGGTGGCCTATAAGTTGGCCTTGCCACCTAGTTTTGTCGGCAGTTCATCCTTGGTTCTCCGGTTTGCCATGTCTCTATGCTCGGAAGTATATTACGCGATGAATCTCATGTGATTTCACTCGATTTGCTGGAGGGGCCAGTACTTGACATTGAGGAGGAGCTATAGCTATTTTGGATAGGAAATTCGGAGAAGCTTAGGACCCAAAGAGATTTGCTTCAGTGAAGGTGCAATGGAAGCACACGATCAGGGGGAGAGGCAACCTGGGAGACAGAGTCGAATGCGTGCACGATATCCTCAAACTGTTGAGGTCAGGTAATTACTTTCCTCTATGTCGAGGACGACATGATTTTAGTGGGGAGATGTAATGACCGGAAGGTCATTTTGGAAATTTTGAATATTGCTTTAAACTTGAGTAATTAATCGTAGTTTATGGGTCTAAAGTGATAATTTATTTAAGACCCTATACTAGTTAGCCTTTATTAATAAAAATATGTGGGTAAAACCTATCACATTAGTACTTAATAAATCAATTAAGGAAAAAGAAAAGAAAAAAAAAACATACGGCGAAGGGTTTCTCTGCACTTGCGGCCTGCCGAACTGCTAAGGTAAGTTCGTTTTCTTTAGTTTCTTATTTTCTGCACATACATGTGCATACGTATCAATATTATATTTAAATTATTAATATGTGTGTGTACAACATGATAGCACATTAAATGTAAAAAAAAAAAAAAAAAAAATTATAACAGGAAAAGTCACGTGAACTGTAAGAAAAACAAAACCATTTGAAGTTTTCTAATTCTCATATGATGCAGCTAAATTGCTTTGCATACAAGCAGTAATTGTTGTGCACATATATATATATATATATATATATATATATGATATATATATATATATATATATATATATATATATATCTATATATATATCTTAATATTATATAGAATTGAATTTGGGGTTTGAAGAATTTGGAATAAGTTTCTTGGCCAGGAGGAAATTTATGTATGTGTTGTCGTCTTTATTATAGAATTTGAGAAAAGTGAGTATTGAACAATCAATTTTGAAAGGGTGTAGGGGATGATTGGCTAACCTAATTGATTTATTAAGCTAGGAAATTATTTGTATATCACTGTGAGTTTGAAACTAGTGGTCATTATGCACAAATTATTATGGAATTCATAGAAGAGTGGTCGTAAGATCTTACCTAACTTGATTACATTTTTTCGTGTGTTAGTTCATGGGTGGAAAATCTCTGATGAACATCTGTTACAACTTTAACTATTATATATAATATGGCGTGCAATGAATAAGTATAAGTATATTATATATATGAATATAATTCAAAATTGAAGTGAGAAGAGTGGACTTCACCTTAGATTCGGACTTGAAAAATTATGATAGTGAAAATGTTAATTGAGCATCAAGATTTACGAATTCAATTATAAATTTAGTGAAGTTTTAGGTCAGGTTTAAACACATAAAAGTGTGAGTTGTTGTTAGTTCTAAACATTATTGTGAACTTATATATATTGGAATAGATTCCATTGGTTTCAGAGATCAACGGAAGGGAAGGCTCAAGGTCCAAGAGTAATTATTCGATTGGCTAAGGCAAGGTGGATTTCTAAACTCTGTTAAGCGTACAAAGTCGTGTATTCCTGTGTGGATGTGAGAATGATTTGGGGACTTGTTTGTTATTGTTGGTGTTGTATTATTGTTGAAATTGGCTTTTGTTATCAATGTTATCCCCTCCTTTTTCATTTGAGCATTGTCATTTTGCATTTATCTGAGACATGGTTGTGGTAAGAGGATGATGTACTATTTTCGAGGGTCGTATCGCGCGCCGGATGGATATTATTTTAGAGGGACGTATCGCGCAGCGCGAAGGTTATATTTTATCGAGGGTAGTGTCGTGCGCCGCGACTAGATGCATGGAAGATATGTCCCCCATGGTCCCGCCTGAGAGACAGCGGGTGTGATCGTTAGGAAGACTGCATCACGATATTTGACATTGATTCATGGCATTGAGCTTTTATATGAGAAATTGAACATGTGTTTTGCTGATCTTGTGATTGTTTCTTGTGAAGCTGGGGAAGTTAAATATTGAGTTGTTATTGAGAAGGTGAAACTGATGAGTGTGATTATTGAGTGGTGTGTTTGGTAAAACTGTTATGCTGTAGCGGAGGTTTGGGTTAGATAGGGCGTCGTAAGGAGAGTACCGTATTTTGTTCACTTAACTGTGTTAGAGGTTTGACTTGTGCGGTACCGATCGTGCGTTTGGTACTACCCTTGCTTCTACAATTTTTGGAGGATAAGAGCCCCTGGATTTTGATACCTCCATCTCTTCGATTCCGAGGCATTCTTGTGGAGGATTGTGAGTAGCGGCTTGTCATCTCAGCGAATTCCTACTCAAGTTGATGATTTTGTTTTACTTGAAGACAAGCTTCAATTTTAGACTCCTATTTATTTAAATCTATATTTAAATGAGAGGCTTGTGACGTGACAACCTGGTTTGCGGAATTGAATTAATATGACTTGGTTTCCTAAATAGAAATTGTTCGTTGAGGAATTGTCTTACTTCCGCACTTTGTTAGAATTTGGTTTTAGGCTGACTGTCTTGTGGATAAGACGAGTGCCATCACACCCCATTTTTGGATCGTGACAATTAGAAGGAATTGGAACTGATCCTTTTGTTTTTCTTTTTCTTTTTTGTAATTGTGACTCTTTAAAAATTTAGGCCAAACACAATCTGGTTATCACAAAAACACCTTTCAATGAATAACTCAACAAAAATTATTTTTTTTCAAATTTGCACTTTTCTAAAAATATTGTTTAAAAAATACTTTTAAAAATAGTACGTTTTTTAGCCCAAATTATAATTATTATACTAATTAGTACTTCTGAATAGTACTGTACTTATTAGACTTTTCATTGTGGACAATAATAAGGGACGAGTATCGTACTCTATTTAATTAAAAATAAAATAGGAAACAACAAGAAAATACACGGTGGAAGAGTAATCATCTAGAATAATAATATGTGTTATTTCGTATGATTAATGTGAAAAGAAAAAATTTAGTAATGAGCACAAGAGATAGGAGGTATTCGAGTGTCACCAATAAAATGAAAAAGAGGAAGCAAATCTTTTATAAATTTGATGGGTAGATCCTGTGAAATTAGGAAGATTGATTTATTTTTAAAGATATAGATATATATGAAAATAATAATTTATTACTAAAATTGTGGTATAACAATAATTTTTGGACTCAACATATATAATGTATTTATTATCTAATTTATAGTTAGAGAGTTACTTTGATTAATCATAAAATTTAACTTATACCATTTGTCTTCATCAATTAAGAATTTGAGGAAAATGGAGAGATTTTTTTTTTATAGGAGTCCGACTTGAATAAGTATAATATGTCTTTGTATATAAGGTTATTATTAGACTGTTAATTAATAATTTTATTGTTTAACCTGTTAATTTTTAAATATACTATTTATTTTTTAAATTTCATGTCAAATTAAAATCAAATAAATAAAGTAAAACACAAAATACATATTTCAACTCTAATTTGCTACTCAAAAATGATATCATTAATTGGTTAAGTTGATGTAAATATGATAATGTGAACAAGGGTTTTCGAAACTTCTGGGGTATTTACATTGGTAGAATTAGAAATTTCATAAAGAATGTTTAGAAATTGCATAAGTATATTCTTTTATGGACGGCGAATGTGTATTAAAAATTTTAAACGAAACTACATAATATTAATTATTAATATTTTTATGAATATATACTAAATATATTAAAATTAGATTGCACAATATTTAGCTTTAATGTTCATACATTAATTTAATACGAATTAAACAAACATAAGAAAAAATAAGAGAAAGAGAGGAGTTCAATTTTCCATCAAGCTCCGCTATTAGTGAGATTCAAACACGCGAGCATTTCAAGCATTGGCTCTTTCAAGGCACCTCGAATTATTGAAGTACGTACTTGTTATTTCATTGATGTCCAGAATGTATTATTTAACCACTTCGATGTTTGGTTTAGGTGATGCTTGTTATTCACATAAACAGGCATTGCTAAGATAATATGTTTATATATATAGTATATATAATATATTTCATGACTAATACATGTATAAATTATATAATAATGGGTTATTTTTGGCCCCTTAAAATTGTTCGCATAATTCACTTAGATACCTCAACTGAGAGTACTAACTATTGAACACTTTTAGCTATTTAAACTTTGTTTCTATAAGATATTTTTCGGTAATCAATAAAAAATGTAAAGTGTGTGTAATACACTCTCGATGACATGACAAAATGTTTAATGAAAAGACAACATGTGGCAAATAGGCCCCAAAAATTATAGAAAATGATTTTTAAATTTTTAGAAATAAAATTTATGTCAAATACATTTTCAATCTCTTTTTCTTATATATAAAAATGTTAAAAATATTTACACATACTACCCAACCCCATGCTACCCCACCTCCACGCTACCCCACCCCTTTCTTCTTCATCTTCTTCCCTTCAACATTTCATTTCCTAAACCACAAAATTCAATATTTTATCAAATTATTTATTGATTCCATTTTTCTTTTTTTTTTAAAATCTCAATCCTAATATGTGAAAGAAACACATACAAGAGTGATGAAGTCGGAGTTTGTTGACGGATAATCATGTCAAAATCGATTATAAAAGAAAAATTAAGAGGATCCAAATTAAATTTATCGAATTTTTTTATATTATTTTTTATAAGTCGAAATGGATTTACATTTTAGTTTTAAGTGGTGCTGTTTATTTAAAGGTGGTCGGAAATGAAACTATCGGCTAAATTTTTTACTCCAATGTCCAAAAATCTTCTTTCTTCTTTCGTTTTTAAAGATCCAATAATGCAATTGGCTTTGAAAACCTAGTTGAGGTGAAAAAGACGATTGAAAGCGGGGGTGGAGGGCTTTTTCTTTTTGCAATTAAGAAATTATTGTTTAAAAATATTTGAAAAATCTTTTAAGCATTTACAATGCTAAGAATCAATGGAAGAAGAAAAAGTGGTTTTCTTGATTTTTTTTGAAAAAAATTATAATTTTAGATATTTTCACGCGCAAAAGAAAAGTGAAAAATATTTTTGTTTTGTCATATCAACTTTTAGTTTATAAGATATAAATTTTGCAATAATTAAGTGTCAATAGGTAATAGTCATCAATTAATGTGTTAGTGACATTATAAGATAACTTGTAATGGTTATAGATGATTTAAGACTATAACAATTTATGTATATTTTATGTGTGATAAAAATACTCCCTCCGTTTAAAAAAGAATGTCCCTATTTCATTTTTAGTCTTTTAAAAAAGAATGATCATTTTTTTTTGTAACACTTTAACTTTAACTTTTCACGTGACATGTCTAAGACCACAATATTAAAGAACATTTTGGTACATTTGACATAACTTTAATTTAGAACCACAAAATTAAAAAGTCTTCTTTCTTTTCTTAAACTTCTTTTCAAGTCAAACTATGCCATCTTTTTTAAAACGGAGGGAGTAAAATAATATAACCTTACATACAATATAATTAATACATACATTACTAACTATACTACATCCGTCCTATTTTATATGTTACCTTTCGGATTTCAAGAGTCAAACAAGTCTATTTTTTATCGTAAATTTTAAATCTTATAACAATTTTGAGTTATCAATTACTGTGTCTCATAGTATTTTTTTATGTAGTTTACAAATAAATAAATTTCATTTAAAAAATATTGAAGATTTCATGCGCCATGCGCAAATTTCCAGTCTAATTTAAATTATTTGACTTTTAAAACATAAAAAGTGTCATATAAATTAAAAACACAGAGTGTACTAAACAAATCGTAAAGTTAATTAGATCTAATGAGATACTAGCAACATAAAAGTTTCAACACTTCACGAGGAATTAAAGGTTCAATCTACCACAAAAATGTTACCATGAATTTGCGCTAGTGTTTCACTTTCCTGACTATACACATTATTTATTTTTATTTTATATTCTTTGACTATTGTCCCTAGTCTTGGTAAATTCATCATGCTGTGAAAATTGCATTTACTGTCCCCAACCGTCACGTTGAAGATTTGTTACTATTTCACAAAAAAAGATTATAATATAATTATTCGTTCATGGATGGGATGGAAATTTCCAAATGAAAAAACAAATGTTGCTGCAATCCTCATGAATATTTTACCTTCCGCCTTCCTTTTTTTTTTAGTTTATGTTTTTTTTTTCTCATTCCGGAGCTCGCATTCGAAATTCGAATTATATTTGGATCGTACACGCTACATTGCATGACCAATGTAATAGTTAGGATTTTCATTAATGGGATTCAAAATTTGTAAAAATAGATATAGAAATAATCGAAGGAAATTCGACCTCTACTATATATACATACAAAAATATTTAAACTATATATAAATAATATAATTTTCCGCCGCATAGAGAGGAGGGGGGAGGGGGTTTCAGATGAACCTGATGGCTCCGTCCCTACATATGACAGATTCAAGAATGACGCTCCCAACAAGATTTTCTTCTTATCCAGAACTCAAATTCAAAATCTCTAATTACGAGTAAAACAGTTATATCGCTACACTACAATCCACATTAATTTTCTGTTAATGCATGGGACAAAGTACAAGGAGTCCGACCAGGTAAAATGTTAGACTATCAATATTCAAATAATTAACTCATGGAGAATAACATGTCCACACACTACCTGTCTGGTTGGTTGCTTATGGATCCTTAACACTTCTTCTAGGGTCTGTCTCAATACTTTTTTGGCACTCATGCACTGATTTCAAGAATAACAATCCCCAACTACCAATTGGATGTTCCTCTCTAACCAAATTAAAATAATTTGGCATAGTTTTTTATTTATTTTTATTGTTTTGTTTCACCAACATTCTTACTCCATTGAAAAGTTCTTGTTATAATTTATTTTTTTGATTAAATCATGAATATTGGTCATTATGCACACTCGAGGAGCCAATTTGATATAGTACTTCTAATGAGACTTTAAATTTAGATCGTGCATTTCAAGGTTTATTATATATTAACTTTTTTTTAAAAAAAAATTAAAGGACTCAAATATGAAACTTTTAGTAAGATATAAAGATCGTAAAATTGAGATTATTTTGTTTCCTTTCTTATCAAAGAGTGGCCCCCGGGGACTCCCAACCATTTTGTTGTTAGAAAATATCACATAACAGGAGCATTGCAAAAACATATTGTTTACATGAATCATAAACATGCTAAAAAATTTAACTTAAAAAATATCTTCTGATGCATGAGCATCTTCAAGCAAGTTTGACTATAGTTCTAAAGTCTTTTATAGTGATTGCGAAATCACATTAAGTAAATATTTTTGTTAGTCATTGAAGACATCTATCTTTATTTGGTTATGTTCTATACATATAAAATGCACTAGCCCGAAAAGTTAAACTATACCATTTTTGTAATTAAACTAAATTACCTTGAATTTCATGCTACAACCATTATGATGGGTTGTCAAATTTTTTATCTATGAGTTAAATATAAGTTCTTACTCATAAGAATCAATGATTTAGATCTTGTTTGACATTGTTGTTTGATGGTCAAAAATATTTATATTGAAAAATTAAGATGTTTGGAAAATTAGTAAAATTTCTTTTAGATGGAAGTAGAAGCAATTTCTCTGCTTTTGGGAAGAAGTTAAAAACTTTTGCTTAATAAAAGCAAAAACAGAAAATTATTTTTTCAAGACCAAATTTTTCTTCCATATATACATATTTATCGTCACATCCCTTATTAATAAATTAACATATCTCATAGGTTTGATTTGGAAAGTTACTTTTTTTTTATATATATAACAATTTTTTTATTTTACGGTTATATATTATTATTTTACGTATTATTGGAGGATTAGAAAAAAAGAGTTAGTATTGATAAAAAATTTGAATATGTATATTTTAATTTAATTTTTAAAAAATATATAAAAGATATTTATAATAGTTTCTCTTCAAGAAATAATCTTACTTTTAAAAGTACGTTAGTACTCATCCTTTTTGTAATTTGACTCTCAAAAGCACTTTTTTTTTTAAAAAAAATAACCAAACACAATCTATTTATCAAAAGCACATTTTGAATGATTTAGTCAAACCACAAACTGCTTTTACTCAAAAGAACTTTTCTAGAAAGCTATTTAAAAAAATATTTCTACAAATAAGAAATTTTTTGCGCAATACCAAATAGATTCTTAATCATCTATTTCTAAGTTATTCTATACATCGAATCATATAATATATTAGTGGAGAAAACATATATGAAATAATAATCTATTTAAAGTAAAATTTAATTAGATTGAATAAATAACTAAATTAGCAATTGTTCACATAAAAACTTAGACACTGCATATTTGATCTTGAGCCGCAACTAACACCCGGTGCCATACCATTTTGTGGGATTTTATTAGACTTATTTTATATGAAGAATCAACAAATTTAGGGCTCTGATATCAAATTAGTCAAGATCATAATTATCACGGAGCGACCACACACACTAAATCATATGGTAGGAGAACTAAAGACTAACCCAAAAATCAATCCAACACTATTTATAAAACAAAGTTCATTATAATAAAGAAATAAAACCGTTCCAATAACTAAGGATTGGCTTCCCATAGACTCAATCGATAGTAAACCCATTTAATGTAGAAAACAACCCCTAAAAATTATGAGTCAAAATTTTAAATAGTTGAGATTAGGATGCAACCTAAAGCTAAAACATATACCAAAACCTATAATGTTTGTGTGTGTAACGAAGTAGATGAAGATGCAGAAGAACCTATGACAGCCTGAAAGAGTATCTAACTTGGATTCGAAGTCAGATGTCCCTTAAATGAGTTCTTGAATCACATAGCTATTTCAATATACAATATATAAATGTAAATCGTTCACCACAAAGTAGTAACACATGACATTCACATCATAACAATTATCAAACATATAGACTTTCGGTCACATGTCATGAAGTAAAAATATCTCGATGAATGTCCTATATGTCATGAAACAACAATATGACATGCATGTGCCACATGATCACAAATGCAAATGTCAATTATCTCATGGAACCACAATCACATACTTAGTTCTCTCACGGAACCCAAATACAAATTGTTAGTTCGTCATCCTAGTACCCCAGCCATCCACATCATAATTAGTTCAGTAAAATTCAATCTAGAAAGTTGAAAATTGATGCTTTTGAATTACATTTTTAAATATGGATTTTCGTTTTTGAGTTAAATTGGAATTGTTGAGATCTTGAGGAAATCATGTCGATTTTTGAGTCGTTTATGAATAGGTTCTTGTGTACATTTATTGGGTGTCTGAATGTAAAGAGAATTTGAAAAAAAATTAAATTTAGGTGAATTGGGTTGGAAATTATAGGTATATTGATAGTAGCATTTTTATTTGTAGTGTTCGAGCCCGAACTCTGGCAGTCACCAGTGTACGCGACTCGGACATGTTCCCATGATTGGATAATTTTTTTGGCGTTGCGCGATAGCGGACCTTCTGCGGTTGTGTGAATGTATCCTTCCTAAGATCAAATATTGGTGTGTGTTACCACCCCTGCATATAGGCATCGCACACTTGCTTTTAGACAGTGATTTATTGATCGTTTCTCATGTTTAACTATCTAAAAACATTGCTAAACATCACGAAATCTTTTCTATCACAAATCACAACCTTGAATCCATAAATTTTCAAATTTAAGAAAAGTTAAGAGATAAGTCGAGAGAGTTCTTAGAGCCCTTTCAAAAGTCTTTTGCAAATGCTTTAAACTTGTTTTAAGACTTGAGATTTGAGTTGATTAAAGAGTAAACAGTGAAATTCATTTCTTCAAAAGAGTACATGGGGACAATGTATTTCGACATAGTAAATGTTTTCACATTTAAACAAGGAAGGAAACACTGATTTCCAAAAGAGCCTTTGAGCTAGTTTTCATAATTTTTTTCACAATTATGCAAAAGAGGAAACAATGATTTCGTAGAGAGCATTTGTGCTTGTTTTTGAGTAATTATCTCAGACCATAAAAGAGTTATGTTTTAAAATATATGAGCTAGTATGTATTATATTTTGAGTAGTATTGAGTAGCGATATAGGGGAGAGTTCAGACAACTCCCAGCCTCCATAAATCATGTAGCCATCTTGAGTAGAAAAGAGTCATACTTTTTAGATGATTTCTTAGTGTTTTTTAGCATATAGACTAGTGGATCCACTTAGTAGTTAGGTTCTATGCCCCTGGAAAGGTATAGGACGACTTTGGAAGCGTGAAGCAAAACTATGTATCATCATATAACTCTTAAGTGATGGTTGTCGGTTAGAGAAACTCCCATCGTTATATTTTTGTATTCTTATACTCATATTACTTGTATTTTCACATACAAACAATGTTATATTGTAGTCTTGCATACAGACTGAGTTACCATTGTATTTCTACATACTCAGAGTTGTTATCCATGTTTTAAATTTTTTTTCTTATAGTGCATTTACATTATTGCTTTATATTGAAATGTGTTGAGTTGAGTTGAGACCATGTATGTTCCTTGATCAGTTCCTTTTAAGCTTATGTCTTGTAATAGTATTCTCCTCGCTTGCACCGTATTCAATGTACTTATTCCATTTGGCCTGCATCATTTTATTATGCAGATACATGTAACTAGGATCAACACTCCAGCGCATCGTTAATTCTAGTTGAGCTTCAGAGTTGTTGGTGAGTCCCCTTGCTTCCGAAGAACTCCTTTTTGGTTACTTTATCATTTTAGTTCATTATAATGTCGTGCTTCTTGTCCCGACATCCATCTCACTTGTTAGAGGCTTCATTGACAGTTAGTTGATGTTAGTTCTTGAGTGTTTCCATTTCTGTTTTGATGTATGAGACTTGAGTGTAATTTTTGGCCATGGAATGTTTTCTTATCCATACCAATCTACGTTATTTATTGAGATCACATCTAGAATTATTTCATTATGAGTAAATCTTCCGTTGAGTAGTAAGCCATCAAGGGTTCGCTTGGGGCTATACAATGTTATGTGAGTGTCAATTCTTCCCAGAGTATAGGCTCGAGGTGTGACTATTTTGTATTCACCCAAATCTACCTTTTTTTCATCTATTAACATAACTTCATAATGACATTGAACTGTATTAATTCGCAAATATTTGCCCAAATAAATTTGAAAGATGGAATCACGGATAGTGGGAGGAATTAAGTTATTATAAGGTATTCCGATCAATATTGTATCATTGTTGTCAAACAATACTGAGGTAATAAGTATGAGAATACAAGAAAATATGAGTCGATAAATATGAAAAAAAAATATTTCATTTGTTTCAATCTATTCGTCGTGGCATTTCTGATTTGTAACGAATTTATCACATATACGTTTACTATCCTCCACTTAATAGTCATGGTCAAATAATGAGCCATCAATTCCAAATGAATCTCAACCCCACTTAAGGGACATTGCATTAACGTATCACTACTCGTTTCATTAGAACCAAAATATTTCACGCAACTAGCACGATATTCATCCAAATATACGTGATATTTCAAAAGTCTCACTCTCGCCTACGATTTGCATGATAATGTCATTAAGTCTCTTTTAAATCCCTAGACTAATTTAATTATTCAAATCCATCTTAATAACTAAAATAATGATCATATTAATGTTTTTTTAAAAAAATAGTTTATTTTGACTATAATTTTTCATATTTAAGAATTTTTTTATTATAATCAAAACTTTTTATTTATTAGTTATTAAGATAGGTTTTTAAAACGTAATATCATATCATCATTTTAAGAACTTATAACACATACATTCAAAATAGGATCTACAAATCACTCATGAATGATAAATTTACATCAATTAATCATAATTTTACTCATACAGCAATATGTTCAATGTTCATTAACTATTACAAATATACATTGTGTATTGTGTCATTTATGCTCGATGCGAACGAATATTTTGTTTTGAAATAAGATCAGACAAGTGAATAATATCATATTTTTTCTTCCAAAAAAAGTGTCAACAATACAGGACGGTCAAAATTCTCTTTTATGTCTATTAATATGTCCATGCATTAATAATCATCATCTAAAAAATAAAAATCATAGACTTATTTAATTTATCAAACTCATGTCTCGACAAACAACTATATAAATAATGAGAATTTTTTTTTGAAGATTATTCAAGTAAAAAACAAAAATCCTAACTCCATTTAATTTTATATATTTATACCCAACCAAACTGTTAATATGAAAAATCTGCTATGTTCAATTAGTTAGCATTGGTAGTTTTTAAATTCTTAAGTAACATATTTGAAACTTTAAAGGCAATTAATTGGATAAAGTATTCTAATAAATTTTCATGCATTGACGAAAAAAACGGGGTTTGGTAAAAAGAGAATTATTATTCTTATTTTTTTAATTTAATTCCTTTTAGTCTCTTATTCTAATACCCTATTTAATATATATACTAGTAATCTTTTTAATAAAGAGCAAAATTTAATTCTTCTAATACAACAATATTACTTTATTTTCTATTTCTCTATATATTTTAATATATCATATATCTAGATATATATATAAGGACATGAATTTCAACAAAGAACTAATTAATTAATTTTCTAATAGTTTAATTAACCTTTAAATTTATAAATCCATTATATAATATATCATTAGTTTGATTAAATTTGACATTCATAAGTGATTCATTTATCAATATTTTTTTTTTGAATATATGTGTTATTTCAAATTGATGATATTATGGTAAGTTTTAAAAAACTATTCCTCAATAGCATAAAAAAATAAAAACATTGATTATGATAAAAAAATTCTTAATATGAAAATTTCTTCTTAATAAACTAATATATATTTTTTAGAAAATAATAAGATCATTATTTTAGGTAAATGAGTTTCATAAATTAAATAAGTCTATCATTTTTTTAAGAAAAACGTTTCAATGACATGACATATCAACTAGGAGAGAGTGAGATTTTTGAAGTGTCAAGTATATTTGAAGGAAAAAGTGATAGTTAAATAATGTTTTGATTCTAAATAAAACATAAATGATATTTCAAGACAAATCCTTAAACTTGAGTGACCATCTAGAAAATTTACTCCAAATAATATACTTCAATATTAACATATTAATATTAAAATGTAATCCTAATAACTCACCATCATTTACAATTGAGCAAAACTAACATATAGATCTAAGGTCAAACTTTTGGTTACTTAAATATCTCTAGGAACATAGGCAGGTGAAGGTCGCCCTCAAGTCCACTTATTCATTCTTTTACGACATCTAAATTGATACTTATTTTCCATGCAACCAAGGGACATACACATTTGACACATTATAACTTGTTACTTTCTTTGTGCCATCTGAAATAAATGCTTAAGATTGGAGCTCATTTGATTTGCCTTTTGAAAATATAGTACAATATATGTAGATATAATGTTTTTACCTAATATTATATTTCTCCGTCTCATATTAACTGATCATTATACTAAAAGTATTAGTTATCTCATATTAGTTGTATAAATTAAAAAAAAATAAATAATTGTTTCATATTATCATTGCAATTAATTCTTTTTTAAAATGTTCACATTTATATATAAAACTCTCAAAAAATATTTTAAGGGGTAAATTAGTAAAATTATCTTCTTATTTATGATTTCTTAACATTTGTGCAAAAAAAATAAATTGATCATTTAATATGGGACCAATGGTGTATATATTGATGAGATAAATATGTATTTTTAACTGTTCTATTCCTTTATTCTCTCTTATTACTTGTCCAGTACTATTTCGAAAATAGATTTCACTTTTATTTATTACTAATAACAGATAGTATTAAATAAATAGTATAAAATAATATTAGTATTTACTGTGTACTAATTCTAGTCCCTATTAGGATTAGTATTCCTTAATCCTAGTCCTATTAGGATTGGTAACTGGGGTAAGAGCCTTTCCTATATCTACCTATATTCTCCTCCCATGTATTCCCCTTAACAAATTGATACAATCAATATTCCTTCATGTAGCAGAGCCGAAACCTAGATCTTCTTTTCTCTATTTTTTTTCTCTCTTTAGGGACCGATCGTTCCCTTCTCTTCTCTTGGCTGGCGGCAGCCCATGACAAGGGGGAGCGCGAGGTGGATCCCTCTCGATTCCTCCTTCTGGCGTTAAACTCCTTCTCAGGCATCTTCAATGCCCGATTCCCCAAAAAGAATTATCAGACCAAGCTAAATTACCTACATGGAAGAAATCAATCATTCTTACCAGCAGCCCTTAGAGGCCAATTGACCTTTCTCAAAGACGTCGATTGAAGCATACCGAACCGCCGCCGGCAGTCACATCCCACCGCCCACGGACAAATTCAGAAAAACCAATCCCGGCCCGGCCCATGCCGTCTGAAAGCCGTGGATGAACAGTTCGTCATGTTTGATTGCGGTCATCTCTCCCCGGTTCAGAAACACGTCCGCCAATCCTCACAACTGCTTTCAAGCCCTATGGATGGCCCTCGCAACACGCTATGCATCCATTTTCCCCCTTTCTCATATTTTTCAATTGCGTGATCGTCTCCACACAATTACCAAAGGCAACGAAACTCTTGCGGAGTATAGAACTAGGTCTTTCCACCATCATCACAGCCCTCAACACCGTGAACGAAATCATTCCGCGAAAAATGATCCTCGTCATGTGTCGTCGTTCGGGGGCTCCCCTCAGCTTACTCCACTCCATTAAACAGTGGTTCGCATCAGTCCAACACCTGTTTTACCTGGCTACTCTCTCCTCGTGGCTAAAAAGTGAAGAATCAACGTGGATCGGATCCGAAGCAAACTTCTTTCTCCGAGAAGCCTCTGCTAATTATGAGCCGTCCACCTGCCCCTCACCGCACATTCCAGCAACTCCTATCGCGGGGTCGTGGTTGGTGGCCGCAGGGGAGAACCGCGGTGTGCTACAACAGAAACAGCGGAGGCCGCGGCGTGCGGCGTCGGCTAGGGCAAGTCGTTCCGTCGTTACGACGAGCGCAACAACACGGCTAGCATAAACAGCCTAGCACTACCTCCGTAGTCAGCGGCGGGGATAGTTCATTCTTCCGTGGCGATGCAGGGCACTACACGAGCGGGCATCTGTACCAACTTTGTCAAATCTGTCAGAAAACAGGACAACAAAGTCAGAAAATACCACGACAACTACCGCTCTTTCGTTGCCGGGTTTCGTTTTATCGGTATGAGATAGCCTAAATCGTTTGATTAAGCGCGTATGGTGGGCTAATGCGAGTAGAATTGGGATCGCCAATTTGGCATCTCAATGTCGGTCGGCCCTTTCTCTCTGCATGCCTGTTGGAACTAAAACACAGGGGCCAAACTGCACGTTACTTTCTTAAATCTGATACTATCCAAGTCTTCCCGCTCCAATACTCCATGTCGATGTCGCTCCAATGTATTCCTGTTGGCAAACGGTGAAGTTCACCTTCAATATTTCTCACATCTGGCATCGGGGACCATTAAAACCCCCACCGCTAATCCTTTCACTAGGTAACCTTTAACCTTACCCAACAGTCCCTTCTATTAAAACCAATCTCCCTTTCAGTTCACCAATTCACAAAAGACAATAATTGCTCACTCTTGTCACCTCTAATGATTTTTCAATTTCATATCCTAGACAATATACCAAGAGGGTTGATGTTTTTCACATGGCCCCCCCCTGTGACATGGTCCTGTACGTTACTTCCTGGCAAGCAAGTCCGTCTGCTCCAACAAGTGTCGTTCCAGTTCAGAAAGCGTTCCTGTTGGCTCCGGTGGCTTCTTGGTCCGGCTGATTGCCCCAGTCTTTATGTGGCACAGTCGTCTGGGTCACGCCATGTCTCAACATAATAAATTCTTTAATGTCTCAATTAGTTGTTTTTCTCTTCCATTCATGAACAATTGTGACTCCTGTTCAGATTGCAAATACATCATAAATTACCTTTACTTTAATCTAGAACATACAACTAGCACACTGCACCTTTTCCACTTATTCATTCTGACCTATGGGGTCCTACTGTTGTTTCCTTCCTTTGCTGGTTTTTTTTCTCGCTA
This sequence comes from Solanum habrochaites, assembly GCA_027704765.1. NCBI lineage: Eukaryota > Viridiplantae > Streptophyta > Magnoliopsida > Solanales > Solanaceae > Solanum > Solanum habrochaites. The sequence continues at coordinate 52,067,662 of JAKWJA010002499.1, read as the reverse complement.
TTATATTTGTTTTTGCTGGATATTTACAAAGACATTTTGGTTGTGACCACTAATGACGAACAACATCACAACACAGGCAACACCACCTTTGTGTCACTTTTGAAAAAATGGTCAAATACAATTCCAATTCTCATGTTAAAACTTTTCGAGACGTGACAATGGAAAGGAAATATGTTATCCATCTTTGGCCATTTCTCTTCTTCAATCCCTGGGAATTATACATCAACCTCCGCTGTCCATAACACTCCCGAACAGATGGGGTTGGATGAGCGTAGCATCGCCATCTAGTCATTGAAACGTTGGTCTACTCTTCCACATCAATCTCATTCTCCCTGTCGTCCTTTTGGGTATAAGCTCTAAGCCACCGCAAACTAACCTCATTCACAAGCTGCCATCGTATCACACAAAAAATTTACACCCTCAATCCAACAAATCACACACCCTATCACTCTTTACCAATAACTTCCCAATATACCATCTCCCGCGTCTTTTGGGTGTCTTGCCTACGCCTTGTCTACGCCTCATATTAGCGGTGCGAGCGAATTACAACCCACAAGTCGCCGATCCCCCCGTCCTTTGTCATCTTTTTTTGGGCTTTCATCCTACCATCCAAGGGTTATTCCAAGCTTTCTTGGACACCACAAACTCGCATAAAGTCTCCTATCTCAGTCATGTCTAAATTTGGTCGAAATGAGTTTCCCTACGAGTCTATTTCCTTCCTCACAAATACATGACTTCATAACGCTTCCTTAGCCCCCCCTATTTGTTCCAACATACTCACAGGTGTCCCTTCACCACCTTCCCCCAATTCCAAAACCTCCACCCCACTACCCCAACCACCCTCATCAATCCTGCTGCCTCGAAACCAGTCACCCACAATACACCCGCAACATCACCACGCCACGACTCACAACCAACCCTAACCACCCCTAAGCCCCACAATCTCCAACCCGATCCTTTTGGGTCCTTCCGACCACACCCCGAATCACCACCGGCCTGTGCCATCACCACTACCGCCAATGACTCATCCCATGTTAACCCGTGGGCACGTCCGGTATCGTTAACCCAACAAACCTTTCAGGCTAAGCCACACTAGACTAATACCCAAATACCCCCCCTCTTCCCGATAGTGAAAACCAATAATCTACTCTGTTGGCCTCACTCAAAAAAGTGCTTATTGGCGTCATGCTATGGATGACGAGTTAGTGCCTTTGACCTAGATCAAGAAAACTTGGGTTTCCTGTTACCTAAGCCCCAATGGGCGGCCCACCCCGTGGCTGTAATGGGTGTAACAAGAATTAACACAGAGAATCACGCGAGATGGTGTATTATTCCGAGGTTACAAGGGTCGTTTGAGCCTTGGTTGCTAAAGGGGCGCCTACACATCAGGGGATGGGCTTGTCTACGGAGTTATTCAGTCCTGTTATTCGGCAGGAAACCATTGCGCATGGAATCTATCACTCTGCCGCTGCGCAAACAATGGTGCATTCATGCAATTTAGTTTGGATGTATTCCAAGGCTTTCTTCATGGCATGCGTTGATGAAAACTATCTACATGAACTCACAACCACCGGGCTATGTTGTCCCCGCTTCCCTCAACATGTTTGCAAACCTCCAGAATTCTCTGTATGGGCTCAAGAAGCCCCCCGTGGGCTTGGTACACCCGTCTGAAAAAAGGTCTCCTCAAGGGACTACGGCGTCACGTGTTTTGCGTACAACGAACGAGTCTGTTACTACTCGACATTCAAGGCACACGGTACATCTCATTATTCTTCTATGTATGTAAGATGATCTCAATTACTATACAGGCCTAACTACTTCAGCTCTCATTAGGGATTTCCCATCGAGCTAGCATCTAACCTATCAAAGATGAAGGTACCTTGGCCCCGTTACACATTATTTTCTGGGAATGGATGTTTCTTCTTCTATCTCCTGCAGGCCGAACGGCTCCTTTTTGTTCTTCAAGTCATAATATGCTCGAGATCTGTTCTGAGCGGCTGGCGAAAAAATGCACACACCAGTCAAACCAACCAACCGATGGCAGTCTCTTCGTCTACGAATTAAGCCGACACCCCCCCTTTCTAGATATCACCCCACCACTTCGCAGACCTCCATTGGGGCTTCTACAACAGTATCTGGCCATTTAACCACCCGTCACTGACCTCCATTTTTCTGTCATCCCTCAATTTTCTCGATCTCATTTCTCCCCCCCCCTTTCCCTTTATTACCATTGGTCTGAACGCATTCCTCAGGTCCCAATTTTGGCACTCTTGTCGTGAGTTGTTACTCATTCGAAAACCCGGGAAACTTGGAGGCTTCGGGGTTTCTCAGATTCAGTAGCCGAATGATAAAAATGACAGAAAATCTATCGGGTTTTCGTTTTTTTTTGTGTCGAAACCTGATCTCCCTGGTGTATATCAAAAAACCACCCAAAGGTCTCTCGTTCCTCGACTGAGCTTAATACCTACCACCTCGCCTTTGCTCTTCTCTTGCTGTCTGAGACCGACTTGGGTCACATTATTCTTTTTTCTTCGCAGAACTCCGCGTCACATCACACTGTTATTTCTCTCTATTGTGAACCAACAAATCAACCATCTGTGTGGCCAGAATCTCCGCGTCTACACACCCAGAAATTAAGGCATGTTTAAATAGAGGTGCCAGAGTATTGTCTCTTTGGCCTTGAAGTTCAGTCCGACACCTGGTATAACGGGTCATATGTACCCACTGTAAGAACAACGGGCTACAATTAATGCTCACCCGACGCCTCTCCGATGCCGACAACTACCTATTACCTGGCCTCAGTTTCCAAGCGTCGCGTTACGCTTCCGCCCTCTCATCGTTAGGGGGGATAATAACAGATAGTATTAAATCATAGTATAAAATCATATTAGGTACTTTTACTGTGTACTAAATCTAGTCCTATTATTATTAGTACTCCTAATCCTATTCTCTTATTGATACTACCCTCCTATATCGTCCTCATAATATATCGTTCCCCATATTTCCCTTAACACTTGATTACCAATCAACATATTCCTTCAATTACGGTTTAACATATGTAAGTGAACAAACAATTATTGCTTTCCCAAATCCCATAGTTTCAAAGACTGGGGATGAGTAATTTAAACCACCATTAATAGAAATATGTGGATAATAGTCATGTCGAACATCTGATCGTGTTCATATGAGTTAATGTTTATATCAACCATATTTTGTAATATGAGATATATTACATTAAAATTTGCATCACCAGAAGTGAATACAATAATAGTATAGTGGGACAATTGCCTTATTTTTAAATGTCAACAAATCCCGCACCGACCATGAATTTACATGATGACTTTTTGTTTTTTCAATAGTATATATAGGTTAGGGCCAAAGCTTATTAACAGATCCGCGTGAAAGACTTTGCTGCGGATTTTTTTCCGTCTCAGGTACTTCAACCAGTATTTCACTTTTTTTTTTCATTGAATCATTGAACACCTATAATTTGTTTTCTTCTATTAAATGCTTGTTGGTTGATTTTTGATCGTTTTTTCTATTGTAAATCTCTTCAATTTGTGATGTATCGTTATAATAATGACATTTGGATGTAAGAAGAACAGAATATACTGTAGTGTTAGGTCTTCATTTGTTTTCTAAGGTGCTCAAGAGAACTTAAAGTAAAACGACAAGTTATTTCTGCAAATATGGGTTACACTATGTTACAAGACCATGACTACTGGGTTTTAATTGGATCCAACCATATTCATAATCCTCTATCAATACCTCTCAATAAATCTGGTTCCGCATCAACCAACCGTATTTCAAATGAACAAATTATAAGTGGTTCAGTAATTAGATAGAAAAATAACATAATTAAACAATCTAAGAAAAAAAAACCAATAAATTTAATGATCTGTTTATGTATTTGGCCTATATTGGTGTAACCTAACACGATGGTGTGGGAAGTAAAACATCAAATAATACAATTTGTGCTACTATTATATTTAATGATTCTTTCTCTTCAAAAGAAGATACAAGTTACCCATCTGTATTAGGTACTGTTTGAAAGTGGTGCGTTGATATGAGATTTTTGTCCTTTTGCTGAACAACAAAAAATGATGGAAATTCTTTGAACCCTACTTCTAAGTTTAGAGCTCTTGCAGATTTCCTCATATAATTTTTATAATACATGTACCCTTTAAATCTAAATCAAAAGCTATACTTATAGCCTCTACTACACGTTTTGTTACTTTTTATTCTGGACTTTCCAAGTTTCAATAATGACAAGGTTGTGTCATGAAAACATCATTCGGGTCCACATCCTGGTTCTGTGTTTCACAACAATCTAACATCTCGGAAACGGTACACATCACACATTCTAATAGACACTTCAAGCAAATTAGAAAAATCAAGGCCACTACCATCAAATGGCATCATCAACGAAAGTGGACCCCACAGACCAACCCAATTAATGGTAAAATTTACGGGATTCTATAAACTCCATCAAATTAATATCTAGCTAGCCATAAATGCATCATCAAAGAAGTGGACCCCACAACCACCAATTATGAGTAAAAAATTTATGGGTTCAACCTCTTCAAATTTGCAACATTAAATTCATACTAGCATTTTCACTATTATGAGTTCAACATTTAATTCATGTTTGAAATTATAACAATATACAACAACAGTGGTGAAATCATAAATTTTATGAAGAGTGTATAGGATCTTTTTGGACAAATGGGTGTATTAAAATCTATAAAATTAAATTAATTTTGATTGCTAAAATGATTCTCTTCTTCTTCAAAACAAAAAAATAATGTTAAAGTGAGTTTGCTCTTCTTAAATGTGAAAAAGGAGTTGATACTAGTGAGATTTAAACACACAATAACTGTCTAACAGTGAAAAAGTCAAAAATTTTACGAAGAGTGCAAATTTTATTGGATAAATGAGTGTATTAAAGTTTTTTAAATTAAATTAAGTTTGTCTGTTAAAACGAGTCCGTTCTTCTTAAAAGTTAGCTGCTAAAATGAGATTGTTCTTCTTCAAATGTAATAAAGGAGTTGATGCTAGTGAGATTTAAATATATATATACTTTAAGTTTGCGTGTCTTGACTTTTTCAATACATCTGAAATCACTGCTTACATCACATTGTTATACTTACGGTGTCCAAAATATATTGTTTATTCACTTTATTTATCATTTTACTAAAATATACAATATAATTTTCCAACGAAGGATGTCCAATCGTATTGGACATCTTGAAAAGGAGTGTAGCTACCTCCCTGCCACTAGCTAGTGAAAGTTCAATAGTGGACTCCTGAATAGTAGAATATACACAATACTTATCATTATTTTATAAAGATAAATATACTGTTATTTAACAGTCCCGTGCAATAAATCTAAGTACAAAAAAGTAAAAAAACATATTAATCTATATTTTTTTTTTTTAGTATTATGACTTCAAAAGTAAAAATAATAAGTTAATAATCTCGAATGTATGTTGGATTTGGAATAATCTAATCTTTATATCTTTTTAATACGATTCTTTTGAAGTAATCAATTTCAACATAGATATCTAAAATCGAAGTTTTCATATTGTGTATGTTTATTGGAAGAGGTTCAAAATATATAGGGACACACAAGAAACTAGAAAAGTTGATGTAGTAAAAAGGCATGGTGGTCAGTAAGGTATTTCTGAGTATTTATTGTTCCATGCATGTACTGTGGGATTTGCCAAAACTCCATGCCTTGTTGTTTCATCTTTTTCTCTCAATTACCTCTTGTTTTATCAAAAGATTCCCAAAGAACAATGCACGTGTGTACCTATTCCCCTTCTTCCTTCCTTTCATTGTGGATTTTTAGTTCAGTATCATGTTCATGTGGTCCTCAAATTTATATATCTCTATCAATCAAATTATATATATAATTAATTATTCATCTTTAGGGTTCACACATGTCATAGAATTCATTTTATGATATATACCAATTATATTTAGCAATCAAATTATTGACATTTGTTCAACTATAATACTATTAATCAAATAATGTTGGTCACATACAAAAGGTGATGTTGTGGGCGGGCCAGGTTAGGGTAGGTTGAGCTTAACGCAAAAAATTTTAATTTATCCCGCTCTATCTATTACACATTTTATTAATTTTTTTCATTTTATGATGAAACCTAATATATATGAATGTATGTATATAGACATTTGTTCTAACAATAATAATACTATGAATAAAGTAATGTTGGTCATCTAAAAAGGTGAAGCTGAAACTATTGATCTAATCTTAGGAAAGAAATAAGTAATTTTTCCCAAGTATTTCTTTAGTCCTAATTTATGTGTGCCGCACTTTTCTTTATTATCGGCTTTAATAAAGATGAGATATTCTTATATTTAGTGATAATTTAATTTAAAATTATACCTCTCTTTATTTTTACTTATGTTTTATTATTCTAACAATAGATTTTCACATTTATTCCCATCGTTCACTCTTACTTGTCACCTAATTCTTAAAATAAATTTTCATTTTTACTTGTTACTTTTGACATATACAAAATGATAATTAGCTTTTTTTTCATATTTTCCCTAGCTTACTGCTATCTCTAATTATTTTCTAATACATAGTTAATAGAATGCTCGTGTACAATATCAATATCAATAACTGTTTTCTTAATTAATGGACGTGTCAAGTTATATTGTGAAAAATAGTAAAAAAGAATAGTAGTAACATATTAAAAAAGACAATTATTTATTTTCATATGATCTTACCTTATTTCCCAAATTATTTTTCTAAACTTATTACTCCTACGGTTTTTTTAAAAAAAAGTGTAGTTCGACTTAACATGGAGTGTAAGAAAAATAAAGAAGACTTTTCAATTTTATAGTACTACATTAAAGTTATGTCAAACGTATCAAAGTGTTCTTAAATCTTGTGGTCATAAAAATGTCACGTGAAAAGTTTTGAAATTAAATTGTTTTAAAAAATAAGGTGTCGTTCTTTTTTAAACAAACTAAAAATAAAGTAAATCATTCTTTTCAAATATAGGAAGTACTCATTAAACATCAATTAATAGAGATATAAGTAAATAGTTACATAATTTAAGGCGGGGAATGAGACGAGATGTTTTGCGTACGGAGAAGAACTCAACCCAATACACAAGATGTAAGTCTTATGGATCTACGGGTGAAGTCTCATGTATACTCAATTTTATAATTTTATTACTGAAAAAAGTAAAAGTAACCATTCAATTATTTTACAAATAAATTTATTACTAACCTATAATGTTTGTTTTTTGATGATAAGGGACCCGCGCGCCTCTCCTTTTTGGTGCGCACTCAAGGTAAAACCATGCTCCTATGCAAATAGCCCTCGCAAACCACATAGATAGTACCCACCTACCAAGCCGGTTGCGACGAGCTCGACCAAGACAATCCCTTGCTTTCGCTGCAAGGTGGTTTCGAACTTGATACCTCCATATGGAAGTCCCAACTTAACCATTGGTGCCCCCTGAGGGTTAAATAACCTTTAATGTAAAAATTATTATGATTTTAATTTGATAAAGGTATTAATCACCAATAATAATTAAAAAATGTATTAAATTACTATTTGAGAAATATGATTACACCAATAATAAAAATAAGATTTTAACTAAAAAAGTTAAAAAATAGAAAAACGCCTAGGTTATATATTTTTATGCCCAAGACTTACATTTTTACGCTTGAAGCTTACATCCCAAATTTTAGGAGTTACGCCCTATAAATCTATGACTTACATTTGCGCCCGATGAATTTTTTATGCGCCCCGCGCCGAGATTCACCCCAAAAAGCGTTTTGAAAACATTGATAGTTGATTATGTCAATCATTTATTTAGTTTTCTAATATACGTGTTAAATTCAAATATGACAAATAAAATAAATTGATGAAGTATCAATTTCAAAAAATAATTTATAACCCCACATATAATTATAATTGTTTTAGACCATAACTTTATTTTCTATTTTAATTTTGTATCAAATGAAATATATAATAACATAAATTTAGACGAAAAAAGTAAAGAACTAAATTTATGTCAAAATGTTTTAACTCCATTTTTTAAGTTTATTCAAGTTTAAATTAAGTGAGTAGAAGTTAAAGTAATGATTGCTCTGTTGGCAAAGAGTAGCAGAGAGTGAAGCAGGCAAACACACGTATGATTTAACAGAGAGAGCAGAAGCTGAAATGACTAGTAAATACTAAAGTTTGATTAATAGACTATATCATAAACAAAATAAATAAATAAATTTTGATTTTATATCGCGATATAAAATCATTTAATGCCTACTTGATTTTTTAATATTAATGATTTTTTTCTAATATTATATACGCAAGCAAATCAAGTAACAAATATGTTTAAACTTTTGCCTTTATTTCTAATTTCATAGTGTAAAGAAGAGTAAAGTTTATTTTTCGCTTCTTCTATTGATAGAAAAAGAACATCCATGTTATTGTTTAAGTGATTCATAGGGCTTCTCTTAGTGTTAGCTTTTTCGTTCTTGAGAATGACTGTCATTTATATTAAGATTGGAATGTTTATTCTTGTCCGATGGATTTGTATCAACTTCTTGTACATAGTAAAACCTTAAATATTAGGAAATAGTTTTAATACTTTCTGTGTTTCAAATTAATTGAAATGTTGAGTGTTTCACACTCTTTATAATAGCAAACTTAATACATAATTGATATAATTTTTTATTTTTTTATCTTATTCATGGATTGTCAAATTTATGCTTAATTACTAAACATTATTAATAGTAAATTCCAATCTAACTAATAAGGGTAAATTGAAAAACACCTAAAGTATGCTAAAAATTGAAAACATTGATTAATTTAAAAATAAGTGTCCAATCAAGTGCCAGTTAACTTAAAATGGAAGAAATAATATTTTAATTTATGTACATAAATTGAGTGAGAAATATTTTCGAAAGTACGTTTAATTTTAAATAGTTTGAACGAGAGACAATTCTACTATCCAAATCAATACATTGTTTTTTAAAAAAAAGTTAAAAAAATACCCAAATCAGCAAAATCAACCTTCAAAGTTGAGTTGTATGATACAAAATCAATATTATTTGTGCAGTACTTAAACTTTTAGCTAGCTAGTCTCCAAAAAGACATGAATATTTGCTTATGATTTATTGATGTTTGATTTGTTTTTTTTAAAAAAATATAATACATAAAATGATAATTTATTTATATATTTCATATTTTCATTCCTATCAATTAATTATTACTAGTCATTCAAATATTAAAGAATGAGTATTTAATAATAAGGATCATATATAGTTATTAAATAATAAATTAAATCTCGAAGTTTAAAATTGAATAAGTAAAATAAATATTTAACTTCAGCACGGATATAACAATTATAATAACAATGACAATAATAATATAGCCCGTGGAATTCCTTAAATCGAGTCTGAAAGAATAAAGTGTAGATAAATTTTATTTTATCTTGTAAAAATAAAAATATTATTTCTAAAAAACCTTTGATTTAAGTGCAAAATATCTCAATTAAAAAAGAAGAAGAAAACATAACAAGATAACTAATAACGAAAACAATTCAGGCCCTACAAGAAAAGAAACAATACTAATAACAAAATAATGTGATAATCATATCACAATTAATAAAAAATTATGATGGATATTAAAATCTTAAAAAATTAAAACAATGCTTTACTATCTACTAAAATTCTATCAAAATCCGTAATCTATACACCCTCTTATCTAGAATTATATCTTCTCTCTCCAAAACTTTTTCGACCTGCATCACCACTCCTTATACCTTCAATATCCAACCTATTGCACTTTTTCACTGACATCTGTACATCTCCTTTTCACATCTCTAAAATATACGGATCTCACTTTCCATAGTTTGTTCACCATGGAGGTGGCCACTACCACATTATTTTGAATATCTTTATTTCAAACCTAATATATCCACACATTCATCTTTAACATACACTATTAAAAGCTACTAAAAACACAAGGGCCAAGATTACCTAACCAATAAACTCAACAACGTCGAAGTTTGGTGCCTCAAATTCTAAGAACCAACAAACATGATTGATTAAAATCAAAGGACGTAAATTGATCGGTTTATTTAACTATATCCATCAATTTTTTATTATTCTTTTTCATAAAAAAATAACATTAATCCAATAAATTCAATCGATTTTCCTCCTTTTTGCACCGATCTTATTGATCGATTTTCTATCCCTCAATTTTTGCATTTTTCTCAATAATAATTCTTATTTTCACAACTTATAACTACTTAACATGAATGTTCTTGACAGGATAACACTCTCAAGCCCAAAATATAACTAAAAATAAACAATAAGAATAGTGTTTTAAAACAATAAGCTAGTAAAAAAGAAAGAGAAAGTCATGTGAATAGTAGTAGTTAAAAGGCTAACTGTGGTGTGAAACAGTGACAAGTATAGTGTTTTAGAGGTTTGATCCAAAGGTTTGTAGGGTCAACACTTGAATAAGACACCCCTACCCCCCTTACTCTTCAACCAAAGCATTTGCCGGTATGTATTCAGACCGTCTCTCATTCCCAACACCACTAATTCACCTTACTATTGCTCTCGTCGTTTACTTTTACTTATTATATATTTTTTGAATGATAGCTAAATAATTAGAAAATTTAATTAGAATTGATCAGAAATTTTTAAAAAATTATAAATTTTTTTTCTTTTAAAATTAAGTTGTTTTCTTTTTAGTTAAAATATATTAAAAGGATAAAAATATTCAATAAAATAAAATAACATAGATAAAATATCATTCTGATCAAAATGATTTTTTCTATTTCATACTAATAGATTTTTTGACTGTTCTAAATAATTGAATAATTCAAATTTTATGATACATGTTTAAAATTTTTTCCATATATATTTGCCCTTTCATTTGTTGAAGTTTTTGTATTTTAAAGGAGATAAACTACTTCACTTAATTACAAAGTTATATTTATGGTTTCACAAAAGCTAACATTAGAAATTATGATTTAAATTATGTCCTTGAATGTTTTTCTTATCGTGTGCGCATCCTCACAAATATAGTTAATATGGAATGAAGGGATTATTTATTAAGAAAATAATAATTGAGATAATTTATTTTAGTTGATGTTTTATATTAGATCTTGAAAAAATATTTAGGCAATACTACTAATCAATGTTAAGAGTAAAACATGCAAAATAAAAAACTATCTTTTTGTATTTTTCAAAGTGACAAGTAAAATAAAAATTTATTTTTAAATAAATTAGTAAAAATGAATAGTTATTTGACTCACGTTAAGCAGATATATTGCTAATAAGTTCTTTAATTATATGTGTATTTTATCAAATTAATTTTATTTAATAATATTTTAGGTTTTTTAATTTGTTTATTATTATTATTTTATATAGGATTTTTAATACTAAGAATAGTTTTAAAAATTAATTTGTTAAAAATAAAATATTTAATTGATTTTGATAAGAGCCAATAAAATAACCAAAGACGTATTAATTACAATGGACTATTTTGTATGCATGCTATTACTATGTGATGAATATCTCTCTCTTTCTCTGTTGACAGCAGACAACAGCCAACCCTAATTTCATGGTCTTGTCTTAACTTCTATTTATTAATAATTACTTTAAAAAAACATTGTTTAATCACTTATTTATTGCAGAATATATGTTTTGTTTCAATAGCTTGTCATAAGGGTTTTCTTTTCTTTTCTTTATTATATATCTATATATAGATATACCTATATTTATATTTAATATATATATATATATATATATATATATAATATCCTACATGGTTGTAATATTATCATTGATAGTCATAGTAATATGTTCTTTTCCCTTTTTAATTTACCTGTCTTTCCTGGTCAACATGATGAAATATTTTGAAAGTAAAATCCACATAAATTATATTAGGTACAAACTTATATTTTGATGTGCTTTACTTATAATTATTTTTTTCCAGATATTAATTTATAAGATTTTCCTAATTCATGTGGATTACTTTTTCTTTTGTGAATTATATTATTTACTTTCGTTTTTACTCATCAATAATCTTAATGATATATTTGTAAATTTAGTAACACTTTAATTATATAATAATTATTTTATTCTTAATGAAATGTATAATTACACAAATATTTATGATTTAACATAAATTACAAGACTTTTAATTTTTTTTAAATGTACCAAATTAAATTATGTCATATAAATTAATAAGACGAAAGGAGGATGTATGTATGTAGAAAAGATTAACTACTCTTTTCTTTTCCTATCCTTATTTCAAGTCCCTAGATTAATCTTGCTCTCTCTTCTACCATTAGATCTTTTTTGTTCTTTTTTTGTTTTTAGGGGTATATTTTTCTCTCTTGTTTAGTCATCTCTTTGAAGTGATGTCTCTCCACTAGGGTTTACTTTATTTAACTGCCTCAATCCCCACCACTCTCTTGCCCTAAAACATCTCACTTTGCCCCTTGCATATGATCTACCTATGTTTCTTAATTAGCCTTCTCCTTTTCACTACTTTTTCTTAAATTTTGGTGTTCTTGTTCACTCTTCTCTTCTTTAGCTAGTAGCCTTTACATAAAACTTTTTTGTCTTTGTGTTGTGTTCCTCTACCTAATCTTCAATCATGAGTGATCCTTACACTAATTATTTTCATGGATGGTTCAATAATTTCAACCCTATTTATCATTCTTCCTCATCTTCTACTCCTCCTCCTTATCCTTTCTCTTCTTCTTCTTATAATAATAATAATAATAATAACTATATATTACCCTCATCAACAAATTTTCAATATTTACAACCACCACCTTCTCCTCCTTTGAAAGAACCTCTTCCTCTACTTAGTTTAAGTCCTATTCATCAACATCAAGATAATTATTATTCATCTACTATGGAAGTTGATCATAATAATAGTAAGGAAAACAAAGATCAAGAAAGCTTCATTTCTAATAACTTTGGTGATCAAGAAAGTGTTAGTGTAGCCTTACAATTAGGGCTTCCTAATCCAAGTCCTCATGATGATGTTATCTCAAGGATTAATTCTTCAACAAACAAAGAAGAGGTACAAGAAGAAGAAGAAGTTACTTTGGCTAATATTGGATATTCTTCAACACTTCACAAGGGTCAATATTGGGATCCCACACAGACTAATTTAATTGGTCCTAACATTTCATTTCCACTTTGCTTCAATTTCATAGCATATAATACTGCGGTAATGGGCTATCTAACTACCTCATTGTTGTTACTTTATTTATTAGTATTTAAACTAACAAATTTATAATGATTTATCCTAAAAGCCTATACAGGCTAAAGGCTAAAACTTGCCTTTTGTGTTTCCATCATTGCCTTTCTTCTTTTTGTTTTGTAGAAAAAAAGAAAACCCATTTCTCCCTAATTTGCTATACCTACTCTTTTCTTTTCTACCATGATTTTAACCTTTTACTTTTTAAGGCAAGATATTGTGAGATTAATTATATTAAGATTATTATTTCACAATTCAAACTTAATTATTTTGTGATTTTTTCTCAGCCAAATATGAATTAGGCTTATCTTAAAATTAATTATTTCTTATCTTTCGTACCGAACGAGTCCTTAGCTGGACTTTTGATAGTATGAAAGACAACACAATATGGGTCCTTGTAAGGGTTTGCTTTTTCTTTTCTATTTCAAAACAAAAGCCACCTAAAGTATCTATTTCTTATTTAGTTTATAATTTTTCCCCCTTTTACTCCTTTATTTTTATTTTTTTTCTGAATGATTTATGGGGATCTGATAAATCAACCTGGTCCAACTGATCAGAACTTTGGTCAGTGACTCTCTTTATTTGATTGAACAACTCATAGCAAAAATGCCTTTTGTCCTTGAAGTTTGTATATACACATAGGCACTTGTGTACTCAATAATTCCTAATTTTGTCTAATCACTTGACAGAGTAAAGATAAATGTTATTTAAGAAATAATTTTTAACTTTTTTTAAACAAGAAAATCTAAAAAAATGCATACTTCAAATAACTTTTTTTTCTTTTTGTTAAATTTAAGATTAGAGTTCTTGTTTTTTTTTCCAAACAGTAACAAAAACTATTATGCAAAAAATAGTGTTACAAAAGAAAAAATGCTGGTAAATATGAGTTTTTGTAAACCCCCACAATTATAGTATATTGCTTCCTTTTGTGAATATAATCAAGAAGCATATGCATATTCCCTTGGCAAAACGTCAACTTTGTTATTTTACCTTTTTTTCCCCTCAAATTTAAAATGACTACATGCAAATTATCAATAATTGCGTGTGGTTTCCAACAAAAGTTAAAACTTTTTCTTTATATAAGTTAACATATTGTCAAAAGGAGCTCTAATATGCAATCTTTAATTAAAGAAAGATTCTTTAGTCATAGGATATCATCACAAAATCTTATCATCAAGCTTCGAAAATAAATCCACCATATTTAATGAAAATAGTGATTGTTTTTGACATGATTGCTTATCAAACTCAAAACTTGATTATTTTTACTTGGGTAGTTAAATAATACATTCATAAAAAAAACATGACCTGAAACTACAGAAAAAAAAATTAAAAATTTTGGAAAGTCATCTAACTCCGTCACCTCTGCAGCCATTCATAACTCTTCCCATGAATTATAAGACCCTAACACCATAATTATTTAATCCATGGTGTTAAACAAGCTAGTACAGGGAGGGAATTTATTGGTTAGTCAAATTAAAGTACATTTAAATCGATATTTTTTAAAATTATTTAAAAGGGATCAAAAAAACTTATACGAGACAGTATTATTAAATTGCAATTTTTTTTTGCATATCCATTATGCATAAAAAAAATTACACAGTTAACAAAATTCTGGTAAAAAAGTATTATGAGTGTAAATTCTAAAAAAGTAAAAATATGGACAATTAAAAAGGTTGGATGGGAGGAAGTAAGACTTCTAATACCATTAAATGGGAACTTACTTTTCTTTTTAATCATTCGAAAAATAGAATGAAACATTTCTATATTTAGTAATAATTTAACTTTTTTTCATCCTTTATGAAATGAACACGAACATCTTTTTTAAATTTCGTGTCAAGTTAAAGTGCAACAAATTAGATGTAGTAATTCATTATACATGCATTCATTTTTTGAACCTATTATTGAAACAGAATGCAACATTGTGGGGTTCAGGATCTCAATACAGAAAACGGACCAGGAATCTCTAAGCGGAAAACACAAACCAAACAGCAAATGCTTAGGCTTCCTTGCTTGTTGTTGTGTCAACCTGGCCTGTAGGAAACAAACAGTGAATTAATCCAAAGAGCTAAGCCACTTAAAGATTTTAGAACCCTTCAGGGGGACCATTACATTATTGATGGATTAAACTGGAATTATTAAACCATTCATGTGTAGGAAATGTGGCAAAGCATTTGCTGTGAGAGGTGATTGGAGAACACATGAGAAGAATTGTGGTAAGCTTTGGTATTGCACTTGTGGATCAGATTTTAAGCATAAAAGGTCACTTAAAGATCATATTAAAGCATTTGGAAATGGACATGAAGCTTATGGTATTGATTGCTTAGAAGAAGAGGATGAACCTGCCTCAGAAATTGAACAAGACAATGATCATGATCCTTCAAATTGACAATTTATATACATGATGAATTTTTTTTATTTTGTTGACTCACACAACTGATATTAATTATATGACACTTATTTTTATCTCGCATATAACCACTCTTTTGTGAGATATAAATAAGCTTCAGAAAACTAGTGTCAATCGTGTGAGGCACATAATAAAAAAAATTCGGAGTATGGGAGAAAGTTCATTTTGAGAACTACATAATTTTCTATTCACTTTATTTATGTTGCATTAGTATAAGCCTAGCTCTTGATCGTTTTCTTCAGATGCAACTTTAATCTCTCCTTAAAAGGAAGTGTTGTACTCATGAGAAGAAGTCAGCTCTCTCTCTATGTTTAAATGTATGTTTTAGTTTGTTCCATTTTAAAATATATATATATATATATATATATGTTGATTTTCCTTCTTTGACCATGGACAATTAATTAAATTAGGAGTAATGCTAATTAGCTTTTCATTTGATCATAATAACAATACTTTTGCAAAACTAAACCATATATTCAAGCAGGTGACCATTTACTTATTTCCTCCTTATTGCTGGAGTTGCAAGGAAGCCCCAAAATTGCTTAAGTACATGTTTTTTATGGAGAATGATCTTATTGGTCATTTTTGGAAAGTTTCGTGAAGTGACCTTTTTGCCCCTTTCGTGATCGATCCTAAGTCTTTTATATTTGGATTTGAAAAGTTGGTGTTGAACTTCGAGTTCAAAGTTGAGAATTTGTTTGTATTTTCGAAAGGCTAAGTTTTTAAGAATGTGACTTTTTGAGGGTCTTTTGTAGTCTCGAGTGTCAGAATGAAATCTCATTGATTCCATAAATCTCGGGATGCGGAATAATAATTGTGAGAGTTGTCGGCTTCATATTTTGAGTCTTTTGAGAGTTTGAGATCTTAAGTCGTGAATTTGTTGAATTTTAGATTTTAAGTTGACTTTGGTTAGCATTTGGGATTTGGATGCGCGGAACGAAATTCTGAGAGTTCCGTTGGATTCAGGAATGATTTTAAGCCTAGGTGAACTCTTGGTTAATTTTTGAGAGGTACCGAGCTTGTTTTTAGCCTTTTTAAGTGTTGAGTTGTTTCTTGTAGTTTTCATAGATGTCTGTCACGATCCAGACCATCGTGAGTGACACCCACCGGTGGAGAAATCATATACAAACCTAACCACACAACTACTACGAAAAACGAAGGCATTTAAAGATACGAAACTATGTTTAAATACAGAAATGAAATAAATAGTTCCCATAAACTTTGGGAATTTAAGTTTGGGAAAAAAAATAAATCACAAACAATTTGTGAAATTAATTTCCCTAACACACCAAAAGTTCAATGGACCAAAACTCTAACAAACCAAACGGGACTAAATCGAATAGTGGTAATTTCCCCAAAAAAAACTAAAAAACAACAAATGAAAAATCATCTTAAAAAAACTTAGTCTTAAGTTTGAAGAGAGGGGGGACCTAAGCAAAAAAAAGGGAGAACTAATGGGGACCAAACCTGGAAGAAAATGACTCACTCTGAATTTACAATCGCGATCAATGATTGTCCTATGTGGGAGGGTTTTTATCTGTTAGCCCGTATCAAGAGGCCCTTATACTGCAATAGAGACAGGGAAAATGCCAATTATCAATAACACAAACCATAGGGTACTGGTAGGATTCACAAACAAACTAATTACAGTAAAATAAATATTAAAGTATCACAAACAAAGTTAAAACATTTGGACATGCAACAGAAAGTGAAAAACACCAGTGTTCATTTCGAACAGAAGAAAAATGTACAAATCCACATTCTCAATTACAAGTAACTATGACAATTCAATGATCCTCTCATGGAACCCATCCCCAAAACTATTAGGGTGGACCCGGGAACCGTTAGTAGTACCGGATCGAATTAGTGTCGTTTGCCGAACGCGGAAACTTTGATTCCATATATGCACCAAAACGTGGGACTCGATCAAATTTCACCGTGTCAGAAAACGTGGACACCAAGTTATTAAAAAACCATTAATTAAAAAATTCACCACTTCATATGTAAGAGTTTTCAAATTTTTACAATCAAAAAGTGTTGAATCATACCTACATAATTTATTCCACTATTTTATGGTTTGGATTCAATAAGACCTTCAGTCAAAGTTACATGTGATGAATTACCATAGAAAAATAATTTACTAAAATCAATATTTACACGAGAAAAATTGAAAGGAAACGATCGCTACCTCGAAAAACAAACAACAATTTTGAAATACCCCATAAGGCAACCTGAAATATTTAATTTTTGGATTCTCCGGATTGCTTCGTGGTCTACCAAGCAAATAATTAAATGCAAGGGGGTCACCAAAAAACAAGTTCTATTTACCGGATTACAATCAAAAATTCTCATCCTGGGGCCCAAAAAACAAGAATCCCAATAAAACCAAACTTAGGGCTTTTACATTAGTGTTTAGGTTAAAAAAACCCTCCCCCAATAATAATTATCCAAGAAGCTAAGTTTTACGGATTAAAAAATAGATTAGGAGAGTAAAAACCTTACCTTTAATGCTAGAAGAGGTTGGATACTGTCAATAACATTCCCTGGATTGTCTCTTAGCTCTCAATAACGAAAGTTGCGGAAAAATAATGTTTTTAGAGTTTTTTACCCATTAAGTCGGAATAGGCCTGCTTACAACGGGGATCCATTTCCCACTACAAACGACCATACACGCCGTATTTTGAGTTCGAAAAAAAAAAAACCCCTCATTTACCAATACAACTTAAATTCTGACTTCAAAAGGACTAACCTTCTCACGCTAAGATCAATTTCAGGAGTTGTACTTACCCGAATTCGATTCCGTAAAGTCGTACATGCTCCTTAACGTCTTAGATATTCACTCATGTGATCAAACTCATAAATAGATCCCATTCATTATCAAATTTCTCTAGATCTTGTATGACTCAGATTTCATCCAAATCCAGACTAGGCTACAATTTTCTAAGTCACTACTCAAAAGTTTTCTGGCCCAATTTCTTTTCCCATTGGCTTTTCCATAACAACGAAAATAGGTCGTTACAATGTCGAGTCAAAGAGACCTCAATTTATGTTTTTATGGTTCCATTGAGTTTTGTATGTTAAGTATAATTGATTTTCTTATGTTATTTGTGTGTTTGAGATTTCAAATGGATTCGAGGTCCTTTTCAGGAGTTTTGATAGTTGCTGATTTTTCTTCCGTTTTGTTTCTGGGTTCAACCTCAGTGGTTCATGGAAGGCTATGACTGCATTTTCCACGTGGGGGACGGGATGAGAAAAAACCCCGCCGTTTAATGAGTCTGACCGCATTTGCAGGAGGTTAAGGCGTTGACTTCCGCGTTCACGGGATACCTTCCCGTCGCGGCCATGGTCCTTATTAGCGGAGGACCCTGATAGTGTTTAAACCCAAAACTTTTTGGGTATCTTCCCCATTTTCATTTTGGGAGATTTGAGAACTCAGTCAAGATTATTTCAATCATGTTCATCAAAGATAAAAAATTGGGGGTTAAAACATTTCCTTACCTCTAAATCTTCAGTTTGGCTCATCCATTATTGGTTATAACTTACAATAAATTCCCCACAAGAAAAAGGGGTACCTTACAATCTAGAACTTAATTTTTTTCTAAATTTACAATAATCCATTAATACTTGTTACCTTCGGATAATAAAAGGACAATCCGATTAAAACATTGATTTCACCATTTCCGGGATACATGTTTCTAAATATAATAAGAATTTTCTGTTGTGGCTACAATATAAAAAGGTAAATAAAAATATGAAAAATATATTAAATCTCATAAAAATTAGTTGCTTATTGTTCTTAACTCTAATCATATGGAGGCACATGAGGACGGAAAAAACAACATTTCAAAAAAATTTTTCAAAATTTGCTACCCTCTAATTTCACTAAAAAATTTCTTTTAGATGTGATTCAAAACTTTTTGTTTTTTTGAAAATTTTTGGTTTAAGCGAGATGCTGTTGAGGAAAGTGATGGACAAAAGTGAAGAAATCGTGTTTGGTAGACAAATGATTAACTTTTGAATCTTCAAAAGTTAATCGAAAAATCCTTTCAAAATTTGATTTAAAGGTTGTTTTGGGATTTGCTATGGATACCCTAATGTCTTTTTAAATTTTCTTTGTATTTGATATTATGTAAAGTCGTTTGGATGAAATTAGTGATACAAAAGTTGAAACATTAATTGTAGGTTATAATGGAATGTTATTTGTAGATCCCAAAGTTTCTTCGTTCCCCAGGTATTTTAACAAAAAATCCTCAATTTTTGAAATCAAAAACTTTGTTGCCAAAAAATTGTTACTTGATGTTCAACATGGAACATGGTGAATTGGTTGAAGGACCTTCCAAATTTTGAGAAAGTAGGGGCCCAAAGTATGAAACAACATAAAAAAAAGTATGAAACAATGTTTGGTTGGTCAAAAACTCTTGGTTTGGTAATCTAACCCAGTCATCCAATGGTAACTGGAATTTCGAGATGCTTGAATTTGGAAGAAAAATTGGGATTAATTCTGATTATTCAGTTTGAGGGAGGTGAAGAAGCAAGCTTGTGTGCATTAATCTTGGTTTCTATCAGTCGAAAAGAATATTTTTGGTATTTTCTCCTTATACGTCTTCGACTGTTCAACCACCTTATCCAACATTTCCCTCTACCCTCTCCACTATTATTATATAAGGTTTTTGTTAAATGTATTATGGTTATAACTTTTTTTTTTTTGATGGTGGAATATGTTAAAGTCATGAACATTAGGGAATATAAAACCATTACAACATGGTATTGTTTTTAATTTTGTAAATCGATGGGGATTTATGGATGTGGTATAGTTTGGTTAATGTGATGTGAAATGGATTGTATAAAACTTTACTTTTCATCAATATATTGTATGGCGAATAACATTGTAATCAAATAGATTAACAATTGGGAGATGTATTCCCAATTACGGTTTGAGTAGTAGTAAATGTAATCAGGGCATTATTTATATATAATTTGTAAACATGATTTACTAGTGTACCATTGGAGATATGTAAATTAACTGTTTTGATACAAGAAAAAAGATATGGAGGTGCACAGTAAATATATATTAAGACCCTAAAAAAATTATTTAATGAACGGAAGGAGGAAAACAAAAATGGGAGGAGACTGTATTGAGGGTATTAGGGGTTGAAAAAAAAAAAGTTAGCTTACAATCCGTTAGTTGTGCACTGCAACTGATGGAAAAACTTTAATCCACGTAAAAAACAACAAAACATAATACATGTGGTTAGGAGACAATTTATTAGAAAAATAAATTATAACAAGAAGACGATGTTGAAGAAAAAGAAAAGAAAACATTTTTTTTGAATTTGTTGAAGGTATTAATAGATCGAAGAAAAAAAGGGAATTCTTGTTGGAGTTACTAAAAATAGGGATAGATATGTGTAGTGAAATAAGAAAGGGTAAACGTTGGTTTCTAAAGTTATGATTTATGTATTTAGTGTTTGGGGGTTTGGATGTAAATAAGGGATTTTGAATTCTATAGAATTGGTAGAGAATAACGAAAATTATGGAAAAAAACTGTGTATATAGGTATTTTATCCTAATTATTATTATTATTATTATTATTATTATTATTATAAAAATTACAAATTTAAATCAAGATTTTTGGCTAATAAATTGGGGGTTCCTCATGAACTTGAGTTTTGAAGTTAAAGTGAGTGTGAACTGATTTTGTGTGTTTTTTTTAAAAATTGATTTTTTCACGCCTGATTTATAAAGGGCTTTTTGAATTTAATATTTTTCGTAGTAATTTGGATTTCAAAAAAAACTTTACCAAGTGGGAAATTAGTGTGAATTGGATTCTACTTTCAATAGGAAATGTATGTGGGTATGTGTGGTCCAAAAAAATGATTGTGATTACTTGCTACATAGATTACGTGGATTTTGAAGTGATTTGATAGGTAAAGACTTAACTCTTAAAGTGATTATTGATTAATTTAAGTCAAGTGAGCTTTTAAATCTTGTGTGCTAGTAGAATTCATGTACTTTCTTCGTTGCTTGTATGTTGGGAGTAATGAAATGAAGTGAAGGGTCAAATTGTCCACTTGATATGTAAATTAATAAAATAAGGGTTGAAATGAAACATGATATGTGATGAGCATGATGATGTGAATTGCTTTATTCTGACCATCGTTGATTGATTGATGAAATTCTTGAAAAGATGAATGTGGACTTGAATTGTAGGAATATGGTCTCTGTGATTGTGGTGCGGAATAAATTTGCGTGCATGATTGTTGAAACCACCGTTGATGGAAGATAGTGATGGATTTATGATGCGAAGTCTTTTGTTGGCAAAGTGCTGGCTACGCGCCAAGGTCATTTAAAGTTAGTAATGATTAAAAGTTCATTGTTTTCGAAAATATTTTTGGTTAGTGATATAAAGCCGATTAGAAACGATTCCAGCTAGTGGTATTACGCCAATGAGAAATGATTTTGGCAAGAAGTTGATCATGGTTACTTGATGCATTTGATTTTACGTAGCCGACGTGTTTCTAAAATTTATGAACTGATGTACTTAATTGCATTGTGGGGGAACTGATGCACTCCCAAAAATGCACACACAAGTGTACTCGACACTCAGTAATATAGTTTCATTTTCAAGGGACGTATGATCAACTTATATTTAGTAACTTAAGAACCACAATCCGACAAAAGTAACCTTTTAAAGGAGTTTGAAGGTTGTTAATTACGTTGCTACAACTTACGCGATAAATAAAAGCAACAAATGTGAACGACTTCAAGTTGATGTTTTAAGCAAGTAAGAGACAATTCCAAGACTACGACATGCTTTAGACTTCATGTATCGTATCTCAAAGTAATTAACTAATTTCAATTATCAAATTTGTGATTTACGTGATTAGTTATATTAGTAGGGTCTCTCGACCTCTACTTGTCTTCTCCAATTAGTTGTCTAACTGCATCTTGAGTTGGGATAGGTAGTCCTAATCGACGAGCATTTATATTTCATCATGTTTCATAGACAACTTAGGTATTCATCCGAGTGTCACTCCTAAACACAAATAAACTCAATGGACGATCGAGCTTTTTATATTCTTTGATCTATCTACCTTATCCTCTCCTGCTTTTAAGAATAGACACGAAATTTATCTCTATGATGGCCATTCAAGAAATACTAAAACAAGAATATAAAAGTAACTTAATACAATAACCAATAGTTAATTCAAAAACCTTTAATATTCAACAATCAATCTGTAGATACACACCTAGAACAAGGGCGTTTAGCCAATCATAATATTCAAAAATTGCAAAATAGAATTGTTCAAGCAATTCCCATAATAAAATAAAATTAGAGACGAAACCAATTCCAAAAATTTAATCCTTGCTCTTACAAATCAAAAAGTAGTCGACCCCTTGCAAAATAAACCTAGGGTCCTATTAATAGAGTTTAGAAAAAGTATTTCCAACCCAAGAAGGAATACTAATAAACCCAACTTTCACCAAAACGTCCACCATACCTTAGGGAATTGCGCCCAAAACGCGCTTGGAAGGCTGGAGTGTCGTGCTTTCAGTGCGCCAGAAAGGAGCCTAAGTCAAACTGGGCATGGCGCGTCACGTCCTTTTTGCACTAGTGATGCATGGTTGCCGCACGAACTTTAACTTTTGGCGCCACTTGTTGTCTTGAACACCATTTTCTTCCATCTTTAACCGCTTCTCTTAGAAACCTGTAAAATAGCTAATCATTTATATTAGTATATAATCATCACAATCCTAAGGCAAACATGTTAGTTAGATTAGATAAACATGTCCAAGATCACCACCCCACACTTAAACTTTGTTAGTCCTTGAACAAACTCTATCTTATCAAATCACACTCTTACCCTCTGGATTTCTCACCTTGCCTTACAATCGGCCAAACATATTTAATCATGATCTTGTGGCACACACAACATGCAATAATTTTCAGTCCTCTACCAATAAAAATTTTTACAACCTCAATGAATGACTCTTCTTTTATAATTCTGGGCTAATGCAATATCATTGAGACACAACAAACAAGATTGTGCACCAAACATGTGAAATGAATACGCTCACTATTTTAAGTATAGCCTTTTTTTTTCCGCACAAAACACCATTATATTACAATCATAAGGCTCATTCTTGTAAAATTGACTGTCACACTCACAAATGAATTTTTCACATATCGTAATATGTCACGAGCTTGCCTTTAGTGTACTTTACTTTTCACCAAGTGTGACACATAGAATCAAAAGGACTTTCATTTAATTATAATGTTAGCTTGAGGTAAGGGAGGATGCATTTGAGTAAAATTAGTGACCTATCCTCCCTAATGAACATGTTCTGATTTTCATGCTAATATTCATAATTTTTTTCTTTCTTTTTGGTCCCCCATTATGCATATTTTCCCAATTGTACTTAACACCTCGTCCTCTATTTCTTTTAAGCCCTTAATTTGTACACACCCCTTTTTTTCCACACTTAATAGTAGTCATCTTCAACTTATGATGTTTTTCACGAGTTCAGGTTCACGTTGTCTTTGTAAGGACCAAGCCCATTAATAAGTTATTTTCTAAGTTAGCCACCTATAATTTAGGATTTTAAACTTAGTAAAAGGTCAAAATGTCCCCGGGACCAAGGCCAATCATAGATTTAGGAACTTACAGGGCATTATATTTCTACTTTTTTTCTTTCAAACCATAAAACCAAGTGTTTGCACCCTATCCAGTTTCACCTCAGTTTTTTACCTTTTCATCATAACATAATGCATTAAGAATTTCTTTGTGATCAAAACTAATGATATCAATAAAAGGAATTCGGCTCAACTAAGTAGGCTCGAATAAAATCAAGGCTAAAAGGCTCAATGGGGCTATACTAGCGAGATTTTATTTGGAGACATACAAAACGATTTAAACTTGGCTATTCAAAGAAATGCATCAATCATATTTCATAAATCACACAAGTTATTCATTAGGCACACTTGGGGCAAGTTTTAGATGTTATTCAATACAAAAAGTAAGCAAATACTCACCACACATGGCATCAAAGCACACATAAGGACACAAGCAGTTGTAACATGCTCGTTCTTTCCTTCGAGCTAAGATAGACCATATCAAAAACTAGTTCCAGAAGCATATCTTTCATTCATCTTCATTCTTTTTTCTTTTCATTATGGTAATGCAATGCAAGATGTCGGAAGCATTACATGTTTCCACACAATTAAGCCTATATTCTTTATTTTTCATTTTGAGTCAAGACAAAGATATTATGCTTGTTTTCAAAGTCACCAACTCAATATTGCAAACAAAGTGTTACCACCCATGAAGTCTAGCCAACTATCAAAACATGGTTTGAAAATACCCAAAAAGGTCGGTTTCATACTTTTCTACTCTTAGTGACTAATTTTTCCTTAAGACCATTTTCATCCATCCATCATCAAGAACTGTCACTCCTATGACGATTCTAAGACTTAATAATACTAAGTTAACTATTTCTAGTCGATTCAATGGGACTATAGGAACCCACGTAAAAAATAAAATGACTCGATAAAGCAGGAAACTATAAACAATGAATTTCAACTTTTACCCTAATCTTAAGCAAACAATTGTCCCTAGTGTGAAGAGTAAAATAGAGTGAAAAGGTAGAAGAGAACTCATATCGCCCTCTAGGCCACATAGATTCAATTCACCGAGTTGCCACATTGGTGGTAAAATCCACAACTATTGAGGCTTCATTACCATCTCCATCGCACGCATCAATATCATCATCTTCGGGGCCAACATCATCCGTCTAATCTTAATCCGAGCTTCCTCTTCATCAAAAATGACCTTATCATCATCTAAAATGGGTTAATGGAAAGTCAGGACCATCAGAGACATGTACATTGCGCTAGTGTCTCTATCTTATCCTTAGTCACTGAACAACCACCAATCCGCAGTTGTAGCTCGGTCATATGCGACCCATATATCCATTATCCCGGAATTGTTTATCAGCAGCAGTCAAAACTGGTCCTTCATATTGATCGTGCGCTTTAGTTATGTGACATCAACCATACGACACACTAAATGAGGGTCACAGGGGGGAGGGCACACATCATGGCTTTATTCCTCAATTTCTAAGGCCTAGAGGTACCTAGTAATGATGCTGCCATAACAGAAAAATTATCTCTTATTTGTCCTAAACTTTAGCATGTTTTCTTCATAATATCTCCGACATTTATTGGCAGCCCCTTTATAAGTTGGTATACAAGAAAAACTCTTTCACGATGAGTGTACATTCAAATTGCACTCACCTTGATCCACAAAGATATAATGGAGGCTCAAATCACGGATTCAGGTGGACTGTGCAAGAAGTCTTCTAGAAAATGCCCCTCATCAACATACTCATCACAAAGGTACTTAGATTCTTGTTGGCAGTTGTACCAATACTCGACATAGTGAATTACAACTTGTTTGCCATATTTTTTTGGCGGCAAGTTAGTGGTTTCCTGAGTAGAACTTTCAGCAACCGCTCCTTTCCTACTTCTGTTAGTACCCTAGCAAGTAGCAATCTTTTTTCCTTTGGGAGCCATTTCCACAAAAACAAATGAAAGAAAAGAAGAAAAGAAGAGGAGGGGTGGGTGGGTTTCGATGGGTTTTAAAAATGCTTTAAATTAGTGGATTTTAGTGGTTGGAATTGGGGGCAAAGGTAAGGAAATAAGGTTGTGGCAAGGATTTATGGAGGATATATGGATTATTGCGGGAGAGAGTAAGTGGAGAAGATGAAGAAAATTTTGGGGATTGAGAGAATATAGAAGAGGGGTTGGGTAGAGATATATATATATATAGGAAAATTAGGATGAATTTGGGTGGGTGGAAGTTTAAAAGTTAAAATATATTTTTTGTGTGTGTGGCATGATGGGGGCGGTAAGCTTATAAATCGCCAAAACGTCTCCAAAACTTCTCGTGGTGGTGCGATGCGCCAGGTCTTCACGAGATCCAATGGAGTGATGCACCTTCCATCAATATTTCTCTTTGGCCTGGCGCATTACGTTGCCAATGCACCAAAAATGGCCCTCGATACTTTAGCCTCTGGCATGGCGCACCAGACCTTCTTCCGAATTTATTTTTCAATGCAGTTGGTCCTATTTTCTTGTGGTTTGTTTATGTCAACCTTCACATCAAATAAATTACGTGTAATTCATCGAGATACCCCGAAGACGCAAACACGGGACATATGATCACAAGTGACACCAAGCTAACCCTGCTGGCATAATCATGAGCGTACTAAAAACAATAATAACTGATGCAAAATCTAAATCATACAGTAAGTCTAATTAAACTACTGTAGAGGTACTAATGACCGATAATAAAGTTATATGAGCTAAATATGGAGTCCGATGTGTACACCCCATAGAGAGGACCCAATATACCCTGCCAGAGGTATAGATGCATGCTAATGCGATTACTAAAATGATGCCCACAGAGGGGACTTACAACATACGTGGCTCATAGTACTAGGACTATTCAGGTACATAAACCCTATTCAATTAGGTATTATGATACTCCCAATATATTAACTGATTAACACATTATGACTAAATTTTTGTATTTTACTAGATAGCTCAAACTGACATGCAAATTGAGAATGCACATTAATAAAATGATAATGACACACTGAAAAACTGAGGCATCTAGAACTGAAATAACTGAAATATCTAACCTAGCATGTTTAATATCTAGGGATTCTGAAATCCATGTAAGATATGAAATAATAACATGATACTCTTATTTGGAACATGCAAGTAACTAATTTATGATAATTTGCTGAGGTTCTAGAAACACTAGGTCTAGTCATGATGAGAAAATCATGAATCTGACTAAAATCTAGGGGCCTAATGGGTGAATAAGAACTCACTATTGAAATCTCACATACTTGGTGATGAATTCCTATGAGATATCATTCGATTTTGGGGCTGGAACTAATGGAACCTTGTTGCGTTCTTGAACTAGGGTTCTTGACCTCTTTTTTCCTCTTACGCTCTAATTTCTCTAAGTTTTGATTAATGATCTGACTTAGTTAAGTTCTAATTATGTTTATTGGCTAAAACTAACCAAAATCACAAAATTTAGGGTAAAACGATGAGATTTAGAGGTAAAATAAAATAGGAAAAGACCAAAATACCCCTAATTTAAAACTTCAGATGGGATGACCATGATAATCTTCATAGACCGTGAAAGGGACCACAAACCGTGAAGTAAATTGTGGTGTGGACTTGGTCTAGGAATTGAGGGCCTATGATTCATGAGCCTTTACCATGGTGTGTGGAGGACCACGGATCGTGAAGGTTCCCGTGGTCCGCACTTGGGTTGAGTCTGGAGGCTCGGGTTTGAGAGTCTACTGGTTAGACTTCATGAAGGTGCCTATGGTATTCACTTGGGCTTGGGGGTCTGAAGGGCTGTCTAGGGGGCTACTTCCTTGACTATACGAGCGTCACCACCACTCGTCTTCATGACCACGAACTATATAGGTTCCCGTGGTGTGGTGTCTGGGCCTGGTGACTTCCGAGTCATGACCACAAACTAGTCAACGAACTGTGGACCTTGTCACGGTCCGTGTACTTTGCTGTGGTTCACTACTTCAAGTAGGTTTTCCTTTTTTTTCTAGGTCGATTTTCTAGGCGTTACGATATCTTCTTTATGGTTACATGCGTCCTCGAATAAAGACTAAACTAGCTAAAATAGAGGGAAAGAGTTGCAAACCCTGCCAGTAGACACTGAAGACCAATTTTTGACTGAACTGAGTTCCATGAACATGCAAATATGCTGAAAATACAAGTACAAACTGAAGGAACATAGTGTTAAGACTTATTTTAACATGAATGATTTAAAACTGAAGTGGAACTATTACCTCAAATTAGAGTAGGATCGGAAGGAAATAGTTGAGGATACTTGGCCTTCATGTTTGCTGCTGCTTCCCAAGTAGATCTTTGTACGGACTGACTGCTCTACAAAACCTTGACTTAAGAGACATCTTTGTTTCTCAACCTTCTAACATGACTATCAAGAATCTCAACTGACATATCTTTATAGAGAGACTGTCTTTCACGACCATACTCTCTAATAGCACTATGGATGTTGGATAAACCACACAGTACTTCAAAAGCGAGATGTTTTAGATCGGATGCACGACTGCTAGTTCTGCTGGAAACTCTACTTATACGCCACTTTACCAACCCTTTTCAAGATCTTTTAAGGGCCTACATATCTAGGACTGAGCAACCTTTTCTTGACAAATCTCATTTCCCCTTATATAGGCGACACTTTCACGAAATCTCAATCATCGACTTAGAATTTTAATTCCCTTCTCCTTACATGAGCATTAGACTTCTGGTGACTCTTGGATGTCGTACGTCTATATCTGGTGAGTTCACTTTTCCATTGCATAATGAATAGAATCTGGTCCTATCAAGGCTGCTTCACCTACTTCAAATGAACAACCATGAGATCTACACCTACGCCCATACAATGCCTCATACGGGGCCATCCGAATGCTGAAATGATAGCTATTATTGTAGGTGAACTCAATAAAAGGTAGGTGGTTTTACCAAATACTCTTGAAATCAATCACACAAGCTCTTAACATGTTCTTTAAGGTCTGAATGGTACACTCTGCCTGACCATCTGTTTTGAATTCGGTGTCAAGGTATTAACGCTTGAGTACCTAGACCTCTCCATGAAAATGACTTGGGCAGAGTGGTGAGAAGTAAACTTAGTAACTTTATCTAAAATGTGATAGACAAGGTGGGAACCTTATGTAACTCTGGGACTATCCATTACTGTAAAGCTTGGTTTTAGGTCCTCCTTCGCATCTTAGTCTTACAACCGCCAACAGGCTGAACGACTTAGTAACTCTATCAACTATGCACCCAAATGTGAGTCATTATTTTCTGCGATGAATACTAGGTTAATCAGGTAATGAAAGTCCATTTGATCACGTTTCCACGTTCAACAGTAGGCATGTCGATCTGGGCGGGGGAGGGGGGGGGGTAAGAGTCATACATTTTCACGACCAAAATGGAGGTGATACACGGGTCTTCTTAGGATCTCACTCAAGACATTTGTCGGGCTAAAACTTAACAGTACTAATAATATGCATTAAATTTTCCAATACACTGAAAATAATCCCAAAACCTTGGTTGTCACGGTACAAGCCTCTAAAGTATTACACGAGATTAAAACTTAACACTAGTCTCCATGAACTTGTTTCAGAATAGAACAAGATCCTCACTAAGAAAGAGAGTTGTTGAGACAACAACAAACTACCTCCAAATCTCCAGTAATGGCGTGGGCGGAAAAGAAGAGAATGAGCAAGTACCATAAAGCGATCTAATGCTCCTAGCCTACCAAATTTGTAGTGGGAGCAAGGGGGTGAGTACCAACCACACGGTACGTCTCAACAATCAAGCCCTCTACATTCAAGTTAAGCGGATAAAATACTTTTACGGGTCTTGCCACCGGCCACCCACCTCCACAAACCATGACCTGCATAAAAATCAACCTTTGCGCTAACAACTAGCATTCAACATAACACATCGCGCAAAAACAACCCCGGGGGGGGTACAAATTATTATCCTTCACATCACACTTTGACAAATCACATATCCTCAAAATAAGCTCAGTATTCATCAATCACAAGTTCCGTAGAACGCATTCACAAGATCAGGCAAACCACAATATCAAGTTTACTATTATAATGTGTCATGGTACAATGCAATGTGATGCAAGGTCAAGTTGGTAATGATCTGGCATGTCTGACCTAGTATGTACAGGCACCCGTCGTGGTCCCTCTCAGTACGGTACCCTTGGGGGAGCATTCTTCTATGCATCATCGCAAAGGGGTTGTGCATACGATCCTTGATAATTTTAACCCATCGGCGACGTGCGTGAGCGTCTCGAAATATATTAATCCATCGCGGCGCGCGATACGTCGCGGGGGGGTTGGCGAAGATGGTAACGTCCTCTTTGAAGTTCTTATTATTGTGGGCTGTAATGGCACATTACACTTGTCACAACCGATGCTCGGGGGAAATATACAATGACGGATGTTCACGGGGGGGGGGACATAATAAGAGATACCATTTTCGTAACCGTGGCACAATCACAGGGGAACAACACACACCTGATATCAACACAACAATGGTAACCCAGGGGTGTTCAAACCGGGGTTTCACAACACATACACCATACAATAATTAATCAGCATTTCCTTTTGTACCCCATTTTTCATTGGATTCGAATTTATCTATGGGGAAAAGTCAACCATCACCACTCCCATTACCTCCAAACTATACCACAAGATGAATACAGTGCAGCCCATACACGACAAGAGTTTAGAAATCTACTGCCTCAAATAATCTGAACAATCCTCTCAGGGACTTGGTGCTTTCTCTTTCTTAAACGGGTCAAATAATTCCAGTATATTCAATAACTAATCACAATAACGTTTGAAATTAAAAACACACATATCACTAGTTTAGACTCAATAACTCATTCAAATTTATAATCAAGTTCCTAACTTTCAAGCTTAGGATTAAGTCTTAATTTCTCCCAACAATATATTTCTAATATTTTTCATATAATATAGCACATTCAATAATTATTTTTCCTATTTTCGATATAGGGGGACAAAACGGGTTGAGTTGGGGGGGTTGGGTGATAATTATAGGAATGAATCTGTAAATGATTAAATGTTTAGTCGAAATACAATTTGCAAATAAAGGGGGGTCAAATTTCCATTGTTTTCTATTCCAATGCCCATTTCCGCCCTATGGGGGCTGTTTTTCAATGATGCGGGGGGGATCCGTAAAGTTAATGACAATTATAAGTCGATCATCTGCCGTATAGATAGTGCCTGTTAAAGCATCTGCTGACTAACGCATTGGCCCCTTGTTTTTTTGACCAGGAGATTTGCACACCTCATGATGCATACTGGTTAAGGAATTCAGCACTCCTCTACCGATAGTTCAACTCTGGTTCTGGGTGAGCTCGCACCATATTAAAGATCGTTAGTGTATGTAATGGACACTCTACTTGAACACCATCCAAGAATGTCTCCAAATCTTCAGCAAGTCACACCACTATTGTAGCTCGAGGTCTGAGTGTATATAGCTCTTTTGTCTCTGAGAATCGATACGAGTATGAGCGGTGGGGGTTTCCCGGGGGGCTCGCTGGCAGAGCAACACCAACCTAGAGCCAACGTGCGCGGGGTGGTGCGGCATAGCAATATATCACATAACGCGGGGGTCTCAACCTGGGTCACAACCCTGCTCGCGAATCAAAATATGGGAGCCGTAGGGTAACCTGGGTTTTCAGCTGGGTTTTACCGAAACTCTGTCCCCCAATCATCTGACCACGGGGGCAGAATTTGTGGGGGACTCTTTTTCTAAGTGAGGGTTCAGGGGGGTCAATTGGTGTTGGTTTACGGGGTGATGACCAAGTGCGCTTGCCATGAAGGGGGCGTTCTTTAACATAACCCGCGGGGGGGCAGGCCAAGAACGGGGGGGGGGTTCTGATATCTGTAAGAGAAGTAGGTATGGTCCCATTTCTTAAACTACTTTTAGGTTTTTTTTGCAAATCCACACTCCGATCTTTTGCTCCTAGATTCACTATCACAAGGAAAGGGCACAATTGCGGGAACCGGAAAGGGGCTCCCATTTGGGGGGGGGGGGGGCTAAACGTAGCAAACTACCTTGAGTCTTTGAGAGTTTTGCGAACAAGGGGGGGTGGCGACTTAAGAGTTCACAATCCTCATTCCTAGATAATGAGGATTCTCAATAAAACGATAACTAACAAGTTCCAAGTACGTTCTTGAACACTCTGTTCATCAAATCCCTGAAAGTGCCAAGAGCATATTTGTCCAAATGACATAATTAAGAAATTTATAAGGCATGACCAAGTTCTAAAGGGTGGCTTTTTTTTGTGAATGTGCTGATGGGGCTCTGCTCTGAGTTGGTGTAAACCCGATCTTGGTGGTCTATTTTGGTTGGTGGGGATAAGTACTATTACCCCGTGAAGTGTTCTAACAGTCATGTGAATTCTGGGATGGAGATACTTATTCTTGATTATAACCTTTTTCAGGGGTGTCGGCTCCTGGTCTACCGTGCGGTCGGAGCCAATCAGTGTCATGATAGGGCGAATGAAGTCCCAGGTTTGGGTGGGCATGCGCCCCTGGGGTAACGGGGGGCAAGGTTTGGATCGAGGGTGTTCTCAATGCACGTTCGGGATAGCACCGATCTGGTCCGATTTCGCGGAAGGTAACAGTGTTGCACAGAGCCGATGGAGAAATACTAGGGTCTGATGAAACCTTTGCTAGAGGGCAGCCTTTCAATTTCTCTTTAAATTCGCGAGTCCCGGGGGTAAGCCTCGATGAGCGGTGGGCTTATGGTATGGGGGGAGGAAGGGGTAGGGGAAAACATAGCTTTGGGTGGGGGGGTCTAAAGGAGATCATTCCAAATCGATTCTCTTTCAAGAGGGGGGGAACTCCGAAAATCTTCTAGAAAGGGGGCGGATCTTCGTAGGGAAAGCCTCGCGAGACTAATGAAACTGACTAAGATTGGGGTTTCAGATCTAGAGGGGGGGGGGGGGGGGTGCGTTTAGCTGGAACCGAACTAGGGATAAGCAGATACACCCTTATAGATCTTTTTTGGCTAGCCTTAAGTTAAGATTGAATCTGAAACCCATGTATTGCTAAGTTACTAAGGGGCTGGACTACCGGAACTACGCGTTCCATTTCTAACTACGATTGGTGGGTGTTCATTTGGAAACTAACAATGATCAATCAAAGTTCTACAATAGACCTAGGCATAATAAGAATATAACTGATATATGCCTAGAATGACCTCGAGGTCTACCATTTCTAACTCTACAAGATCCGCTGAGGTGACTTTCTAGGAGACAATGATATGGTAATTTATGAATACTCATATAGCTACAACTAGGTCACTGACTGGAGTAGAGATTGAGAAAGGTTCTGAGAGAGTTTGTAGACTAACATCAAACCTGACTGCTATATAAGGAGTTACAAAGGAGAGAGTATCCCCTAGATTTAAAAATGCATAAATATCAAGATTAAAGACTCGTAAGTAGCAGTGACTACATCAGGAGAATCCTTCTTATCATGGCAAGCCCGAAGAGCATACAACCTGTTTTGGCGCTGACCGCCACCTGCACCAGATGAATTACCCTACTAAGTCAGGTGACCTGCTGGTGCTGCTGAAGTTGTGGACTGAGCTCTACCATTGCTAAGCCGGTCCTTGAACACGCTGTTTGGTATAAGGGCAAACGGCTTTGTGACCAGGGTAGCTGACCAGCATCTAACATTCATTCGCTTTATTGCAAGGCCGGGTCGCCGGGCTGAAAATGGTGGTCTGTGGAACCATATTAGGAAAAGTTGGGGTAGGTTTTTGGTGCTTTTGAAACGGGCGTTCCCTGCTACTTTAGATCCTGATGTCTTTTCCATTCTGACTGGTAATAGCCGGGGGTTTGTCGGGTGGGTTGGATGACATACTAGCTGGATGAAGGGTGGGGGTCTGAAACTTCTTCTGTTGACTCTACGGAACATTTTTCCCACGTACGTGATTTGTTGCCGGGGGTGATAATAACGTAAGTAGTTCCCAATCCTAGCCTTCTTGTTCTCCTTAGCATGTTCCCTATGATTATTACCCTCAACCTGCTGAGCATGGTTCATAAGCCTAGAGATGTTCATGTTTTCAATCAACATAACATTTCTGTACTCTTTCTTACAAAATCTGACACTCCCTACAAAAAATTATTCATTTGAGCCTACTCATGGGCTGTCATATTAACTTGCCTCAAAATCATGAACTTCTGAGCTTTTGCCTCCTTAACTCTCCTGGGAAGAACCTGTCCAGAAAGATTTCACTAAAGCAATTTCAAGTGATAGGACCGACATTTATACCCGAGTTCTCTTTCCACTAAGTATACCAGATATTAGGACACTCTGGTCAGTTGGTATGGGGAGGTGCTAACGTCAACCGTTCATTCCCACTACTTGTATCACTTCAAGTTTCTTCTTGACCTATCCATGAGTTGGGTTGGAGGTGATCCTCACCAATAGTTGTCCTAGGGGAGAACTCGCGTATTGGATTATCTTTTGTCCGCAATCTTGACTCAAGTTTGTCAACTGATCAACATTTAAAATTTTTGCTTGAATGGGGGGGGAACTGTCGCTGTGAATTTCATTCTTGTTGACGCACACTCTGAGGCCATTATCTGGAGGTGTCATGGGTGTCATAATTATTCATGTTTGGAAACTTCTTGAGGTCTGGGACAGAGGAAGATCATTTCATTTCTGGCATTAGTCTCTCCGAGGAGTGATGAGTTAAACATGTGAGGACGGGTTATTACAACGGGATTGATCCATACCCTTATCAAGATATGAATAGGGGACCAAAAAATGTTGTTTTTTTCCTAAAAGCTGGGGGTGGTAGCCTCGCTCTCATTAGATGTGGTGCAGCGACTTTCACACACTCCATGAAACGACTCTACCTATACGACCTTTGAAGTCGGTATCCTAGGAAACTGTTGAACCAATGCTTTTGTATCACGTTTTGCATGAGCCCAGAGCGTAACCAATTAGGGGGACCCCCTAAACGCGGACACAAGACTGAGGGATGGCATGAGTGCCCCAAGGTAATCATATGGCATAATCAGGACTGGGGGTGGGCTAAGATAGGGGGGGTAATAATATATGCGGAAGCTAAATCATAAGTGTGAGTTTTACCAACAACTGAGACCTATATACTTAAAACTGAAAAAAATCACATGATAGTTTTGATAAAAAAGATATACAAGTGGTCATATAACAATCTGAAATCTAAACTATGGTGGTGGGCTGAAGTAATTTATAACTAAACTACCAGTTTATATATAATAAGGCATACGGCGGCCCATCTAAATCTCTAAATCTTAGACAAATCTAAACTAAAGACTAAAATCGATGCTGCTAAACTAAGGTCGGGAACTGATCTATGCATGAATTGATTACTGAGGACCTGAACCTAAATCACGATAAGATATGGCGCACAGTATGCGTCAGTACTTGAAAGGTATTGAGGATGTAAGATAAAGTAAACATGAAATAAACATATATACAAGAATATGCTAAAGTTCTAGAAACCATAGGTCTAGTGATGATAAGAATATCAAGAATCTGACTGAAATCTAGGGACCTAATAGGCGAAAGGAACCCACTACTGAAATCCCACATACCTAGTGATGAATTTCATGGTGAAATATTTTTATTTTGGGTTTGGAATTGATAGAACCTTGTTGTATTCTCAAATTAGGGTTCTTGACCTTTTTTCTCCTCTCACGCTCCAATTTCTTTATGTTTCTATTAATGATCTAACTTATGTAAGTTCATATTATGTTTCTAGTCTGAAACTAACTAAAACTACAAAATTTTTAAGGTAAAAATTACAAGATTTAGAGGTACAGCGAAACACAAAAAGACTGAAATACCTTTATCTTAAAAGAACAGAAAGGCTGAGCAAGACCATCTTCACGGACATTGAAAAGGACCACAAACCGTGAAGTCAGTCGTGGTCCGGACTTGGTCTAGGAATTGAGAGCCTCTAATTCACGAGCCCTTACCAGGACCCGTGTGGAGGACTATAGACCATAAAAGTCCTCGGGGCCTCACTTAGGGTAAGGTATGGAGGCATTGGTTTGTGAGTTTACTGGTAAGACATCACGGACACCCCCCACGACCCGTGTAAGGGACCACAAAACGTGAAGGTGATCGTGGTCTTCACTTGGGCGTGGGGGTTTGAGGGGTTGGCTGAGGGGACTACTGCCTCGACTTTACGAACGTCATCATAACAGGCCATCAAGAACACAGGCCATGAAGGTGCCCACGGTCTAGTTTCTAATCCTAGTGATTTCTAAATCATGACCATGGGTAGTTCAAGAGATTGTGGACCTTCTCACGATCCGTGAACCTTGTCGTGATTCATTAGTTTAGTTAGGTTTTCTGCAAAATTTTTCTAGGTCTGGTATTCGAGGCGTTACACAATGTAAAATAATAATGGTGGGTTGCCTCCTAATCAGAATCTTAGCTGATTACCAGATTCAAACAAGTCGCTATCTCTTGAGTTTTAATATCTCCATCTACATCATGTTCCACTAAAACTCTTTCTAAGGGATTCTCGGCACAATGAGCTGTGATTCTAGTGTGAGATATACAACCGTAATAGAAGATTAATCTTCATATATAGAAGGCAATTTCAAAGCGCTGTAGACATCAAATACTTCAACCTTATCGTGTGCCCTCATAGTCAATTGTCTAGCTGCTACATCAATCAATGTCTGCCCATAACGGATGCTCCAAAATGACTGGAACTTTAGGATTAGGCTCATGTTTATGACCACAAAGTCCACCAAAAGTATCAACTAACCTACTTGTACCAACACATATTTTACTACCCCCTCTGGCCTAGCAATGGACCTATGACCGAGTTAGAGAATGGCAATATTTGGTTTTTGGACAGCCCAACCCAAGTTTCTTATACAATGATGCAGGCATGAAATTGATGCTTGCACCCAAATCACATAACCCCTGGGCATGAACACTTTTCCCAATTGTTATTTTCACTGTGAAACTACACATATCCTTTAACTTCTTAGGTTTAATATTCAAAATTCTAGAGCTGCACTTCTCAGTAAGTGCTATCTTTCATACTCTGTGAGCCTCCTCTTATTTTCCATTATCTCTTTCACATACTTGGCATACTTTGGAATTCCCTACAAAATGTCAACTAAATGCACATGAATGTGAACCAGTTTAAGGAGAGAAAGGAACTTACTAAAGCATTTGTCCTCATTCTTCTTTGTTTCATTTTTTATTAACTACCTCAAAATCTCTCTTTTTAAAGCTAGTTCCGCTAGTTGTAACCCACTTCTAGTACTCACAACATTCAATTGCTTAGATTTGGTTTCAATGTCACTAGGCAGACTTACTTTAGGGAATAAGTTTTGTGAATTAGCTACATGCGTATTTTGTTTTTCCATACTCATTTGGGACATTAGGATGTTCCTTATTTTCCATTAGCTTTTGAAAGTAGCTTTTCATTAGTCATCCTTCTTTTTGAATCACTTGGATTCACATGTTGGCTAGGATGTTGATATTTTATCCCTATTCCTTGCGATTTGTATTGGCTAGACTCTTGCACTTGGTTTTGGTTTCTACTTTATGAGAAATGATGGTTTCTCTAACTAGAGTTATAAGTATTACCAAAATTTTGCTGACTTCCACCTCATTGAGAATTTTCCACATAGTTTACAAAATCCAGATTTGCCTTACAAAGTTTAGTTTCATGTGCTCCACTACTACAGACTCCACACCAAATTGTTGTCTGGTGTACAACATTCACCGGTGCTTGATTTAGTGCAATTTGTTTGAACTGCATATTTATGTTGTTGTTCATTGCATCTAGTTTTGCATTTATTGTGGTAGCTTGATCCTCATCAAAAATACCTGTCGCTCTATGTGTTGTGGTTATTGCCATTTCGCCTTCATAAATGGGGTTTCCTTTTGAGAGTTTATCGAATAGGTCGAATAGCTCCTTATGGATTTTTTCTATCGTTTGTCCACCTTATGCACTATTAAAAAGTACTTGTGCCTTATAATCTAGACCCTCAAAGAATGTCTTAGCAATTGCCTTATTAGCGTAGTATTTATGTTCGATGAAACACATTCAAAATTCATGATGTGGGTTTGTTGATTAAGGAAATTTGTAAATAGATTATGTTTATACTGATTGAGTTTGTATGATGTCATATGACTATAATTATTAAATAATTAAGCATGTGATTGGATTACCTTGAGAATTAGGTACACATGATGATCATGTG
The DNA here is from genome assembly GCA_027704765.1 of Solanum habrochaites. Taxonomy (NCBI): domain Eukaryota; kingdom Viridiplantae; phylum Streptophyta; class Magnoliopsida; order Solanales; family Solanaceae; genus Solanum; species Solanum habrochaites. Next base: position 52,029,057 of record JAKWJA010002499.1, on the reverse strand, counting down.
AGAAATTGTTTGAGAGTAACAATTATCTCATGAGATTGAAACCTTTTTACCTAAGCTAATAAACTTCAATTCTACCTTAGGTGAGTAGGAAACCTCTTTTTGGTGTGGGAACATGACACTGGGTTCCATATAGCTCGCATGATCTTGTCGATTAAGGTTATTTTCCTACATGAACAAAAAGAAGAACATGAACTATGAACAAGAACATGAGGTATGTACAATGGTTCTTCAAGAGGTTCTACTTAGTATGAATGGGGGTATGACTTCATTAATGCATTGCAAAAGTAGAATTTGAGAGTGGTTGTGGCATGTTTCTCTTATGACATGATGAATTTGCATGCTTTATATGATTTATGTACATGAACATGAACTATACTTATGAATTCTCAATGAGCTCTACTTAGTGTGAGTGGGGGTACGAGACTTTTCTTATACATTTCACTATTATACTTCGAAAAGTGTTATGGTGTGGTTTCCTTGTGCTATGAAGATATATGAATTTATGAATGTATGATACGAAGTGTTGCTAATAATGACTTTACTTTGTTATAAGCTATGAACGTAAATGTTTCATTGTCTATGAGTATTGACTATGAATGATATCAAAGCATGATAAGTATGAGCAGGGTGGCGTAAAAGTTTTACTTTGTGTAGTTAGGATTATGGGATCCTATCAATGCATTACACAAGTATAACCTACGGTTACATATGTGATGGTTCTATTATGATGAGATAATCTTGGTGTTTAACTATCTCTAAACTATCTCATATGATGATTGGTGTATGCATAATGTTTATGTTAGATACTATGCTTGTGATTATGATGATATCCTTTATGCTATGATGAATTGTACATGAGATGTTTTATGAGTTACATTCCTCAACTATTTCAAAGATGATGTTCAAAATTGGCATATAACATGGTTTGAACTACAATGTCCCTTTTTTCATGTTTTAAGAATTTTTATGCATGACTTCTATACTTGGTACATTTTTGTGCCAACCTATATTTTTACATTTTCTATGATTCTTGGGTTTTGTGATATCGACTTCCACCTTTGTGGCTAGGAACATAGTAGACCAAGAAAAAGAAGATTGGTAAGTCCTCATAGTATTCGAGGGCTTGAACATTATGTCCTTTTCAGTCTTTCTTTATGTTTTAAACTTTTGTAAAGGTTGTGTCCTTAAGATTGTATTGAAGTGTTGTAGATGGTTTGAGACATAGTGTTGTAGTCTTCCACTTATTTTTCTAAAAGACTTCGATTGTAAAGAAAAGTTTTATATTTCCACATTTTTTTCTATTTTCTTATGTTATGATATGATATGAGGCTTGTATGAGGCTTTTCGTAGTCATGTACACCGTGTTACATCTAGGGGGTAGCCTTGGGTCGTGGCAATTGCGGATTCCTTCAAGGATTTGATCCAACAAGGTATGTAAGACTTTCATAACAGTGGGTTCATTCACCCACATTCCTCCCACGTTCCAAAAATACTTATTTTAATTCATGCTAAAAGTTTGGAAGTCTGAATGTTCTTGATGGGTTTTCTTGAATTGCTTTCGTTCTTGAATTCGAGTTAATATTGAGGTACTCTTAACAATTTAATGTCGATTATTAGATTTAATTTCAGTTAGATTCTTGTGTATATGTGTTGATACCTGAGTCTAAAGAGATATTGAGAAAAAGAATAAAAAAGGTTTGAAAACAAGAGGAAAAGTTATTCAGTTTTTCCTGGGGAAATTCTGGCGCGACGCACCCCCTTTTGTGCCAGGAAGGCTGGGGAAACGCACCAAAATGAGACACAGTAACCATAAGGGCTGGTGCGGTGCGCCGGAACGCGCCCAGGTCATTTGTAGCCACTCATTTTTTGTTGTTTAGCCCGTTTAAGTCCTTCTAATGTGTGCTAACACTTCCTATTGATTTTAACTACTCTAAATAAATTCTAAACACCTATAAATCATCCATAAACCTGAATCATATCCTTGAATCTATAAATTCAAATTTAAGAAAGTTAAGAGCCAAGTTTAGACAGTTCATAGAGTCTTTTCAAGAATTCTTTTCCAAATGTTTTAATCTTATTTTAAGACTTGAATGTTGAGTTAACTAAAAGTAATAAATGAATTTCATTTCTTCAAAAAAAAAAGTATAGGGGACAAAGAGGTCGTTGTTTGGGAACTAGTTCTCGCAATATTAACTATCTCGGGGGATAACTTCTGCCACCATGTATATGGGATAACTTATCCCATCACTATGATATAAATGGTGGAGTAAGTTATCCCAAATATGTCAACCAAACAAGACATCTAAATTTCATACCCAGGACTATTATTTTTGTCCCAAGACTATTTATGCTTATCCCTCACACCAAACGAACCATAAGTATTCCCAAAGAGTAAATGTTTTCACATTTAAGCAATACATGAAACACTGATTTGCAAGAAAGGTTTTGAGCTAGTTTTTGAGTAATTATCGCGAATCAAAGAAAGAATTTTTGTTTTTAAAACATATGAGTTGAGTATTTTGGGAGTACTATTGAACACCGATGTGAGGACGAAGTCTCCATAAACCATGTAGCCACCATGGGTAAAAAGGATAATACTTTTTAGATGATTCTTTAATGCTTTTTAGCATAGACTAGTCGATCCACTTAGCTGACGCATTCTATATCTCGATAAGTTATAGTACAGTTCTGGCAGTATGGGCGAGACGTTGTATCATCACATAGATCAAAGTGATAGTTGTCGGTTAGAGAAACTCCCACAAAGTTATATTATTTTATTGTATATATGTATATTGAGTTGTTTCGTACTATTTAAACATTTCATATAAAGTGCATCTTTAATTTTGTTTAATTTTGCATTGAGTTAAGTATCCATTATTGCGTAAAGTTGAGTAAGTGTTTCTTTCAGAATTCAATTCAAACTTATGTCATGTTTAGCTTTCCCCACGCATGGTAGTACATTCAATATATTGATGTCATTTGGAATGCATCATTTTATGATGCAAATACAAGTAACCAGGATCACTATCCAGTGCCTCGCTAATCCAGTCGAGCACTCAGAGTCGGTTGGTGAGCCTCATTGCTCTCCGGAGGATCTCCATAGTTATGTTTTGTTTTATTTGAGCTATCTCAGTATTTAAGATGGTCGGGGGTCTTCTCCCGACATTCCTATTAGTATCTAGAGGCTTCATACATAGTTAGATATGAGTTTTTTAGTCTTGCTATTTCAGTTGTTTGGTTTAAATACTTGAGTTGCCATTTTGGATACATTGAATGTTATTTTCTAAACATCTCAGTTTTTCTATTCAGAAAAATTATTCAAGATTGTGTTTGAGTACATTTTCTATTGAGTAAGTGATGAGTCCTCAAATTGGACTCATCTAGATCCTTATTTTAATGCAAATAGTGCCCTCAATTATTTATTTTATCTCGATATTTGATAAAAACTCCTAAGTTTCAGGTATTTAAGTATTTGGTAGGAGCAAGGACACTTAGACACAAAATGGAAGCAAAATGGAGAAAAAAAAGTTGAAGATAAAAAGGTGCACATCGCCAAGCACACTTGGCGATCCGCTGTATAATGATGGTTTACCTTTTCTTAAGGCAAGTGAGACCTAAAGGAAGTGGATCAAAAGTTAATGGTTAGTTTCGCAAAACAAAAGATTTCCGCCTATTAATCTTAAACAAATAAACAAAGAAGGAAAAGTTAAAGCGACGACAAACTGAGCGATGGGTGATTCACCTAATCACGACTAATTGCACCAAAAGGATTCACTAGCACAATTCTAAAGTTTATAAATACTGAAGTCTTTTATTATGTCGAGATAGAAAAATAAGAGAGTGAATCCATTACACTTGATATTTTTTTCTTAAGATTTCTCTGAAGTAGATGCTTGAATAAAGAAGCAATTCTTCCAATTTTGGAAGCGAGTCTTCTCCATTTACATTCCTTTTCAACTTTTAAGGCTTAAGGTATGATACCCAATTGATTCCTTTATCATTTTAAGTATATTTGATTATTTCTTGATGAGTGTCTAAAAACTCCATTCTTGGGGGTGTGATTTAGCAATTATGGGTTGATTGATTTGTTGGGTCTTGCTTGCTTGTAGCTTAGATTGCATTTTAATGGTGATTTTACCTAGTGGTTCTTGTTTAATCTAATGAGTTTGTAGTTGCAAATACAAAACTACCCATGTGTTTTCGCCTTGCTCAAGAGAGAGGTCGCAAAATTAAGAACACTAGAATAATCTCCTAAGGAGAGGGTCGACATGAGGTTCAGCCCGAGAGGGTGAGCCCTAGTCCCATATCCAAGCACTCTCGTGGAAAGAGCGAGTGTTGATAAGGCGTAGGTTGGTTAGTTTACACGAGTGGGTGTCCTAGAGGAACCGTTTGATATGGGATAAGTTGCCTGAGAGGGAACTTGCTTTCATCTACAGCTTAGCCTAGTCACCATCGATTTGTGAAATTAGTATCGAAAGCATGTTTCCACCACTTTTTTCTTCACATGTAGCGATCACACCTCATGAAATTTCCCCCATACTTGATTTTAACTAATTTTTGCTTTTTTATTACTCTTGACAAACTAATCTTTATTCGACACATTAGTATCACAAACTAAATTTAACTTTGTTTTCATATTCGAAAATGTCTTAAACTATCAGTCATTTAGAACGAAATTCAATGTAGTTACTACTTTCACTATCACTTCCTTGGGACATGACGCGAACCCTTGGTTGGGTTACTAAACTAGCTTCTATTTGTAGACACTCACACTATAGGCTAGTTTCATTGATCACGATAATTTCAAAAGAAATTAAAAGCATCATATTAGTAAGTCTTCTGCTAAGAGTCTAGCTAGGACAAGGGTTCTCTTAAGGCCAACATTCGTTCTCGTGTGCTAGTTCCACCCAGGGTGTAGGCTTGGGGTTTGATAAACTTGGTATCAGAGCACAGAGTTCAAGAGTCCTAGGGAGTCTATGAAGTTGAGTTTGTAGATTCCTATTTATCGGTGTGAATCACTCTAAATCTATAATTAGGAAGATGCAACATTTAGGAACTATTTTACTTCTTTCATATTCATGTCGTATGATAGAGTTAAGATCTATAATGTTTTCTTCTAACTCGCGCTTGCATGTATCTTTTGGTTGATCGTTCCACTACGAAGAGCTGTCAGAGGTCGTCTATCTAGGTGTAATATCGAGGAACAAGGGGTACCTAATGCACCAGAAGTTCAATCCCAAGGAACATTCACCAATATTGAGTTCAAGGAAACGATCAAAATGTTAAGCCAAGTTGAGGATACGTGAGTTCTTAAGTATGAATCCCTCAAGCTTTACTTGTTCAAACACTATTGAGATTCCAGAAATCTTTGTTGAGGAGTTGTAAAAAATGTTAAAGGTATGAACATTGTTGATGTCGTATGAGTGAGTTGAGTGTTTCTAGGACTTGGTTTGTCCAGTGATATAATGGTTGAGTTGAGGGTGTACCGAATATGAGTTAGACTATGTCTTAGGAGGCTTTCTTCGAGCGTTTCTTTCCCCGTAAACTGAGAGAAGCCAAGGTAAGAGAATTCCTTACTTTTAATCAGGCTTCACTAAGTGTTCATGAGTATAGTTTGAAGTTTAACCAACTTTCCCGATATGTTCTGGATATGGTTGCTGATATGAGGAGCAAACTGAGTCTGTTTGTTATTGGGTTGTCTCGTCTGTCAAGCAAAGAGGAAAATGAAGCTATGCTAATAAGGGACATGAATATATCAAGGTTGATGGTTTATGTGTAGCAGGTTGAGGAAGAGTAGCTGAGGGATAGGGAAGAATTCAGAAACAAGAAGGCTAAGACACTGGGTAATGAGTCTGAGCAACAAAAAATAATATGAATTGGTCTTCTTTCCAATAGAAACATAAGTAAACTACTTCATCATGTGCTAGTGCACCAACACTGAGGAACAAAGGTGAGTATAATAGTCAGAATTCACAGAATTTCAGAGTTAGACCTGCTCAGTCACATTATAGTGTGGCACAAAGAGGTAATAAGGCTCCTGCATAAGCTAAGTGTGGTAGGAACCACCCAACTGCTTGTCGCGATGGCTCTAATAGATGTTTCATCAAGAGTCCAGAGGGTCACTCATAAAGAAGGTCCCCCCCCCTAAAAAACCAGGCAGGACTTGATAAGAGCAACAAAGCTCAATTTTTTTCAGTTTCTCCACTAGACAAGGATGCACCTAAAAGAACTTGTATATTCAATGTAATGATGTCATTTGGCCTGCATCATTTAATAATGCATATACAGATAACGAGGATCAATATGCGCCTCGTTAATCCAGTCGAGCACTTAGAGTCAGTTGGTGAGCCTTCTTGATTTTCGGAGGACCCCTTTGGTTTTGTTTTGTTTTGTTTTGTTTCTTTGGGCTATTTTAGTTGTTAGGATGTTCGAGGGTCTTGTCTCGACATTCGTCTTAGTATCTAGAGGCTTCAGAGATAGTTAGATATAAGTTCTTTAGTCTTGCTATTTGAGTTGTTTGATTTAAAGACTTGAGTTGTCATTTTGGCTAGGTTGAATGTTATTTTCTAAACATTCTTAGTTTATCTATGTAGACATATTATTTAAGATTGTGTTTTAGTATATCTTTTGTTGAGTAAGTCTTCCGGTGAGAGTCTAGTTAGTCCAAGGGTTCGCTTGGGGTCAACAAAATTTCTCGACTATCGGTCCCGCCCAGGGTGTAGGCACGGCGCCTGACATAGTTGGTGGATTCAAATTTTTGAATGGAATTCACTAGAACAATTTTAATATTGATAGAAGGGGGTAGGTACGAAAAACGTTATGTGATAGTGGGGTTAAGATATTACAAGATAAGATGGTGAAATTGACTCTAAATGTTGGAGTTAACAATAAAAACAAGGTAAGAACGCTTGGAATATAATGTATGCGTTTTAAGATAGTATTACTAGATAATAATGGTTGAGTGTAAAGAGTCAAGGTTGGATAGTTCAAATTATATGTTTGCTTCTAACTAATTAGATGATATTATGTGGTGGATTTGGATCGATCGATGATGCCTAATAATATGTGTTGTTTGTACGAATACTACTTTTGTCATGCTACTTTACATAGTCTGGTTGCAGGATCAATGATGTTTCTTAGGTGGAGATGATAACGACCATCTTCGGCAACTCCTACTCATATTTTCATTATGGTGGGAGTTGTGTCATATTTTTTTCAAATATTATATTCTCTTAGAAGATCTTGTACCTGTTTAGATCCTTGAGACGGTTCCATGTATTTTATGGAAGTACTTTTATTTTAATCGAATTTGAGAGTATTTAAATAAGACCATAAATTTATATTTTTTCACTTTTGCATTAACAAATTCAAATTCGGTGGTAAAGATGTTCCTATATAGTTATTTGAGTAGGTGTCCGCACGGCCCAATGATTTGGATCATAACAACTTAAACTTTGAAAGATTGAAATTCACATCCCTCTCCACAATGTGCCCCGTTCCTCAGAGCTCAAACTTTGCGATGAGTACACCACGGAGCTCCACATTGAGGGTTGCAACACGGGGACGGTGTTTCAACAGGAGGTATAAAAGTTATTTTCTATCACTATAAATGAAATTTTTGGAAGATTTTTTTAGGTTGACCACTTTTGGACTAACCACAAAATGGAGAAAAAGATGATATTTTTAGGGTTCTTCTACTTTTCTATTCTTTAATTTTGCACGTACAACTTAAATTCTTCCAAATTTGATTAGAACGTGAGTAGCTAAACAACCTTTATTTAGGGTTACGGCTAAAAGCATGTTTGTTTAGTAAATGATTGTTTACTAATCCACATTAAATTGATTTTGAGACTCAATTATTGACTTTGGTATTATTCTCACTATGGTATCATGAAATTGATTGGCAATCGTAGGTAAGTCGGATTAATGAGTAATAATTTGAAAAAAAAAATAGAATTGATGAACCAACAACAATCCTGAAACAAAAATTCACTCTTTGTTTGACTAAAGTTCGTTATTTTTTATTTTAGTTAATATAATTATATTTTTGATCAAATTTATTATTTGTTTAGATAGTTAACATTACTTATGTGAGACGATACTCAATACTCTTATCACTTTATTACTTACACGATTATTTATATTTGTATATATAACAATATTTAACGTCCTCTTTCCACACGTCTTTGTGTTTTTGCAGGTTCATTGGTGTGTTAGTCAATATGGCTCCCAGGCTATTTTTAAGATTTTATCTTTTTTTAATAATAGAAAAATTTGTCTATAATTTATTTTTTAATTTAATTATAACCTTTTAAAGTTGATAGATAATGAGTCCGTCCCTTTCATTCTTCTCCAATTAAATATTGCGTTCGCATTGCATGGTATGAGGTTTGAACCTGCAATCTAAATCACAAATTCTCCACTTTTTAACACTCAAACTAGTCCATGGGGCGACTACTGTTAAGATTCTAATTAAGCTTTTTTTGTTGTTGATGAATTATGACTGAAGTCTCACCAAAGACATTTGAGAGTTATACAATTTAGGTTTTTAATAGAAAATTTTTATATAGAATCTTTAACTTTTTTGAAATGAAATTTATATATTTATAAATTATGTAAAAAATAGTATAAATCATAAAGATTATCAATTTAAAATAATTAAAAATATATGAACAATAAAATTATTTAAATCTCGAAAATTAAAAGATCCAAAGGAGTAAAATATTTGAGGGAAATAAAGTTCCAGCCTGTTAAACCTTCAACATCTGAGATGTGATGGGAGGTGCAGTATTTCCTGTCTTGTCTTTAAGACCATAAATACAAGTAGCATTTTCCATCCAATTATCATTTTTAATTGGTTCAATTTCCTTTTGAAGAAAAGTGCTAGATGTATGTATTGTTTAGGGGAATTATTTAATTGAATTGACATAATCAAGTCCAAGCAACTTTTTGTCATGTATACAAGCATATCTTTCGACCAAAAAAAGAAGAACAATATTAAGTCAATGGGTGAAATGTGATTGACATATATGGGTATCCTTCATCTTGGAGATATCCTAAAAAAAAAGGATATAAACTAATTATTTTTAATCAAGAGTGTGTGCTGTGATTACGTGAAAGGAATATAAAGTGTTTTGTTTGAAAATGTAAGTTGTATTTATTTTTTTCATAAATATTAAAATCATATAAGTTGTGAAACTATCAAAATCACCTCAATTCTCTATACAGTCTTATCAAAAAAGCATCGTAATAAAACTATAATAGACTATCACAAAGCTATTATAAATTATTATTAGTCGAACTTTAGTTCTGTAAAAAATTAAAATTGAACGTGAGATATTATTGTTTATTTATATCCGTTTTATCCTTATTTAAATTATTTATAAGCGTATAAATATCTCTACGTTCTCCTTTTTCATTTTTTTTTTTTTAAAAATGTAAACCCTTACTTGTACATAATTAAGAAAAATAAAAAGAAGACTTTGAAATTTATCTTCTAAAATAATCGCTAGATATTTGTATGAGAGAAGTTTTTAAAGTAAAATTGTTTTTAATTATATTAAAGTAACTTTCTTTTTTTAACAAACTAAACAGAATTAGAATACTTATCTTATATCACACATTTCAAAAGTATTTTCTCTTCTTCTTAATATCATATTGATTTAAACTTAATCATATAAATTAAAACGGAAAAAGCGGAATGACAGTAGAGTTGTTGAAAGATGTGACTGTGAGTACTGTTTGAAACATAGCATATCTTTTATCTTTTAAGTATGATGATGATGATGAGAAGCCAGATAGATAGGTCAAAGGCAATTTTCATGTAACGTCATGTCACAAGAGGGGATTATCAGGTTATATCTGCTGTACACATATTTTGAACTTAGTATAGACGAATGAGACGTGGACGTTTGATCATGTTTTATTATTAAAATTTTTTAAAATATTTTTTTATATTTATAAAGTAAAACATATGTTCAAAACTTGAAGTGAAAATTCAAAATTTTAGATTAATCATGTTTTTTCATAATTCAATAAGTGACATTTTAATCACTAATTAGAAATTTCAAGTATGAATTACTAGAAGACAATAAGTTGATAAGTAACTTTTATCTCAGGTTTAAATCGCGAATATAGAAGAAAGGTGAAAGTTTGTTAAGAAAAGTCACTAACTATATCAAAAGTTATTGTGTATGGTACTAAAAAATAAAAACAGATTCAAAATACAGATTTATAAGTTTAGATAGTTTTACTGAATTTTAACACAAGTATGAATTCTACCTCACTTGTTACTTACAAATATACTCTTCATTTTTGTGTCTTTATCATATTTATTTTTCTGATAATAATGTAATGGTAATAAATATTTCAATGGTACTTTATTTTTATTTTTCAAAAGAAACAATGAAATCTGGTAAAAAGACAAGTGAAGTACAGAAAAAAGAAGACAAATGAAACTACAGTAACTACATTAATGTCTCATATGCATTGACCTGTCACAGCTCACAACACCACATTTTTTTCTTGGCTCTTTGTGTTTTATTTATTTATTTAAATAATTATTTTGGAAAACGATTGCTTTTAGTTTTCATTAATTTATTTTCTACAAACAAAAATTCTACTTTTTACTGACTCTTTGGATGCTATAGAGTCCGGGTAAATCTAGGTCTAAGTATCACATGTAATGTTAAGGTATTCATCCACCTAACGTATTTTCAAACTTTTCTCTCATTAATATTAATTTAATGGTCCTTCACCATTGAGACCAAGGGTAAAATTACATAATTATACTATTTAAAATAACATAATTCTTTTAAAGATAACATAATTTTTAAAAAGTATGTATGGCTATAAAAATAAAAAATAACGTGTGGCTATAAAGTTCATCATTATCTACTCAGCATCATTTATATTTTCAAATACCATTTTTATCTTGAAAATATATTGATTTATTTTTTAAAATTTCATTCTAATTTTTGTTTTATTATTTGACTTTAACACATGATTTTAAGATTTTTTTTATAACATGTGATATAAAATAAGTTGTATTGTAAAATCTCTCTAAATAAATATTATTGGGATCATGAACTATTTATTAATTGAAGTGTGTCTTGAAAATTCAATCAAAATTAATTTTGATTACATCATTCAAGGGATAAAATCATGAAGCCTCGAGGAATTTAAAAAACCTCTTGTGTGAAAATGACATTGATGAATTTGAGGTCACCAATTTTTGAGGTTGCAAATCATAAGAAAACTAATGTTTTAAAAGAGAAAAAGATAACATTTTTATTAGGTAAATATACATTTTCGGAAGAAAATATTAATAGCACGAACATTGTTTTACCAAAGTATTTTTAGTAGAGAAATTTTTTAACAAAACTACAAGAAAGGACATTTTTGTCTAATTTTTTAAAGGAAAAGAGTCTATATACCCTCACTTGTCATTAGAGCTGATCTAACCCCCTCGTTCTAAAGTGGCTCATATATGCCCTTACCGTAATCAACGGCTCACATATAACCCTACCGTTCCAAAATGGCTCACATATACCCTTCATTTACGGAAGTAAAAAAATTTAGTTTTTAAATTTATATTTGTTACTTCTAATTTGTTTTAAAAAATTATTTAGTGGTATTATGATTCTTTTTCAAAGTTCAAAGGAATATTTTAATTTTTTTTCAACAAAAATAATTTTTGACTTCTTTTATTATATTATTTGAGTTTATAATTCTTATTTTGTTTTTTGGCTTTATTCCCTAGTTTTTTTAAAGAAAAAAAATTTAAACTATTCGTTTTATATTGTAATTTAATTTCCGTATTCGAAGAAAAAATTTGGTCCATCTACTAACAATGCGTTTTACAAGAATATTAGTGAAATCATAATAATTTGATTATCAAAATATAATATAAATTATTCATTGAAACAAAAAAAAAGTAAAAAAAAAATATGTTTGACGAAGATTAATTTACTCATATGAGATTATCATTTTTTAAAAAAATAATAAAATTGAGATTAACATTATGTTTTTCATTTTCGTTAGAAAAAAATGGGCGGTATATGTGAGCCATTTGTTTACAAGCAGGGGTTATATGAGCCACTTTTATAACGAGGGGTATATCAGCTCTAAAAAATGCCAAAGTTGAGGGGTATATCAGATGCAGACCCTTTTCCTTTTTTTAAAACAAAACGTATCCGGCGGATGTTTTACACTACAGCTTAATGCAATTTCATTATCACATGATTTTAAAGTAATAATGTAAATTTAACACCTTACATGCATGATTGACTGGTGTAAATTACCCCTTAAATTTTATATATTTAACGGACCTTTTTCACCCTTTTTCATTTTTATGATAAACTGGATAATGCATTATCCTAAAATTATTTGCCGATATTTTTATAAAAACTACTAATAACACAATTATTAGTAATTACGATTCATCAAATTACAACTAACTGTTAAGATCTATCCATGAAAATAAATAAATAAAGACAATGGTATTAATTAGCTATTTTTCTAATATTCCCAAATTTTAACAAAGTTCTATTCATAACGGATATGCATTTTTAGACCAGATAAAAGATATAGATATGAATTAGTTAGAGTCATAAATAGATGATTTTTTTAATATATATATATATAGATATTTTAAAATATTTTGCCAATATCTTTTGCCCAAAAGCATGTCTTTTATAAGATTTGGGATTTGACTATCAAACACTCACAAAAAGTAAGAGAAATTTTATGGCCAAACAGCTTTTGTCAATAAATAAATAAATAAAATTGAAAAGTGTGTTGAAATATCTATGACCGAAGGGATCATAAAAGAATTCAGTTTTATATTAAAAAACTATATTTAAATTTTTTAAGTGACAGAGGATTTAGTAACATGATTGAATTTCACACAGGCCACCATTAAGAAATCTCATCTATATATGATGAGATTAGATGTTAGGGTTCTATTAATGCATGAACGTCCAGAACCATATTCTTGCTTAAATATAATCATTTATAAGTTTTAAATTGTAGTTTTAGCACAATTATGGTTTTAACTGTATTATGAACAATACCTTTTGTTCTCCATGATTATTATATTTTACTAAGTCTTTGCTTCATTGCAATTACTTACTGAAACGACCCCAGATTCAAGACCATCATCATTCTAACCTCACCGGATCCACTGCAAGTAAAAAAAATTTACTTATTTTTCCATGAAATTTATCGATAAAGGTAAGATTCTGACTTCCAAACCTTATGCATTATTTCTTAAGCCTTAGAATATAGATATTTGCTCTTGGGGAATGTTTTGACATGACTTCATGGTGTTGGGGACACGATCATATATTGACCTCTGATTCGGATTTGTTGATTGTATGGGTAATTGATAATCCATTAGTGATTGATTATTTTTTTTACTTAATTGTTTAGACCGAAAATAAGCCAAGACACTTCAAAAGGGGAATGCTCGGATTTTTTAGAGTTTTTAAAAGACTTGATTCGAGTTAAGTGATGAAGTATATTTTCGATTTATGTATCTATGCAAGTCTAATGCTTTGTAGTATCATTAGTGCAATGCATGATAGTGATCAATCGGAACATATAAAATGACAATATGTTGATAATCTATCATGCAATGGACTTGTTATTGTGACTTGTGGTTTTCAAATGACATTATTCATTGTGCTTGTGCATAATTATTTGTGATTGTTGGTACTATACCGGTATATTAACCATTAATGACTCAGGTACCACGTCGGTACACCAACTATGGATGGCTGGCATGCCACACCAATTAATAAGGAGTTATTTGGTAAAATGTACAAATGCTAGATATAATATTTAGTAATATTTGCATTAACTATAGTTAGACTATTTCTATGCACTATTTGGTTTGATGCATTAATAATAACATGTATTACATAAAAAAAAACTTCTTACAAAGATAAACTTCACAATTATGGTGGAAAGGATGTAAAAAAGGGTTTTAAGGGGCAATTGAGTCTTTAACCATGCGAATGTATGAATAAAAATTGTTGCATTACGAATACCTAGAATTCCATAATATTAGTAACGGAAAAGGGCCTAAAATATGCTCGAAGTATCAGAAATGGTATAAAACTACCCTTTAACCACATATTGGCTTCAAAATGCTCTTCTCATCCACCTATTGGCTCCAAAATACCCTTCTCATCCACCTTTGGATTCAAAATTGATCACTTATTTAACGATTTTAGATTAATTGTTTAAATACTTGACACTAAACTATTGGTTATAATTTAATTTATTAATATCATTTATAAACCAATCCACTATCCACTAATTACTAATTAAACCCCACACAATTAGTAATCAACTTCTAATATCAAAATCACTCTAAACACTACTAAAACACAAAGAAATTACAGATTCATTAAAATGACATTCAAAATTATTCGTGTCCGAATCGAACCACCAATTAAAGTTAGGTTGAGCCGTTTATTTAGGATGACACTTTCAATAGGATTCTCTTTCAAGTTTGAATTTGAAATTTATGATTAAAGGTTAAGAAGTAGTACATTTCGAATTAATTTATGTACTTTTTTTAATATAATTTTATGAATATTTATGATTTATTTTAAATATTAAAACTTTAATATATTATTTTTAAAAAAGTTATCTATAAAGTAAATCACATAATTGAGACGATGAATAGATGATGATAACATCACTTTTAAGTTTACTGATAATTTTTGTTTAGACCTTGATTAATAATTGTTTTGGATTGAGGACTTGAATGTAGATAGTATTTTTATAGATATTTTTGCCTCCAATTTATAGAAACACTCCCTTGACAGAGCTTTTCCTGTTGTTTTGCATTAGTATGGGCTTTTATTAACTTGAGAGTTTAATTAGTATAATGTTCATGATTTGATTTATAAATTATATTTATTTTAATTTCAGGAAAAGTATATTTTATATGTTTTATGACTTTTTAGAGTCACCACTTAATTTTTGAAGAAAAATCAAGAAAACTTGATTTTCAAAAGATTTAAACGGGAAAACCTTAAGAAAACTTGGGGTTCGGGGATTCCTATTTACATTTTAGGAAAATGTTTAAGGCACCTAAAATATCCGTTAGTACGATTTTTCGGCAACTATTTTTTTTTGGCTAAAACGTCTAACTTAAATATTTGAGATAGCAAATTATTTAGAGTTCTTTGGAAAATGAATTATTAATTTTACTATCTAAACGAGATTTACAAAATTTTATTTTTTAAGTTTATTTATACTTGATTGATTTAGATAAGTGATTAGATGAGGCGGTGTCTTGCGGGGATTTGAAATTTTCGACCCTAAGACTAATGCCAAATAATAATAAGTAAATAGCGATAAAGTAAAAGAGAGAGAGAGAGATAGATAGATAGATAGATAGATAGAGAGAGAGAGAGAGAGAGAGAGAGAGAGAGAAAGTTGGGTCCAAGTCCGGTTTCTGTCCGCCTACTTGGACCCATTTTATTTGTGGACCTTAGGCCCACTCAATTTGTACCTGTCCTAAACTTATCATATAATAATTAATAACTACAGAAAAGAAAAAGACGACAAGGGGCTTAGGCCCAACATAACAAAATACGAAATATAAAATAAAAGAAATAAACGAATTTGAGCTCTTCTGCCTAATCTTCATCTTGTTGGCCTTCTTTGAACTCTTTTCGCCTTGAGAAATAAACGGTACGTTCATTCAATAACTCCAAGCTAACTCCATTAAAAGACTCTGATGATTTCCAAATCTTTCATGCTAAAGGGACACACAGAAACATGGGACGGTGCTAGCGAATCATCTTGAAATTATAAGCATTTTAGGATGAGATTCGAATAATACAAAGACACAACTTGATTTATGCAAATCCATTTAAGCAGTGAGAATCCAAATAAAAACAAAAGCATTAGCAATATAGTCTTTTTCGCACTAACTACCATGTTCAACAAACAAATCTTTACTCTTAAGATTTAGACGAGTCATAATCCCAACTCCGATACACGCTAAAAACGAACTAGGAGATAACTATAATTAAAACTTATATGTTACTCATGTGTAATTACTTTCTCTCATGTTTTTCCTATATATCTTGGATGTACACCTCTTTATCATAAGACTCATTATTATAATCAGGGCATCAATAGAGCAAAGGGTAAACTCTTCCAAAACCTAAAAAAAAAAAAAAAAAAAAAAACCTAAACCTCTTCTTCTTCGACCATCTGTTGCTCAAAAAAAATCTTTTTTTTCTGTGCGTCTGCTTCTCTCGTCAACAATGGGCACCGATCCTCTGCCACTCTTCCTCCGGTGTGAAATTGCTTCTTTCCAATCTTCACAATCTCATCCCAGAAAAATTACCGATCATAATTATCCAGCTTGGTCGAATACGTCAAGAACTACGCTCTCCGCAAATCTCTTCCCTTAGTTTGGGTTACGGTACCGAATATGTGCCGCCAATCAATGTCCACTGTCAATGACAAAATGGTACAAACAACTCGACGGAACCAAATCCCGCCCATATGTCGTGGGCATTATCGTGCTCAAATTCCAATGTCTCTGCCTTCTCGCTGTGATTAGCCCGCAATTCGAGTATGCTTTTTCGTGGTTTTACTACTTTCTGGGCTCTTTGGATGCCTTGGGCTACGCAACCCCTACCCGCTTTAAAAATCCTTATCAACAGCCCCTGTTTTTTTCAGTGCGTGAATCGTCTTCACACGTCCCTCCGCAAATGGCACGCCCACCATGTCCAATATCTGGACGAAGCCAACAGCCCTCGATTAATCTGATCTGACAGCATCAATGAAGTTTTTCCCGAACGGATGTCATTAATGCGTTGTTCGGGGCCTGCCTGGCAAAATTTTCTTCCTAAACAGCACATTCGCTATCACGATGGTCCCCCTCACACTCATCAACTTTTCGGGCTGGTTTGAATGCAAAAGAATTAAAAATCTTGTCCATGGAATCCAAATTGGCCCTCGCTGACTCGACAGCTCAGGCAACCCACACTGCCCTTTATGCAGCTGGACAGCGTGGTGGCGGACGTCCAGGCAGATGCGGTGCACACCGTGGCGGAGGCAGAGGACGACAACAGTCACTCGGCCACAGCAGCAGTTCTGGCCGTAGCAGACCTGACCAGGAAAACAGACGCGGTGGCGGCAATTTTTCGTCAAGTCGTGACCTGCCTGTGTGTCAAATCTGTGACAAGCGCGGCCACGCGGCTCGTGTATGTTGGTATCGCTACGACGAGCAGTCTGTTTCTGCTCCAACCGGCGGAACTCGTGCGATGCATGCGTCTACAAGAAACTCTTCAAGTGATTGGTATCTGGATACTGGTGCAAATTCTCACTTGACGCCTGATTACTCTCAACTCCATAATCCGATTTCCTATTATGGATCCGACACAATCACTGTAGGTAACGACCAATCTTTACCCATCTCCAATACAGGTTCTGGCTATGTTTACACCCCACAGGTACTTTCTCATTGTCCACGCTACATCACGTCTCATCTCTAACATCCAATCTTCTGTCTGTCTATCTGTTTACCAATGAAAATAATTACACTCTTCTTTTCAATGCCCATAATTTTCAGATAGTGGATAATTTAACCAAAAAGATTCATGTCAAGGGTCGCTGTGCAAGGTCTTATACACTCTTCCTTCCAAGCTATCATGGCCAATCTATTCTTCATCAAGCATTGTTCCTCTATACCTGGCACCGCCCGACTTGGTATCCATGTGCCGATTGTTTACTAATCAGTAATGTCGGTCTTAGGTTTCGTTTTCCACTAAAGGTCATTGTGAGTCATGTTATGTAGCCAAATCGAGTCGTTTACCATTTATTCTTATCTAATACTAGGCCACAACGCCATTTGAACATACATTATGGATGTTTGGGGTTAAACCTCCATCTCCCCTTTAAATGGAGTTCGTTAATATTTGTTTTGTGATGATACAGTAAATTTTAAATGGATTATCCTTAAAACGCAAATTGAAGAATATTTCGGGTTTTGTAAATTTTGAACGCATGGTGGGGAAAATACAATTCAATTTCCAACATCAAAATCTTTCGTAGTGACATGGAAAAGAATTTTTAAACAATGCATTTTTGGTTTTTCTTCAAATCTCTTGGTATTATCATCCACAACTTGCCCATATTACCTCTGAACAAAATGGTGTTTTACGAACGACAAACACCGTCCCTCATTGAAACTGTCGTCGCCCTCCTCATTAAGTCTCATCTCCTGCATCCTTCTGGGTCGAGACGGTGGACAATGACAACTATATCATCAACCGCATGCCCCAGGGGGGGGGGGTAAACCCCTCCCTCTCTAAAACATTCTCCTTATGAATGTCTCACACACCCCGTTAGATTACACACACCTTCCCCCTTTTGGTGTCTTGGCCGATCCTTGGCTACGTCCTCACACTCAACACAAACTTCACTTGGTCTACACCATGTTGTCTTTCTAGCTACCACCCCACGTTATTAAAAGGATACAAATGTTTTTGAACCCATCTCTCAAGAAACATAGGCTCTCGTCATGTTCGTTTTATCGAGGATGACTTTCCCTATCCCGGTGAGTCTGTCAATTGCAACGTTCCAACCCACTGGTATATTCCAATCTTTCCACCGAGCTCAATAGCTTGTACCAGCACCCATTAAACCCATCCATATGCAACCAAACACCCATCCCGCTCTCTCATTCCCATCTGGATCACCCAGCACCCACAATCCACCATCCCACAAGTTGTCAACCCTACTCACCACAACCTCACCGCCGAAATACACCCCCTCCACCCACACCCCACCCCACCACATTTACATTCACATGCACACTCGTTCAAAAATCTGGCATTTTCAAGGCCCAAGCCTCATTACACACACCACTTTACCTGCTCCCTCTCCTTCTGAAAACCATTACCTACAAACAAAGCATCCAGCGATCCCTTTTGGTATCAGGCTAGGACGATGAATACAAGTCTATTATTAATCAGCGTACTTGGGAATTGGTTACAGCACCCAGACATCGATCGAAACCCACATTGGTTGCAAGTGGGTGTACCGAATCAAACGTAATGCCGATGGATCTATTATCTCGTTACAAAGGTCGCTAGTTACAAGGGTTATATCCAGAGTATGGCATTGAAAGATAAAGGAGACTTTCAGGGCCCAGTCATCAAGAAGCAGACATCCATCTAGTCTTGACTCTCGCCTCTTCATAATGACGGCCCCTACACCCAGGCTAGATGTTAGCAAATGCCTTCACATGCACTCTAGAGGAGGACATTTATATGGATCAAACCCACCTGGCTATGTTGATTCGCCACCCACATCTTGTCTGCCAAGCTCAAACAGTCCTCATAGTCTTAAACAGGCCCACCGTGCTTGGTATAAATCGTTTTCTCTTCCTTTTGCAGATATGGGTTTCCGCACGTTGCACTCAGGAACAAAGTCTATTCACTCTCCGGAATCCTCGTGGCCTAGTTATTATTATTCTCTATGTTGATGATTATTGTGATTATGGAAGCTCATATGATCTTATCTCCATATACGAAGGCCATGAATCAAAATTGTCAGCTGAAAGATCTTGGCCCTCTACATTACTTCCTTGGCATTGAATTACTCCGTACCTCCTCCAGTCTCCTACTTCATCAGTAAAAAATACAATGAGGGGCTCTCACTCTGGCAGGATGGATGAATCTAAAACCTGCACCACTCCCTGGTGTCCGTCCACCATGCACCTTAGACAGCGTCTCTTCGAAGAATTCCCGATCCCTCTGATCGAAGCATGTGGTTGGCCTCCACTATCTCGTTGTGACGCGTCCGACATCATATGCTGTTAACGTTGTCTCTCAATCCATGCATGCTCCAACTGAACAAAAACTTTCAGGCATTACTTAAAATGGGATTCTTTGTTATCTAAAGAGTAGCTTCACGTTCGGGCCTTCTTTTCAAAAAGGAAATTAGCAGCTCTCTGTCTACTCCGACTCCACTGGGTGAACGGAACAAGGATGATGTCGCTCCACCACCGGGGGTACCTACTGTGTATTGGCCCAAATTAATCTCTGGTGCACAAAAACAAAACACGGGTATCTCGTTCTAACCGAAGAGCTGAATACCGGCTCCTGGCGGTTGGGTTGTCGCAGCTATGGTGGCTTCATCACATTAACGGTGCTTTGGCCTTCCCCTTTTAGGCCAAAGAATTATTGTGAAAACGAGTCCACCATTTGCGTTACAAAAAAAAATCCATTCTTCATGATCGTATGAAGCTGTGGGTCTTTATTGCCACTTTGTCCGTGAATCAGTCTGGCTGGTACTATAAGCACACATAGTGTTCCGTCTCCGAACAACTTGCAGGACACTTACCAAACTCTTCCACTCGGCTGTGTTTCATTACATCCGCTTACCAAGATTCCCTCGTAACACGTGGATCAGCTTGAGGGGCGATAATAGGAGAAACTATAATTAACAATAATTATGTCACTCATGTTGTAATACTTATTCATGTTTTCTCTATATTATATTGGCTGAATAAATCTTTTCAATAAGACTCTATTATACAAAAACTATAAAGAGGATAGAAATATTCAAACATGAATGTTTAAATAGGTGACAAAATGACTCTAAACGATCACATTCGCCAACTGAATCATCAACCCAAGTCCATAAGGTTGACATGAAGAAGAAACAGAGATAAAATGAATGAAAAATCCTTATTTCAACACTTAACATTTGGACAGAGATACAATCGTTCAACGGTAAAATGATTTGAGGCATCCAATTTCTTAGCAAGGACAAACAAACAATGAGATTTTTCCACCTCGCCTTGTTCTTCGTACAAACTCGTACCAAGAAGCAGAAGAAAGCAGGAAACGCGTGACAACCTTTGCTTTTCGTTTAGCACCGTGTAATTTGACGTTGTTGCTGCTGAAATCAACGTCTTTGGAATTTTGTGTTGTCCTTGTCGTTACTGGGTATTTTTTAGAGGAGAAAAGGGTCGGGTTGAATTTGACATGGGAATTTGGGTTGGGTCGGAGGAACAATAATGGAGTGGCTTGTTGCTAGGACGTTGAGAATTAAGGCTATTAATAAAAATGGGCTGGGAATCTGAGGCAACAAGGACTGATGGAAACAAGTAACAAAAGGGTCCCAAATCTTGGTCTTTCAAATGAAGGTGGAAATTAGTTACGCCTTAGAATTTAAGCAACAGTGAAATTAAGTTTAGCTTAGTGACATTTACTAAAATTGAAATAAGAAAAACTAATAATATTTAACTAACGAGCTTCTTAATATTAACGAAATAAAATAATTAATTTAACTATAAATTGAATAATTTGAAGCATAAACTATTATATGATCGAATTAATTAATAAAATACTTAAACGATGTAAAATCTCTTTTAGGAAATTTTTGACTAAACATAAAATATACTAATCGTATATAATTATGTAAAACATACATATAAACTAAAAATTTATAATGTGCAATGAGATTAATTTAAATAACTTAAAACATTTTAAACTTTATAAATCTTATTATTTCGAATCATTTAGAATCGAGAAACTCGTTAATTAATTCATATCGTCGAGGGTTAGAATTGGATGTCAATAATATTAATCAGTTAAATTACAACAAATAGTTGAGCGCCACATATAAAAAAAATATTTGAATATTTTAAATTCAAAAATGTTAAATAAGTGGTCAATTTTGAACTCATATGTGGATGACAAGGGTATTTTGGAGACAATAGGTGGGTGGGAATGGTATTTGGAGCCAATAGGTGGATGGAGGCTAGTTTTGTACCATCTCTAATACTTCAAGGGTAATTTAGGCCCTTTTCCGTATTAGTAATACACACCTTAATAAACAATGGAATATATGACTAATTCTTGCATTAGTTATGTATAGGTTGGAAAAGAGTACCAAACAAGGTATTAGTAATACACGAAGCAAATACATGCATTATTTTTTGTAATATATACACTCTATAAACGACCCCTAACAATTTGGGTTTGGATTTTGTGAAAGGATCGGGTATGTAATTGTGGTTCCATGCTAGAACCAGACATTTGCATTTGTGGTCATATGCGACATGCATCTAGATATTGTTGTTTCATTACATATGACTACGAGTCTATGTGATTTGATAGTTGTTGTCATGTATATTGTTCTGTATTACTAAATTGTGGTGAACTTTTCATATTCATATCTTGGATTGACTGTGTGATCCTACCAATATGCTATGGTTTGTGTACTGGTACTACACATGTTCTTTTCCTTGTTCAGTTCATCACATTTTCCACCTGCTGATCCAGTACCTTAGTTAAATGACGTTTAACTACGACTCCTAGGGTCATCCACATCTTTCAAGATACCATGAATTCTTCATCTTTATTATTAGAGTTTTGATATGGTGACTTTTAATTCTTAGGGGTTATTTCCACATTCAATTTTTTGGACTATTGGGTTATGTTTATAGGGACTCAATTTTTTGGTTGTCTAAACTATTTTTCTTATTTTTATATGATGAACTTGGTTTTACAAATGGTGTTAGGTTGGTTTTGGGCTAGCCTTTGATTCTTTCCACTAAGTACTTTAGTGTTAGTGTCACTTACTGCAGTTAGGATCGTGAAAAAAACTTGGTATCAAGCCCTAGGTTCATTGATCTCGTCGTACCAAAATGAGTCTAATAGAGTCATACGAAATAGTACATATACATCTATTCTTTTCCAAGAGACTACAAGACTTTCGAAAATTCTCTTCATTTCTTTCTTCCTATGTGCTATGACTTGATTCTAATTTGTATCTTACGATCCAAAGTGGTACCTAGCTCTTCCAGTCTTCAGTCCGCAAATGGTTTACACTCGATGTAGTGGTACGAGAGTATTAGTTCTAGTATAGAGAGAAAACAAATGAGCCCATAATGAGAGGACATGACAGAGGTAAAAAAAATATATGGAAAGAAAAGGTGTAGAGGAAAGGCTAGAGCTCAGACAAAAATGTAACCCCACCCAAGATCCTGTAGAGGAATATATTGAGATTGAGATTGAGGATGATATTGAACCAGAGGTGAGTATATATACTTGGATTGAAGGTCTCCCTTATGAACGTGAGGACTATTCAACATGTACTAACTTTTTTGACTGGTTTGAGAGGTACTAGAGCAATTACATGGTTTAAACTACTGATATTCTAATCACTCGGACTATCGCTACCACTGTTCCTAAAGTAGATGGGACTTGGGCGCTATCTCTTTTTCCCATTCATTGTTTGACCTATGATGACTGGTATAGAACAAGAGATATTGAGCATGTTCTTGAAACTTAAGCCTCCTATATTTTATAATTCAGAGGGTGTTCGAGTTCATGTTTAATTGTTATGAGAGGCTTCACAAATTGGGCATTACGTAATTACACAGGGTTGAGTTTGTAATATTCTAGCTTCATGGTGAGGCAAAAAGTGATAGAGAGCTTTTGTGGAATGTCGTTCATCAGTCTTACCTCTATTGACTTGTGCAAAGTTTTATGCCTTATTTTTAAAATGTATGTGTCTAGTACCTTGAGAGATAGGAAAAATTAGGGTTGGCAATGGGGCGATATAGGGCGGGGGCGGTGCGAGTTGAGCTTAACCCGCAAAATTTTTAATCCGCCCCGCCCCGTATACAAACACTATTTATTTTCAACCCGCCCGCCCGCATTAATTTCTTTTAATATTTTTTAGTTCGGTTGTACTAAAGAAAAATTCATTAAAAATAAATTCATTTTTCATTAAATTGTTAAATTTATAGGATAGTGACTTAAAGTTGTTATTTGTTAGCGGTCAACCGGGAAACATGCAAGAGAAATTACATATGTTTTTATTGATGAACCATTTTAATTTATTATCCTTGAAATATTTAGGCTTTAATGTGGAATGAAATTATCTCAAGAAATAAGTTCTATCACTCAATAAATGTAAAGGTTAAAATTAAGTTTGAACCCGCGTAAAATCACATATTCCCGCAACCCGCTCCTCCCCACATTAATTTTTTTAAAACTCATTTAAACCCACCCCACATAACCTTAAACCCACCCACCCATATAGCCTTGGAATCCACACATAAAATATTAGTGTATCGGTGTGATATTCAAGTCAATCTATGTTAGTATTAATACCATCCATAGTATCATACCAAACCATTAGTATTTTTATACGGACGTGGTACTCTGATACGCTCAAACTTACTTCTCAAATAAGAAGTAAAGCAGTCAAGTATATAACCCAACTAGTGAGGTCGGGATCGTTCCCACGAGGAAAATAGTTAAGACTTAACTTCAATCTATTATTACTATTGTTAGTCAATTACTTCCTTAGAAAGCATAAAATGATAAAAAAGGGGGAATTCTATTCCTAATTAAATGAAAATAACTATCGAAATAAAAGGAGAAAACTAACAGCTTCAAATGTTGTAGGTTTAACAATTATCAAAGTCAGGAACTAGGTTTACGTGTTCCCCACAGTCATAACTTGATAAGTCTATCTATAAAACAATTCTTTCCTAGTAGATTGCATGCAAAGTGATAAGTAGGTATTTTAAATCCTTGGTCCGGCATCTAGAGAAAATTTCACTCGCACATTGGTCCCGGTGGTACGTGTGTTTTTGCCTATCCAACCCTTATGTTTTCCTCATAGTAAGTATCGTATTCCATATTTGACTAAAAAGGTTTTTTGATACGTCTACCAATTCAATACTAGCCTATTAGATAGTATACACTAAATCTATGTTGATATTCTCCTATGTACACCTCCTTGTCGTAAAAGTAGCATTTAAGGCGAGTTCTAACGTTGTCCATCCGTTTTAAAAGAATTCTATGCGAAAGACATGATATACATGCAATACACAATCTAGATTGTTATTTTAGGTAGATGTTACCTCATATATTTGGCCTATGCGATCCCAAACCCTAGTTATGGAGTGTAGTTACCCAATGTCATAATCACCAATTATTAAAATCTATGGTATAATAATTCATGTACTTATTCAAGAGAAGAGTTAAAATCCGAAATTTCGCTTGATCAATTCAACAACAATCACCAACAATCAATTCAAAAGAATCTCAAAATAATCAAGAGGCCTAACCAAATAATCAGGTCTTCTAAAATCCCCGCGTCTCCCATAATCCCCACTCTAACCTAATAAATGAGGTTTTTCGAACTATTTAATAGAAAATAAAAACTGAATTAAAACAAGACTTATTTGCTGGAAATCTTGTCAAAAACGCGGCTAGGATCGAGGACATCGCGATGGATCGTCGTGGTTCACGACGGGGACCGTCATGGGACTCCGTAGGCCCTACTTGAGGAAATTTCTTCTTCTGTCTCTTCATACCATCGACGACAGGTATATGCCGGATCGGTTACAAGCACAACGGTCCTCGAGGGTCTCCGTTCCAAAACACTTTGAACTATTGAATATGGGACTGGGGCTACTTCTCTAACTTCATGACGAACCTGCAGACGGACGTCAGGCTCGACGGTCCGTCACATTTTTCGTAACCCCACACTTGGTCAGAACTTCCTCATCTTCCTTCAAGCAATTTGCACCTACGATGCACCGGACGGAACGTCACAGACTCCGTAGGTTGTTCTCTTCTGCATTTATTTCGCTCAAAAACCCCGCATTTATCTTTGGACAGATTTTCCTGCAAATAAGGAGAAACTATATAAAATTAGCACAAAAAAGGCTTTTGGACACACTTAAACTTAAGGAAAAAGTATTAATATAACGTGAAACAGGTATATCATACTCAAGCCACCAAAAAACACAACATATGCAATCATAATTACAACTACAATAACAATAAACAATTACACTTGAAACCACAATTCAAATAACATGTTGATTGCATGAGATTATCAATGTGATGTCATTTTACATTCGTTACCTATGTGTTTCCATCTTGCATTACACAAATAATACTAAAAACATTAGACGTGCATACCTATGTAACTTGAAAACACACAATCATTATATACCAATAAAATCCGTCTACATAATTCGTGATCATACTTCGATAAGTAAAAACCAGTAGACATGCATATATATATAACTTAGAAAACACACAATCATTATCTACCATTAAAATATCTCTAGATAATTCCTGATCATACTTCAATCACCAATAATTTTCCTTCCTAAGGGTATCACCCATCAACATCATATAAAACTCAAAACCATTATTAGTTGAACCACAACTATCCACATATTCTATTGCTCAAAATTCGTGTCCGAAGACCTTTTTTTGGCAATTTCCATGATTTAATGCAAATAAATACATGTCTAACTACTTGATTTAAAATAGCCTAGTCTACTTGGGGCCAAACAATTGCTACTAACCTTGATTGTGAGCTTTTCGCTTTGTGGGAAAAAATCATGATGAACGAGAATAAGAATCTTTGGGTTTTCATCTTAACTGCGTTGAAATCTCTTCTCTCCATTTGTCCCTTGTTATGGGTACCTTCAAAGGATTTTTGAAGCAATCCTCGTCTATTTTCTCCCTAAAAGTGGGAGAAAAATAAAATACCTCATATTTATTAGGGTCTAATTCATGTCAGCCCGTTATAGCTACCATGTAGGCGTTATAACGGGGCACTATAGAGGGAGACTTTCAGTTATGGTGGGCTGACGTCAGTCCATTTTATTTAAGCTAAACTAATTTTTATCATGCATAAATTTTAAATTTGGCATCTTTTTTTCAAAATTTGAGATTTCACTCGAGATGCCTTTGAGTAACGATGGTTCGAATTGTTACAATCTTAGATATGGGATTAATTACCCATATAAAGTGAATTAAACTAAATAAAAGACATTCATATAATGATCAAGATGATGAATCAAAATCAAAATATAATATTTGATAAAAATATTATCGCAATGCAAAGGTATGATCTCACAATAGCGCTTAAGAACTCAACCAGAAAACTAAATTCTCGAACAACATAATAAAATCCTAAAAATAGGTATTTATATACATAATAAATTTTGAAATAAATTATATCTCGCGTACGCATTACGATGTTGCATCATTTGTTGCTATCACAACTGCTCTACAACTTCGGGTAGCACGATAATTGGTAGGTGAGATGCGTTCTTGCATTCAAAATTGGTGTTGCATCAATGCATAACATAAAAAAGATTTTTCAGCAATTATTTTGCCTATGTGAACTAGTGATGTGACGTCACACATAGGCATTCAACCACATCATTCCCTTCACATC
Organism: Solanum habrochaites; assembly: GCA_027704765.1. Classification (NCBI taxonomy): domain Eukaryota; kingdom Viridiplantae; phylum Streptophyta; class Magnoliopsida; order Solanales; family Solanaceae; genus Solanum; species Solanum habrochaites. Next base: position 52,001,781 of record JAKWJA010002499.1, on the reverse strand, counting down.
AACATTACTTTTGGCAACGATCTCTTCAAAAAAATGCACAATAGGATAAGATTAAGAACCAGATGGGTAGGTAAATTTCACACTTATCACGTATCATGTGGGAGAATTTAATCAAAGAATAGTTAGTTAGTACTGTTGTTGATTAATTGGACCAATGAACTTTTATAAAATTATATGTATTTGCAAGCTTGTAATAACATAGAATCATAAATATTTATTTTACAAAAGAAAAATAGTGATATGTGATTTATTAATTTAGCGCCTTAGAATATGTTAACACCTTGTTTGTGAACTATGATTTTTTTTCATTTGGTAAGATTGCATAATGTAAAGAAAGTTTCGTGTTCAAATAAAATTTCAATTTTCTATCATAGTTTGATATATGTCCAAACTTTCATTAGACTCGACTCTCAATAACTCAGAAAATCTCAAACATATTTCTAGTGAAAATGAAGTTTCTAATGAAATGAAATGAGGTATTTTAATGTAATGACCCGATTGGTCATTTTCAAAAAGTTTCATAAATAAACCGTTTTGTCCTTCCCAATCTTGACCCTGAGTTATTCTTGATTGAGTTTTGAAAGTTGTTTTTGAACTTTAAGTTTAATTGATAATTTGATAATTTTTGAGTTTGAAAGGCTAAAGTGGTTAAGAAAGTGGTATTCATTGTCTTCTGGAGTTTAGAGAGTTAGAATGAAATTTCATCAATTTCATTAGTCCAAGAATATCAAATCTAATTCATGAGAGTTATCGGTTTCAAATCGGAGCTCTTTTGAGGATTTGATGTCCTAAGTTGTGAAATTATAGAAATTTAACTTTTGGGTTGACTTTGGTCAATATTTGAAGTTTGGATGCTGGGATAAGAATTTCAAGATACCCATTTGATTCGTGGAATTATTTTAGGCTTATTTGAGGTCTTGATTGATATTTGAGAGGTCCCGAGCTTATTTTTAGCCTTTTAGGCGTTGAGTTAGTTTGTTGTGCTTTCATAGATCTCGAGTCATGGAGACATGTATGTTGGGTATAATTTATCAGCATATATAATTTGTATGAACGATTTCCGAACAAATCCTGAGGATCTTTTTTATATTTGAAATTTGGTAGTGTTTGGTGGTGTCTGCAAGCATCGCTTATGCAAAGGTCAATCACTTAAACGACATTCACACAAGCGAGAGCCTAGTTGCCTTATAGACTTTCGCAAAAGCGAAGAAGGCTTGAGCTACTGAAGAACTATGATATCTCCATCTTGTATTATCCAGGAAAGACCAATGTGGTGGTCGATGCTTTGAGTAAGAAGACCTCCAACATGGAAAGTCTCGTCACTATTAATGTGGATGAGAGACTTCGTCTAGGGATGTTCAGAGGTTAGTACACATTCTCTTTCGATTTTTGATTAATGAGGAAACATGTAGTTTGATTGCTTTTATTGAAGCTCATTTTTCCTTAGTTGAGAAGATCCATGAGTGTCAGTTTGATGACGAGAACTTGTGTCTCATTCGAGACAAAGTGATGAAAGGAGAAACCAAAGAAGTTGTTCTTCATTTTGAGAGTGTCTTAAAGATTAAGGGCTGGATTTTCGTGCCCAAGATGGATGATTTGATTAAACTTATTCTTTAGGACATCCATTATTCCCATCATTCCATCCATACGGGTGCGACAAGATGTATCATGATCTGAGCCAAAACTATTGGTGGTGTGGTAAGAAAAGGAACTTTGCAGATTTTGTTTTGAGGCGTTTGACTTGCCAACAGATCAAGTGTGAACACCATCATCCTAGAGGTACATCTCAGAGGATTCATTTTCCTACTTTGAAGTAGAAACGGATCGTTATGAACATTGTTGTGGGACTACTTACTACGGTGACTGGTTATGACTGCATTTGGAGTGTTGTTGAAAGGTTGACCAAGTCTGTCCATTTCATCTCGTTTAGGTAAAGTATTTCTTGAATAAGTTAGCCGAGATTTATATAAGTTTGATTTTTGTGACTAAAAGGCATTGCTACATAGTTTGGGTAGTTAGATAAATATGAGTACAACTTCTCATCCTCAAACAGATGGTCAGTCCGAGTGGAAGATTCAGGTATTGAAGGAAATGTTTTGAGCTTATGTGACTAATTTTGGTGCAATATGAGATCAATATTTTCACTTACCAGAGTTAAACTATAACAATAATTATCATTCCAATATCTAGATGACCCTTGTAGGGGCATTGTATGACAAACGATGTAGATCTTTGATCGGATGGTTTGGTTTATATAAGATGGATTCATTAAATACAAACTTTCTTAGAGATTCTATGAAGCATGTTCGCATGATTCACGGTAGACTATTTACAACCTAGAATCAACATAAGAGTTTTGAATCAGAGTGTTATAGCTATATTTTTCATAAAGGGTAATCATGTTTGAATCTGAGTATAACATATGGAGATTGTGATTGTCACGCCCCGAGCTTACACCCTGGGCATGTCCGACACTCGAAGATCATTGTTGGCCTCGAGCAAACCCTTGAGAGAAAGAATTAAACATAAGAGAAATAACTCAAGGAATAACTCAAAGATAATCACTTAACAAAAAATGGCACCTCAAGTCTTAATCATTTACAAAGTGAAATGAAAATACTAAAGAGCTAATACTATCTGTCAATGAAGCCTCTAAAACAAATAGGGATGTAGGGACAGGACTTCCAATCATCCTAACAATTGAAATCTAAACAAGACAAATGATAAAAGATGTCCTTCGGAATGTAAGAGAGGTTCACCAACTAACTCTGAGCTACTCACTGGATCAACGGTCCATTTGATGTCGATCCTAGGTACTTGTGTCTGCATCATAATACGATGCAGTCCAATTGACATTAGTACATTGAATGTATGAGTATGCAAGTTGGAATGCTAAACAACACAGGCTAGAAAAAGTCTGAAAGAAACTTAAGAACTTACCTGGCTCAACTCAACTCAACATAATTGACTCATTTCAATATAAAGCAATTTAAAAATAAGTGTAATACAAAAAAAAAGTTGTTTGAAAACACGTCGTAAACTCTCTATGTGTGCATAGATACAATTAACTATGAGATATATGTAAGAATACAAATAAAGTGTGTATATAAAATACAATAACTTCTGGGGGAATTTCTCTAACGAACAACTATCACATAAGAGCTATAGTGATGATACAACGATCTACCTCACGCTTCCAGTGCATCCTATGTTCAGCCAAAAGTATAAGACCCGAACTACCTAATGGATCCACTAGTCTAAAGTGAAAAAGGTATATCTAAAAAGTATGATCATTTTCTACCCATGGTGGCTACATGGTTTTATGGATATGTGAGTTATATGAACTCATGCTCGTCCCCGATTCGGTTCTCAATGCTACTCCCAAAATTAAACTTGCTCTTACGTTTTTAAATAATTATTTTTCTGTATTTGAGATTAGTTCTCACAAACTTAGCTCAAAGGCTATATTGAAAATCTTAGTTTTTCTTCTTTGCTTCATTTAGAAAGCTATTACACAATTCTGAAAACTTGCCCGAAGGCTCTTTGAAAATCTCAGTCTCCATCCTTTTAAATGTGAGAACATTTTATACTTCTTTGGGAATACTTAGGACCATATACTGCTTTAAAGACTTCACCTTACTCTAAACTAAACTCAAACTTAAGTCTTAAAACGAAGTTAAAACTTTTGTGAAAGACTTATGAAACTTAATATGAACTTCTTCTCATTTTCCTTTCTCTTTACTCAACTTGATGTTTAAGTCTTAAAACAAAGTTTAAATCATTTGTAAATGACTTCCTGAAAAGACTCTAAGAACTTTCTAGACTTGGTTCTTAACTATCCTTGAATTTGAAGTTAAGGATTCAATGTTGTAATTCATGTTTCTGGATGATTTCTATATATGTAGAAGTCATTTAGAATATTTAGAATCATTGGGAAGTGTTAAAACACATTAAAACAACTTAAACGGATTGAATTATGAAATCAGGGCAAAAAATGTTGATTCAAGCGCATCCTGGGCGTGCCATGCCAGCCTTAGTTGACTGAGGCTCCTTTCTGGCACACAACTGGAACGTTGCCCCAGCCTTCCTGGGGGGCACTTGCGCCAACCTTTTCCTTAGACAAAAATCTAACAAACTTTTTTCTCTCGTTTTCTGACCTTAAACAATTTTAATATGATTATTTTTCTCAAATTCAGTTTAGATTCATGTTCCCACATCATATATACAAGGATCTAACCCAATGAACTCAAGAATCAACACTTTGACATCAAGAAACTCCTAAATCTCAACTCATGTTCAAGAACGGAAGCAATTCAAGAACAACCAACAAGAACATTCAAATTCCAATATTTGTAGAACTAATTCATACTGAATCTAACATGATTGGAACATGGGTGAACAAAAACAACGCTGTAGTATACTCACATACCTTTTTAGGGATCACCCCCGACGAAAATCGACACGCAAAGCTTGAGCGTTCGTGGTAACTCTTAATTTCTCTCCATTTTTCTCTTCTTTTTTTCTCCGTGAATTCTCTTTTTCCTAAATTGAATAAATTTTTTGTTTTTACCCCAATTTAATTCCTAAAAAAACTAATTAAATTAGGTAAGTTAAAGACAATTTTGCCCTTCCTAAATCCGGATTGGACTTTTCTTAATCCAACAGTCCAACTTTTCCAAAAGGCATAACTCACTCATACGATATCGAAATCACTCAAACTCAGTTATGATTTTTCTAGCCGTATCAGGAACTACTCCTAACTCATTCTGAGCTACGAGTTATGATTGTTTGAAAATGACCAAAACTCACTTTTCTAACTTAGACAAATTTTCCAGTTTTTCTATTCTTTCTAAAAATAAATATTTTCAGATTTTAAACTCTTTTTTGGTAGTTTGTAGTTGCAAGATTCTACAGTGATGAGGTTTGAATAGATGGAGAAATGTATCCCTAGATTAATTAGACCCTTTGAGATATTGAACCTAGTGGAAGAGGTGGCTTATAAGTAGGCCTTTCCATCTAGCTTGTCAGATGTGCATCCTATGTTTCATGTCTCCATGCTTTTGAAGTACGTTTCGAATGATTCACATGTACGTTCTCTTAATTCAGTTGAGTTGGATCCAAACTTATCTTTTGAGAATGAGTCTATAGCCATTTTGGATATGCAGGTCAGAAAACTTAGGACCAGGAAGATTGCTTCAGTGAAGGTGTAGCGGAATCACCATTCAGTTAGTGAGGTGACATTGGAGACAAATTCAGATATGTGTATCAGATATCCTCAACATTTCAGGGCTTCAGGTATTTTCTTTTAATTTATGTTTGAGGATGAACATGAGTTTGAGTAGTAGATAATGTAATGACCTAGTTGATCAATTTTTGAAATTTTTTGTAAATTTATCACTTTGCCCCTCACGATATTGACTCAGAGTTGTTCTTAATTGAGTTTTGAAAGTTGGTTTTGAACTTTGAGTTTAAGGTTGAGAATTTGGTAAGTTTTGAGTTTTAAAAGCTTAAGTATTTAATAAAGTGATTTTTGGTATCTTTTGGAGTTTTGAGTATCAGAATGAAATTTCGTCAATGACATCAGTCTTGGAATGTGGTCTATGACAGTTGTCGGTTTCTGATTCTAATTCCTTTTGAGGATTTGAGGTCCTAAGTTGTGAAATTGTGGATATTTAGCCTTTTCATTGACGCTGGTCAACATTTGGAGTTTGAATGTTCGTATTAAAATTTTGAGTTCCATTAGATTGGGGGAATGATTTTTGTCCTAGGTAAGGTCTTGGTTGATTTTTGAGAGGTACCAACCTTATTTTATTCTATTTAGATGTTGAGTAAGTTTCTTTTGATCTTCACGGATGTCAAGTTAAGCGTACCTTGAATTTGTGTTTAGGTGATTCATTGAGTCTGAAATATCGAGTGTAATTGGTTTGCGTATGTTACTGTGGTTAAATATAGAGGTTACCAACAAACAATCGCAAGGTCCTTTAGTGTTTAAGATTTGATTGTTGATATGCTGGGTGTCCCTGCGAGCCTTGCTTTTGCGAATGGGGGTCAATCGTTACGTAAGTACCTTCATCATATCGGAGACTCTTCCGCCTTAGTACCCTTCAAAAGACCAAAGTATGCAAGATTCACTTTGAGACAGATGCCTTTTCATGCTATTCACTTTTGCGACATGAGATATGGGTTTATGTTTTCAAAATTTTGAGGTTGAAGCCTCATTTAACATTTTTGATCTTGGAAAATTCTTGGAGGCAATTTTCTAAAGGATTTCTAGTGCTAAATCATTTGGGTAATCTTCTTTGACCCTAAAACTTCATTTTCTTTGATTAATTATGGATTTTAACATCAAAATTTGTGATTTTGATTGGAAAATGATAAGATTTTTCAAGAACTTACTAAATATTGAGATTCTAAATTAATTTTGAGTCCTTTTTTTCAAAACAGTTTTCACCAAAGAATTCCTAAGACCTGGAGTAATCTTTTCAAGTGTAGATATTTGGATTCAAACCTTGTTTTTGAAAATCGGTTTTTGCGTTGATTGATCTATTTTTCAAAATATTTGATATGGGTATTGTTATTTTCAAAATTTTATCATGAATATTTGATTGATATATATTGTGTGATTTTGTACATTGATTGAAAAGGGAAGACTCAAGTGACTAATTGATCAAATTAGGGAGAGTGATCTCCTAAATCTTGTAATTTAGTTGAATTTGTGTATTTCATTCATTGTGTGTGTTGAGGGTAATGAGAATGAGTTGAAGATTTAATTTTCCACTTGATAAATCTTAATGAATAGAAAAGCGGTTAAAATTAAAAGGTTATGTGCTAATGATAATGCTTGTGAAGTGCCTTGTTATTACCCCTATTTAATTGACTAATGAGATGCTTGATAGCATGAATGTGACATTGAATTGCTTGAATTGTTGTGTCTTTCTTGGTGCGAACTTGCTTATGTACATTGATTGTTGTATACTGTGATGAGACATGTGAAGGTTATGATGCTGAGGACAAACATGGTTATTTTTTAAAAAAAACAAGCAAGGGTCTTAATGGGCATTCATTAGCACAATTGGTATTCAAGGGTTTTCCCTCCTTTTTAAACACTGGGAGCCCCGAGTAGTTTCTTGGCAAATTGATTTGTCATGAAAATAACTTTCAACCCCATAAATCCACCCTACTTGCAACCATGTTGATCAAAATAACTAAGTTTAATGACTTGACCAGCCACTAGCCCTCGTATTATAAGATTCCTCCCCTCCCTAAATCATATATAGTGTTATATTCTAAAAGACAATACTTAAATATAAATGTGTGAACCCACATTCAAAGTATCAGATAATGCAATTTCATTGGGTATACCTGTTCAAGTGAGGTTAAAAATTTAAAAATTTTCTTCTTTTTTTCTTTCTAAAGTAATACATGTCTCCCTCCCGTAGCTCTTTGACTTTTTCAATGACTTTTCTTTTTTTGACTTAATTTTCAAATTTTCAAGTCTTTGAGATCGCAAAATTCTTTTACAAATAATTTAGGTACGATAAAAAAATCGTACAATGAAACCAAATGTGTTTGTTAAAATTGAAAGTTACTAGTACTAGATGATATAAATTACTTTACTATTATGATAGATAAGAAATAATTTTTAACATTTAATGTTAAATTTTAAAAAAATTAACAAATTTGTGTACGAACCTAAAGGCATGATCGTCAAGTTTATTTTTAGATTCCATATTTTCATCAACCATATCCCTAATTCCTCTTGAAATTCTAATAACCTACACTCTCCTCATTTAATCATGGTTCATTTACTTATTTTCTACATTTTGAAAATGAAAGAAGTCCATCATGACAAAGGACTAGGCAACACAACTGAAGTAATCTATATGTAACACTTGTTTATAAAAGTAAAAGCTAATGTAACACTTTTTTCAATAGAAACTTTAAAGGGGGTATGAATGAATTTGTTTTAAGTGTCTTTTAGTTTTAAATTTATTTTTTTTCGTGGTATTTGAAAAAGATAAGAAGTGTTTTATAATACTTATATTTAGGTCAAAAAAGTCACAAAATAAGCTAAGTAAAAAGCCAAAATAATATATTTCCAACTTATTACTTTTAAGTTTTGTAACGCCATTCTTTATTTATTAGTTTGCCAAGTCTTAATTACATTACAATACACTCAATATTTTCAATAAAAATAAAATTTTAAAATATTTCAAAAATTATACAAAATGTAACTATAAGCCATATTTTTTTTACATATCATATGCTGAAAAATACATCATAAACTTTATTCCAATACTAATTATTTAACTCGACAAAGAAAATTATGACAATTAAAAACCCCCGGGGCCAACACAATAATAGCTTGTAACCTATTTTTTAAAAATCAATCCAAATGCTCACCAAACACGCTTCCAATCTATATAACTTAAATTCAGATTAAGGAGCCTTTTTTTTTCCTCTTAATTGTTATAGGAATTTACCTAATTGTTTAGAGTTTCCACCAACACACATCTTGAGTACTTTATTTTTTTTCACAAAATTAATTAGGTACTTAATAAAAAAAATTTAAAAAAAGTACATGTGGTTGCTTAATCATTAATTTAATTTTCTCATTGTTTCTTTTGTGACATTGTCTCACTCAGCCGACAAATAGAATTATTAAATAATGTCATTGAATGGCCACAGGTTATTTAAGTACCTTTAAAGATGCACAGAACAAAATAATGTTAGGTAGGGTTTTTGTACTCTTCTTTTTTTACAGATGGGGATAGAAATATTTTCTGATATATTGATCATACTATTACTCCTCTCATGTATGGTCCTCGATTTTTTCCGCAATAAGGAAGAATGAGACTTGGACCTTTTCATTTTTTTAAGGAAAAATGAGTCACTCAATTCTATATTAGGATTATTCATTTACTATCCAAATATATACCAGTTTAAGGTTGGTCACCGCTTAGGTGGTGTTAAATTCTCATTATTTTAGCCCAAACAAATTCAACCTTTGAAGGATTGGCATTAATATCTTTTGGTAATGATGTTTTAGATTATTTTTTTTATGTATAGAAACAAAAAAAAAAATTATGTTTAAAATGAAGATATTTTGTAAACCAAAAAAAAAAAAGATAAAAAGAAAAATTAAAAGTACAAGTGGTTTACAAAATTAATTCTCTCATAAATGTGAGTTAAGGTACTAGATATATATTGTGTCAAACTTTTATATAGTGATTGTATTTGTCTGATAATTTTATGAATATTAATAATGATATGTTATTATATATGTATACGGACATTTTATGCTTGGATCTTAATTAGCTATGATTAGTCTCTCTATTTAAAATCACTGTTTATATACTTTGGTATTGATCCTAATTCAACACGATGTTACCAAATTGGTAGTCTTGGTAAGGAGTGAAGGGTTAATGTTTAACAGTGTGAGATATTGTTCACTTCCATTGTATTTTTTTCGAGTGAACGTTAAAGGATGCTCACGTTTGCTTTTTTTTTGTTATGTTTTTCTGGTTGCAACAAGGTAAAGAATTTTTTTGATTATGTGTCGTAAATTCTTATGCAAGACTTGTATCGTTTGATGATGTTCTGTGAATGGCTAGAAACCTATAAAGTGTATGGCTAACTCAATACCAAACAATTTGTAAGGGGACTAGAAAAGACTATAATGAGACAAAAAGATTTCTCTCTGAAGTGATTCAATTCGAAACTCTTATATGTCCAAGGTTCAATATTAAAATAATTTTAGAAGTTTTTTTTTTTACTGTGTTTTGTGGGTCAACAAAATAATTTGTGCTCTGATGCCTCATTTTTTTAGAACATGTACAAGTTAAACAAATGATTTGAAGCCTTGTTTTTCACCTTGTTTCAAAACCCAAGGACATCCTAGAGTGCATTGTGAGGTGTTCAAGCATCAATCTTAAAGCTCATTAATGGAGGTTTAGGATCAAACGAAGTGTACGAACGACTGAAAAGATCGGAGGGAAAAGAAATTGTATATCATTTCTCTCAATAATTTTCACTGTTACTTGATTATGGTCAACTTGTTCCTTACATTTAGTGATCACTTCTATTCATAGAATAAGGTCCCGTTTGGATGGCTTAAAATAAAACACTTTAAAAAAAGTACTTTTGCAAAGTGCTGACACTGATTTTTAACATAAGCATTTGTTTTGGATAAAAGTGCTGAATTTGCTATGTCAAACGTGAAAAGGAAAAATGGAAGAAAGAGATGTTAGGTATGTTGTAATTTGGAGATTTGTAATAAAAATAATGAAGGGCAAAAAAGATAAAAATGGGGTCCAAACTTAAAACAACTTATAAGCTAAAAAAAAAAAGCCCTCTACTACCCGCTTTTTAACCTTTGCTTAAAATAAGTTGTTTTATAACTTAAAATAAGCTAGTTGGAGTTTGCCAACCAGCTAATACGTCAAAATCAGCTTTTAAGTAAGTCAGTTGACCAGCTTTTAAGGCTGAGCCAAACCGGCTCTAAGATTGTAAAAAAATTTCCTAACGATTATAAAAGCTTTTAGAACTCTCTAACACGTTGACTCACTTCACACCATATAGCTTGTTTTCACCTTTTTTCCTCAACACTCCCCCTCAAGCCATGGTTGAATATGTTCTTCATTCCCCAGTTTTGCTTCTCAATAACAATGTGGTGAAACCTTGTCCACGACTTTATTTTAATACAGCTCTGAGTGATCCTTTTGGTTACATTTCAGCCAAGGTTCGGGTATCTTCCTTCCTTGGGCATATCCTTCTCTAACAACATGACATCAATGTCAAAATGCCTTTTGGTCTTTTCATGAAAATATGGAGTAGCTTTTCAATTTGAACCGTCCGTTTGTTGTCACATGATAGTTTTACTAGCACGAGTCACCCTTGATTCCTAGTTCTTTGTAATAGTCACCACAACCAACCAGTATTTTCAGCAAGCAGCACATCTTGCCCAATGTTTCTCTAAACTCTGCTTCTACTGAACTTCTTGATACTGTCTTTTGCTTCTTTGACTTCCAAGAAATAAGCCCTCCTCCAAATTTTACTATATATCCTGTAACTGACCTCCTGGTTTCCAAGCATGCACCCCAGTCAAAGTCACAATAGGTTGTAAGTTCAGTATTCTCTCCTACAGACATTAACAATCCTAAACCAGGTGCTTCTTTGATGTACCTGACTACCCTTAGAGTTGTATTAATATGTGATTGTTTAGGACAGTGAATGAACTGACTTAATACTTGCACTGAGAATGCAATATCAGGTCTGGTCATGGTAAGATACAAAAGTCTTCCTATCAGTCTTTGATATTTAGCAGGATCAGCTAAAATATTATCATCTTCAACTACTCCATTGTTGATATGCTCATCATATTTAATTGAGGTATGTTTCTGATTCAATTCCAATGGAGTGCTGGCCAGTTTAGCTCTCCTAGGCCTGATTCAAATATTAGATCCAATGCATATTTCCTTTGTGAATTAGTATTTCTTTGTTAGACCTGGACTTTTCAATGCCTAGAAAGAACTTTAGTTCGCCCAGATCTATTCATTTGACTTTTTGTTGAATATCTGTCCTTGGTATCCAAGTAGATGTGATTGTTTTCCAGTGATAAGCAAGTCATCTACATGCACTAATATTCCTATATTATTATTAACAATTAGCTTTGTAAACAGTGAATAGTCATAATGACTTTGCTTGAATCCCATATCAATAAGAGCTTCTGTTTATTTCACATTCATTGTCTTGGTGCTTGCTTAAACCCATATAAGAACTTGTGTAGTTTGAAGACCTTGTAATTCTCCCCATGTCTAGAAAACCCACAAGAATATCCATATACACCTCCTCCAGCAAGTCTCCATTAAGAAATGCATTATGAACATCCATTTGCTAGATAAACAGGTCTCTAGATGCAGCCAATGACACTAAGGATCTTACAGTGACCATCTTGGCCAGTGGCTAAATGTCTCTCCATAGTCAAGACCAACTTGTTGAATGTACCCTTTGCTATCAGTCTAGATTTAAGTCTCTCTATATCTCCAGAAGATAAGTATTTGACTTTGTAAATCCACCTACACCATATGGACTTCTTATCGGGGGAAGATCAACAATACTTCAGGTGTACCCAAGCTGGATCAGCAACAGCTTCTTAGAAGGATTGGGGCTCACAGATGACTGAGTATACATGTAGGGGTCACTGAATTAAAAAAGAATATGGGTTTTTTTGGCTACTTGGAAGAAGTAAGGTGTGGGAGTAGGCCTTTTATTATTGTTGTTTTTTTTTTGTTTGATAAAATGCGAGTATTCTGTTCAAGGTTTAGTAACATAGTCCTAAAGCCAGAGAGGAGGCCTGGTGGATCTTCTAGATGCTTCAACTGAAGCCTGAGAAGAAGCATTCATAGGAGGTACAGGATCAAGAACCTGATCCATTGTTTCTGTTTCATAAGTAGGCATAGGAGGCATATGGTTAATCTTTTGAACCATTGTGGTGTTCAATTTCACTCCCTACACTTTTCTAATTTTATACATTTTTTTTTCTGTTTTTTTTCCCTTCTTTTGTCCCATAATTTCTCTTTTTTTTTTTTTTATTTTTATTTTGTCTTCCTTTTTGCCTCGTTTTGTGCCTTACTTTCGATCTGGTGGGATCATATGGTTTTAGGTGGGTCTTTCTGTGATAACATTGGGACAGGAATCCTCTCTTTGAACAATGATTTTGAAGGTGAACAATGTTCCATTAAAACACATGGTGCATTTTTTACTATATCTTGTTCACAAGTAAATGAAAGATTGTGTAAATCACACAATACATAACACTTATGTGTGGATGAATACCCCATGAATATTGCACAAATTTTCCTTGGAGATAACTTATCCATAACTTTAGCTTGAGCACATACTTACAAAATAGCAAACACTCTTAATGTATCCCAGTGGGGGGGGGGGGAAGGGGTGCATATACAATCTCATATGAGGAAAGAAAACCAAGCAACCTGGATGGAAGTTTGTTCATGATAATGTCACTGCAGTGACAACGCCACTCGGCCCGGTGTCCGTCGTTGTTGTACTTAAGTGGGATTGGAGGCTTTCGAGGATCTTGAGCTGGCAATGTTTGTTTTTTAATTCGATGGGGGAGTTGGTGGGTGTTTTTTTCCTTGCTGTCGGGGAGGCTAACGAGGTGTGGGGTGCTTGCATGTGTTGGTTGGGTTGTTTGTGTTTGTGGGGGGGAGCACCAAACATTGATGAAAAATTCCTAGATTGCTCTCTTGTGTTTGCATGCTTTCACTCATGAAGACAAACTCACACATGATGGGTTTTCCTTCTTCTCAGGGGTGTTAACATTAGTGGAGAAAAGTGACTTGTTTGAGAAACTGTGTAAGAACTAGCATAGTATCAACTTTAAGTTAATTAAACACCGAAGCATTATTCTACTGCACTCTTGGGGGGTGGGTGCATACCACAATAGTAACAAAGACCGCGGTTTCCAGGAGAGGTGGGGGGGCACAGGCGACGGTGGCCCCCATATACGTTGGTGTTTTTTATTCCCACAGTTTTGGTCCGTTTATTGCAACCACATCGGATATGATCATACTCTTAGAGTGTGTGAGGGCTGACAGGAAAGGGAAGGTAGGGGGGTTGTGGTTCTTTGTATGCAAATTTTGTTTCTTTGTTTTGTTGGTTCTTTATTTACATCTGTGGGTACAAGGGGGGTGTGATTTTGGGGGTACCATGTACTCTTTTGGTTTTAATGAACGAAGGCAAAGTCAGGCGGCTTTTGTACGGAATATAGAAGTATATGACCCAGTATCTTATGCCATACATCAGCATACTTAGACACAACATGTAAACCAGCAGATTAACTACTAGACCTTCTAGTGGCGTGATGAAGCGGCGTGGTGTTGTATGCCTTTTTTTGTTAGCTTGAGTTGGTCCCTCTTTTAGATTATAAGTTGATTATGTTGTCCTTGTTTGATTTCGTGCTCTTTGTTTACGAAGCCTCTTCACCTGACTAGTGGAGAGATCATGAAGGTATCCCAGTTGGTTTTGTTGTGGAATACACACTATGTTTTTTCTTTGAAACATGATACCTTCTTGTTCTGGTGGCTTTATTCGCTTAGTGAGTTCTTGAGACTGATAATCTTATGAGTTAAGAACCGACTAAATGAGTGCAGGTGTACTTACATCAGTTGGTTTGTTGTTTTCTTTTTTTCTAGGTTGGGTTTGTTGTTCTTTACTTTTGTCATGCTTGTTGGTGGTTGTTTCCTCTGGGGGGCGAATGAGATACTGCTATCTTATAGTTTCCGTAGGTTTTTTTTTTTTGGTTGGGTGCTACATGCTTTTTTTTGGGTTGTATTTTCAGTGCATGAAATTCTTGGCTATGGCTTGTGTTTACTATGGGTTTTTTTTCTTTCCTTATTTTTTGTTTTTTTTCCTTTTTTTTTTTTGTTTTTTTGTTTGGTACTGGGTGGTGTCTTGTTTTTATCTTGAGTTTTACACCTTGATCTATGTATCCATAATCATATGGAAATGGGATGCAATATCTGTTGTTAACAGTTTTCATTTTTGCTTACATGCATCTCACGATTTTTGGTGCTGGACTTTTGATCAGGCAGGTCCGTTACATCATTGATAGATTCATTCTTAGACAATAGTTGAAGGATTTTTCGGTATTGATCCTGATTATAAAGATCACCTTGGGAGCCATAAGTTGCATTGACTATATGCCCAACATCTGATGAGCTTTCAACCTGATGTGCAGAAGCACCTGAAGATGAGCCTTTCCTTTTTGACTTAAAGTCAACATCATATACCACAATTTTGAAGAATTACTCTTTAGAGTGCCCTTTGCAGCCACAATAAGTGCATTGTACAATGTCTTGTCTTGTTTTACAAGTTCCAGACGTACTGCACCACCACTAGAAGTCCTACAAGTCCTGGAGGAGCTGCTGTTAGACCCTATATAGTTGAATGGATCCATTGTGATTATACATTGTTGAACCTTCAATTGAACTTAGTCCTACACTTGGAGAAACAGAATGCACTAGATTTCTTTGAGACTCTTGGTCCATGAGAAAAGTATATGCTTTATTCAATGTGGGAATAGGACTCATCATAAGAATTTGACTCCTGGGAGGGGAATAAGAGTCACTGAGACCCAGTCACAATGTTCACCAAATTTCCTTGATTCAGGACAAGAACATGAGGGACAGGGCATAATAGCATCATACTTATCCCAGATATCTCTCAATTTGGAAAAGTAATTAGCAATAGACATAGTTACTTGGATAAGTGATTGAATTTCTCTGTGAAGATGAAACACTCTGGATCCATTAACAGTGTTATTTTCTCCCTTAGATCTAGCCAAACCTTCCTTTCATCCGAAGCATACACAAGTGAGCTCAAGAACCGAGGTCTTACAACATTCATAATCCAAGACAAAACTACAACATTACATTTTTCCCATTGATCATGCAGTATAGGCTCAAACATAGACTTAAGAAAATCGACCATCAAAAAATCCTAATTTACTACGACCTACAAGTCCAATCTTGAATGATATACTCCATAGTGCATAATTCTCAAATCCAGCAACTGAAGAGAGTTTAAAGAGATACCTGAAGTATCTGTGTGTTGCAGGAAAAGAGGATGATTGTGATCGAGTACTGGAAATGTAGCCATTGGAGGAGAAACATTGCTTCCCCTTCCAGTAAATGTTTCAATTGCCTATGTTGCACAAAATTGAGCAGATATCACCCTTTGTGTATCTTCCTTTAGAGTGGCTTACTGAAGCCACACTGCAATCTGAGTATCTAGTAGTTGAGAATACTGCAAAGTTACCCTATGATCAATTGCTCTAATGCCATGTGAAATCAGGTTTTAGGCCTAACTCACATCCCAAAAGTTAGCTCAAAGGGATGAGGATTACCCAAGCCTTATAAGGAGTCCACCCATCTCATTAAATTACACCATAGAGGTGGGTACTTCTTTTTCTTTAACACACGCAATCTCACTCCACTCACTGCCTAGGCATCTGGGCCTGGGCAAATTTGTTTTTGGGAATCAAACTCACCATCAGTGGAAACGCCTACTCTGATACCATGAACGCCCTAATGGAGGTTTTAATCACCTAAGGTTACTGTCACGAATGAAAAGATAACTTGAAAGAAGAAATTGTATGATTCTCTCAATATTTCACTGTTACATTGAATCTATTAACTTGTTCCTTTACATTTAAATGAGCTCCTCTATTTATAGAATAAGATTTTAACAAACTTCCTAACTGATTATAGAAGCTTCTAGAACTCTTCTAACAACTTGACTCACTTCACACCATATAGCTTGTTTTCACATTTATTGCTCAACAAATCTCAAGTTCCCTTTTTGTTAAAAAGATCTATATTTGAGGCAAAAAAGTTATTGGAGTTTGTTAAAAAAAAATTTAACATCACTATCGTATATCATCCGAACAAGGTAAGTATGTAAGCGGATACTTAGAGTCAAAAGTCAGTAAGAGTATGCGAGCTGACTATATTGTTAGTGGAGAAGTGTCATTTAGCCATGAATGTTTATTCCTTGGCTAAACACTTCGTCGGACTCGAGATTTCAAAGCCTGGTAAAGTTAATATTCGTGTTGGGAAACAATCTTTTGATTGATCATTTAGGGGTAGATTGTTTGATGATGAAAGCTTGAATATAATTCAAATCAAGGTGTTTGTAAAACTCTAAAAAAAATATTCTGAGCTAAAATTTGAGTCATACTTGTTATGTGTATAGTATTGTATCGAATGATCCCTACTTATTCATGTATATCAAGGTTTATTATCTATGAAGTGTATTGAAAATAATTTTAGATCATTAGAGACCTTCAGAACAAAGCTGAGTTCAGATTTTTTCCTACAAGCTACGTTTTTCCATAAAATCATGTAAGGGTTGACTTTAAGCGACCATATCGCTTAGAATTTAAAGATTTAAGTGACTCATGACCCACCAAATTAAAAGGACATGAGTCTTCTTTTCAATGCCACTAAGTTCACATTAATCAAAGTTTGGATTACAAGTGTATGACCGTTTTACTAAAGATGTTCCATATAGAAATTTTATTGTAGAAACTATGGATCATAAAAGCATTTACGAGACGTAGTTTCAACTCGTAAAATGGGATCAGAGGCTCAAATTTGTATGTGAACTCTATAAATCCGACCTGATGGTCCGTAGATCATTTTATGGGTCGTAAAAGGGTCGGTAGACCATGTATACAACGCATATATTATGTATATCAATGTATATAAAAATTTAGATTTCATTAAAATTCTATTTTGAGTTTTTTCTTACACTTTTTACCTCTTGATCGACCCCAACTTCCCCAAAAGATATATTCAACCTACTAAGACTTTCTAAGTATTCTCCATGATTTTACAACATAAATATTAGGATTTCTACAAAGATTCTATCATCATCATCTTCTTGCCTCTAGTCATGAAATCAAAAACTCAGTTCTAGTGTTCCAGACTTGCTTTTTCAGCAAGTTGATCAAAATTTCTTCCTTCCAAATCAAGGTTTATACTCTCATGATTCCCTAGAGATTCCAACTTATGATTATGTATCTTAAGTAAGCATGTATCATCAAAATATAAGATTTCAAGAAACGACTCCAAAATTTTCAAGAAAGAGACTCTTGATCAATATTCATTAAGTTAGGGTTATTCTTCAAGATTTATGGATACTTTAAGTTTTGTAATATCATCATAGTAAGGAACTTAGTTCGTCTCACACCTACATCAACAGATTTAGTTAGTAAGATTAAAAGTAGGGTTCTTCACCTTCAAGCTTAAAAGTCAGTGATTCTATCAAGATCTTACATTTCAGGTATCAATAGGTATCCTTTTACTCGTTGAGTCTCAAAGTAAGCCTAATTTTCAATTCATAATTTCTTCTAACGAGTTCTATGTTTTAGTAGATCATATTTCTACGGTACTTTCTCATCTTTGTCAGGAGTCGGATTAAATTATGTTTTTCAAACTATAATTCAGTATTTCTAAACAATATTTTTATGAAACATTCAAATGTGGATATTTTCTTGCCTCATAATTGTGTGATTTCACGTGTATGTCTCATATCATCAATTTTCATGATTAAAGATGTTTTCATATAAAGTATTTGTCAATATTTATTAGTATTCATGAGCTAGTCAGATTTATCAGTTTATCAACATCCTTTAATATATTTAGATTAGTACTATTTATAATTTATCGATATGCTTTTTTTGGGATTTTTTTAATCACCAAGAGGACTAGAGATGAATACTCACCCGTCAGTTAGGAACTCTTTAGTAATAATTTCTAAGTTCCAAAACCACCCACTATAGATATTTAAAGATCACCGTCAAACCAAGACTGACACCTTAGTCCTTTAGAAACATTAGTTTAGTGGCACCATATTATATGAGATTAGCCTTTGTAATTTGGCAAGGTACATTGAACCTTTTTTTATGGAAATTATATATCAAGATCCATGTTTAACTCAAATGATTATATGTCTCTTATTAGTATCTCACATAATTTAGTATCATATATTGCATGCCCTTTATATCGTATTTTATTCAATATCTATCATCACGAATGTTTTTAATTAGTTTGGTCAAATGCAATTAGTTATTGTTTTTATTCATTCAGTTAAGCATCTCAGATTCATCATTTCCAGCTTTAAAGATTATCATGCATATCTCACATACTCAATACATTTAAAGCACTAAACGTATACCTTGTTTGCCTATATTTTTTTTTATGTAATGTAGATTCACGTTCTTACTATCAGGATCCTACTCAACCGGATAACAACTTTCATCCGCTTGTGATGAGTTCTGTTATTTCGAGCTCAATTCAATTTATAGTTCTAGTGTTTTATTTCTGTTCATATGTATTGCTTAAGGGAAACATGGAGTTATGTCCCAACAACATATAGTCAATATTAGTAGAGGCTTCATAGACATTCAATTAGAGTTGATGTATCCAATATACTTAGTTTTAGTTATTTTCAATATTATAATTGGTGTATACACGAATTTTTTCTATAATATATTGATTCAATTTATATCAAAATTATGCTTTCGCCCAGTCATTTTAACTCTCATACATATCTATATTTATCTACTCATGTCCTATATCAGTATTAAGAATTATCTTGGGGTGATTTTTGACTATAAACACGATGTTGCGACTAGGGGGTAGTCTCGGATCATTAATATATTAAAAGATAAAGCTAAGGAGGGATTTCTTGATCTAGATAAGTGAAAATTTATCATGATCTAAATCAAAATTATTGTGGATATAACACAATGACGATCAGACATCTGAGCGTCTGTATCTTGAATGTTTGAAATTTGCTAGTAGGTACTTATGGCCCCAATGTGAGGTGGTATGAACTCTCTGTAAAAAATCTAACCTAGAGTGAAAGTGGAATAAGATTGTTAAGCATTTCATAGTGCTGGAGAATATGCTATGGAATATATGGTTGATTTTGGTTCTCATTGAGATCATCTTCTTATTAACGAAGTTGCATACAACAATTGTTATCATTTCAATATTTAGATGGGCTCATTTAAATCATGTATGATATTAGGTGTCTTTTTTTGATGGGTTGTTTCATGCCTTTGATGTCAAGCCTTAGGGTACAACTTTGTGGAGAGATTGTTTTGGTGATATCGAGTTGATTCGAAATAAAGTTTTCATAACTTAGAGTATAGAAAATTTTATATGGATCTAAAGGTTTGAAATTTAGAGCTCCTAATTGGGAATGTGCTCTTATTGAAAGTATCACCTATGAAAAGTGTTCTTCAAAATTGGATAACATGATTTTCAAGGTGATCAGATGAATTTCAGAGAAGATAGTTCATTTTGATAGTCATAGCTACTGTTCATATCCTAACTCTTCGAGAGAAAGGAAAAGATGGAGAAAAAATTGTCACTAGTAGTCTAGCGATAGTACAAATGTTTCACCCACGTTACAAAGGTCATCCTAGACTTTGTTTGGGTATAAGATGTTAACTATAACTATGGATCCATCCGATAAGCCTTCTTGAGGAAGTGAGGAGTCACGCGAAAAGTAAGTATGATCCTATCATACATTGGTTGCATAGTTTTATAGGGCTTTGAGTTAAAAATAGTCTCTTACCCAATTTAGAGCTCGATTACTCCCAAAATAATCAATATCAATATGATAAATAATCCTCGACAGAACTTTCTTTACTTTACTTTATTGAAGTACCATTCTATTGATGACAAGAGACTGAAATTCTAGGAAATTTTATTTTAATAATATTTATTTGCTGCTTTTTTTATGTATTCTACCTAAAATAGATTTCTAGGTTTATTCGTTGTTATATAAATACATGTATTAGTACAATGAATAGAAATATGAATGATATATTTCTTTATGTACGCCTTCGACCTTGTTTAACATGGTATCACACTAAAATCCTCTAGTTCCATACACTTCCGTAACCCAATAAGATAACCTTGTACTGCAAATCATAGTCCAACAGGACAATTCTGCTTTTTCCACTGGAATGTTTCTTGACGAGACGGATTATCCTTTATGGTCACAGCTAATGGAGATGTGTATTGGAGCAAGAAAAAAAGTTTGATATCTTACTGGCGAATTGACCAAACCATCACCAACTGATCTAACGTATGGCATATGGATCACCGTAAATGACAAAGTTCGAAGTTGGCTTATTTATCAATGAGCCCGCATCTGATGAAAGATTTATTCGCCTGGCAACCGCTCAAGAGATATGGGAAGGTGATTCAAAAACATACTATGATGGATCGGATGAGACTCGCTTATTTGAACTGAATCAACAATATTTCACCGCCAAGCAGAATAGTCGATCTTTGTCTACCGAACTCATTGTATTTTTTCAGAAAATTGACCATCGGACAGCTTCACAAGAGAAATCAGAAGAAGGGATTGTACAGTTACATTCTGTGGTGTCTAGGCTTTAAGTTCACATATTTCTAAGTGGACTTGATTTGGAATTTGATCAAGTTCGTGGTGAGATTATGCAAAAAGATCCAAAATTGGATTTGGAAAGTTGTTGTGCATATGTAAGGGGAGAAACACAACAAATACAAATTACGGGAAGTTCTAGACCAGTCCCTGAAAGTTCAGCCACGGTGGTTCAACGTGATACACAAAAGAGTCAATGTATTTCATCATCTAGAAAAATAAATAACTTTTTTTGCAATCATTGTGGTGAAAAAGGGCACACTAAACAGCGTTGCTTTGAGATTATTGGATATCCAGAATGGTGGGATTTAAAAAAAAAACATAAAAGAACTTGACTGGCAGAGCAACAATAGTCATACAAGGAGAACAAGCACAACCTATGGGAAATGTGGCTCAACTAGGTAACTTTGGTAATGTTGATGTTTTTTATGTCGCTTCCAAGGAAAATACATAGATTATTGACAGAGGAGCATCTGATTATATAACTAGAGACTCTAATAAGTTACAAACTATTCACCCATCCTCGCAACAAGTTATTTCTACGGCTAATGGAAATACTTGTAATATAATGGGGAGGGTTTTGTTAAATTGTCTAGTACTTTGACTCTTGAAATTGTTTTGGTGGTGCCTTCACTCCAAAACAATTTGTTTTCTGTAAACCATTCTTTCATCTCCTACTAATTGTTACTTTTTTGGCGCTTCCATTGGATCTTTCAGACATTATAACCCACGGAGACTCTGGTTATGGTGTTAACAAGTCAAGCTATCTTATGCCGTTGGCTACAGGAATACGAAGCATAATTTTGGGCAGACATGTCATACAAGTGGAGTTGAAAAGGCTAAAGAAAAAATATGGCTATGGCATAGGAGACTAGGACACATCTCTGTAGGTTATCTTAGGACACTTAGACCAATTTTTTTTACCAATTTAGATGTTTCAGATTTCCAATGTAATATTTGTGAACTAGCAAAAATCCATCGAATTCCTTATTTCTAAGTTTGAATAAATGTTCAGAACTTTTCATTGTTATACATTCTGATATTTAGGTCCATCAAGGATCCCCTCTATTTTAAAAGCTTGATATTTTATCACTTTTATCGATGAATACACTAGAATGACATGGGTGTCTTTACTTTACAAGAAGAGTGATGCATTCAAAGCATTTAAGGAATTTCACGATATGTGCATACTCAATACCAAAGAAAAGTTTGAATTTGGCAGTCTGACAATGCTAGGGAAATTATTGATGGTTCATTCGGAGAATATCTTAGTTAGTAGGGGATACGACATCATACTTCATGCACATATACACCACAACAAAATGATTTAGCAAAAAGAAAGAATAGACAAATTTTGGAAATAGTTCGTGACTATATTTTTTGTATGAGTTTGCCTCACTTTTATTGGGGGGAAGCAGTAAAGTCGGCTATTTATCTTATCAATCGATCCCCTTCCCGAGTTATTGACTTTCAAACCCCTCAACAAAAGTTAAAGACATTTCGCACGAAAGCCCATCTGTCGAACCTTGAACCTCGAGTTTTTGGATGTATGTTTTATGTCCATATTCCAAAAGTCTTAAGAGAAAAATTGGTCCTGTGCTCGAACGCTCGGTGGGTGGTGTGTTTTTTGTTAGTGGTCAGAAAGGGTCGATTTAATGATTCTTGAAATACGAAGCTTGTAATGTTCCATTAGTGTCTCTCTTTCAATGAGAACAAATCTTATTATGGAGTGAAGTTTCTATTTCAACTCTTTATGAGGAGAATGTGAGTGAAACACTTGAGCTGAACAACCAAGATACTGGAATTCCACTAGACCAAGGTGAGTTCTTAGACTTGGAAAAACTTCAAGGGAGATTGAGTAAGAATACACATGTAATTGTAGAGATTTCTCGTATCATCCTATCGAGCCTCCAGCTTTTCAAAATATATCTAAGAGGGATGAAGTATCGATAAATAATGAAGATGTCGTAAAGACCCCATATTAACACCATCAACTAAAGAGTCCTCCCAGAATGTTCAAGAAGACATTGCACCTCGGATAATTCTCAATTACCATCTAGATTAAATTGGGGTGTCCCTAGAAAACAATAAGAACCTGATCTTAGAGCCAAGTCCAAATATCCAATTAGTAACTATATCTCAAGTCATAGATTATTGGATTCATATGCTCTAATTGTTAATCAATTAATCAAAGTATCTACTCCTAGTAGTGTGCATGATGCATTAACATATCCAAAATGGACCAAGGCAATTTATGAAGAGATGGAAGCTTGCAAAGAAACTCAATATGGGAGTTAGTTTCGCTGCCAAGAGAAAAAAAGAAAATTGGTTGTAGATGGTGTGAAACTTAATGTAGATGGAAGCATTGATAGATACAAGGCGAGGCTAGTTGTGAAGGGTTATGCTCAGAAGTATAGAGTTGATTACCAAGAAACTTTTGCGACAGAATCCAAGCTCAATATTATCCATATTCTTATATCTATTACAGTGAGTAGAGATTGACATTTACGATAGTTTGATGTAAAAAATGTCTTTTTTAAATGGTGACTTGGAGGAAGAAGTATATATGGAGTTTCCACCAGGCATTAAGCAAGGAATAATACATACAGACAAAATTTACAAACTGAAAAAATCACTTTACGGACTAAAACAATCGCCTAGATCTTGGTTGGGAGGTTAGCTTAAGAGATAAAGTTTGTTGGTTACTTGCAAAGTAACTCTGACCATACTTGTTTATAAAACAAAAAAAGGAGAAGATGACAACATTGATTGTATATATAGATGATTATGGTATTAACTAGTAATGACCCCGAAGAAATGGAGAAACTAAAACAACACTTAGCGACCAAGTTTGAAATGAAAGACCTTTGGACAACTGAGATATTTACTAGGTATTGAAGTGTCAAAGTCGAGAAAGGAAATCTCTCTTTCCCGAATATATTGACAGAAACTGGAATATTTGATTGCAAACCAGCTGAAACACCGATGAAAATGAACTAGCAACTTGGAATTTCTTTGGCGAAACAATTAACAGACAAAGTTTATTATCAATAGCTAGTGAGAAATTTGATCTAACTCATACTAGACTGGATATTACATATGTGGTAAGTATGGTGAGCCAGTTTATGCAAGCTCCAAGTATAGAACACATGAATGCAGTCCATAGGATCCTAAGGTATTTGAAAAATGCTCTCAGAAAAGGGTTGATGTACTCAAAGAATGAAGCATCAATTGTTGAAGGCTACATCGATGTTGACTGGGCTGGAGATCGCTTAACCAGAATATCGATTTCAGGTTACTTCACATTTGTTGAAGGTAATCTTATTACCTGGACAAGTAAGAACCAAAAAGTTGTTCCTTGATCAAGTGGTATAATGCATGGTTTATGTGAACTATTATGGATTCAAAGAGTTCTACATGATCTTGGAGTTGAAAGTGCTGGATCTATGAAGTTGTTTTTGATAATAAATCTGCAACTCAAATAGCACAAAATCCAGTGCAACATGATTGCACTAAACATGTCAAATTGGATCGTCATTTCATTAAAGAAAAACTTGATCAGAAGATCATCCAGTCTCCATATGTAAAGTCTATAACCACTCGCCAGATGTCCTTTCCGTAAAAGGCAGTACATGAAAATATTTCTGATCGATTGACAAATTGGCACTGATATATACCTAGGCAACAACTTGAGGGGACTAGAACGACAAGAGACTACCAATTCTAAGGAATTTTTCATTTTAGTAATAGTTATTTGCCTGATTTTTTTATAATTATTCTACCTAAATAGAATTCTACCTAAATAGATTTTCTAGGTTTATTTCTTTGTTGTATAAATACATGTCATTAGTCCCAATGAATAGAATATAACGACAATTTCTTTATGTAGCATGTGACCCTTGGTTCACACTTTCCAAAAATTCACTTATACCTTCTCAATTGTCAAATAGTATATACGTAACCATTTGTTTCTTTCTTTAAAAATGTCTTCCAAAATTTACATTAAAAACAAATAAGAAATCAATCCTTGGGGAATAACAAATTTGAAATCAATGAATAAGAAATCTCTAATCTTTATAAACATGACTTCTATTAACAAGTGGGATCATATGGTTTGAAAAATGAACAACAAATTTTAGAATTCAATATGCATAATAGAAATCAAATATCTCATACACGTAGGGAATTGAAACTTTGAATAAGAAACACAATTGAATTCAGATTTCAAGAGACAATAGATAAAACTCCGAACATAACCTTTTAATAATGAATTTTGATGTAGGGTGTGAGGGCAAACTTAGTCCACCACTATAGGTAGCCTTACATACAGAGAAGAAAAGATTCTTGAAGAAGCTTGAAGAAGAACTTGTTAGGAAGCCTTGAAACCCTAGCTTTGGTGTTATTTCAAGTTCTTGAGCATATATTTTTTTGAGGATGAGAGGGTTGGAAGATTTTGGCTTTTGAGAGAAATTTATAGTCGAGGGTTGGGGTTTTGGGATGAGGAAATTACATAAACACCCCTCCTAAAATGTAAAAAGAAGAGAAAACTAAAAGAATTTTGAAGCAATGTGTGTGACCGTGAAGCTGAACCTTAGTTAGCGTGGCACTTCACGCAACCTTAACATTTGCACTGACCTTTCCGCGCAGCAGATTTCCACTTTGTGTGTTAGTTCGCACACACTACATAGTGCCTAGAAAGAAAGACATAAATTGGATTGACAAATGATTAAATCGGTTGAAAGAGATTCAAGGCCTTTCATTTAATTGGTAGTAAGCCTCGAAAATCCTTATATGTTAGGAGGTGTGATTGATTGAAGTTGATCCATGAATAATTTTAATGAAAAACTTAATCGTTAGGGAACCTCTTAACTCGACTTTGTGCTAAAGGTTCATTATGATTTTAACTCACATCCAAAGCAATTCTAGTACTTACGAATGAATCTTAATATATATGAACAAGTAGTATATCACCCGATCCAAGTTGACACACTTACGATAATCGATTCAGATTCTAAGAGTAGAATTATAAGGTGTTATAGAACATTATATATGCGAGTACCAATGTCATGCTATAAGTAATTTAAAATAAAATTAGTTATCAGTTCAGAGTATCTCATGACGTGCGATATGATTAAGTTGCTGAGACTTGTGAATTTCTTCAACTTGAATGTGACTAAATGATTTTTAATTGTAGGTCGATGAACTCATAATATATATATTATCATGCATATTCATACCACTCTTATTATTGCATGACAATTATTGGTTGAAACTTCCCATTGTATTATTTGTGAAATTCATACTAATACCGATGAGAAATAGTTTTGAAAAATTACATCATGAAATGATTACCGATGAGAAATGTTTTTGATAAGTAACATCGTGAAAAAATGATTTTGACAGGTATATGAACCTCATGAATCCCCTGTGGGTTTTGATTATCTGACAGCGAAAGTGAGTGTATACAGATTATTGACAGAGCATTGTATTTTATTTCTTTGTCATTGCATTTCATATTGATCTGTGTTTAAGTATTAAGATGAATGTGATATTGATTTGACTTAGATACATCTTTAAAAATTGTGTTATTATCTGTGGTAATAACTGATTTTGGAAAGACATCTGCTTTGTGTTGTGGTGATTTATCTTGTAATGGAAAACAAAATGCTTGAATATATTGCGTTATCACTTTAATCTTATTTTCTTCTAAACTACTATTTTAGTCTTTTTCGACTTGCTTTGTATTTATAAATGCTCTTGTACTGATGTCGCCAGGTCTTGCGGTTGTTTTGAATTTGATTCTTTATTTCTGCACTTCCATTTTTACAAGGAGCAAGTTTTATTTAGTTATAAAAGTAAGTTCGTTTGTGTTATATTACTTGTGGATTATTTATATTGTTAAACGGTTAATAAAGGAAATAGGTTCGTCTGTGAGGATAGTGGGTATTCTCACAACCTAATAAAAAAGTTTGAATTGTCACACGATCAACAATTCTTAAAGAATCGTGCAAAGTTCAAACTGAATAAATAAAAATAAACGGACAAAGTAATTCTTATCCGTGTATTTTCCTAACACATTCTTTAGTGCCAATCTTTGTATGAATGCAACAATCTTCTCAAGGATACAACTTAGAAGAACGCATAAATGGGCATGTAGAGTCACACCAAGTCAGTGTACCTTCTGAGTGACAAGTCCAATTGAACAGGACTTATATCAAGTCCCAAAGCAATTGGACAATGAAGACATTTGCTAGCTAGGTCCTTTGGAACTCAAACTTGCAGGCTAATACATCCTGTACATACCCTAATTATCACTTACTTGGACTTTAATTTCTTTTTTGCGCTTGTTTGAGTATACATTATAACAAAAACAACTTATAACGATAACAAATACTGATATCAATAGAGAGTGTTAAAGTCTCTGTTGGCATTTATCGATATTAGTTAAGTGACATTAGAACCAATGTAGTGATACTTTGAGTGCGAGGGCGAATATATGAGAAAACTTGCAACAAACTAAAACTAGCCTTTAGGATTATTGTCATATATCCTAAAGATATTATGATACATTATGTATCGTATGATACATGGCACATTCAAGCAGTAAATTTCTTATAAAAGCTTTATTTGAGAGATTCAAACTAGCAGTTTGAAAATAACTTTAAGGAGTCATCTGGTAAGGTGTAAAAAGATGATGTTAAATAGAATATATTAGTGGTACTTACAATAATCATACATAGATTATGTTTTATACATGACTAACAAAATAAACATGACCCTCAACTTAGCTTCAGCGAACAACTAAGCCCTCCAACTTTAAGTGTGTACAAATAGGTTCTTAAACTTGTATAAGATTGAACAGGTAGACACACGTGTCCTACATGATATGATACATGTAAAATGTCATCTATGACACAAAATTGTCATGTAAGGTGTCATATAGGACGACTGTGTCAATTTATTCAATTTTATACAATTTTAAATCTCTACTTGTTCATCCAGAGTTAAAGTCATAGTTGTCAACCAACATCAAGTTAAGAGTTATGCTTATGTTATACATTTACACATTGTTTGATTTGATGTATTAAAAAAATATGCATTTGCATAAAAAAATATTTATTTTACACAAGAACCCTACATAATCATAAATGGAATACATGCAACTTTCTATTAACCTATTCATATAGTATTCGACTTTTGATATATCTTATCATCTAGTATTTAGTATGTTTAGGTAATCACACTTATTGTTGATGTTATGAATCCATATGTTTAGGTAATCACACTTATTGTTGATATTATTAATCCATACATATATGCTCAAAGTCCAAACTGATTTTTTATTAATTGTCATATTTTGCTGAGGTCTTTGAGAAACAAACCCTTCTACCTCCCCCGATATGTTGTTATTGTTGCCACATGTGTTTAGTTAAAGTTAGCTTTCAAAATGGCAGACTTAGCTGTGTATCCAAGAATGAATTTACATTTTCCAGCATTCTTCAGTAAAATACTTTTCGAGTTCATTATTTTCATTAAAAAGGTTAGTTCTGTGACATAGTTACAACGAATTGAAAGTTGGATAACCATTTGTAAATTAATCCAAACAATGTTTTGCCCATGTATCTCTTGTTCATATATGAGATACTGGCTGAGGGATTCGAGATCTCTGTGCATTTACTATTTTACTATAAAACAATCTCAGAAACTGTTATACCTTCACTCTCATTCAGCTTGCCAAACCAAATGTCATGCCTCATGGATTTTGTAAGAATGTGAATTGTAGTTTCGAAGCTTAGCACCACGAAAAAACTCCATCGAAGTTCAGAGCAGTACAAGTAGTGAAACACCATATGACTAAGAACTACAAGCTCATGTCCGCTGGCAAGCTCCGTTCTAGGAAATATAGGCTGCAATAGGAGAGAAGGTAAAACTACAGCAAAAGTAAAAAAGAAAAAGAAACAAGAAAGCATAAGAAGATAACAGAATCGATATTCAGCAAGCAGCTTTGATGAGGTAGGTGCCATGCCCAAGACAAACAAATTTAGAAAGAATCCTTTACAAGATGTAATTATAGCAGATTCCTTTGTAATTATTTGAATCGGTAAATGAAAGAACAATCAGCTTAGTAGTATGCTGGTATTGCTCAGTTCCTCAAGTACTAGCATTAACTGAATAACAGTGTCTTCTATAAGATTTTACTCCAACCATTACGCATCTAAAAGTTAATATACTTTCATTTTATGTCGTTATGTTAAAAAATTTAGAATCAAGCAAAGGAGGTTCCACCAGAGCAAAAGCATGGAAACAAAAAAATGAAATCAAGTTGCCATTGAGTGCATGTAATGTTAACTCATTGAAGTTCGGAACCTTTCAAGTCGAAGTACAATAGTTAGCTGTGTTTTGTAACTACCAGGAGAGATGTTGAAGTTCACAGAAGTTATCTCACCTCGCAGACATGAAAGCCATTCCAAAGAACACAGCTTTGACAGCTCGCTTCTGACCGGCATAGTCAAATGCCAATGGAAGCATCTCATGTAAGGTTAAAAATGCCATCACCCCTCCCACTGAAAGCAACATGATCCATTAGAGGATACCATAATTCAAAAGTATGTTTCTCCTTTTTCATCAGTCAAGAAACTAGAAGTAAGTAAATATCATATCAACCTGCTCCCAGGAGGCCTTCCAGAATTTCGGGATTCAAGCTGCTTGGAAATAGATATGCTGCAATCAAATCATGTTTAAATTAAAAAATAAATTCTGAACCTATACTCTGCTTCATGTACACTGTGTTCTACTTGAACTAAAAGACATGGATATCAAGTAAATATTAACCTTCCAAAAGAAAAGGACATGAATATCAGGTACTCACCCACAATAATTACACCCAGAGGCTCCGCGAGACCAGAAAGTGTTGCCAATTTGAATGCCTGCCATTTGCTGAGGCACATATAGACTCACTATATAAATCTCAACCATCTAAGAAAAAATATGGGGATAGTGCATACAACAAGATGAGCTTTGGTGAAACTAATTATGATTGAAGTGTTCTTTAGTCATTGCATGACATAACTAGAACTTTATCCTTGCAATGCCATTGACAGATCCATGATGAATTGTTCTGAGCAGAAGAGAGAATTTTATTTCTACAAAGTAATTAGAGCATCTTGTATTCCATAGCTTCCAGCAACTTCAGTTATGTGCATGTAAGTCTTACGATTTAAATCGCTCGATGTAAGTTTTATAATTTAAATAGCGCAGTCTTTATGACTCAAATACCCTTAAGGCCTCAAGCATAAGATGTACAGATAGCATGACTTTGTCGAGAAACTACATTCATATGACCTGACTAAATTGAAAATAAGATGTTTACGTGCATCGAGTCTATTAAATAATTAGAAAATTAACCTAATAAGAAACCCAGATTGACACAGGCAAAAGATGTTATCTTTAATTAATACTAAGTTAGTCTACTAGGAACCATTACCTCTGTGTTGCAAAATAAACTGGAAGTGCAACTGCAACACCCTGCAACCAAATAAATCAGGTTCCCAAATGGAAAAAGGAACAAAAAAGACACATCCATTAGTTCTTTTTAGTTTGATCCCAATAAACATGTTGATTGTTAATTTACCTGTTTTGGCAAGACTATCCACTGTTTTTACAGTAGATGTCTTCCTTGGCATCGTCAATCAATCTACGATCTCAACCCAACTCAGCTGGGGATTTGGTAATAATATGGAAATGTATGAAAGAATCAAAAGTGCCCAAACAATCCACAGGCTTTATCTTTAAATATAGGCCACACATGGCTCTTAATAGAACTCATAAGCACATTGATTTATTATTTACATACATGATCAACAACAATCTTCTCAGCAGAGAAAATTCAAATAACATGTTCATAGAGCCAAAAATAAATGAAACCAAGAATACTACAGCAATCAGGTACATGCACATACACATTGTGATAGGATAAGATATCTTATATTACAGCTGTAATAAGGAGTCCATTAGTGTATTCGTGCACTCAAAAAACATAGAGAAATCAGGAAATAACGTAAATCTGTGTAAGAAAGTGTCCCTCTGTAATTGTGTAGGCCATCAATAGCCAATTCAGACCAACCGAAGTGTCCTAAAAATAAAAGCATGATGAAAGAGTAGTAGTGCTCTAATAATTCAATTTAAACTGAAGATCAGTTGCCTGCAAGTTTAGTCACCATAAGAAGAGTGAATTGAGGTGAAATTAGATGGGATTGCAGTACCTAAATGCAAACAATTGATATTTAGGCTCGTTGTTCCAGGAGAATGAAATGATAAATGAGGATGTTGCATATAGAATCAAAATCGGATAGTTAAAAATACAGAAGTGCTACAAGGGTGTTAAGTAATAGAAGGATGTTTGCTAAAGTTAAAATATAAGTTCTATAGAACAGTTATTAGACCAGCAAATGCTGTGTGTGACTGAACGTTGGACCACTAAAGTTTAACACATCCACGAGATGAATTTTGGATATATGCCGATGCTAAGATAGATGTGTCGTCGTACAAAATTAGGCAGGACTAAAACGGATCACATTCGCAAGGTTCAAGTGGCACCATCGAGGATACAATGAAAGAATGTCGGTTGATATGATT
Source organism: Solanum habrochaites (assembly GCA_027704765.1). Taxonomy (NCBI): domain Eukaryota; kingdom Viridiplantae; phylum Streptophyta; class Magnoliopsida; order Solanales; family Solanaceae; genus Solanum; species Solanum habrochaites. Next base: position 51,970,137 of record JAKWJA010002499.1, on the reverse strand, counting down.
TGGCATGTCCTGCATTGACCTCCAAATGCAAGTTGTGAAACCATGGGAAGTGAAGGTATTAAAAGAGAACGAGTTAGACCTAAAATCACATGGAAAAAAGTTGTCTCAAAGGACCTAGAATATCAGAGGTCCATGTAAACTAAGCAAAAGATATAGCATAATAGAAGAAAGATTTACACAGGCAATACATATTCTTAATGCTAGCAATTCTACGAGGAACTATGCTTTCTAAGAGTTGTTTAGCCTTTCAGAGATTTATACATATTAGAAAATATAGAAAACTTCTAATACATTTAATATGTATTTGAATAATATTGGCATGAGATGAGCTTATGGAATCACATGGTCAGTGAAGATTCATATGACCGGCCTTGAATTGTTTTGGACTTTATGAAGTTGTTATAACTGAGGATCTTGACTTTTCCAAGAAAAGACTTCAAAATGTCTTCTCATCAAACAAAGAAAGTTATAAACACGTTCTTTCTAGAACTAACATGTATCAGTAGCAGCACTAGTTCAGTTTGCTTGAAGCCAAACTCAGAACTTAATTTTCTGACACTTCCATTTTTCTTTCCGAACAACAAATGGCACCTAAAGTTATTTGAAATCTACAATGTAGATATGCAAGAGAAGTATGGGATTGTGCAATTCCTTGCCCTGTAGTTCAGTGCATTTGGTACAGTAGAATGACCACAGAAATGATAAAGGAAAAGTTGGAAGTTGATCTGGGAAGTCATCCCTCTCTGATGTAACAGGAATGATGTCGAAGCAGATTATGACAAGAAATATTGGGTCTGTAGACCGCGTTGTCCTCATTTATTTCCTTTTTCTATGAAGGTTGTTCCGTGCAATTTATACCCAAGAAATGTATACTTTATGCACAGTAAAATGGTACAATTTTAAGCATTTTATTAATATTTCACATTACATAGAGTCTGTTTGGATACTTATTTGAAGTGCTTTTAAGCCAAAATGGCATTTAAGCACTTTGTAGTGTTTGGGTAAAACAAAAAGTATTTGTAAGCACCTTTTTTTTTAGAAGGAATACTAATAAGCACTTGTTTTCAAGCCAAAAAGACAAAAATAAGCCAAAAGCCATAAGTTAGAATTCCTAAATTATGTTTTTTGTTTATAAGAAATAACCTATAAGCCCATCAAAACAGGCTCCAAGTGCATGTATCTAAATTTTAATCCCGACACTACTCCAAACTGAATAAAACCAATATTGTGCAAGTTGAGCAACCATGACTAAACAAGTGATATATAATGCAAGTGTCAAGATTATCCCTAATCTATGGCCGCATAAAATATGTTAAAGAATGTTTCTGTTATCACAACAGTTGGTTCTTGCTCTTAATTTGATTAAGACATTTAAGATTACTTAAACATATGTTTTCTGAAGCTTATTTGCTTATTTTCTTTTGATCTTCAACAACTGTTACCTAACAAGTAAAAGGCAGGTCTTATAAAACAGTAACGAAGACCAGCAATGTCATATGAGAGTGAATATTAATCCTCCAAGCTCAATATATCAAAAACCTGAGTGTCAGAAATGTTGATGTTAAGATGGTAAAATAAAAGGTCACCTCAGGTGCCTTGGCGATACCCTATGTAACCTCCATACTCACCAACAATGATGACTAAACGTGGTGAAAGGGACTGAGGCGAAGCCAAAATCACATTGATGGAAGGGACTGAGGAAGTCTTAAAGACCAATGACCCCTTCAAATGTGAACTTAGAAAAGAATACAACAATTGGAAGTAAAGAATCTATGTCGACAATACCAACTAGTTCAAGTTAAGGTCTAGTTGTTGTTATTACACTTGTATTTAATCCATTGATTCCAGAAGGGCTTTATTCTGGGTAAAAATTTGTATGTTTATGTTGTAGGTGTAAGTCTGAGATTTAGAGTTTCAATTGTTGGAGAATGCCTAATTTTCCTTAAAAGACAAATTTCCAGTAAGAAATGCATATGCCTAATAGATTCCCCGCCTTTAAGTGGAAAGCTTTAGAAAGGATGGAATAAGAGGAGAATAGAAGAGGTAGCTAGGTGGTGAATAAGGAAGAGGTCATGGCAGCTAAAAGGACAGCTTTTGAGTATTTGAATAAAGAGCTTGAGGGGAAGGGAGGGTATAGGAAATTGTATAAGCTTGTGACCTGGATCATATGAAGTATATCAAGGATGAGAATGATGAAGTATTACCCCCACAAAAAGAATTGTGAAATGTCGGTAGACGAGGCACACAATAGACGGAGATGGCAGACATATTTGCATAAGCTCTTGAATAAAGAAAGGGCCTGGGATATCGGGTTCGGGGAGTTAGAGCATTCCGAGAGTCATAGAAATTTTGGGTGTTGTAGGTGCATAAAGGTTGTGGAGGTTAAGGGGCCTATTCGTATGAGCAAAGGTGCAATCAGGCTAGACGAGATACCAATGGAGTTTTGGAAGACACAGATGAAGCAGGTATGGAGTGGTTGACTGGGTTGTTTGATGTCATTTTTAGGACAGCTAAAATGCCAGAAGAATGGAGGTGAAGTACAATAATACATATAAGAAAAAGGGTGAAATTCAACATTGCAACAACTATAGGAGTATGAAGCTACAAGAAATACTATGAAAGTTCGAGAGAAGGTGGTCGAAATGAGGATGAGGAGGGTGTATCTATATCTAAAAACCAACTCGGCTTCATGCTGAGACAATGAACTACAAAAGTCATCCATCTTACAAGGAGATTCTTAAGAGCAGTATAGAGACATGAAGAGGAACTTAGGTATAATACTCATCGACCCAGAAAGGCGCACGATAAAGTCCCTATGGAGATCCTATAAATATGTCTAAAGACTAGAGGTGAACCTCACACTCAAATAAGAGCAATTAAGGACATGTACGGTGGAATCAAGACCCGGGTTAGAACAATGGGAGATGACTCGAAACACTTTTTGGTCATGATGGGTTTGTACCTAAAACCATCTCTTAGCCCGTCCCTATTTGCCTTAGTGATGGACAAATTGAACACAACATATTCAAAGGGAGGTGTTGTGGAGTTTGCAGATGACATAGTATTTATTGATGAGATGTGAGGTGGAATTAATGATAGGCTGGAACTTTGGAGATAGACCGTAAAGTCTAACGGTTTCAGGTAAAGACGGACAAAAACAACATAATTGGAGTGCAAGTTTAGATATGAATGTGTCAGGACCAGGTGAAAGTGAAGATCAATGCACAAGTCATACCTAAGAGAGGAAGCTTCAAGCATCTTGGGGTCCATGATCCAAGGAGATGAGGAGATCGATGATGATGTCACACATTATATTGGTGCGAGGTGCCGAGATTAAGATTTGCATCTAAGGTACTACACGATAAGAGAGTGTTGTCAAGGGTAAGTTCTACAGAGTGGTGATTAGACCAACTTTGTCATATGGGACAAGAGTGTTGGTTAGGCAAGAACGCCCACATTCAAAAGATGAATGTAGTAGAAATAAAGATGCACAGATGGATGTGTGAGCGTACTAAGAGAGATACTATTAGAAACGAAGTTAGACAGTACAAGACGGGCTTGACCTGTGTGGAGGACAAGATGAGGGAAGTGAACAGAGATGATTTGGGTATGTGAAGAAAGGGTATGTGGAATTGGGGAAGGTAATTACACAAGACATGGCACAATTTCAGCTTACTAAAGACATGACCTTAGATATGAAGGTATGGATGTTAAGGATTAGGCTAGAAGATTTGGAGGAACCCGAGTATTGTCGCACTTTAGGTGGGAGAGACAAGGGGCTAGCCCCATCTCCTTTTCACCTTTTTAGTAGTAGTATTTAAATAATTGTTATTCTTCAATGTTTTCTATTATATGTTGTTGCATTTGCTTGAATAACTTCTCTTTTGAGTTAAGGATCTATTGAAAACAACCTCTCTACCCCACAAAGGTAGGGTAAGGTTTGTGTACATCTCCATTTCCAGACCCCACGGGTGATACATACAGCGGACTCCAACCATTTTTGGATTTAAGGTGCCATTTATTAATTGAAACATTCTTAACCTTACGGTTCTTAAAATAGAACGAAACAAAATATCATAGGTCAAGCAACAATGACTAAGGTGATCACTATAGAAGATTATAAACATCAGACAATGAAGATAGGAGAACTACCTTCATTGATCCAAGGAACACAGCCATCCCTTCAGGAAAGTTGTGCAAGCTTATACCTGGACAGAAAAGCCAATGCAAACCATGTAAGACATCCTATAATGAATGAAGTTATGGTTCAAATGCATATATTATTCTCTTCTCTTTCCATCTTGCCAGTCCTTTCATCTAATTATATTAGTGTAGTTTATAAAGAAATGGAGATTAAGAAGTCAATTTGACTTTTATAGTATATTAGTACAAGTAGCTCAATAACTTGATAAATGCATTTTGATTGCTAGACATATGTGCAAGTACTATAGAATTCAATTTGCTAAAGTAGTCTTGAAAATTTAGGAACATCTCATCCTAGGAAATGTGGTCCCTTGAATTAGATGTGGGAGAAAATTTGTAAGTAAATGAGCATTCATTCTGTAACAAAACATGGGGTGTTCCGTTTAAGAGAAAGAAAAAAAAGAAGAGGTATGCGGGGGAGAGGGCTCCCTGTGCAATAGATAAATGACACTATTACTATTGGGGAGTCAAATAGTTTTATTTTACTAATACAATTTTATAAAACTTTTTCAAATATTTTAAATTATTAACTCAACAGACTTGTAGTACTTTCCATGCAGTTATCAGAATATGTAAATTTTATTTCAGAAGAACAGAAAATTTTATGCCAGATTCAAATGAAAATTTGGGGCTTTGACCCTCTTATTCCAAACTTCTTCACATAAAACAGGACGGAGGGAGTATGGTTTTCTACAAACTATTGAACGAAATCTACTTTTACTATAGGAAGACCTTACATATTACAGCACAAATAAGTTACACCACAACAGTCCAAATAGAGACTTGACTTATGCTACAGACGATAAGGAATGAACAGAAAGGGATTTTTAACCACAAGACTGTGCATCTAGCACCTACTAGAAACCTTAGCTGAAGGGTAAACTTAATTCTTCTTTTTTCTCCTGATAACCATGATGTGTAGGTCATCTTTCACGCACCTCGACTAATTCCACTCGATACCTACCACCTCCTACCAACAACTAATTCTAATGACAAACTAGATAGGAAAAACAAATTTAGAATGATTTGTAATATTCTTCTCATAACATAACACTGTGGAAACTGAACAAGACTCCTGAAATGAATTTTGAAAAAATCTCCAGGTAAACTATACAGGACACACTATATCACTCTTAATTATGTTGCTCAAGACTATGCTTTAATTGGGGGCAATATATAGAAATATAAGTTAACTTCCTAATAAAATTTCTCATGTAGGTGGGGAGTGCTACTACTTCAGAGACATAAAAATGAAGTTCAAAGCAAGATTTTTTTTTAAGCATATATGTACTCTTGCATAAAATATTTGTATAGTGACTCTGAAATAACAAGAAAATTCAAAAATAGGCTTCCACAATTAGCACTTCACCAGACCTAGTTCACAAACTACTTCAGAGACATAAAAATGAAGATTAATCTAGATTTATTTTAAGAATGTATTTGCTCTTGCATACAATATTTGTAAAGAGACTCTGACACAACAAGAAACGTCAAAAATAGGTTTCCACTATCAGCACTTAATCAGATCTAGTTCACAAACAATTCAGTGTTCTTCAATTGAGAACTCAAATGGAGGGTTTACAGCATAACAGAATCAAAAAATGCTGTAAAATCTATGGGAATTACAAACCAATACAGCAAACTAACCTACAGCTGTGATGATTCCACTAAATAAAACTTGGCGGCGATGCTTCTTCATAATATCCTTACCCCTATCATCTCCGTCTTTCTGTTCTCATGCAGAAAACCATTTTATTCTTTGATAGTTTTTGCATAAACGAGATTCTCCGATAAAAAAACAAATCACACCATACCTTTTTGCCTTTGGCACTTGAAATGGGTGCAAGTGTAGGTTCCGGGATGAAATTTGAAACAAGAGCAAAGAAGATAACACCTGCAAAAAACTGACAGCCCAGAGATTCGCAAGTAAGATCCAAGAACTGTATGTTTCTTCTTGAAGTGGAAAAAAGATTTAAAAAGTTCAAAATAAAATTAGGAGATAGCTCACCCAGAGGTTTCCTTTTAAGAAGCCAATGGAGTTTATCGCATTATGAGCCAAGTCAAAGAATGATATGCTAAGCATAAGACCGGCAGCAAACCCCTGCACAACCAAAGAAGTTATTCAGGTTCAGTTCTCTGAAATCTACGTACATCTTGGATTCCACATCTGACCATAATGAGTTCTTTTAAGCTCGAGAAGCTTAAACCATCAGTAGTCAAAATCAAATGATCCTTTTCTTCAGCTCAAAATTTAAAATACTCAAGTCAGAAAATATAGAAAATAACCAACAGTAAACATTTACGAGACAGCATGCTTAAACAAGCAAGTGACAAAGAAACCATGAATCACTTAAATTAACAATTTTACTTTTGACACTCTGACCAATACGATGAACCATCACCTGTAAAAGTCCTAGCATCTTCAAGTTAGGAGTCTGGCTAATAACCACAAAAAGTGCACCTGCAGATAAGAAAAAATTAGATCAGATCACTAAACTTTCTTTAGGAAGGACTCTTGTAGCTTCAACACTCAGAAACTCAAAACACACAAAGGAGGTGGAAACAACCACCATAAAGTAATAGCGCCATCAGTCTCCAATGTATATTATACAGTTTTTATTAGCTAAGTGGGATTGTATGAAATTTTAGCAATATGGTTTTCACTATGCTTACATAAACGACACAGGATTGAGCACAAAAAATGAAAAAGACCACACTTTGACTTCAATTACTCAAACAACTTTACTTCATCTGTCCCAATTTATGTGGTACACTCCTCGCTTTTTATTTTATCCAAGAAAATGACTGCATATCTATATTTAAAAACAATTTAACTTCTTAAATACCTTATCCATTGCCAAATAATGGCTCAATTAGACCACAAGTTCCAAAAACAATTCTGTGTTTCTTAAACTCCATCCCCTGGTCAAACAAGGTCACATAAGTTTCATATTCCTCTAGCTATGTTATAATTGGGGAAGAAAAACATAAGCTTAGAGCACTTTCAGGCTCTGATAATTTACCCAATTTTACAAAGTAGAAAAATAAGCTATTCCAAACAAAGAAATAAAAAAAAGGAACTTTTTACTCACCTAGAGAGGTACTCAATCCACCCAACAATGAAAGACCAAGAGCAACAAGAACTTGAGAATCCATAGAAAACCCTTTGCTCTGAAACCCCTTTAGCGAAAAACAAAAATTCACAGAAAAAGAAGAAGAGTCAACCCAGAAAAAATCTGGGGTTTCTTCTCTGTTATTCTTTATTTGAAGCAAATGGGTGTTGGAGATTGATATCAAGAATATAAAATGTAGGCTAAGAGCTCCCCTAAATATCAAATCTTGGAGAGCCCAAATACTCAATAGCCTTCAGGAATGGGGCAGATGAAAGAATGTGTAGAGCCAAAGAAAGAGACAATGGAAACGAAGGGATTCAAGATATTAGAAACTTCTTGCTTTAGGCCATGGAAAGTTCCTAACTTTTATTTTTAAAGAAAAAATGATAAATATACTCAAATTATCGTAAATAATATGTAGATATTTTCCGTTATATTTTTGGGATATTAGTGCCCCAATCGTAAAAAAAATAGAGCATATATGTTTTCACTGTAACGAAATACTAAATAGGGATACGTGGAGCAATCTTATTTGTGATTCTATATTTAATAAATATCGAATTGGTAGATAAGATTATGACACGTGTATGTCTGTTAGTATAAAAGATATATATACTCTATTTTTTGGATGGCAGGGATACTGATGTCCCAAAAGTATGACGGAGAGTATCTGCATACCATTTATGATAGTTCGAAGATATATTTATCTTTTTTTTTCCTTTTTTAAATGAATACTCGAAGTAAGCTCGATTAAATTCAAATTCACAAAATATTATATTACAAATGGATTTCTTTTGCGATCGAATTTTAATTAAACCTTTATTACTGATGTTTAGGAACTGAATCATAATTTGTTTTTTATTTGCAAATAAACAATCCCAATGTTTATATTTTTGTTATTTGCAAATAATAAAAAATCACATTTTATTTTGTAAGACCATAGGTGAACAATTATGTTATAAAATATTCTAGACAATAATCCCATGGCTGATTATGTCAAATTGGAAAGGGAAAGAAACATTATGATTATGCCAAAATCTCTCAGTTTGTAGTGCATGAGATTTTGTAAGCTTTTATTTGTTTTATATGGACTATATGATTGAGGTAAGAAATGTAGAGAAATTTATATAAATATATTATAATAAAAAATATTTATTTTTTATGGTAATAATAATTTTTTTTACTTAATTATTTTTAATTATATTTATAATATAAATTTAATACATATTAAAAATATAAATTTATTATTTAAATATAATACAAATTTTAATGATGGATAAATATTTATTACATATTTTAATACACTTATAATATAATGTGATAATTTTTTACCAAATAAATATAATATATTTTTAAAACAATTATAATTAAAATATATTGCATACATAATTCACTTTTAATTTATATTACAGATTTATCACATATTACTATAAATAATAATAAATAAAAAGTATCGCTAAAATCAGTAATTATTTTTAAAAATATATTAATTCATTTAATTTTTCCATAAATGTATATTTAGTTTTGGACTTTTGTTTAGTTTCTTGTTTTTCCTTTTCTGTTTCTTCTGGTTTGGGCTACTTTAGGGCCCTTAACTTGTAGATTCATTTTTTTTATTTTTAATAAAAGGATCCATGGATCAACTTTTTAAAAATAAAATAAAGGTCAAAGTCATATGCGGCCACTCAAACTTGTTTCGATTATTCATTTAGACACCTCAACTAAGACGTAATAACCAATTGACACTTCACCATTAGGAATTTTAACCATTTGAACATTTTTTCCGAGAATAAAACAAAAATATAGAGAATGTGTGAAATACATCGCGCTCGAACATGTCGATTTGACAATCAATAATGAATGTGTTATTTTTAATCCAAAAAATTATTTAAACCTTATATTATAAAGTAAAAAAGATAAAAAATTATTGATATAAAGTAAAACAAAAAGAAAAAAAAAAGTAAACTAAACCCCTCCCTGCCTTCAACTGGAACAAAAAACATACATTTCCTCTAACTCCATTAATGGCGACCCACCCCCCCTTCCCTGTACAGTTCCATCTTTAACCCGATAATTTTTTTTTTCTCAGCTTTATTTAATTAAAACCTTTTTACTTCATCTCGTTTTTAGGTAGAGAAAGAGGGGGAAATGAATCTCTTCGAAAAAATTTATAAATAAAACAAAAATCTGCTAAGGATGTTGAAACCATTAGGAATGGTGGGGGAAGAATGATAACCATGATCTAGACATTTTGAAATCATTAGATATGATGGCAGGAAACAACGATAACCACTGGTTATGGGTATGGGGATTGGGGGTGGGGTTGGTGGGGGTTTTGATAGAAATCGGGAAGAAGAAGAATGAAACACAATTGTTCTTTTCTTTTCGTTAATTTAAAAAAAAATAACTTCGGGGTTATAAATTAAGAGAAAAACAAAGGAAAAAATATCATTTTTAATAATAAAGCGCTCAGGGAAAGTGAATTACACGTTTTTGCATGTCAGCATTGGTGTCAATGGAATGATTTTTGAAACAAATAAAGTGATCAATTGACCACAAGGATTCGTTGCGAGTGTCTAAAGAATTCATGCAGGACAACTTTGAATGGCTGGAGATGACTTAGGCCTAAAATAAAATAAAAATGTAGATAGAACATATGTAGATATTTTGTATTTTTTCACATTTTTAATTGTGTATAATTCTAATATCATTATTCATGGGATTGTATGAAGAGATATAAGAGATTGTTATGAATATAATATTAATTTATTTATTTGAGATTATAGAGTAAGTTATAACGGTGTAAGTGTTTCAATCAACAATAGTGAGCAGTAATGGAGAATTTATTTTTAGAGTAGTAGATATTTAGATTTATTATTTCATAGTATTCTATTTAGGATGCCTTAAAATCTTATTATAAAAAAACTTGTGAAAAAATAATTTTAATTAAAAAAAACTAGTCATATATCTAGTGATATGCATCACTAGTTGCTTCATTACAAATCTGGCTTAGCAATCTAACGAAACAAAAGTTTGAATAAGAAAAAAATAATACAATAGTTTACGAGGAAAAGGACCTAATATATCCTTTAAGTATCAGAAATGGTACAAAACTATCATTCATCCATCTATTGGCTCCAAAATACCCTTGTCATCTACCTTTAGATCAAAAATTGGACCATTATTTCATTGATTGTTAATTTTAAAATATTTAAATTTTTTTAATACATAACTCTCCCTATTTGTTTATTAATTTAACTTCTCATAATTTCTACTCAAATCTACATCCACTCTTACTCATTCCTTAACACACTCAATAATAACCCGCTCATTACTATATGCAAGAAGCAGAAAAACTATTGTCCAATTATTGTTTCTAAAATTGAGGCGAAAATGTCTGTAAAGTGATTATCATAATTCAAGCACTCAATCAAACTATTATTATAATTTCAAGTGTCTAATTAAAATTTACGATAAACTTAAAATCTGACAGTCATCTTAATTATTCATGTCGTATCAAAGTATGTGATGTTACTTAATAGACAGTTTTTTTTTAAAAAAAATTAACTAAAGACTTTTAATTATTAAACCAAATAATAAATATTTACCCAACATTCTATTAAAAAAAGTGCAATGAAGTAACTTCGGGATGTACTTACTTCTTTACCTTTAATCATAAAATTAGAATTTTAAGCTGAAAGGAGAATCTAGTGAAATTGTCCTCCTAAATAAGCGGCTCAACCTAATTTAATGAGGGGTTCAATTTCGGACTCGAATAATTTTGAATGTCATTTCAGGAATCTGAATTTCTCGTGTTTTAGTAGTGTTGAGGGGCGCTTTGGATATTAGAATAGTAACCTATTAATTGTGGTGAAGTTTATTATAGTTTAATGGGTGGGTAGTGGGTTAGTTTATAAATGATATTGATAAATTAAATTATATCCAATAGTTGAGTGTCAAGCATTTAAAATAAATATTTAAATGGTTTAAATTTGAAACCGTTAAATAAGTAGTCAATTTTGAACCCAAAGATGGATGACAAACGTATTTTGGAGTCAATAGGTGGGTAAAAAGATATTTTGGTGTCAATAGGTTGGTGAAAAGACATTTTGGTGCCAATAGATGGATGATTGGTAGTTTTGTACCATTTCCAATTCTTTGAGGATATTTTAGGCTTTTTTATAGTATATATAACACACAACAATCCAATTAAAATATCAATTACCTTTTATAGATGATATTGTCCAATTTTATGTACGAGTTTTTCAAACATTGTTATTGAAAGTATTATTTTTATAACAAGTATCTTTTGAAATATGTCAAATTTTAAGCTCAGTCAAATATATTTTGTTTGTCGTCACCTTCTCGTCTCAGACAAGTTTTTATATTTGACTTGTTCATAATAACAATCAAATAATGGGTTCTTTCATCGACATGATAATAAAATTTGATTATCTTATAGCGTAACATGTATGAAATTTTTCACTTGCAAAAGATTTAATTTCTATGAAATCCAGATTTAGAATATAAACGATCAATAATAATTTTGCACTTTTATAGATAATAAACTTTGATTAATATCAATTTTTATTCACTTTGATGTCGCACATAATTCATTTGTACTCCTCTTCTCTATCAAAAATTTATTTTAGAAATTGATCTATTATACTCTATTAGTGTCATGATTTTCTTATTTGATTAAATCTTGTAATTCCCTTCCTCTTCATTTTTAAACAACATGGCCAAGGAGGCTAAATTTTATTTTTCAATAAAAATAGTTTAAAACAAAACAAAAATATAGATAAAAGACTAGCCTTGAACAACTTCTAAGAAAAACTCAATTACAAAATAACATAAACAAAAGCTAAAGATAAGTAACAAATTACATCAATGTCTCAATGAAAAAAGCTAATAGAACTTCTCCAACAGGTGAAAGTGCTAAAGAAAACCTTTAAGATCCTCTTCTTTGTAACATTGTCTTCTTTATTTTATATCTTTTTTATTCCGTGAGAATTTTAAATTTAGAACTATGTGTAGTCACTTAAAATTTATTAAAAATAAATTTATAAAGTTATTCGGATTATGGATTAATATAATTGATTTAATTATTTAAATTCAGATAAATATAAATTTAATTAAAATCCTCTTCATAAAGCCCGTATGATATTTCACTTGAATCTGATTGGCCGAAGGGAGTTCAGTTCTGATCGTAACTCCTATATTCTAAACTATAAAGGAGTTCAGTTCCGATCGTAACTCGTACTCTATTCTAAAACTATAAATAGGGGTCTCATAATTAGAAAAGGGGACCGAAGGCATTTTAACCAGAGCTAGAGAAAGCCGTGGATCAAAAGCCATAAATTCTCTAAAGTTCAAGAATTCAAGGGAATTCAAGTTCAAGATTTGAGAAGTCAAGATCAAGTTCCAAGAAGAATAAGATCAAGGGACCACTGACGTCCAAGAGCAAGCTCCAAGCCCTAATTCAACGAAGTAAAAATATCAGATAAAGTTCAAGTTCCAATTATCAAGATCAAGTCTAAGTTCAAGTTCAAGTCCAAGATAAAGAATCAAGATAAATCCAAGTTCCGATCCAAGCTTAAAATCCTTGAAAATCATATTGAAAAGGCGAATCGAGGAATCATAGAGATTGTAAACGCGCACTTGAACGAATAATTTGATTGTTGCGTTATAATCTTCGTTCCTTGATATTAATTTTCGGCGCGAATTTTATTCGTCTACAAATTCTGACACGCCCAGGGGACATCTCTACCTATCAATATCAACTTTTCAGCATCAAACAATATCAAAATGTCTTCCAATAAAGGGGAAGAACAACTAGCAAGCTTAAACTAAAGCAATGAAGGCCTCAACACGGAAAAAAAGATGCTAAACTTCAAAGCTAACAAAATAGATTGATAACATGATTGACAAAGAAGATCAAGTCAATCACTCCTTGAAAGCTTTCTAAAATTCAACGCAAAAGAACGTCTTGCGTAAAGCAAACAAGATCAAAGAGATTCAATCTCAATGAAGGTTTGATTCCAAATTGATCGTTTAAAGAACTTTTATCATTTAGAGAAACGAAGACAAATCTGAGTTCTTCATCCAAATTTTCTACCATATATGCAAATCAATGCATAAGGATTGAGAACTTGACAAATGTCTGAGGGTTATCAACTCCTAAGCATTCAACAATTAAGGCAAAGGAAATCTCAAACAACATATAGTGAATTTTATGAGAACTTGCAATGATGTTGGGAGTATGATAATTATCTCGTTTAAAAAGTCGTTTCGATCTCTCAGAGAAATGCATTTGATTGTACACCTATTTGAACCTAATTCTATAGAAGTTGGGAGCGATATAGAGCAAGAGTTCCTTTAATTGTTTATATAGCCAAGATGTGTCGTTAGGATGATGGAAACTGACAAAGGTGTCAAGGTGAGATGAGTTAGTGGTTGACGTTATCAATCACGGAGATGGAGAAGTCTAAGCCTCAACGCAAGGAGCGCCTTGAGTGAACATTTCAACATTAAAAGGTGCATCCAAGGTATGAATTGGGGGACTTCACTACATTTTGCCAGGATTAAAACCCAATACATTTGAAGAGTTAGCAACTCGTGCACAGACATGGAATTAAGCAGGACTTAGAGAAGATGACAATCTCCTGTATTACCTCAGAAAGATGAAGATATAGAAGACTCAAGTGGACAGTTCTAATCCGAAGATGACTTTGAAAAAGTCAAATGTATATCTAGACGTTCTTTAACGCTGAAGCTTAAATTGCAAGTTACAATGTATGAAACACAGCTTAAACTAACATGTCACTTAAATCTTCAAGTTGAAATGCTCCTTAAAAACACGAAGCTCAAAAACTGCATGTCATTAAATTTCAAGTAAGAGTTAAATCTTCAAGTGAAAGCCTCATTAAAACACGAGCTTAAATGTATGTCACTTAATCTTCAAGTTTCTTAGAGTTAAATCTTAAAGTGAAATGCTCATGAAACAAAGCAAAACTGTATATGCACTAAATCTTCAAGTTGAAATGGCTCATTAAAACGAGCTTAACTGTATGGCACTCTTAAATCTTCAAGTTATAGTTAAATCATCAAGTTAATTCCTCTGAGAAACGATCTATGTGTATCACCCAAGCTCTTTAAATTCGAGCTAAATTTCAATTAAAATGCTCCTCAGGTCACGAGGCCTAACTGCATGTCAATACTGCCCGCAAGAGTATAAACTATGTACGACACACAAAAAAATCACTTCGCTCCTCTCAGAAACTAGTTTGCAACTTGATCCTCTCCATTGAGTACGTAGGCCACTAGAACCATATTCTAGTTCAGTTGCATGATTTCAAGAGACCAAATGTTTCCACATGATCTGTTAATGTTACACTTGAGTTAAAGCTATGGGTAAGCTTTAATAAAACTTTCAAACTGCACCAAATAGTGGTGTGACCAATGGAGGGCAACCCTTATGAATAACATGGTTTCAAGATGAAGTTTTAAAATCGCTAGTATTGCAAGTTGAATGTCTTCAAATTCTTCAAGCTAGCTTTGAAGATAAAATTATCTCGACAAATTTTGAAGAAGGGGGCCCATTTTGTAGTCACATAAAAATCTATTAAAAAAATTATAAAGTTGTCGGATTATATTTTAAAAAAACTTTTTAATGAACATTACTAGTTCAAATAAATTTATGAATTAATATAATGGATTTAATATTTCAAATTCAGATAAAATCTAAATTAATAAAGCCCTCTCCATAAAACTAATATGATATTTCACTTAAATTTGATTAGCCGAAGGGAATTCAATTCCAATCACAACTCCTCTATTCTAAAACTATAAATAGGGGTCTCATAATTAGAAAAAGGGAACCGAGAATTCTAAACAAGAAGCTAGAGAAAGCTCGTGGATCAAAAGCCATAAATTTCTCTACAAGTTGAAGAATTCAAGTGTTCAAGTTCAAGTTCAAGATTTGAAGAAGTCAAGATCAAGTTCAAGAACGATCAAGATCAAGACCACCGAATTCAAGATCAAGCTCCAAGCCCTTGAATTCAACTAGAAAGTCAATATCAAGACAAAGTTCAAGTTCAAGATCAAGATCAAGTCTAAGTTGAAGTTCAACTCCAAGATCAAGATCAAGATAGAGATCAAGATAAAGATAAATCTCAAGTTTAAAATCAAGTTTTAAATCCCTTGAAATCATATTTGAAAAGGCGAATTCAGAGGAATCATAGAGATTGTAACACTCACACTTGAAATAATAAATTGATTGTTGTAACAATTTTTCGTTTTTGATTATTATTTTCTCGACGCGAATTTTATTGTCTTCTCTATACTTTGAATCGATTGCATCTCAAGTCGTTTTAAATTCTCACCAAACTCTGTGAAATCAAAATCACTGAAGACTATTTACAAACGAAGAGTTATGGTCATCTCTTCGTCTTTTCTTTGATCGATGTTATCGTTGCATGTTTGAAGAGTCTTTTATTGCGTTTGAGACTGGACATGGTACTTCTAAATAATAGCGCTGCGTACCATTTTATATATAATGTATACTTTTTATACATTAGCTCCAATTGTAACTATTCTTAATCATGCAGATAGATGTATAAAAGTCCAAAGAATTAGTGTTATTGTATGTTGTACTCTAGGCTTGTGTAGACTTTGTAAATAGGAGTTAGGAGCCTAAAAAGTACAAAATATTAACAAAAATTTCAAAACAGTATATGAAATTTTATATTAACCAAAACGGAAAAATCGCTGGAACAACAACGATTTACTCCACCGAAAAATGCAAAATCGCTAACACTGCAGCGATTTTGCAAAATGTGATTTTTTTTAAAAAAAATTGAAATCGCTACTTAGGCAGCGATTTTCAAATTTTAAAAAAAAATAATTTATTTTTTTATAAAATCGCTGCCTAGGCAGCAATTTAAAAATTTTTTAAAACAATTTTTTTTTTTAGAAAAACGCTGCCTAGGCAACGATTTTCAATCTTTTTGTACATTTTTTTTAAAAATATAAAAAAAATATGGGAAGGAAATCGCTGCTAGCAGCGATTAAAAAAACAATAATTTAAATCGCCCTGGCCAGGCAGTGAATTTTATAAAAAAAATTAAAAAAAATATGAAATGAAAATCGCTGCCTAGGCAGCGATTTTCAAAAAATATAATTTAAATCGGTTCCTAGGCAGCGATTTTATAAAAAAAAAATTAAATCGGTTCCTAGGAAGCAATTTTATAAAAGTTTTTTTTTTGTTGAAAATTTTAAATCACTGCCTCATTAATTTTTTTTTAAAAAAAATGGAAAGCGATTTTCTAAAAATATATTTTTTTTAAGAAAGTCTCTTCCAAGTTAGTGATTTTTATTTTTTATTTTTTTAAAAAAACTTAATTTTAAAAAATGAAATCGCTGCACAAGCAGCTATTTTCATTTTTTTTTTCAAAAAATAAAGTCGATGCACATGCAACGATTTTCCAATTATTTTTTTTAAATTTAATAAAATTGCTGCTCTAGCAGCGTTTCCCAATTTTTTTTTTTAAAAAAAGTTAATTAAATGGTGGCAGCGATTTTATTTAAATTCTTATTATTTTTAAATATTAAATCGCTGTTAGTGTAGCGATTATAGTTTTTTTTTTAAATATCGCTTTTCACGTAGCGATTTCATAAACAACATATATATATATATCGATATAGACACCACACAATATGTCTAGCCAAATTTCCAATCATTGGAATTTTCTAATCGGATCAACTGATTAGTAAATAAAGTAATGTTTTCGATTTCTTAAAATTATTTTGCTTATATGTAATCTATTTATATTCTTATTTGTATATGTATGAGCAAAATTCAAAATACAGTGAACGAATTTGAAGTATGTACATCAACATTGTAAAATAATGTTAGGGTTGATGAACGAATGTTGTGGAGTGCCACATGAGGAACTTTCAAGCATACATTAACAGACAGTGTTGATATGTATGACGACGATGATGATAATGTGGATAATGCATCCATTAAAGATCAAAGTATTAATTATCATTCTACAGCGATTCCATACTTAGATCAGACTAAGAAAATGTAAAATATTTTATCTACACGAGAGATGACGGTTCCATTCGAACAACACTTTGAAATTCAAATGTCAACATCTTGTAAAGTTATGGTAGCCTAGGCAGCAATTTCCATATTTAATTTTTTTTTATAAAATCGCTGCCTAGGCAGCAAATTATTTATTTATTTTTTTGGAAATCGTTGCCCATATTTTTTTAAAATTTTTTTTATAAAATCATTTAAAAAATTTTTTTAATGAAATCGTTGCCTAGGCAGCGATTTAGAAAAGAAAAAATTTGTTGCCTAGACAATGATTTTCAAAAAAAAATATTTTTTTTAAAAAATATGAAAATTGTTGCCTAAATAGCGGTTTTAATTTTATTTATTTTTTTAAAATTCACATCTTTTGTTGTTTCAGCGACTTTGCCGTTTTGATTAATATAAAATTTTATATCATTTTAAACTTTTTGTTAATATATTGTATCCTATAGGCTACGGACTCTTAAATAAACCTAGTCTGTTTATTTGATCAGTTCTGTTGGCCTGTTTACTGAGGTGACCTTGTCCATGTGTTACACTGATTCATCAGCACTTTTGATTAGTTAAAACTTCCCATGTTATATAAACAGAGTTATAGCTTTGAGAAGATGAAAACTATTATGTAGCAACATACCCTGGTAAATGGACTACCAAGAGTGGTCCAAGTGTACTTTAAGCCTACTATAATGCATGTCTATCTTTCCAACAACAAACTTTTTAGACTGTGAGCTCTTAGGTTATTGCTTTAAGACTTGCAAACTATCAAACTTTACCATAATCTGTTTGAGAGAGAGAGAGAGAAAGAGAGAGAGAGAGAAGGTAAACATTACAATTTACAGCAAATTTGGTGTCCCAACCAGTTTCCTTGCTATATAAATCTCTGTTTTGCCTGAACCATCTGCTTTGAAGATGCAGATTTCTATAATGCTAAATACAAGCTAAAATCCAGCTCATCCATCATCTGATACAGTCAAAAGAAGCTAAGTAGATCCTTGTTGACAACAAAGATTAATGCACAACTTAGGTTGCGAGAGCCGAACGAAATACTTGAGATCCTTGAGGAACTATTGCTATTTATACAAGTCCCTACCCTTCCCAAGATTGTCAAAATGCAACCTCTTTACAAGTGCATTTTAAATAAGATGCATGATTCCACGTACTGCCTGCCTGCGTGCACACACAAAAAAGAAGAAAATAAGTAAATTTCAAATAAAAGAAAAATAACAGAGACCTCAGCTGGTGTTCAAATGGAATAACAATGTAAGGGACATGGGCGTGGTAGCTTAGTGCTAAGAACAATCCGAGTTGGAAAATGGAGCAAAGTGAAATGGGTAACTGCTAAATTCCGAGGTAAAGTCTGGGGCTTGAAGTTTACTATATCATAAAGAAGTAGGTAAAACTTTTCTGAGAGCGAAAGATAATATTTAAAAAGAGAAGATTAGCAGTAGGAAGCTCAGAGTAAGATCCCAACAATGTCAAGAAACATTTCAAAGCACTATTTGTTGATGTTACTGAACTTGGTGAAAAATCACTTGCCATGATTATTTCCACGGAAGATGCAAAGATTATAAACAGCCCAAGTATTAAGAAAAGATGAGCAAAGTAGAACCAATGATGCAATATCAAAATCCTACACAGCAAAGGCAAATGAGCCAAGAAAGGAATCATAATTGGCAAACAGATGGCATGATTCTGCATAGAGGTAATTCAGCCTATCAACTATTTCCAAACAATAATATACCATAGAGAAAAGAAAGTTACAGTGAGGAATTGCGACATATGAGAATGGATACTAAAGTAAGAACCTTCTAGTAAATGGGTAATAAGATACCTATATGATTCAGCACTTAATAAACCATATTCATACATAATAAGTAATCCAAGCAGCCAGTAATTAATAACAGCAATAAAAGGAATATTTATCTACTCCAAATTGAATAACAATATACATAATAAACAAAAAAACCGGGACACATGGTCGAAGTATCCAATTTCCGAAACATCATTATAAAAAGCAAGAACAGTACATTACCTGAAATACCGGAGAAACACCAGATCAAGCATCAGTAATTGCAGTGGCCATAGTTTAATCATCACCAGCCCCTGTAGCAGATGATAGTTCTTGATCACCATACTCTATAGCAGTGGGCACATCTTCATCACCAGCTAGCTTGATACTGGAGATCTCTTCTTTGCCTGAAGCAGGAAGAAAATTTATTAATTTGGATTGGAAACATTGAAGGTTATTACCAGAATTTGGTGATAAACAATTAAAAACTTCAGATATGAACAACCTATACCTGAAAATACTTCCTTGTTCAGAACTGTCTCAGAGTCCCTCTCAGCAACCAATTGTGATTCTGCCCCATTATCAGCAGCTCTTGCACCTGGAATACATTTATGCTCTTCATTATCGGGGCTAGAAACATTTTTACTTGCAGCAGACTTCTCTTTTTCTTGTTCTTCAACTGCCAAGTCTCTGCCAGAAGAACCAGACAAATCTCTGAATGCAGTTTCAACTTCAAGTGGAGCTACCTCCTTGTCAGTCATTCCCAACTCCTCACATACTATGGGTGTTTTCACTTCAATTGCAGATTGTCTGGTTTTAGGTTCTTTGAGTTCAGAATCAGAAATTTCATCTGATACATCAGATTCTTTCTTCCCTTTTTCTTCAACAGCCACATCTATCGACGGAAAATTTTCAGACTTACCTACTGCAGCTTTCTCGGCTGTAACATCCTTGTCGGTCATTCCTGACTCCTCACATATCGTATGTGTGTTCACTTCAATTGTGGTTTGACTGGTTTTAGGTTCTTTGAGTTCAGAATCAGAAATTTCATATGTTACATCAGATTCTTTCTTCCCTTTTTCTTCAACAGCAACATCTATCGATGGAAAATTTTCAGACTTCACTACTGCAGCATTATCAGCTATAACATCCCCTGTAGCAACCTCCACATGAATTTCTATGTTTTGTTTGGAAACCAAATGAGACTCCGCTGCTATTTCAGAAGTTCCATCTGCAACTTTCGGTTGAGATTCATTAAGCTCATTATTTGAAGTTGAAAAATCTTCAGTTGAAGCAGATGTTTGGTTCTTTGGTCCTTGATGTGCAGGATTTCGAATACTCAAATTCTCAGAGACAGCTGGTTGGGGCTCAACAGCTGTAGCATCAGGCAAAATATTCTTCTTGTTCATTGTCTCAGAGTCTTGCTCCGCAACAAACTGTAACTCTGACACAATTTGATATGTTTCGCCAGGTTGAGTTTCATTTAGCTCAGAATTTGATTCTGAAGCATCTCTAGTGGCATCAAATGCTTTGTTACCTTGTACTTCAATTGCATGGTCTAGGACATGCAAATGCTCAGACCCTTCTATCAGAAGTTCAGCAGAAGTTCAGCAGCTGGTTACCTCCCCCTGAATGCTTTGACTTGCTCCTAGATTTTCGACACAGCCAGATTGTGGATTCCACTCATTATTGAGTTGAAGTATCTCCTGTGGCATCAGTTTCCTTACTCTCTTGTCCTTCCACAGTAAGATCTCGGACTGCCATATCCTCGGACTTATCTGCCACCTGACCTGTATCTACTGAGCCATCATTTATCTTCCCTGTGTTCTCTTCGGCAACTAACTCCAGATCTGCCACCTTTTTGGATGTTCCAGCAATTGTGCTGGATAGATGTTTATTTAATTCACCATTTAAAACGTCAACCTTATCTTCAGCTCCTTTGCTCTCATGAGTCTCAACAGACAAACCATTGTGACACTGACCGTCAGCATTCTCTGTTTGTCGCAGTACAATATCATCAACTTCATCTGAGGCAGACTCCTCACAAATGTCAGTTCTCACATCTTCCACCACAACCTGTTCTAATTCTGGGTGATTCTCAGATGATCCATCAGCTGGACAGAGTTGAGATACATCAACTTCAGAATTAGAAATATCATCCTTTACATCAAAACTCAAGTTACCCTGTAATTCAGCTACGTAATTCGTGTCATGACGGCTGGCAAACGTTTCTGTTAGAGCCTCAACAGTTTCAGCATTTGAAGCAAGCCTAGGTGAAAGGGATTCCTTCTGGGCACCAGATTCTGTGCTGGGAGAAGTCTCTACAAAATTAACATGTGTCATGTCAGATTCACAAACCTCAGGTGTGACAGAATAGATTTGCTTCTAGGTTTCAAACTCTTTATCAGATTCATTATCTAAACTAGATAAACAATAGTTCTTACCGGAAATACTGGAATGCAAGTTTGCTTCAGCAATTGCTTGTCGTTCAGGTTCACTTTGAGATGTTCCAACAGTGAAACTGGATTGGGACTCGTTTCTAGGGCTTGACACAACCTCACTAACAACAGAATCTTTTATTTCGGGACTGTCTGCTGCAAGATCACCTCCACATTCTTCTGTTAGGGATTCATCAACATTAACTTGCTCCTCAAAAGTTCTTTGAGATGTTCCAACAGTGAAACTGGATTGGGACTCATTTCTAGGGGTTGGCGCAACCTCACTTACATCAGAATCTTTCATTTCTGGACCATGTGCTGCAAGATCTTTTCCACATTCTTCTGTTAGGGATTCAGCAACATTAACTTGCTTCTCAAAAGTTTCTGGAATCCTATACTTTTCTTTCTCCACCCTACTTAAGCCTTTAGTAGTCTCCAATGACACGTTAACTGATAACTTATCTTGTTCAGAAACCTCGGCCATTGCACCTTCATCGGAATGTGTTCCTTCTGCTGCTTTTTCAAGTTTGTCCTCGGCTTGTTCATAAGATCCACATACTGGAGGCTCATCCACTAAAGATTCTGCCACAGTAGATGGAGAAGCAAATGATGTGATTCCCTTCATGTTCAGATTGTCAGTCTCCACAGCAGGTGAAACAACAGTCTCCTCCATGGTGGCTCCGGTTTCCTGTTCTTTTCCAAGTATGCCACCAGCGAGATGCACAGTGCTGCCTGCCTCAGCTTTAGAAACAAACGATTTATCCAGAGGACAATCCTCAGTCTTTAACTGTTCAACATCAGTTTTTGCGGACACACACTCAGACAGGCTTTGAGTTGAACCTGAATTGGAACTTACTTTCCCGGAGCCTACGGAACCCAGATATACCTCTGTATTTGCGCTTGGACGGGGAACTAACTCAGAACTTGTGGGAAGGACCCCACTTAAACTGCTGCTAGTTTTCCCTTCTGCATCTCCACTCTTGTTCAGATCATCAGATGATGTAAGCTCCAAAGCTCCAACGGGAACTTCCATGTTTGACCCATCTATAGAATTAGTCTCAGTCTTTTCACCATCGTCACCCTTAGAATCACTCTCACTCTTTTCAACCGGGCAATCAGTAACCAGAGCCATTGATCCTGAAGAGGCAAGAGTGACATGGGATTGAGATGCATCTGTTTGTATAGCATCACACTGTGGCAGAACTTCATTACTCACTATATCTTCAGGCATCTTCCCAACAGAGTGAACTGAACGTGTCTGAGATGCAGGTGACGGAACTTCCATTGTTTGTTGATCCTCAGTGAGAACTTCCTTTGTCGTGGCAACCTCACAACCGATATCTTCAGGCATTTTCCCAACAGAGTGAACTGAAGGCGTCTGAGATGCAGCTGACTGAACCTTCAATGTTTGTTGATCCTCACTAAGAACTTCCTTTGTTGCGGCAACTTCACAACTAGCAACATCGCCACTGGATTGTGATACGTCGGATTTGATAGCATCGCGATGTAGCTCAACTTCAGAACACACCATCGCTTGAGGGATTTGTCCTGTGCCAGGACATGGAATCTTTTGTGAAGCATCTGACTGGACAACAGCAATTTGTTCCTGCACTTCCAGGATAACCTCGTTAGTCTTAGCAGTTTAATAGTTTATATTAGAAGTATCAACCTACCAGCAGATATACCAACCTGGGAAGGAGAATTATCAGTGTTGACCGTGTTAATCTGTGGCTCAACATCAGGACTAGAGCAACTTTGAGATGTAACAGATTGGACCACATTCTCCTTTTGCTGAGCATCATCGAGATCCTCTTCAGCAGTAGCAACGTCACCGTTTAGATTATCATTCATTTGACTAGGAACCGGAATAGCATGGGATTGAGATTCATCTCTGTTGATTGCACTGTTAAGTGGATTAACTTCACTAGAAGCCATATTATTAGGGATTTCTCCATCAGCAAAATCTGGAGTCTTTTGAGATGCAACCGATTGGTCTACTACTTGTTGAGATTCATTCTCACGCTTGCTTCTTGTAGTGGGCTTCCTCCCTACGGATAACCTGGTTCTCTTTTGTGGGGGTTCAATTAATCTTGGATCCTGAGCACTTAACCCTTCAGTAACAGCTGCAGTGACCAAATCCTGTCTCTTCCCCCTGCGCCGTGGTGCCTCACTTCCAGTTTGAGCCTTGCGTCCTCGTCCTCTACCAGGCTTAAGTGCCGTGGGAGGAGTACTATACTGTGAAACTGATGAAATCACAGGCAATGGTGGAACTGGATCAGAAGTATGAGCAGTTACCGCACCAGATTCTTGTTGACAAGTGCTCTTCAAGTTAGAAGAATCACATAAAGAATCATGACCTGAAATAGAAGAAGGGCAAGACACTGTCATCTTATCTGATCCATAATCTAATTTGCCTGCTGCATTAGATACTAAAAGAAGAGGAGTAAGTGCAGATGTACTTGTACCTATGCTGGAAGAGGGTGCAACAGCAGGAAGAGGGAAAACTGAACTTAGTTCCACACAAGCAGATGATGATGCGGGAACAAGAGAAGGTAAAACTGAATCGGAGTCCTTTGAAGTTAATGAATGAAGAGGAACAGGTGACACAGAACTCGTTTCCTTGCCATCTGAAGGTGAACTATGAGGAACTACTGAAATTGGATTCACCTGTAGAGTAGCTTCGGTCTGGGCAGCAGAGAGGGAAAGATGGTCTGAATGGTTTCTTGAGGATGATTGAAGGACAACTGGAGGTGAAATTGAACTAGGGTCCTGACTGGCAGCAGACGATGGAACAACAGAAACAGTCGAAACAGGGGTTAAGTCTTTGCTAGAGGAAGATGTTGCAAGAGGCACAACCGAATTCAGTTCCTTACTAGCATCTTTCATGGAAACAGGAGCATGACCAAGGTTTTTTGAACCCAAACCTGCCACCACCTGTGGCACATCAGGCTCACCCACTGCAGGAGGTGTTGCGGGCATATGGTAAGTAGAACTCATAACACTCACACCTTGCGCTGCAGAGACGGGCTCACTTACTGCTTGAGTTGGAGGGGCAGGGAAAGCCTCCGCTGTAACATTCTGTTGTTTTGCTCTACGCCCTGGAGCTTCTCCTCCAGTTTGAGGCTTTCGACCTCGACCTCGACCTCGGCCTCTACCTCGGCCCCTTCCCTGTCCACTTGTAGGAGGGCAAGGAGGACCAGACTGAGAAACAACAGCAACAGAAGGTGCAACTGACTGATGGCTGGGCGCAACACCAGTTACATTCTGTAGGATGGTTGTGCTAGTACTTTCTACGGAAGAAGCACAAGGAAAAGACACTGAAACAGGCCCAGAAGTTGCCTGACTGGTAGAAGTATTTTCTGCAATGGTATTGCTATCCACCTTTACACTAGCTGCAACTGCTGAAATAACGACCGGGGACGGTGAAATTTCAGCAACTATTGCTGTCCTCCTTGGTCTTCCCCGGCCCCGTTTAGATGGCGGAGTCACAGTCACGGGGCTTTGTTGAATTATGGGTCCAATATGTTGGGGAAGTTCTTGCACAGGGTGCTGGAGAGGAGGCTGATACTGTGCTCGGGTTTGTATTTCACTATTGGCAACAACAGGGTCAGGACAAGTGCCAGAGACTGAAGGGGAATTCTTTTCTTGAATTTCTTCCTTTAGACTAGGTGATTGAGGAGACTCAGCAAGGCACATCTTCTCAAATTCCTCTTCCGTCCATTGCTCTTCATATGAACGAACCTAAGGAAGCACAAGAATTAAAATGAACAAACCAGTGAATAACAAATTATTTTATTGTAAGAAGTGAAAAAAAAAAATGGCTGCAAGTTCTGCAGTCTCCAAAAGTATAACCAACCTCTCTTGCTCTTTTCCCACGTCCATAGTGTTGGATATCAAGACCCCCAAGACTCTGACCCTTCCTTTTTAACCCAGGGCTAGGAGCCACAACTGGCTTATCAGATATTTTCATTGCTTCATAGAATGGTTTCAAGTCATCATCAGTAAGAAGTCGAGAGGGCAAAGGAGGAATGAGTTCTGAACTTTGTGTTCCACTTTCTAAGCATAACTTCTTCCAGATTTCCTGCATTTTTATGCTTGAATTATTAGCAGGACTCTGTTCAGAAAATGAGAGAATTAAATAGCCTGGGATAAAGTATTGACGTGATTACCATCTCTTCTTCACGCCTTCTCCTGTCAACTGACTCAAATATATCAATCTCTGGCTCACTGCACGTAGGGAGTAGAGATGAGAGTTCTGCACTTGATGGTGAATCACCAAATAGTTCTTGTAAATTCATGCTAAATACATCAGAAACAAAGCATCGGTGCTATTGAATAAAAATGAATTGACTCCGGCCCTCAACAACAAAAGAAAAAGAAAAAATAGAGGGGAGGCGAGAGGGGGCGGGGGGACCAAAGCTAGTCAGCACTGAGCTTCAAATGCTGTTAATTCTGTTTAACGAAATATTGGTACGGGAAGTGATGTGGCTTTCACATGCAGTTTCAGTACCGTGCTGCCTCAAGCTATGTTGCTCAGACTCTCCAAAAATGTTGCCGGACCCGCGTTGGATCCTCCGAAAATGTGCTACTTTGAAAGGATCCAACATGCATCAGTCAGCGCTTGAAGAGTCCGAGGAACATATGCCTGAAGTGAACTAGATAAAACCATCACACAGCGTGCTTTGTTATTCTGATGTAGGAAATGTCATATTGCACAAGTCATTGGAAATCATTTTAAGATACTAATGAATTTACAGCAGAATAAGAGCACCTTTGGCGCTTCTATTTTACCTTCGTGCTATAAGATCATTCAAGGAATCGTCATCAAGAACAGGTGCAGCTTCCTCTTTTTTACTTTCTCGCAAGAGGGACTCCAAGTACTCCCTTCGGTCTTCCGCACTACATCCAAGTTAAAATACGTTTATAAGCACAATACATTCACCAAAGTAGTCAAAGGTTGAGCAGAATTTCCAAATCTTCCTTCAAAAAACCTTGTGTTATTATCAAAGAACCCAGCAGTAATGCTTTGGTTAGCAACTCCCAGTTTATGCTCAGCAGCAGCTCTAACTTGTTCCTCAACAGTTTGGACCTAATTTTAACAAGGTAGTAGAAATGCACAAATTAGACATACCATAGGTGCAAATTGCAATGAATATTTGGATCAAGAAACTAACAACAGTATTTGATACATAAATGTGGCATCAATTAATGCGTCAAAAGCTTTATAAAGAAACTCTCGATGATCATTCAATGTCCAAGATCATCAGAACATATAGTTCTGAAGAACCAAAAAAAAAGCATCAGCTCTGATCTTTCAGGAATTCAGCGGCAGTATTTGATACATAAATTGTTGCAACAATTTTTAGATTATTATTATTATAAATTGTACCAACAATTTATACAACATGAAGCATCATTGAGAAACTCTCGGCAAGTGTTATATGTAAAAGAACCAGCACTAAGAGAGTGCTGTCATTACATCTAGAAAGAATGACAGGTAAGTGTTACATGTAAAAGAACCAGCATTAAGAGAGTGCTGTCATTACATCCAAAAAGGAAGAAAGGCAAAAAGAAAAGGGAAGCCCTGAACGTCTATACAAAAGCTTCTAAAAGCTGCAAAAGAGATTCAGCATCACTAACCAACTCCAATTTACATAAAAAAAGACAACATCCATGATTCAATCAGACTCAACTTCTAAACTGAACTTCCTTGTAACATATATTTCTCTTTCCAGGTACACCACCATATGCAGGCAGGTACAGTGTCCCCCAGAAAAAAAGGACAGTTTCCTCTTAACCCAGAGTAGAAATGAAAAGGAGTACTACAGTATAATAAAATAACGGATTAACAGAACTAAAAGAAGACTAGTCTCATCTACAAACATGCAAGAAAGGAAAAAACAAAAGGTATTTTACTAAAATTATGCCAAGTTTCTACATCTGTCCTTGAACCATAATAATCACTAGATTGAGTACAAAATCCCGATAGGCACAAGAGGGAGCTTTGTTTCAGTTACTAGAGTCTAGACTGGAGAATGAAGATTTCATGGGACACTGGACATGCATGTGTTAGTATCTAGAAATGACAGGAATAACGAGCTAAAGATACATCTTGAGAAATAGTGAGCTAACAACGCTAATTCCAGTAAATAAATCAGAATGACCCATCTGATCCACATAACAGGAGGCCAGTCATAACAAAGCAGATTTAATAATAATTTTACCGCATGAACAACCAGCAGTGTGCACAAATGAAAGCATGAAACTGCAAATGCATGAACAGACAAGAAGTCAAAAGGTATTTACCGTTTCTAATCTAAGAACAAGAACATCCTTCTTTTGACCTATCCTATGAGCCCTTGCTTGTGCTTGAAGATCAACCTAAATGCAGCAAACCAAGAGAGCAATAAGTGAAAGCCACATAATCAAAATATAAAAGATCCTCAAAAGAGTAAGTTTGAGCTTTTGCCTGAGGATTCCAATCTGTGTCAAAAATTATAACTGTATCAGCAGCTTGAAGATTTACTCCAACACCTCCAGCACGAATACTGGCACCGTTTTAGAATGGATCAGTCTTAACTCTTAAGAGAAAATGTTTACATGTATGACGAATGCAGAGAAAAATGAACAAGAGTGTCAAAACATGTCCTACAAACAACCCACTCGTTCTTTCTTACAAAGAAAATATTAAACCCTACTCTCATTATCCCAGTATACGCAATGTTCCAGCTTGGAACATCATCTATGACATTGTACTCTATACTTTTTTTTTACAAGGTAACAGACCGTAAATAAATCATCAATGCGAAGTGTTGGAAGCCAAAATTACATTATTGAATCTACATGTAAAAGAGTGAAAACAATAACTAACACTAAATGTTATCTCATCTTACAAGGATCATAGATGTCCACTATAAAAACTGGGTCATCTATATACTCTGAGCTGCACCAAACCAATAACAAAAACTCATAATGCAAATTCATTTTTAAATTTGGCAGAGAGCTACTATTGCCTTCAAAACACCTGGAGTTTCTCTCTTTCCAAATGGTCCAATCATAATGCTGGGACAATTCTCCATCTGTTTAGGTTAGTGCTACCACCGCCCTCAAAATTCCAGCTAGTTAGTGCCTCCCCTGTTCATCCCGGCATA
The DNA here is from genome assembly GCA_027704765.1 of Solanum habrochaites. NCBI lineage: Eukaryota > Viridiplantae > Streptophyta > Magnoliopsida > Solanales > Solanaceae > Solanum > Solanum habrochaites. Next base: position 51,941,341 of record JAKWJA010002499.1, on the reverse strand, counting down.
GTCTACCTTATGCCTCTGAAGATGGTAAATAGATTCCAAAGCTGGCTAACCACTTTACAATCAGGAAACAAATGGTTACTTGTCTCTGCATTATGCTCACAATAATAACATCTGGAGAACATATGCTTTCCCTCTTCTTCTGTAGACCCTCCCGAGTTAAAACAGCCTCTTCCAAGACCAACCAAGTGAAAATAGTGTGTGGGGTATTTTACTTTCCAGATAAACTTCCAAGGTAAAAATCTGATCCGAGACCCCATCTTATTCATGCCCTTATAGATAGATCTTACAGTAAAAATGCACCTTAGTCCTTAAGAGTGTCTTCTCCTTCCTGTAGCCCCTTGCACTGGTCCAGAGTGCCATAAAAGTTGGCCAATCTTTCCATCACCTAGTCTTGCATCAATTTTCTATAGGTAAAGTTCCAACATTGATTTGGCCCTAAGTGGCTCAGACTCTTCACTTTTGGTGCCGCACCATGTCGACACAACGTGGGTGTGGGTGTGGGATCCGTGTCCGATTTGGTCAACAGATTTTGGGTACTTTAACCAAAATCAATGGAGAAATTCTAGACAATTTTAATGGTTACTATAATCAATACTAAAGTTAAGGTGAAATTGATGAAAATTAAATACCTCTTATATAGAAATTTCTATGTCACTCCTTTTCCTTGATCTCTTTCCAGGATTCCCCTCGAGTTCTCCACATAATATTCATAGTTTAGGTTTTATAACTCTATTTTTTAGATATTTTAATTATTTTAAGGTGAATCCCTGCACCCGTATCCATACATGGATCCAGATCCCCGAATCTTTAAAATTAGATCATGAAGGATCTACACACGTATCAAACACCCGTACCCAAGTCCGAGCAACTTAGAATTTTGGCCACACTTACTATAAAGTGGAATGCTGTTGCTGATTTAAAATATAAATGTCAGGGAACAGTTGCTTAAGACTTCCACTCCCTGTCAAGTTATCTGCCCAGAACAAGATCCTCTAACCATCTTTCACATTAAAACTAGTTCTTGCAAAGAATACATGTCACAAGTTCCTGATTGATCTCCACAAACTTGTTCCATATGTAGTGTTTACTTCTTTTGTCCTCCAAAAACCTTCCTTTTCATACGTAACTTGTATCAGAGTGCCCCATAAAGAGTGCTCTTTCTTAGATAGTCTCCTAAGCCATTTTTCATCAGGAAACTTCTGTTCTACTTCCTTAGATTTCTGATTCCCAGCCCTCCATCATTCCTAGGCAGAATTAAGGTATTCCATTAGACTAAATGATAGCCTTTTTCCTCCTTTCCTTGCTTCAGAAAATTCCTCTTAACAGCATCGACTCTTCCCTCTACATTAGCGGGAAGAGTAAATAATGACATCAAATAAGTAGGTTAGGCATCTAATACACAGTTGATCAGGAACAATCTATGACCCCGAGACAAGTATTATGATTTCCATCAAAGTCAATCTTTTTTCACATCTTTCCATGATATCATTCTTTCGCATCTATCAGATCCATAAATAATTAATACTTGGAATATAATGTGATGCAAACTTCACCGCACTAACTTCTCATTCGCTATAATATTTTCTTTGATTCTACCGAAACAATATGCAAATCAAATTAACTTGTCAAGCCCCATTGTAATCAAACTAAATCGCAAGTAAAGGGACAACATAGTAATATTCAGTTAGATTTAGAAATGGAGTTCGGCACTAGAAACTATACATTTTGAATACTGAGTTAATCTTCAGTGTGATATAATAGGACTTTAACCTATTGTCTGCAAATGTTGGAATCAACAGCAGTGGAGTAAACTTTATTAGTTTATTTTGGTGGTTAATGAAGTTCTTTTTCTTTTGGTATCAAACTCACAGAAAATCAAAATTAAGTTTTCGGCAAATTTTCAATTTTGCAAACCTTCATTGTGATCATGGTAAGGACAAAATGAATGATTATTGAGAAGACTACAAAACCCAACAAACTTTGAATCTAAGGCAATTCAAAGTTAGTCATTTACCTCAGCAGAAATATAAAGAAGGGAGAATTAGGCTGATTGAATTTATCAATAAGGGCACCTCTGTCACCCCCACAAGTATGTCCATCCAAGCGAAGGTACTTATATTGCTTCCAGCAGAGATAATCTTCCATTACATCAAGCAGCCTGGTCATTGTTGAGAAAAGCAAGACCTGCAAAATGACCAAAAAAGTCGTGTCTTTATTATCTTTGACGCCTCATTTCTCAAAAGGATTTTGATCAACAAAATAGCAAGCATCAGAATCCTTTCAAATGACAATTGAAATCAAGGTGCCAGGTAAATACTTTATAAATGGCAAAAACAAGATCAACCGCGACAGAACAAGGAGAAAGAAAGGATTATAAGGCCAAATAAAACCAGATATTAAGAAGGCTTAACAGTACATGAATATGCACAACCTCAAAGAGTGATCTAGAAATAATGAAGATTTTCTTCAAAAAACAATTTTGAAATGCAAACAGGCTATTTTGTACCCGGTGATCTGTTGCCTTAAGTTTAGGCAGTAATCTGTCCAACATCTCAAGCTTCCCACAAATCCTCACAAACGTTGGCAGATAATGCTTAGGAACTAGCTCATGAACCTGACATATAAAAACAAAATAATTAGACAACCAAAAGGCGACAAATTGCCACCTTCAGCAATTCTGAAGATAAAAGACGAGTACAAAATACATGTTCTCTTAAGAAGCAGCACATGCATGAAATCGTCCAGTTATACCTTCTCTTCACATCAAGTTTAAAATTATAAAGATAAACGAATAGAAGAGGGAGAAGCAAACCTCCTCCACATGAAGCTGGCTAAGATATGGATGATTGCAAATGTTGCGCAGCTCCATAACAGAATTGTGGACTGACCGAGCCTAGAAGGAAGAGTGTGAAGGGTAAGAGCTAAGAACATAATACCTGAGTAAGCATCTTTATATTTCAACACTTGGATATTTTTTTTCCTTCCAAGGATGCAAGCAATACATAAACCTCTCATTTGAAAAGTTAGAAATGATTGGATTTGAGGTTGGGGGAGGGAAACTCTGGTGGAGGCCCGCACGATACTGACGTGCAAATCGTTCGTCTGATTTGGGTATAGGGGCGAAAGACTAATCGAACCGCCTAGTAGTTGGTTCCCTCCGAAGTTTCCCTTTCTTTTCTTTTATAATAAATGGAAAGAATCTGTCTCCAATATGCAAACAATGGAATTCTGAATAAAGCGGCATATGTTCGTTTCTAACGGCTGACTATAGGCAAAAACATTGAACTCATTATAACTAAGGAAATTAATAACATAAAAGAAACACCAGTACCGAATAAATGGTCCAAATCCTTTTGGACATTCACATAAAAATATACAAGCACAATTCCTTTTATGTACATATATGAGCTGCAATATAGATGTTATGCTTAATTTTTCTCAAAGAATTAAATGATATTTCTCAAGCATGAATCATTGAACTCAAATAACAGCATAGGCGCTAAACCTTTGAAGTTCCGAATGCACCAAGGTTGTCTTCCACTCGCTTCATCAAAAGCTTCTGATACGAAGAAGCTTCACATCTAACCAATCTTTCAATCTTTGAAGGCAATTCATTCTCAACCTAAGATAAGCATTTGGAAAGACAGGCATAAGCTCTCAACACTGTCAACAATTGAATGATAAAAGAATCTTCGGAAGAAACTTTTGATCACACGAAGAATCTAGACAAGTTAGATAGCATATGGCAGCCTATACTATATGAAGTTATTGTTTGTTTCCTGGCACTATCAAAAATCTGAAAGACTGGAATAACCAACAGACTATCCATCCTCTTAGTGACATAAGTTACAAACTCTGAGCAAATATATCTAAATTTTCACCATGTGTTCTATAAGACTCATCACCAGCTATGGTTATGGAATATGGGGAAGAAAATGATCCATTTCAAATATACAAGATAATAAATAAGAAGTCGTCACAAGTGTGAAAAATAGTGGGAGGATGTACAGGGTTCCCCATGACTGTGGGTTCACAAAGGATCTGCCCTTATTCCGTAATATTCACCAAGTTATGGATGAGTTAACTATATAGTATGCAAAATGAGGTTGCATAGAGCATCTAATTTGGAGATGAATTGTGTAAATGAATGAATTAGTGAGAGAGCCATCAATAGCTTGAGCCAAGGAAAAAATCGTGGGGAGTAAGAATTTTTAGACAAGTAAAATCAGAGCAGAACATATGCACTATAAGTTTAGCCATTACAAAGGGGGCAAAACTTTGGTATTTTTTGCTTCTGTAAATAATGTTCAGCTGTTGCAGCACATCTCTTGAGCTTGTTTCTATATAACATTATCTTCCCTTTTTCAAAGAAAAAAAATTATTCATTACAGTAGGAATAAAATTTAAAAGAAAGTCTACTGAATGATAGTGTCTAAATGCAGAAAATTTTAAGTTTCTAACTCAAGTGTCACCAAGAGAATGCTATTAGTCGTTTCATCCTAGTTGTGGTGTAATTTTATCTTGTTGAATAACTTTGAACTAGCAACTAACAAGGATGAAACCAGAAATATTAGCTGTGAATTGGAATTTCATATTTGACTTTTGAAATCATGTTACTTGTCTATGTTATGTGGTGCCCAGCCAAGAACTATCGGAGATGAAAATTGTGGAAATGAGAATCCCACGATGGATGAAAAGATAGAATTTGATACATATAGTGGCGTCCAATGATAGAATTTGATACATATAGTGTGAGGTTTGACAACCAATTGAATAAGGGAAGTGCATACTGCGGATGAAAATATATACCTTGTGTTTCAATCTCCTAAGAACAAATGGACGCAAAACTTGGTGCAGACGGTTAATGATCAAAAGATTTTCCTCCTCTGAGAGCAAAGCCTAACAGCAGGAAAAGCAGATTAATCAGATCATCAGTACTAGAAATAACTCAAGCAACAATGAAGTCGTACTTCAGAGTGGAAATTGTAAGAAACGTACTTCATCAGGTGAGCTATCACCGCTCTCAAATGGCTTGTTAAACCATTGTGAGAAGTCTTCTGATGAATTGAAGATATTTGGCAAAAGGAAGTTAAGTAGTGCCCAGAGCTCCTCAAGATTGTTCTACATAAACAGAATAATAAATACATTCAGATCACATCAGCACCAGAAGAAACAAAACAATAAGTAGTATATCATGCGTATATGCCATTTAACAATAAGAAAGAAATTAAACATCCCATAGCCAATATAAACCTGAAGAGGAGTGCCCGTCAACAGTAACCTATGATTACTGCGGTAGTGCTTCAGATCAGCATTCAACTTGCAAGAAGCATTTTTTATGCGATGCCCTTCATCAATTATAATATAGTGCCAATGTACTTTACTTAGTTTTGGTCTATCATGTTTGTTCATTAAATACTCATATGTCGTCAAAAGAACATTGAACTTTTGATGAACAATTCTTTCCCTGCAATGACAAGTTACCCAATAATTACAGCATGAATGCAATGGAAGTAAAGAAACAATAATAGAATTTCTAGACAACAGTATGAAATAATTGATATGGCGTACTTGAAAAGCTTCCTCCGCTCTTCTGGTGGTCCAGAATAAACTATCTTGAGCATATCTGGTGCCCAAAAGTTTATCTCTGACTCCCATCCGGGTAGGACAGAGGATGGCACTACCACCAGAAAAGGTCCTCTGTCATTTTTGGTTTCCATCAGGTAACACATAAGGGATATAACCTACAAAAGTTGTCTTCGTGAGATCCTCCAAATATTCAGGAGTAAATGACTTTGAAATTAAAATTAAATCTAAAGGAAAGATAGAGAAACTTTCTAAAACCATCAAGCAATTACACATTAATGTACCTGAACAGTTTTACCGAGGCCCATTTCATCAGCTAAAATTCCATTCAAATGGTTATTGTAGAGTGAAACCAACCATCGCAATCCATTCATTTGGTAACTGAGAGAAAAATCAAGATTAAACGTACTCTAGGAGCAGGAAATAGGAAATATCTCCTGAGTAGAAAATTAATTAATAAAAGATGCACTCACAAAGATAGATAGGCAATGACAACTAATTCTGAAATGAAAAACTTACCCCCGTAATTTTCCACCTTTGAGAGAACTAGGCTGCTCTGTGATGGTTTCCTTTACACTGTAGAAAATACATTTAATTATTTAGTGTCTCAGCCAGAGAGATTGAATATTGACACTGAACAAATGACAAAGTTGAATCAGCCATATCAAACAACAATTTAATAAAACCCAAGAGTGGGAAGGATACAAAGCTTCAAAAAAAAATGTAGATTCAAATAAAAGATTGAAGGATCTATAGCATCAAGTTCTCCAAGACCATGTAAGAGACTATATGCAGGAATTACCTATGTGCCATCAAATAGTATTTTTCATTGCTTTCCAAGTAATGCTGCATACAAAATAAAACGTACAAGAAAATCAGGAAATGACACAGATGAGCAAAGAACAGCAGCATGCCGGTTAGCAATATGTGCATTTAACCATATAAGACAATTTCTGAAAGAACCTTAGCCTGGTCTGTTTCATCCTCATCACCAAAGTCAATTTCATCCTCCTCAACCACACCTGAGCTTCTATTGTCACCCATGTCAGTCTCGAATTTTCTTGCAATTGATTTGGCCTCCTTTAATTTGGATCCAAGCTTTTGGAGGTACTTTTCAGTCTCTTTTAGTAGTTTGTTAACACGATCCGACTTTGCATCCTAGAAGCAGTATGAAAGTAATCATCAAGATAAGCGGAACAAAGTGCAGTCCTGGCAGAGAAATTAGACATGCCATACCTGAACCATTCGAAGGTATCCCTCAACATCATTGATTTTCAGTAAATTAATCTTCTCACGTTGGATCCTGTCAATCTTCTCACGATGTATCCGTTCCTTCCTTTTATGGAACTCCTTCGCATACTTATTGAAACCTTTCCAGCGTTCTCTCTTCATTTTGAATACATCTTCCAATCTTTCCCTGGAGTTCAGAATAATTCAAAGAAAACAAAAATAAGAAAATCAGAAAAGCAGCCATTAATCTTTCACTGTTAAAGGAGCAAAGTCATATGATTAACCCTAAGGATGAAAGTAAGTGCATACCTATGAACTTCAATCTCACTGAAAAACTCCTTTTGTCTCTCACGAAATCTCTTTTGACGTTCCTCCTTCATTCTTTGTTCATATCTTTCAAATTGCTTTGATTTCCTCCCAATTCTGTGCTTCTTGATTGATTTTAAACGCTCCATATCAGTTGCTACTGGCTTGAAAAAATCATAGAGAATTTCACTGCCAAAAGATAGTCACAAGGTCACAACAATCGAACAGATAATGTGAAACAATAGAGGGTGACGTGACTTGAAAGAACCTAAACAGGTGCAAGCAATACTAATAAACTTGGCGGCCAGAGGTAAGAACAGGAGTGCGAGACCACCAGTTTTAAGAAATACATGCTTCCCAGAGAACAACCAAAGTCTATTTGTAGATAGAACTTATAAGAATATGTTCATATACTGCAATTATGACATGCATTTTTACACCAGCTTAAGAAGCAGCACCAATGCTCCAGAGAACCACCGGAGACTGTATAATACAAGAATATGTTCACATACTATGACAATGTATACACCTACTGGGTTTTTTTTGAAACTGGTAATGTTGTATTCCTCAGCATTAAGGTATGTTGGAGACCTCCATAAAGGTAGTAATAAGCTAAAACAAGCGACTATTTATAGTAATCCTAAAAGATCTACTAATTGTTCAGCATTTTCTATACAATGTTCTTTACACCAAAAGTAGAAAGTTGCGATGCAGATCCCTTTGATTTATGTTGTTGAATCTATGTTCAAAGTTTCTTCCATTCCTCTCCCTCCAGATAGTCCACCAGATAAAGTGTGGGATTATCCTCCACCACTTCTTCTGTGTCTTGCTCCCCCCCCTCTCCTAATCCAGCAACTTAACAAGTCTGCTGTATACACCTACTGGTTTATTTGTCAGGAGTGTTATTTCTTCTGAAAATATGATTTATAAGAAGTATAGTTTGATTACTATTCTCCCCGGCACAATTATCAAGGAAAATTCTCAGCCTCTCTCTCTCTCTCTCTCTATCTATCTTCCTTTCCAGTAATCCTTCTTATCGCCGGAACTTTTCTCCCCTTTCTTTCTTTCTTCTTTTGACAGAGCAAAGATGGATAACAACATTTATTTTGTGGTAGGCTCCACGGCCTACGACATCACGAGAACAGCTGGAACGGCGAGGGAATGGTAAAACTGAACAGAAAGAAACAGAAATTCTACAAGAACAACGTTAAATGTGGAGTCTCTGGGATGGATTACTCAGGTCTCCCAAGAAGCATCCCAAACAAATGGGAATATGGTGAAGCAGTTGAAGAGAAAAGATGTCTTCTCAGAAGTGTTCTACTCTAGGAACTATAACAAAATGTGAGAGGCGAAGGAGGGCAGTTATTATCGTCCCTGAATTGACGTTTAATTTTGGATGGATAAATATTGCAGAAAATGTCGGGAGATTTATCAACAGCCACAGGAATGTGGTTAACTTTGGGAAACACAAATTGGTGGACAGAAACATTCCTTATGCTGATATGCTAAAGAGTACTAAATGGGCTAATAAGGGTGTAAAGAATCAGAGGCAGAGAAGATAACAAAGAAGGGGGATAGAATATGCATTAATGACAGCCCAGAGGAGTGCAGTGAACTTTCAAAGAAGAGCTTTTGAGGCTAAAATCGGTGAGACACTAACTTTATCAGAAATCAGGGGATGGACAAATAGATTGTGGAAACAAGCACATGGATTAAACATCTATGAGATGGCCTACTTCCTGTTTGAGTTTGCTCCCAGGTCCACGACGAAGCAAGTAGACAAAGGAGATTGGGACTGGAAGAACTCTCCAGTTACCCTTTAATGGTGGAATCTGACGGGAGGTACAGCTAGTGGAAGGAGAAAACCTAGCTCTACTTGGGTTAGAATTGTTGGTCTACCACTACAATTTTGGGCCCAGAAAGTCTTCAAGGACATTGGACACCATTGTGGTGGCTGGGTAGACACAAAAGAGGAGACAAAAGTAAGAAATCATCTCAAATAGGCAAGAAGTAGAAAAGGGCTGGTCAAGGTGTTTGCAGGAGAAGATTTTATCCAGCAGTCGCGAGATAAAACTGCTGGATGAAGAGGAGGAGCCTCTTTTAAGCAGACCAGCAGCAGACAGCGCAGCTGTCATAACACGTGTTGATGCAGAGGGCACGTGGGGAGGCCAGCAGATCTTTAAATGAAAAGGTGGCCATAGCTCTCTCAATATTGAACAAAACCCAACTCCCAATTTGGGCAAAAAATTAGCACTGCTGATCATATCAAGAAAAAGAAAAATATGGCACGTGTGTGTGTGGGGGGGGGGGGGGGGAGAGAGAGAGAGAGAGAGAAGCTTTTAGAAGGGCCAAGTGGTATAAAGGAGTTGGCAACTCAGTTCTGTTTCTCTCAAGGCAAAGTTTCCAACAAACAAGGGGATTCATAACCAATTATCACAGAAGACAGTAAGGGTGGCCAAACAAAGGAAATAGGGGAGGTACAATCACGATGTTGACATTAGCCACTCAAAATCAAGGGAACCAACTGATAGCAAGATTGAAGCATCCAGCTGGGTCAATTCTCATATTTTGTAGTTGATCATGAAATACAGAGTAGCTTTTGAAGGTTTCAGGGGACACATGCATTATTGATGAGACTTGGTGAAAGAAAGCTGTGATGGAGAGAAAGGGGGCAGACAGCTCATAGCACAGTGTCAACACCTAGACACAGAGTATTGGCAAACAAATGAATTGAAGAACTTACAGTCCAGACTGAATGAGGAAGTGGAAGGAGTGAGGAACAGAGAGAGAACTCTTACTCTGACACTCAAATGAAAGTAAAAATACTGTCTAGTAATGTCGAATCTTGTTAAGAGCTCTTGATTGAAATGGAGGGATGATGTCTATTGCTTGCAAGAGACAAAAGTGAGCAAGGATGTGGAGGGTGTTGCCAAACAACTTTGGTCTGGTAGATGGATGAGGGTGGGTATATTGAAGTTGATGGTAGTAGACATGCGTAAGACCGACAAAAACAGAACCCACAACTGAGTAGTAACTCTACAATGCAAAAGAAGTAGCCACCATCTTCAGAGTGCTCTTCATACATGGGGAACCTACTACAAAGATGAATTTTCCTCTTTCGAAGGTCGGAATGAGTGAGGCAACCCTCTATAGCCACAATCTAAGAGAAGCAAGAGACCTTCAAAGGTGCCTAGCTGAGCCAAAAAAAAATTCCAAGGCCGAAAACCCCTGTTTGTCACTTAAATCCAGCTTTGTGAATAGCTTCTGACCATAAAGAGACCTTCGGGATGGTCCTTCCATCTAACAGAATCAGCTTTGTTGCAGCCCAACACTCTGTTGCTTAGCAGCTGAAGCAAGAGACATACTAGTTCAAGTTCCCAATCATTTACATTCCTTCTTCTAAGAAATAGAGTGCACCCTTATTGTTGAATAAAATTTTGCAATTACTACATTGTGTTGACAGTTGGTATTCTAAAAAAAAATATATGAGAACTACTCTTTAAGAGTATTGTGGCCCAACCATGCATCTACCCAATAGTAGTACTTTTTATGATTTCATTTCATCCTTAATTAAAATGATTAATAGATCAAACTTCTTAGATTAGCTAGCTTAATTATCTTTGATCAATTAGACTTGTTTCCCATGAAAAAAGAACCAAGTTTCAAGAAATAATTCCTTTTACTAATATGATTTGCTTTTTGGGTTGGGTTACATATTGACCCATCGGGTTGCAATACTTTGACCCATTTCGACTCAATTGTTTGATGGGTCATTTCTAACTCAACCCGTTGAGTAAACTTAACAAGTGGGTAATGACCCAACCGGTATACGGAGTGAGCGGGTTGGGGATGATTAGCACCCCTAAATCTAGATATACATAAAAAGTAAGCAAGCAAGCCAAGACTGATTACCTCCGTAAGCGACGCTGCAGCTCCAGCAATTGAAGCTTTTTCAGCTCAATGACACTTTTCGTTTTTGCAGAGATATCCTCAGAGGAGCTCACAGATTCCTGCCACATAAAGGAAGACGAGTATTTATCACATGCGCGCAATCTTAACCGGGATGTAAGAGTCATTTATCAGATAATCAGGTCGCAGCAATCTACTGACATTAAAGATGCTTATAATAGTTCTCACATGTGTATCACACGCTGGAAGAGCATATCATCAAATGGTTTGTGTTGATTGGAGGATATTGTTGATTGAAAAGCTCAATAATGGGAGAATAGAATATGTTATTCCATTGTATTTTATTGTATTGATTCTCTTTCCTTAATTAGTCATAGGACTCCATGTATAAGTACCCAATTCTCATGGGATGTAGAAATATCCAAAAATACAAGCAAGTCTACTTCTCAAAAATCTTCGGGTCTAAAGCATCAAAAATAGCTTGTGCAAAGGTTTAATGAAATCCATTTCTAAGGGATAATGTAACTCATAGACTCACTCAAGATCCATAAAGAAAAGACCTATGCAACATTAAAGTCATTGATGCCAGCTTCAATTGCTTATTATCTTGGCATCAATGACATCATTTTGCGCTCATTATGCAGTTTAATTTAACATTTTGCAGCTATGGTAGAAAAATGACCAACTAAACAGTTTTTCTTCATCTGCTACACAGGTGGGAGTTGCTTTGACCATTTCAAAATGGAATTAAGAAACAATTGAGAATCTCTGGAATTTTTTGATGAAGAGTAACTTTGTATATATCCAATTTTTCGATGAAGAGTAGCTTTGTATATATTCCACCAGAAGTAAGCCTTAAGACAGTACCCAATCTAATCAGTATCAACAAAGCTCACCCCAAAATTCAGTCTACATGAAATCCTGATAAGAGCATTGCATCTCATAAGGAAGAAAGATTTTCAATAACAGACCTTCAACTTCTCAGCAGAAGCAGCAATTCTTTCTTCTGTTTTTTGCTGTTTTTTCGACCATTTCTGTTCACTAATAAGCTTCCTTTTCCGTTGATCCAGAATCCATTTCTCCAGCATTGTATGCCTTGGAGATGATAACCTATCCGTGGATGCTGAAATATTATCATCCTCTTGATCTGTTTCTTGCACTGTAAATGAACTTGGTGCACAGATGTTAGAACTCAATGTGCAGATGTTAGAACAATAACTAATCATACAAAGAGAAATATGTATGTACACTCAGCACACAGGATCCCATGGACAGGACTTGACCACACCATAATGGCAAAGAAAAAGAAAAGCAAGAAAAACAAAGGTGGAATCTGCATCCGTGCGTGGAAGTTATAACAGAAGTTCGTCTTACTTAGATCCCCAAAGCTAAAACCAAGGGGGGAAGGTGATCTTTTGTAAGGAAATAGATAAGAGGTGAAATTCTTTTATTATTCAGACCTTGTGACAGATTTTTCAGCGTTATATTTGAATCCTTCACTTGCATCATTGTAGGACTCTGATTAATTACTCCAGGAACAGATTTCCACTGTTGCCTCAAGAGTAAACTAGGTAAGTTACTATCAGCATGTCGATTTCCTTGAGCATTGCTATCAACAAGATTTTGAGACTGACCAGTATGATTATCCCTCATTAGCAGACCCGATCCATGGGTATTGGCAGAGGCAGGTGGTGATACCTTTGAAGCCTCAGTTCCACTCCTACCACTCAGATCAGGCTTCATTTGCTTGCTTGTGCCCATAACAGAGGAAGCTTGAGGAAACATTCCAAGCTGTTCAGTATTTGCAGGAGCATTCTCATGATTATAGGGAGGAAAGGATTTCAGATCAGTCGGAACTCCTCTAAGAGCAGATGCCTGTGATTCTATAGCATCCTGGATGGGCATTTCAGCATCCTGAATCATTCTCATTTTTCTTTGAGGTCTCCTTTCGTCAGCATGCTCAGAAGGATCAAGCTGACCATTTTTATCTTCCATCAAGTTTGCATTCTCAGCCTCCATTGATGAATTTGTATCGGTAAGAATTCCAGAAGGTGTAGGACCAGAAGAAAGCCTGTCAGTTTCGCCAGCTCCTCCAAATGCCCGTGTGACTTCAGATGCACTGCCTTGGTCAGTAACCAGTTGCTCCCTTCCTTTATGGTCAACCAATTCTCTGCGATCTATAGAACACCATACATTAGCACATGAAATAGAATATATAACATTTGAATCAGAACAAGAAAAAAATAGAGCTATTAAGCAGCAGATACCTTCTTTCGGATAGAAGTTTCCAAGTGCAATCTCAAGATGAAGCTTCTTTGGCATTAAACCATTCCTATAAGTGAAGAGATTTTGAAAACTGTGGCAGCCGAAAGCAAAAACTTCTTTGCATAATGACAAACACTAGAATCTAACTCATTATCCTACATACCTAAAAGCCAAAAACACAAGACATTGTGCTCTAAGCTGTTTCAAATGATGTTCCTTGAAAGGCATGGTAGATACAGGAGCCTGAGCAGCGACAGACAACATCCCTGTATCTCTGATTGTTTCACTTCTAAGTATACTCTTCTCTGGGACATTGTTGGGCATGCCCCCCTGTTAACACAAACAAATTAAGGCAAAGATGAAGCACAGAGAAAACAGATACTGCTGAAAAAGAAAACCAACTAAATACTATCACAATCTATGTGTTCCTCGAAATTGAGAAGCCTAAACATAGTAGAAGGTCCTCTGTTCTATGCAGTCCAGCTCAAGCAATAATTGGAAAGAAGATCAAAACTCCCCTAACTTGAAAAGCTAAGGAAAGGATTCATAACAACAACTACAAGAGACGAGAATAATGAAGTTCAGTTTTTTGGAAATTCTTCTATTGGTGCTCACGGGATGCCTGCGATAATAATAAAGATAGTGTTTACACTAGTTAACAAAATTTTGTAATCCTCGATCTGGAGATCTTCTCCTAATCTTAGGAACTTATATTGATGATGAAAATGCAACTAAACAAATTACAAAACAGATACACGGAAAAAATCATGTTATCCTGGCCCTCTAATTTTGCCTAGACTTCTGTATTAGCTCGTTCCAGATCATCTTTTGTTACCTAGTTAAAGAAGCAATTGGGTAAACCATAACAGTATCCCCAGTTAAGACAAGGTATAACCAAACATCTATATGTAGACTAGCCTTTGGCAGGAGTGCTCACTGTTTTCTATGATAGTGCTCGATATCGGGACACTCAGTACTTCAACTAGTCTCCATATTCCTCCAATGGATCTCTTCTTTTTTTTAATAATGCTAACATTCTATATATTAACAGCTATACTGTACCAACTGTATAGTCCCCCAAAATAGAGGAAAGCTTCCTGTCTATGTTCCTTCTTACATGTAGTCTAAACTTCAAAAATATCTTCAATTTCTACTAGAAAATCCTGTTTACACCAAAAGTAACAAAATCAATGAAGGGGTAAACAATTTTCAACTTCTTGATATTCATTACTTATCCTCATAACACTTCTGAATTCTCTCTCCACACAGACCACCATATACATGCTCGGACAATCCTCCACCTCTCCTTCTGGTGGGATTAAATTCCACCTCCGGCACAACTATCTGGCATCTCCTTCATATTTCCTGGCATCACTCATCTGATCCCCTCCTCAAATTAATGAAGATTTTCTGAAGCTGATTAGTCCAATTGCAAAGTAAAAAGAGATGGTTGGTTGTGTCTGCATGTTCCCCACTAGATAACATATGAACATAGTTCCCACTGCTATGAATCAAATCACATAAAACGTCCAGCATTACAGTAGTCAATTCTTCTAATAACACTGCATGTGAAGCATGCCATTTCTAAGAACCCTCCTCTCTTAAGCTTAACTATCAGGAAAAAAAGTAAAGGAGTTTCCTGTCACTTAAGTGTTGGGTCAAAGTTGCAAGTAGAGCAGCTATCAAGTAGTAACCAAATGCAGAAACAATGTGAATCCTTCATCAAAAGTAACCACTTACCTTTTTAATCAATACAATAAATGTGGACTTGTTTATGTCAAATCAAGACAGTATGTCATAAACATAGTAATTATCAGATGACACATTTACAAAACTATTCAACAACCAACAGCCATTATGTGGAAAGAAGGAAAATAAGTACCTGACTGATCTTGCCAGCATTTCCTAACATATTAGATCCTCCTTCATGCTCTATTGCTCTTCCCGCTGCAGTTCTGCCAGCAACAAGATCAGCCGAGGTGGGACCAGAGAAAGGTTCTGTGCTTCCACCTTTGTGCAATTTTGCAGCATAACCATGATTATCAATTGAAGGACTTCCAAATTGCATTGGACTTGAAATTCCTGCCTCTACTGGCTGAGATGAATTTGAAGCAGGAGACGCCATTACAGGAACTTTGACACCTGTACCTGAATTAGAATAGCACTTTATGACATTAAATGATTAAACTACCCTGAATGTACAACTAGTTTTCATGTCTACTGATAGGGGAAATTTTGCACTCAGCTCAACAGGCGATATCAACATTGCTCCTACACTTAGAATGGCAGTGCTAATGACATAACAAAATTCATGAAAGCGAAAGAGTACTCGTCAAAATGAAGATCGAAAAGAAAAAAGGATGAGATAAACAAATAAAGAGCTAACTTTCTTTAAACTTTATTTGTTATTATGTAATATTAAAAGGACTGGGGAAGACAGGTGAAATTATAAAGGTTAAGATAGGGGCAAGTCAAGGGCCCACCGGATTGGGCATAAAGAAGTCTCAACTGGGCTAGCATTGATGAAAATAGAACCCCCCCCCCCCCCCCCCCCCAAGCATCATTAACCAAAGCCAAATTCAAGATCAGGTTCAGGATTCGAGTCAAATCAAGTAAAACTCTAGAAACACTCCGGAGAAATTTGAACCAGGCAATATACTTATAGTAAGATAACTGATTAGTCATTAGAGGCTATCACATCCCCGAAAAAGTGGGATGGGCTCGAGTGACTCAGAGTGAAAGACCTCGAGGAGTTCAACAAACTTCTGCTAGAAAAATGGACTTGAAGATTTGGGATGGAGGAGCATGTTTTTAAGGGAAGTGATGGCAGAAAAGTATGGTGCTGTCAAGTGCCAACGGGGAATGGAGGGCTAGAAAGATCAACTTTCCATTCAGGCGTAACCTTTTGTTTTGATAAGGTAAGAGATTTTATTAAATGGTAACAAGAAGGTATAGGAGAAGAAACAATAACACCATAAAACAAAAGGCAGACTCCTAACCTCTTCTTCCAAGCATATCCAATAAATCCATAAACTGACTCAAACTATTTATGGAACTAATGGGAGTACCCTTGCCTTCAAAGCAAGCTTTGTTCCTCTCTAACAAAATTGTCCATAAGATGAACAGAGGGATGCAAAAATTTCCATTTGGGCATAGACTTTGGAGGTGCATTTATGAAGGAATGCGAAGACTTCAGCAGCCACATTACTGAAGCAAAATAAGATTTTGTGTGATAGGTGGCGTAGAGAGAACATGTTAAAATTACTTGCCTAATTGTACAAGTATAAAGAGTCGCGACCAAGATTGTATTGGTGGTGCAAGTACATGACGGGTGCTTCTCTTTTTTTTGTTGCATTGGGATCTCACATTTAAGAGAAACTCACAATATTTGGGAAATGGGTCAATAGCAGAACCTTGTAGGATTACCATATAAACAGGAACACATTGCAAATGCATGAGATGAGGGACATGGGGAGAGATGGACGACTCTCAGTAGAATCATACTACCAAAAAATATTGATGAGATCGTGCAGGATGAAATGGTGTTCCTGCATCTCACGATTCTGCTACCAGAATGATCAAAAGAGTGTGCTTCTTTGTGTACTTGACATAAAAGGAAGGAAGAGGAAGATCACATATGTGTCAGTTGGTGCTATATGTATACATGTTCAAGAGAAGATGAGATTGCCTCTTATTACATTGTCAAGTAGCTACTACATTTGGTGGAAGTTCGGAATTGGTTTAGAATACAGTAGGTCATTCCAACTACAATAAAATTGGCATTATGTAGCTGGGTTTCTAGAAGGGAGAGGACTCAGGGAACAACAGATAGCCCCACTAGCTCTTATGTGGGTAATATGAAGGAAGACAAATAGGAGAGATTTTTAAGTGATCGAAAATGTTTATGTACATGTGGAGAATATCATGTCTCTGATTTCATTTTAGTGTACTATGAGATTCTTTTCTAGATTAATGATTGAGTGGTACTTTTCAATAAATAGATAGGTATAACGTCTTATGTGGAAAACCACATTTTAACCTAGGTTTCTCTACTTTTTGGTATAACGCTTATATTATCGGGAACTCCCCAGCATTAAACAAACTAATAAAAAAAATCAAACCCTCAAAAATATGGTTAACTTGCATTCACTCACTCCAATTTTGTTAACCATGGTGTACAGGCCAGCTTATGCACAACCCGACAAACTCCACGGATATCTGCTACCTCCCGCCAAGATCAAATATCAAGTAACTTTGTCCACCAAGATTCAGATAGATGAAAAGAAATCACCTAGTGTTTTCGTCTCCGCTAGGATTTGATCCTGAGACCTCTTGGTTCTCCTCCACTTCATTAACCACACCCTTGGGTGTTGCACTAACTCACTCACTCCTTGAGCAAAATAAGAACCCGTCCAACAACTTAAATATTGTTGACTCTCAATTTCCAATTTATCTACAAAAACAAGGCTTCAATAGCAAGCGACCCTGATTTTTTGAGTAAAAGATGTGTTCACATTTGCGTACACCACTACACATCAACTAATCCACCAAATACATGCTACCTCCTACAACATAAGCATCTAGTAACTCCATCCACCAAAGCTTAGACATATAGGAAGAATTCAACTAGTGTTGCATTTCTAATATTCATTTTGTGGTTCTCAAAGCTGTACCCCAACATTTTGACCACCAGGCCTTCCTTTGGGAGTAGGACTGTTGCTTGATATTGTGTCATATATCAAAGTGGTTTAATAACATGATCAACAAATAGCATTAAATTGCTCACAAACCAAGCTACTACAAACCTTTGGCGACAAGACATGGTTATCTGTTGTTTCATTTTATTCTCCTTCCTAAATTATACGTAGAAAACGCACAGTTCCAAATGCATATTGGTCATCTACATAAGTTTTATCAAATTGTAATCTTCATTTGTTCGGTTAATATTTTAGTTTCCCCAACACTAGACAATATGAATGATTTGCCATGCTTGCAAGTTGCAAGTTAGCAGACAAATCGTTGTACTTACCACTTATGTGGGGTGCAGATGCTTGATAAACACCATGTCCGCTGCCGCTTGGACCGCTACCCATCTCATTTCCCAGAAAATTTGCTTTAGAGTCTCTAGTAACCCCTGGCCTCTGTGAAGATCCTGCAATAACACTCGATTCGTTTAATATAAAAATAGCCAACAAAACATGGCTTCGACTTCTTGCCAATACATATTAGTGAAGTGCATTAAAGTGCAACAAGTATCATTCTACCAGCTACTTGTGATGATGCAGCTTCTCCTGCTTGTGCTGCAGCAGACACAGGAAGACGTGAGGACATTAAAGCTTCAATGTCAAGACCATGTTGCTTGACGACAGTCTCCATAGCCCTTGAATCAATAAAAGAGAAATTACGGAAGTCAACAAAACTGTAACAGTACAGCATGTCAGAGATGAGTATCGAGAACTCTGAACTATCACAATCAATATTTAGTAGCTTTTAGCGTCAGCCAGCCAACCACAGCACTAGGATGCATTTTTGTAAATCCAGGAGGCATAGTATCATGGGCAACTACCATTATACTGTGACAGTTATACTTTCCCATCATAGCTGGAAAGTACAATAATATAATGATCGAAAACACAATTATTGAACAGAAAGATGATTGACAAAGGGGTAGGGACCATAAAAGGTGGGAAATGTGCAATAAATTCTATGATGCTCTAAATATATGGATGGAGTTTAAGACGCTATACCTTGATATTACTTGATAAGGCATTGAGCTCTCCTTCCCGCTGGATCTCATATGTTGTAAAATCTGAGTCATGAGTAGTACAACTTAATACAGGTGAATAACTAGAATTTTTGGTAAACATACAACATAAGAGATGTATACTCACCACATAAAGCTTTGTAGCCAATTTAGTCGGCTCATCCTTAGATTCTTGAATAAGCTTATGGAGAAACTTTGCTGCCTCCAGCTCAACATTATTTGGATTTGTCATCTTCTTTCTCAAACTGCACAGAATTGCAAAGTAAAATCTAGAAAATGCATAACTAATATCAAAGCCTCCAAGATTTTGCAGCAAAATTTAATCCAACATCATAAAGAAAGAGAACAAACAAAGAGCACAAAATGTTCAATTCCAACTTCCACTCAATTGCATAATTTCAAAAGAATAACTCGAAGTATCTTGTCACCATTAGTTCCTACTTCGTAGTACACAATTACTAAAAACAAGCAACTACTAAAGGAGCTAAGGGCTTTCGAGAGCAAGCCCATTGTCTAAGCTCAGGTACTTAAGTTCATCCATCTCATATCCATCCAGGCCAATGGCTTGTCAAGAAATAAATATACTAGAGTATCCGAATCCCATTTCAGACAGACAAGAAGAACCTCTTCGTGGAGTCCACTCCCCAGGAAGACTGAACAGCACTTCTTAGTGTGCTATGGATTCATCAATAACGGAAGACTGAAAGCAACAAGTACACCAATGTGGCGGTCAAACCAATGAGTCCCAGTCAAGGGAGGAAACCACCACCAAAACCCTCCCCCTAACCTCTCCAATTTTAACTTTCAACCTTCAATTCAGAAATTTTCCAGGAAAAACATCCAGTCCCTTCTAAACCAAACTAAACTTTTAGGTAAAAAAAAATTCCATTTCACCCTCTTCTACACAAGTCATCATCATCACTCCTCATAAATCCTTCCTCCAATGTTCAATTACACAGTAAGCCCCATAATCTACAAACAATTTCCATTCTTAAACAAGAAACTAGTCACTCTATTATCACTCTACACCCAAAAAGGGTAAGGAAAGAAGAACCCTATTTATAACAACCACAGTTAGGTTTCCAAATGAAGCTAAACATAAATGACAAATCTATCATCAGTTACAATCTACTCCAATTACAAGCCACTGACGATTCCAACAACCAAAGATCAAATTTTTTTCACAGAAAAAGGGTTTATAAAACAAAAAACAGCGGTGACATATGAGAATTTTGGAGACAAGTAAGAGAATTAGGGTTTTTTACCTGATCGCAGCTTAAGGAATCAACCAGATGAACTACAAAGCTACATGTATATCGAAAAAGGTACAAAGAGAACAACAACACTCGAAAAATTCTCCTGACTAGGTTTTGAGCTTTGTGACTCTTCTTCGACTGATAGATTGAATGAAAATGTCAGCTAAACATTTTCTGAAGTGCTTTTATAGTAAAGAGGCTTTGGAATTGTGAAGATTGAAGAGTTCCAGTTTCGGTGTTTCTATTATTTCCTTTTTCATCCCCGTAACCTCTTCCCTGTTTAGTTTAGCCCCAGAAAGAATTAAAAACCACCAATTTCAACTTTTGAGTATTTCTATTCGAGTTCGACTAATTCGAATTTGCGTTCTTTAGGGCCTTATTTTGGGAGAAGTGCTCCCTACCAAGAAATTTTTCATATCGACAATCTGAACTCGAGACCTCTAACTAAGGGAAAGGCAGTCTTATCCACTGCACCACAACATCTGGCTGTGTGTTGACAACATACTATGTAGGAAACATTGCAAATACGTCATTTTTTTAATTACTCTATATTTTTTGTAATAAAAAATGTTTATCTTGTCTTTTTAAATTAAGAAAAGCTACGTGATTTTTTTTTTAACTAGTCTGTTAATATTTTAACAAATCCGCGTAAACAAAGACAAAAACCTCAAATTTACTTCTTTCTTCATATATATATATATATATCGTGGAAATTTTAACTAGATTGACTCATCTATGAAAACCTTTAACATACCAAAGGTAGGTTATCATGATAAGATCTAGACTACTCGAATACTCTGTTAACAATCCATACCAACTACTAAAATTCAAGATAAATTAAAGTCCTCTGAAAGGACGGAGGTCTTACCAAATTAGAGGAATTCATATTAATCACTAAGAAGTGTTATTCAGTCTTCCTTGGACTAAACTCCACTAAGGTTCTTCTCATGTGATTTCGCATGTCAGTCGATTTTGGTACTGGAGGAAATAAGATTCGAATACTCGAGTATTTTTCTTTACAAGTCATTGGCCTGGATGGGTATGAAAAGGATGCATTAAATACCTGAGCTTATGACTTGCTCTCGAAAAACGTTAGCTTCTTTATTAGTTGCTTGTTTTTGTAATTGTGTACTATGAAGTACCAACAAATGGTGAGTAGATGCTTTGAGTTATTCTTTTGAAATGTTGCACTTGAGTCGAAGTTGAAATTGAATATTTCATATTTTTTGTTTGTTCTCTTTCTTTAAGGTGTTGGATTGGATGTTGTTACAAAGTCTGGGGGCTATGATATTAGTTATGATTTGCTAGATTTTACTTTGCATTTCTATGTAGTTTGAGCAAGAAGATGACCAACCCAAATAATATTGAGCTGGAGGTAGCAAAGTTTTTGCATAAGCTTATTCAAGAGTAGTGGATATGAAAATTCTTAGTAAGGAGCGCTTCTCCCAAATAAGACCCAAATTCAAAGAAGAGGTTGAAGGGACTTCAATAGAAATACTTAGAAAGTTGAAATTGGTGATTCTTACTTCTTTCTAGGCTTAACTAATCAAGGAAGAGGCTGAAGGGAACTTGCAGTTTTTTGTTTTTATTTAAATTGGAGTGGGTCTTTTATAATATGAGCATGCAAGAACTTTAGAAATGACCCAAATACTTTATTTAGAGATCTAAAAATGTAGCGACCTGTTTCCGTTGTTACAGAAAAGCTAATGGAAAAAGAATTTGGGCCAGAAAACTTTTGAGTAGGACTTCTTTAAAAATTTCATAAGCTAGTTCACTTGGGGACACAAACTGGGGGGGGAGTTAGCGGAAGTCAAGAGGAAATATGAAATGAATGGGTTTTTTTTAATGATTTGATAATTCCCATGGAGTAGATTAGACAAGCGTTAAGGAACCTGTACGACTTTACGAAATTAAATTCGAGCTAGTAGAACTCTCGAAACTGATCTTAGTATAAAGGGGTAGTTTTAGAACGTCAAGGGTTGAAAGTATATTGTGAAACGGGAGCTTGGAACTCAAATTCCGAGCTTCTGTCCCCGTGTAAGCCGTCAAGTAGAGATTAATCCCATAAGGCAGGGCCGCTGTGGCGTGCTAGTCGGGAAAAACCCTTAGATTATTATTTTCTGCAAAACTTCGGTCTTGAGAGTTAAGAGACGATCCAGGGAGATTCTTGACAGTTTTCCACGACTTTTAGTGCTTAAGGTAAGGAAATTACTCTTTTAATTTGTATTCGATTCCCAAAACTTAAAGTCTTGGGTAATTATCATAGGGGGTTGGCCTGAAGTTGATGGTGGAAAAGTCATAAGTTGAGTATTAGGATCCAGTGCAGCTAACGGGACTAGGCAAGCTGAAAAGAGCGGTAAACATCATCACCGAAACACGAATAACTAAAAGAGGACCCAAAGAGAATCCCAAATTCTGAACAAAATTTCGAAAGAGTACTGGTATCTCAAGAACACGCCTCTACTGAAATCATCCCACTATGCGTACTGTTGTCGAGGGAAATCAAAGTGGACGACAAAAATCACCTCTCGACCTTCTACTGCTTTTCCGTGCTCATTTTTTCTTGAAGCGCGTGTTGGAGTCGTTTCAAATTGCTTCTGTACGCGATTGAGAGGTCGGGTGTCTTTGTTTTGTTAGAGTTGGGCTGGGTCAGGGGGAAAGATAAGGTTGTGGGTTTGGTCATTTTTTGGTATTATAATGGATTGGTTACACGAGGTAATGGGTTTCATTTAGAATTGGAAAAGAGCAAGATTGGGTATGTGAATTCAGGTGTTGGGTTTACTGGAAATGTTAAAGAAAAATGGTTTTAAAGGATTGGCGGAAAATTTTAACAAAACAAAGACCAACTTCAGTCAAAACTTAAAGAAAATGAATTAACATAATTAATTAACGAGTCTCTTAATCATAACGAAATAAAATAATAAACTTAATTATAAACTAATTAAACTAAAAATATAAACTATCATATAACTAAACTAATTAACCAAATATTTAATTAAGACAAAAACTTTTTGAGCGTTTTTCAAATTAATCATAAAATATTACTAATTATATGCATAAATTATGTAAAACATATATATTATACAAAATGACAAAGAGACAAAAACTATTAAAATAAATTTTAAAACTATCTTGAATTAGAAGTCATTATTCATGTTGTTGGAAATAAAAGAGAAACTCAATTATAATTCTGTTATGAGGTCCACAAATGGGTTACAACAAACGTCTCTCGTTTTTAGTGGATTGATGCAAGAAACTCGAATAAAATAAAATTGACCAAGCCAATTTTAACCGACAACATATTAACCTTTTGGAAAAAGGACTTTGTACGGGCTTTAAGAATTATGGCTGAACCCCAAAAGTGAGTTTCCTACATATCTCAGGATATATGAGAATTCAGGTCACTTGTAGTTCGATAAGCTTGATTTAACGCACGATTCTGAAAGAATTCAAAAGTTATTTCAATGTCGAATTATGAAAAAATCGGGATGCTTGGGAATAAGATTTATAACAGAATATACGAGTACAGTCGAGTTTTCTCTATTGATTTTGCCTACATATCCTTATACTATAGGAATTAGGTTGTTTGTAGTTCGACTCAATCGGTTTGAAAAGAAAATATATTCTGTTAGATAGCCTTTGGTTCTGGAAGAGTGAAACATAAATCGAGTATGAAAAAAAGGCTTGTAACCTCTTAGTCATGAATGTGGTGCACTTCACGCCCATAATTAAGAACTTACACGGACATAATTTCCAAAGATCTTGGTGCACTGTCACTCGAATTGGAAAGCTACTTCCGGTAGAGACTAGAATTTTCAGATATGTAACTGAAATCGACAAATTCAATGAAAAACCCACATGTCTTCTGATAGGGGTGTGGTTTGATTGTGGTGCAAGTCGCTCCTCTGCTAGCGTCCTAAGAACTTGACACTCTCTTCGAACTATGTTTCAGTTCGCTGCTAAGAAAAAGTTCCAGTGTGATGATCCTGTTGATTGTGTACGCACTGTGATGATTTGAGACTTCCTCGTATTGGATGACTCTCGACAAAAACAGAAATAACTTGTTAGTAGAAAATGTAACTGGAAAGTGATAGTATCTCTTACAATGTTTTCCAGTTATTCTTGATGTGGAATATGACACATAATTATGTTCAGTATATGCCACTTTCGAACACAGTATGTCCATTCCAACCCATGATAGGCTAAGGATTTGGAGATGTCATTGTTTATTTTTGCATGGCAAAGTTTGGTGATTTCTGTGACGAGCTAGATAGCTCAATAATTATCCGACTATAACGAGGTGGATGACTCGATGGTTATCCAATTGTAATGAGGTGGATGAATCGATGAATATTCAAATTGTAACGAGGTGGATGCTCGATAATATTTCATCTGTAACGAGGTGGATGTCTTGATAATAGTCCAACTGTAACGAGGTGGATGACTCGATAATATTCAACTGTAATGAGGTGGATGACTCGAATATATTAAACGAGGTGGATGACTCGACGATATTTGAACTGTAATAAGGTGGATTCTTGATAATGTTCTATCTGTAACGAGGTGGATTCTCGACAATATTTTGTCCATAACAAGGTGGATGCTCGATAATATTTCAACTATAACCGAAGGTGGTGCTCGATAATTATTCCATCTGCATGTGGTGGGATGCCGTCATGTTCCAACTGTCACGAGGTACATGCTCGATAATGTTTCCATAGTTAACGAGGTGGATGCTCAATAAATTTAAACTATACGAGGCGGATTACTCGTAATATTCCAACTGTAAACGAGGAATGCTCGATAAATTCCATCTGTAACAACGGGGGTGCCTCGGAATGTTCCAACTATAACGAAGTGGATGCTCGATAATGTTCCATCAGTAGCGAGGTGAATGTGTGATGACATTTCAACTATAACAAGGTGGATGCTCGATAATATTCCATCTATAATAAAGTGGAGGGATCAATAATATTCCATCTGTAACGAGGTGGATGCTCAATAATGTTCCATCTGTAACGAGGTGGATGCTCGATAATGCTCTATTTGTAACGAGGTGGATGCTCGATAATATGATTCAAAATTATGAACCTGAAATGGATAAACAAATACACGAACTACTCATGGGGTGGATCGCCCAACAAAACTATACGCTAAACTCTTTGACGGGACAATCAGAACAGATAATCTACTTATGGGGTGGATACCCAACAAATAAGAATTTTGACTCTGACATTGTCAAGAAACACATATGCCTAAATTGTTGCGCGACAAAAAAACTATAAAACGAAATTGACGTATATGCACATCGCGACTATGATTCCAAAGATAGAATTATCGAGGTGAATGACTTAATTCATTTACATGAAGATTGCCTTTCTTGACAAACTCAATAAAATTTGAGTTTGTTGCCGACCTCTTCAATTGTTAACGAAATCTCGCAATTATTCGATAACTTCGACTGTCATGGAGATATTGCGATCACCAACATCTTTCTGACGTGATGGACTCATTAATTTTCCTTGCAACAAATCTAAGATAGTGTCACGATCATCTTCAGATTTGTTGTCAATTTCACATATGTTTTTTACTTTATGAATACTATCACCTGCAAAGATTGGCACCAACGTTAGTATCAACTATGAGGTAAAAATAAAAGTAAAGTTGAAGAATTAATTAAGTCATTTGGCTTATCGAGATTAGGCTATGGTGAGCCTAATTATAACTTCGATCATGACTCGTAACTAGCGATCATCCAACACTTTGTTTCTTACAACTTTGAAAGAATCTAGTAGTGTTTGGTTTCAATATTCCTACAACATAAAAAAAACTTGTTTATAAATCACTTGAGGCAATGTAACGAAATGAAGATTAAATGAGATGAAAAGTTTTCTAGTTATGTTGATGAGGCCACGAGAATCGTAAATGATGTCTTTTTCCAAGCTTGACAATTTTTACATTGCCATTTTTGTGACTTCGTTGTTCCTGCATCCAAAGAAAACTTTAGTTTGAAAAGGCTGAATGTGTGTTGGTCTGTCTGTCTCCACTCTCCTTCATGTGCTGATTACACGCCCGGTCTGTCCTTGTAAGGACAGTCTTGATGAAATTTTTCAGGGACTCATCAAAAAATTGTCACGGTCGTGAATGGATTTAACTCAGTACTTGCCTTTGTTAATTCTAAGGTGCTCATCTAAACTTTGAGGATCCTCAAAATTTATGATCCCAATTTGCCTCACACAATTAATAAATGCATTTTGTGGGAGTTTTGAGATTATCTCAAAAAAATTTTGTTCCAGTGCAAACTGGTTATATTATTTTTTTAGATCCACCCGAAAGCTAACTCCGTAGCATTTCGTCTATATTTTGACTGGGTTATAGAGGCCTATCTTTGAACAAATTTTGAGATCCTCTCAAAATTTGTCGTCTAGTTTCCTCATTATAAAGTAGAACAAAATCTACAAGAAATATGACGAGCCGGGTGGCGGGCCTACAATTTCGGGGTGAGGACAGAATCAGGTCAAACGTAATTCCCTTATCAAGGATTAACCAAAATATAAAATATTGATAAGGAAACGGCTGAGGCCGACATAGGCTGCCTACGTATCTCATTCTTGAGAAATCAGATCCGACGTAGTTCATTACAAAAATGTGTGATAAAAAGGAAACAAAGAGATTAAATATGCTTTTTCAAAGAAAGATAACAATAAATTCATATGCAGAAGTTGACCGATGCGGAACATTACTCCTTTCGACCTTTCCTTGTTAACGAACACTCTTCAAATGTACTCAATTAGAAAATGTCGTGTAATCAATCTTAAGATCCAATATGTTTGATCTGGAGTTGGTTTCCTCAATATTGAGTCAAATTTATTGTTTGATCATGTATTGTATCTTGTGACTTCACGGTTGAACATTTTATGTGTCGTTGTCAAATGCATCCGTATTGCTAACACATTGTGATAGCTCTGTAAAATTCCCCAAAGGATTAACTGGTCTTCCTTCTATAGGTTAGTAGGTTAGGTATTCCCTTGTTTTTTAACCTTCTAAAGTGAGTTTTGAGTCCCTTAATAGTTTGTGTTAAATACTTGGGCCTTCTAAAGTTTTGAAGGGGAAATTTAGTCTGATTGAAATTATGGTTTTGACTAGTTCTTTTGGAAGATGACTGAATATGGGTGGTCTTGACCATACATACCTACTTTACTTTCCCTTTTGATATATCCATATCACTAATCCTGGTAGCTTTTCTATTAGCTCGCAATGCAGTAAAGTTTGTGACCCTTCCAGTCTTGAAACCATCTTCCAAAGCTTCTCCCACTTTGACGTCTAGACAAATTTTTATCCCATCATACATAACATTTTTTCATAGTACTCAGGCTCTTGAATTTGAATGAACATTTTTGTGACTCTTACGTTCAGACATGGGAGGTTGTCTCTCGCAACCTCTTTTCTCCAATGAAGAGCATACTCTCGATAATTTTCTGTAGACTTCTGTTTGATATTCTCCAAGTAGTAGCGATCTGGGGCAGCTTCTACATTATGTCCAAATCTTTCCATGAAATCCTTTACGAGTGCATTCCAACTTGTCCATTGTTTTAGTTCTTGTGATGTTAGCCACTCCAGAGCTTCTCTACTTAGGCTTCGACTGAAGAGACACATCAACAATGCTTCATTTTTACCAACTCCCACGATTTGATTACAATAAACTTTCAGAGGTGCTAGAGGATTTCCAGGTCCATTAAAAGTGATGAACTTTGGCATTTTGAACCCTTCTGGAAGGTCCAAACTCGGATGAATGCATAAATTTTCATAATTCAGCCCCACGTTTTCTGAAGTGTAATCCAGTTCTTTAATCACCTTCGCGATCTCTTCCTTTATGATCTGCTTAGTGTTTTCCTCTTTGTCCCTCCACTCATTCTCTTTCTCTTTGTAATGGTCAAGTTCGGAATAAGAAGTGTAGTGAAGATGTGTTTGGTTTGGACTGGAATATTAAAAGTGACATTCGGAGGTAAGGATCGAGAGTTTTATGGATTTTGAGTGTCTTTTGCAGGGGCATGGTACATGAAAGGGGCTGTTTGAGGATTGTTGACATTTGAGTTTTGAAACGGAGGGAAAATTTGAGAGTCATTTGTGTTTTGGTTTGGAAAGATGGGGAAAACTCGAGAATTGGTATTCAGGTGCTCGAAAGGGTGTGGTGCTTGGTATGGAGTGCTGGCTTGATGAAGATTGGAGGGTGGGTTATCTAGGACATGCTCTGAGTTTGAAATCAGAGGAGGAAAATGGAGTGGAAGCCTTCCATTGCCTGGAGTGATGCCATCGACACTCAATTCAACAATTTGTTGCATCAATTGTGCAATTAACTCATACGATTCAACGACAGGTGGTTGAACTATAGCAACTTCAGTCAGGCCGGTATTCTCATTATTCTGGGTTATTTTATCTCTTTTCAACAATTTCGATTGAAAAAGGAAGACACCACCACGTCGCCCCGCACTCCTCCTGAAACCCCTATACGCCACCACCCCCCTCTCCCTTTCTACCTAATTTAGCCCCACCTAGAAACCCCCCTCCCCCTGTCATACTTATTTCCTCTTCCCCCCCTTTTCCCCCCTTTACTCCCTCTCCTCTTTTCTTCCCCGCACTCGCCCTCCCCTCCTTCTCTCATCCCTTTTTCTTCTGTCCTTTTTTCTTTTTTTTTTCTGAGAAACTTTGAATGTGCTCAAACAATGCATAACAAATCAGTTTTGAGTACCTGACAAAGAAAAATAACTCAAACAACATATGTGTTAGTTTGTGTAGGCAGTAGGTAATACAAGATATCACACACAAAGCTGTAAGCACACAAGAGTAGCTTCATTTGAAGAAAGACTAGCCCACAAATATAAAGAAATAATTAGATAGGAAGGAATTTGTCTAATGGATTTTTAGCTTTGTGAATAAAAAAGGTCGATTGAATATTTTACTGTTGTACTTCTGGTTTTTGACTGAGATGTAACTCTAATTTATTTGTAAGAGTTGAAAAAGATAAAATTTCTCAGAATGGAGACCGAGCCTGGGAAGGCTGCCTTTCTATCTCACAGAGGAGAATTAAGGTCATACGTAGTTCGACCGCCTTGAATATCTTTGATGTGAGATAGCAAATTTCTTTCTGAATATGAGAAAGTAATATTTCAAAAATGAAGTTCAAATTTTGTTTGATAAACTAGACTCGAAGAGTATTTGAACACACTTTGAAAGTGACTTGATAATTATGCCTAGGAGTTCTAAAAATAATTCGAATAGGGATGAGCTAGAATGTATCCAAATAAAGCAACAAATTCAAGACAAGCAGTTATACACATAAACAAATATTGCACGTTCTAAACAGATATGTGACTCTTTTGTGCCAAGGGTAGACCTACCAGTATGAAGGATGTGCACATCATTTGGAACAATCTATTGCCCCTAAACAAAAATTTATACAAATTTTATAAGTAAACCGAATGGGGATACATAGCAGAGAAATGGGGGTACAAATAATTAATCTCACACAGGGGTATAACCCTAAACTATGCCTTCGTGGAAGGTTTTTCGAACTTGATTTCTTCTCATCTCCAGGTGCCAACGTCTCTGGATGGAGTAGTAGCTTGTAAAATTCTTTATTCAACTATAATTCTTGTCCCAAGGGACAATGATTTTTCAAATAACGTATACATTCTTCAAATTCAAACAAATAATATCATCCATTTAGACCGTGACCGTTTTGGACTAAGGTGATCTCTCTAATGGACCCAACATGACTTGGGTGTTGGGTCATCTTAGTCTAATAATTAGATTTGGATTTGGTTACACTCTATCCTAGGTTGGTTAGAATTAGATTAGAAGTGACGGTTACTCGAGTCAAACAGACAACGGGGTGAAGCTAACAACGACGTTGGATGACCGCAAGCCAACTATTCGTTTATTACTTCCAAAGATTAGACTTATGTTTTTTTTAAGGAAGTCATTGTAAGCCACGTAACTATCTCTGTTCTAATGCAAACTATTTGCCGTTTGATGGAGTTAATGCCATAAAAATGCAACAGTTTAATAATACGATAAAGAAAGCAAATAAACAATTATTTACACGTAGCCAAACAAGTTAATTTTAAGGTTAGAACTATTCAAATCCCCAGCGGAGTCACCATTCTGTTTTATTTGAAGAAAATATTTTAATATTTTAAATTTTTTAGAGCCGCTGCTTGTTTTTAAGAAAAATCAAGAAAAATATTTTTTCAATTGATTAAAACAGGAAACCGGTTGAAAATGTTTAAGGGGGTTTAAGGGTTTTTACAGGTGTTTTAGGAAGATTTTTACGACACCTAAAATACCCACTAATGTGGTTTTCTGTCTGCCTGGACCAATATTTGGACTTGTTTTTTTGGGCCTTTGGCCCATTTTGGTGGTATCTATCCTTTGATAAAGACACGATAAAAATACAAAATGACAAGGGGGTTTAGCTCCAAAACTAATGAAATACACTTGTATAAAATGAAAGAGGCCGACTGGCCTTTTTTTCCAGAATTTCTCGACTTCTGGACCTGTTCGTCAATTTTTGACTGGCTTGACTCGGGTAAAACGAAAATGTATTTGGGCCTTTACGCTCCACCCGGAATATGAGGGGAAAATGAAGTCTAAGAGTGAGCGAATGGTATCACATGCAACAAAGAACATAAATAAAACATTAACACTTATTGTAAGGAAAGTAATAAAGTAGTTACACGAACTTTCTAACTAATATAAACCCGACCTTAAATAAATTCCAATATATGGCAAACTAAGATGAAATAAATCCAAGCAATAGTGTAATGCAATATTCAAGATTATGAAGGTTGATGCAATCTTACCATTAATAGGCTCGAATTCTAAAAGAAACAAGAATGAAATAGTGAAGGGCTAGGAATCAGCAACTATATAAATTAAAGAGCATTAAAATTCAAAGAACCAAATTTTTAAAAGTGACGTGCTGCTCACGATTACTAGCAAAAAGTTTCCCAAATCCTCTTGTGTTATGACAGTATAAACATTTGAAAAATAATATCAAGACAAAGAAGCATTGCTATCAATTCTCAAAGCAAAGAAGGAATAGTCAAGAGCCAACTTTCAATTGGGGTTATAATCCATTCATAGCAACAATTAATAACCTAAAATAAGTGACAAACATTACTCTATTGCAACTCCAAGTTAGGCAGGACTGGAATTTGAAAAATAATAATAAGTAGCAATAATAATATAAAAAAAATATGAAACTAACGAAGTTAAGTTAATCACATGAATTGATTTTAGAAGAGCAATCATTAAGAAAGATAAGAAACAAACTCACTAACAAAGGAAAAATATATACTACATATGAATGATAAATAAAATCTGCATTAAAATAGTAGCACTAAAAAAGGGCAGATAATAAAGTTACATAATCAAATTTTGGTTGAGATGTACCATTAAACGGAAAATTGGATTATAAAGGCAAATGAATAGTCATGATAGCAACATACTGATCTTCATGCTAAAACCAAACAAATACAATTAAAGAAAAAGGAAGATAAGACACAATTCCAAACAAAAACATAGCCTAAATATTGATGTTTATTAGAAGCTTCTTACTACCAATTTTAAACTCTTATAAAGAACAAAAATGACCTGGGCACATGTGATCTGAAAAATCATGCTGCGGACACTTAAATCAAAAAGAATTTTTTTTGAACTCGCTCATACTATATAAAATGCAGTAGCTGGACATAGACAAATTTGTAAAACAAAACCATGTTCAAAATAACTAGATTACATGAAACTTCACTGAAGATGGAACAGTATATTAATTTAGCCGTCATGCTTGCAACTATATCCATATTATATGAAGGCTACTGATTTATAAAACAAGGAGAGGTTAACACAGTGGAAATATCAAATATGCAAGCTCAATATCAAATAGTTCAAACACCGAAAAAGAATAGGTCAACAGACTCCAATTTTATAATAGGCGGCTACGAAATTGGTCTGCTGGCAGAAATATATTAGACCATAAAGAGTTTATGGTCAAGCAAGAAACATATGCCAACACACAACATTAAACTACTCCAACTCACGATACTTTAACTCGATATATGACTAGATCATCAAAACGACTAAGCAAACATGTGCATATCGAATCATCAAATAGCCAGTAGTGACTAGTGTTTTACAAAAATATATATAAGTAAAGTAAAAAATGACTAAGTTTCGAGAAAATCAATTAATCTTATGATTTAAGAAAAATTGACTTTCCGAATTAACAGAGTCGCCACTTGATTTTTTAGTAAAATCAAGAAAACTTAAAATCATTTTCAAAGAATTTAAAAACAGATAAAAACCAATTGAAAAGGGTTAGAAGCTCAAATATGCATTCCGAGAAGGTATTAGGCCCTCAGAATGCCCGCTAACTCGCGATTCACCGACGATTTGACTAAAATGACTTTGACTTGAATTTTCCAACTTTTACCAAATAAAGGTCATTTTATATCATTTATTTACTCAAAATTATTATTATTTTCTAATTAATTAATTTAGTGAAAAGAAAGAGATTATTTTAAAAGGGAGTGACTAAAGGTGGTTGATAACAATAAAATAAAGGTTATGTGACTTGTATAAAAAATAATTTTTATATATGTAGATATTATTTTTTATTTTTTCACTTATTTATCATTATCATTTAAATTAATTATCTCTTTTTAAGGGAAAATAGCTAAGAGGATGGCCTAAAGAGATGAACTTAAGGGTTGACAAAGACCAAGACGTAGAATAAGAAAACTAAGTAAAATTATATGTATATAAATAAATTTTGAATATATGTTTAAATAAGAGGAATGACTATCATAGGAGAATAATTGAATCAAACGAAAATCACATAAAAATAAATATTAGTAAAATATCATGATAAAATAAATACAGAAGGGAACGGAACATATCAAAATTTTGGGCAATAGGCCCAAATGCTGCTGCTTGCAATTTATGGCCTTTGGGCATATTTTCTTTTCAAAGTCATGATACACTTGAGTGTATATTCGATGTATACACTATTCTATATTGGCGACTTTGATTTGTGCTTCCCAACCGGAAATTTCCTCAAAAATTAGAGTATTTTTGCATTTTTGCCGTATTGGCACATTTTCAACTGTATACCATGTATTCCAACTGTATACCAGTGTATTCAGTCGGTATATCAGCTTGTTTTTCCAAATTTCAGGGGCTAAAAAATTGAATTTTCAGCAACACACCACTGCTTTCGACCTGTACATCAGTTTTTTCTGACCCAGTAATGGAGATGATTCGAGGGAAAAATCGAGCTTATGGCTCAATTTAAAATGCAAGGGAAAGGAGGAAGATTCCACCGAGGACTCGAAGGAGTTTTGACATGCAAATGGAGAGAACAAAATTAGTATCTAATAGTACCAAGATCTTTCAAACCTCGCCTCTAAACGACGACATGCTTCACTGATGCAAAACAGAGACACATGCTCAAACATACTTCAACTAAATCAAAATAAACAATATTGAAATTAAATAAACAAGGCGATCAACTAACGGGAAGTAATTATGAGTTTTATTAAATACTAGACTGCATAACATTGTTGTTCCTCTGTACAGGGAAGCTAACAGAAAATTTTCCCATCTATAAAATTTATAACAAATCTAACTAGAGAAGGCTCTTAGGTGCATACACACATATGTCCATTTCCAAGACAGTAAGCTCCAACCATTAAAATTTATTGTTTCAACTTCAGTTATAACAATGAAGCATGCAGGAACGAACTAAATCTCGCCATGTGCTATGTCATCTAGGAGCATACCACGTACAACCAAATAATTAGAGCAATGGAGCTTGGAGTTTTCCGACAAAAGAGGCAGTGACAACGATAGAATAAACACTTAACGATGCATATAAATTTCTTATAGCTCGAGATAGTGAAAACATTGAGCAAAATGAGACAGACAGAGACTATTGGCAACAACATGCTATTATTGACTACCCACAGAAAACTTTACCGAATATCAAAGCTCAATACTATATTTCGAACATCATACTTAAAATTAAGCGCAAATCATATGAAGTTACTTATTAGTGGAACATGAGGTACTTGACATAGTAAAACTTCCAATGTGCAAGCTTAACAATTAACTAATTCAACAAGCAAGCTTTAGCCCATAAAAAAAAACACATCAACTAAAGAGTTGGAAACTGAAAAGAAATTTACCTTTTTGTGTGAAACGAGCTGGAATGATCGCGACTTCTTCCACCAAAAAACTCGAGCACGAGTTACTGACTTAAAGCCTGGGCCGGGTCAAGAGAGTTGGGCTGCTAATTAGAAAAAGAGAAAAATGCAAATTAGGCCTGGTTCAATTTGTTTTGCTGAAAAATAGGTAGAGGGCCTAATATTTAAGTTAATGGCAAAATTGTGTTTAAAAATTAGCCAATTTTGAATTCAAGTAACACATTATGGCTACAAATCGAATAAGATGAACTAATATACTTAATTAACGAGCTTCTTAAT
Source organism: Solanum habrochaites (assembly GCA_027704765.1). Taxonomy (NCBI): domain Eukaryota; kingdom Viridiplantae; phylum Streptophyta; class Magnoliopsida; order Solanales; family Solanaceae; genus Solanum; species Solanum habrochaites. The sequence continues at coordinate 51,906,482 of JAKWJA010002499.1, read as the reverse complement.
CTTGATCAAAATAAAATAATTAACTAAATTATAGACTAATGATTCAAAATATAGCCTATAATTAAGCCAAACAAATTAATAATATATCCAATTTTTAACAAAAGATATTTTTGGACTGATTTTCGAAATTCATTAAAATATACTCTTATATACAAAATTATTAAAAAATATCATAATTATTTAAAAGTAACTTGAAAATTTTTTGGAACTTGTTAAAGGAATTTTTTCTTTAAAAAACCAAAATTACCATGAACATTTAAACTAAACTTGCACGAACCCAAAACGAGTCGTGTAGTTGGAACCACATTAACCTACTATTGAGGAAAACCAACAAATCAAAACCACAAAATTACGGTTATATCAAGTATGAATAGTCAACCATAATCGGACCGATCCAAACTTATTAAAAGATCAAAAACTAAATAAATTCTAAGTTTCATACTTATTATTCCCAAAATCTGGAGAGTCATCACATCAAGAAACATCTATCTCAAATTACCAAGTCTAAGAGTAAGAAAGAGAACGCTTAAAATAAGAAAAAGATGGTCATGTGCCGAACTTCAAAGACATCAAGACGTGAAGAGCGGATCCAGCCTGAGTAAGAATGAATAGCTAAACCATTTGTAGTATGATGTGCTGGAGTAGGCTGGAGAATGGCTAGAGTTGAGGTGCGAGTCAAAGTCGATGGCACCACTTGTGACTCACAAATAACAAAGAAGAAAAATGACAAGTAGGGGTCAGTACAGGAAAAAGTACGGAGTAGGGTATAACGCCAACGTCAAAATAGAAAGCAATATATAACTGGAATATTAATATAAAATCAACCATTATACTTACAGGTGGCAATCAAACACGTACAAGAATCATTGGCAAAACAACCACCAAGCACAACCTATGAGGACTCAAGCCTCCACACCATACTCATTTGGGAAATAGGTTCTTCGAAATACGTAGAGAACATTAATTTAAGATTCCGTCTCTGTATATGTATACGTGTCGGCAAGTGACACTCGATCCAATATTATCGTGTCAGAACGTGACACTCCGAATCTCCAATATTTGCCGAGCTTGTCGAAACGTGACACTCCGACCAATATTACCGTGTCGGAACGTGGACACTCCGATATATTTTTCTCATTATTTATTCATCAAGTCTCTTTACGTCAACGTAATCTTGAAATAAGAGATTTTAAGATTCAACAGTTCTCATTCTAAACCCACCAAAAGACACAATAAAAACATTACAAGCACACAATCAAGCACATAGAAGACTTTACAATAAAACCCAAATAACATACTCGATCGCATTTAGAGTTTATTATTAAATAGAAATAAACCATCACCTACTCCACAGGAGAATCGTGATCAAGCAAGCTACCTTCCCAACTGCCTTTGATGTCCTCTTCGTTTCTCTTCGCGCTCGTTCGTTCCCCTTTTCTGTTCTTTTTATTTTTCTTCTGCAGATCTTTTTCTGTACCCTAATTATCATATATCAATTTGATAAAAAAGTAGTACCCACTTTTATTCCCTAATCCGTTAACACAAGTACAATAAAGTATACACTTACCCCACTAATTCATAAATTATAATCATGAATAGTCCAAAACACCCACTTTAAAAACTTTTGCGGAAGTTGACCAAGTCGGAGGTTACACAGTTGTGACGGTCGTCGTATACGCGGTCAGTGCTGAGAGGTCCAAGCTGAAGTTAAAGAGAGTCAATACCCAGACCCCGATCCAAGAGTTGAAGTGTTTTGGAACGAAGACCCAGAAGGAACAGTCGTACTAGGACGGTTCGTCCTACATGTCGTTCGAGGGTAATGTGAGCGAGAGCGGAGAGAAAACAGAAGAAATTACCACAAGTATGGACGACGGAGTACACCACGGTAAGTAGTTGACCATGACGGTCCGTCGCGTGCGTCCGTCGGCCCAGTCAGTTTTTATCAAAAATCAATCTACTGCTCGAACCGACCGCTCTAAACACAGGTTGTACAAAAACTAAATTAAAAATGAAATAAACTTGAAAAGTAAAACGGTTTATAGAAGGGTTTTTTGACCCCCAAGTTTTTAAAGTATTTAAATACCATAAGAAAAACATAGATAAAAAGCACATGTTGCTATTCTAAAAAAAATGATAAACGTGACTAAATGCACTCTAAGCTCTTTACAAACATACTTTTTATTTTATAAAACTAAGTTATTCAAATCGTTTGGAAATTTAAGAAGCTCGAAAATCAATTATTATTGGGAGGGACAAAATTGAGTGTCAACAACTGTCCCTCGGTTTACTTGGATTGATGCAAGAAATTCGAGTAAATTGAAATTGACTAGTCCAATTTTGACCGATCAACTCTTCATTTTTTGTGAGAGGGATTTGGTACAGACTTTAGGAATCATGGCCGAACCCTTGGGATGGGTTTCCTACGTATCTCAGGCTATATGAGAATTCAGGCTACTTGTAGTTCGGTACGCTTGATTTAACGCACGATTTTGAAAGAATTCAAAAGTTATCCCGATTTCGGATTATGAAGGGATCGAAATGCTCGAGAATAATATTTAAGAGCGAATGTTGGAATACAACCGAGTTTCAACATTGAGCTCGCCTACATATTCTTGTATCTTCAGGTTTCATGTTGTTTGTAGTTCGACTCGATCAGTTGAAAAGAAATCTATTATGCTAGATAACCTTTGGTTTTGGACAAACGACGAATTAAGTCAAGTATGAAAAGGAGACATGTAAACTCTTAGCCATGAAGGTGGAGCTCTTCACATCCATAGGCAAGTATTTACACAGACATAGTTTCCAAGACTCTAGGAGCTTTGTCACTCGGATTGGAAACTTACTTTCGGAAAGTATCGAAAACTTTGGATGCGAGACCGAAATTGACAAAACCTGAAGAAAAAACCCACATGCCTTCTGATAGGGGTGTGGTTTGATAGTAATAGAAGTCGCTCCTCTACTCGCATCCTAAACTCTTCTTTGGACTATGTCCCAGTTCGCTGCTAAGAAAAAGTTCCACGTTGTGCTGCATCCTTTTTGATGTCGTCCGCACCTATGGTTAATTTTGGAGAATTTATCCTTGCGGATGCTCTCGACAAAGACTGAGATAAAACTCGTCAACATAAAAATGCAGTTAAAATGGGAGATAGTGTCTTTTACCGTGTTGACACTTGGTTGCTCTCCTTCTGCATTTGACGTCTACTCGATCGGTTTGACGTAAAGCAAATAATGCTTATGTCTTATGCTTGCAATATAATCTTTAACATACTCTTCATTTGATGTCAACATAAATGAAAGTTGATGCAGTGTACTTATATTTCTCTTGATGTCATCTTTGATGATCTTCTTGATGTTTAGTTTTGTCAAAATAAAAGAAGGCAGTTGATGTCGATGGGTAAATATTTCTCTTGATATGCACGATTTCCTTTTCTGGCAGTGCATGATTTCTGCTGGGCATGAATATCTTACCGTGATACATAAATTTATGTGAGGCATGAATATCTTCTCGGCGATGCATAATTTCCTGCGAGGCATGAATATCTTCTCGCAATGCATAACTTTATGCGAGGCATGAATATTTTCTTGCGATGTATGAATATTAACTCGCGATGCATGATTTTCTGTGATGCATGAGTATTAACTCGCGATGCATGATCTTCCGCGATGCATGAATATTGACTCGCGATGCATGATCTTCTGCGGGGCATGAATATCTTCCCGTGATGCATAAATTTCTGCGAGGCACGAATATCTTCTCGCGATGTATAATTTCTTGTGAGGCATGAATATCTTCTCGCGATGCATGAATATTAACTCGTGATGCATGATCTTCCATTATGCATGAGTATTATCTCACAATGCATGATCTTCCGCGATACATGAATATTGACTCGCGATGCATGAATATTGACTCACGATGCACGATCTTCTGCGGGGCATGAATATCTTTCGGCGATGCGTATTTTTTTACGAGGCAAAAATATCTTCTCACGATGAATGAATATTAACTCTTGATGCCATCTTTGATACCAAATGAAGATAATACTTCAATCGAGCAACATAGTTATCTTCTGGGTGCATTCTGGGTAATCATATCGTCTCAATTGACGATAAAGCTAAAATGACTCCTCTAGTTTCCTTGCTGAAGAAAAATTGGGCCGGGTCAAAAGAGTTGGGCTGCTAATTAGAAAAAGAGAAAAATGCAAACTGGGCCTGGTTCAATTTGTTTTGCTGAAAAATAGGAGAGAGGGGATACTATTTAAGTTAATGGGCAAAATTGTTGTTTAAAAATTACCAATTTTGAATTCAAGTACACCATTATGGCTACAATCAATAAATGAACTAATATACTTAAGAACGAGCTTTCTTAATCTTATGAAAATAAATAATTAACTAAATTATAGACCTCCTGATTCAAAATATACCTATGATTAATCAAACATTAATACGATATCCAATTTAAACAAGATATTTTTAGACGATTTTTGAATATTCATAAATATACAATTATATCAAAAATTATAAAAATATCCAAATTATTTAAAATAACTTGAAAAATATTTTGAATCGTTACAAAACCTAATTTTTAAAAAAAAAAAATTATAATTGAAATTTAAACTAAACTAAATTAATAAATTAACTAACTTGAAACGTAAAATCTTTATAAAAGGGTTTCTTTTTTGCAAATATTTTATAAAGTATTAAATACATAAGCAAAATATAAAAACGCATTTGCTATCTAAAAAGAATTATAAACGTGACTAAATCACTCTAAGCTCTTACAAACATACTTTTATTCTATAAACTAATTATTTCAAATCGTTTGGAAATTTAAGAAGCACGAAAATTAATTATTATCGGGAGGATCAAAATTGGGTGTCAACAACTAGCAACCAAAAGCATGACAATAGAACTTTCCCAGCGTCAAATATATTACAAAGAGATGAAAACAGCGGCAAGAAAAATACACTAAATAAAACAAAAGATGTGTTACCTCTTCCGGTGTAGCTAACGGGACTAGGCGAGCTGAAAGGAGCAGTAAACTCCACCACTGAAACACGAACAGCGAAAAGAGGACCCAAAGAGAATCCCGAGTTCCAAATAAAAATTCGAAAGAGTACTGTTATCTCAAGAACTAACTCTTTTCTGAAAGTATTTGTGTATTTTGACTCAAGAACTGTAACCCTCTCTTTTTCTCGATGTCTTCTCCAAAAAAAAAATTCAAAAATCGTCCTCCACATTTGAATTTCCCAAAAAAAATTCCCCCTTTTGACTCCTCTATTTTTTCTCTACCTCAAAAATTTCTCCCCTTTTACCAAAGAAGAAAAAGCTTAAATAGGGGAAAACAGAGGTCCATTTTTTTTATGGGGGGGGGGGGGGAGGAGGGCCAGAAAGAAACCCAAAATTTGAGTTTTTTCATATTCTATCCTAAAATTGAAGGAAAAATTGGAATTTCGCACAAAAAAAAACAAATTCTCAACAAATCACAACAGACAAACGACGGAAGTCGTTCGATTCTCGGCAAGGACGAACCAGAAACAAGGCAATCTCGACACCTGGCTGCGAAGGACGACATGCCTTTGCCAAAATCAACCCACTATGCGTACTGTTGTAGAGGAAAATCAGAGAAGACGACAAAAATCACCTCTTGACCTTCTGCTGCTTTTTCGTGCTCGTTTTTGCGTGAAGCGCGTGTTAGAGTCGTTCCAAATTTCTGTTGTACGTCATTGAGAGGGCGGGTGTCTTTGTTTTTTGGTTAGAGTTTTGGGTCGGTTTGGGGGGGGTCTTGTGTGTTTGGGGGGTTGTTGGGTGTTGGGGGTGTGTCTTGTTGGGTGGTTGTTTATAAGGTTGTTATTGGGCCCCATTTTTTGGTATTGTAATGGATTGCTTACGCGGGGTAATGGGTTTCTTTTAGAATTGGAAAAGATCAAGACTGGGTATGTGAATTTAGGTGTGGGGTTTACTAGAAACGGTAAAGAAAAGGCCGAACACTTGGTCTCTAAAGGGGTTTAAAGGATTGGCGGAAAATTTTAACAAAACAAAGACCAACTTCGGTTAAAACTTAAAGAAAATGAATTAACATAAATTAATTAATGAGTCTCTTAATCTTAATGAAATTAAATAATAAACTTAATTATAAACTAATTAAACTAAAAATATAAACTATTATATAACTAAACTAATAACTAAATATTTAATTAAGACAAAAAAATTTTAAGAATTTTTTTAAATAATCATAAAATATACTAATTATATGCATAATTATGTAAAACATATATAATATCAAAAAATTACAAAAGTGACAAAACTATTTAAAATAAATTGAAAAATATCTTGAATTTCATAAAGTCAATTATTTCAACTCGTTTGAAAATTAAGAAACTCGATTATTAATTCATGTTGTGGATGTCCAAAATTGGGTGTCAATAGGTTTCATGAGAGGACCATTGAAATTGTCATATTTACTTGTTTATTTTGGAATGTAAATTTACATGCTCTAAAATGGATATATATATATATATAATATATATATCTAATATTGTATATGTATGCTTTACTTAGTTATGATTGTGGTATATATTGTGCTTACTGGAATAGCCATGTGATCCTAGTAGTACACTATGGTTGTGTACTGATACTACACTTGCTCGTTCTTTGTTGAGTACAGGACATTTTTAAATGGCTATTGATAGACCTCATACATCAGAGATCATTGATCGCAGCCAGATTTCAAGTGTGAGCCATATCTTTTAGGCTTTGACTAGTTCTTTAGATATTTTGATGTTTGGTTGGGGTTGCACCCCTTATCTTTAGACTTGTCGTTATTAGAATTTTGGTACATTGACTTTCAGGTTGTAAGGGTTGAATTTCAGCAATAGTAATGATAGTTGTTTTTGTTAAACTTTTGGAGTTTATAGAAACTCCATATTTCTTTAGATATTTAAACCTACTTCTGTATCTTTAAATGTCTAGCTTCGCGTTAAGTTGTCTAGTTAGGTGTAGTAACATTCTCCCACCGGATGATTAGGTGTCAGTCATGTTGATCTGAGTCGTGGACATTTTGATAATTAATACTTCACTGTCCCAATTTATGTGACTTACTTACTTTTTAGAGAAAAGGTTTAGCAACGCTTGATAGGTGGAAAAAAGATGGTAAAGGAGGTGTGATTTGCATATGACAATTGAAGTGGTGTATGGCTAAGAGGGAGAAGTATGGAAGGGCGAGGTGTTCGGGATGGTGGGTTGGTTAGTGCTGAGGTGGTGGGATGTTCTTGTAAGGGGGACGGGGGGGGGCTAAGAGACGGGTGGTTGGTGAGAAGGGGGGGTTGGGGTTGTTGTGGGAGGGTGGGTGTTTCGAGTGTGGGGGAGCAGTAGAGCAATTTTTTTGACGATGAAGGTTGATGTGGGGGGGGTTGAAGTTTAGGGGGTGTTTTGGCGTGCGGGGGTGTTGGTGTGAGTTAGGGGGTGAGTGGTTTTGGGGCTGGGTTATAGGACTGTTTTGTGTATAAGGTAACTGCAAGGATGGGACGGTGTTTCTGTGTTTGCGAATGGTGGTTGGTTTGGTGAGCCAGGATTTAGGTGTGGGGTGGGAGGGCGAGTTTGTTGGATGGGGTGTGGCTGTTGTGGGTGAATGTGGGTTGTTGGGGGGGCTGTGGAAGGGAATGGAGGGGGTCGAGGTGAGGCGATTGGAAGGGCGGGGGTGAGATGGGGGTGGATTTGGAGTGATGTGTTGGTATTGGTGTTCTTGCTCGTGGTGAGGGTTTGTTGCGTCGCTTTGTTGTGGGCGGCGATTGGTATGGGGGTTGGTGAGTGAGGTGGGAGGTTTGGAGAGTTATGAGGGTGGGGGGCGTGGTTGGAGTGAGGGGTGGTGGGGGTAGGGGGTGTTTGGGGGGTGGTGGTTTAAAGTAGTAGTGGGGGGAAGGTAAGGGGGGTGGGGAAGTTGAATTGTTTTTGTGAGGGGATGAGTTCGGTGGTTGGTGATGATTGAGGGTAGATTTTTGAGTGTTGTTGGTGGTTGTTTGGAGGTGTTTCTTCTGCGGTAGTGGTGTATTTTGAGTGCGGAGTGGGGGGTTTTGTGGAACGTTTGGGGAAGGCGGTAGCCAGTCTGGTGTTGGGGGGAGTTATGAGACGGATGGTGTGGCGGAGGTTGGTTGAGAGAGTATTCTGGAAGTATCGTTGTTGGGGTGTGAGAAGTTTAGTCAGTCCCAAAAGAGGACACAGTTCTATATCAAGTAATATTTTAACCTAAAAATGTCTACTTTACCCTGAATAAAATTGATTTACACCATACAAATTTTCTATCATCATTTTGCTCAACAATTTTTAAAAAAATCTCTTTTCTTTCTAAACTCTGTTCGAATCACACTACCCTCACATAAATGGAACGAGAGTATTTCTATGCAATATGGATATGGAATCGTGACATGGTATCTGATATGGGATCAGAGATTGAAATTGAAGTTTTATGTGGACAGCGATATGGAGGTTTGGTGTTGTATATTTTCTCATAAACTAAAAATCTCATAAAGTCTAAAACATTAAAATAGCCCCAAATTATTTATTCAATTATCAAATAAAACAAAAAATCATGATAACATATGATAAACTCATTACAAAGTTATTTGTTCTCCACTTAAGTAATGTTTTATCAATAATTGGACTAAAAAAGAAACAACCTTTCAGGACTCTCAAGATTTTGTATTACTAACCACGTGAAGTTGGGAGTTAAGTGATTAATGTTGGTGATGAGAAAATAAAATTTTATGCCAGTGAGAATAAATAAATTTAAAAAAAAAAAAAAATTAATGTGTGATTATAAGCTTTATTTACATGTGAAATAAATGGTTAGTAGATATAAATGTGAGGTTGTTTTAACAAAATATAAATTTATGAATCAATTTTTGTATTAAAATAACTCAAATCTTGACATGGTATTCCCATATGATTCCATATCAGATTTTTGGAGAATATGATATCACATCTCATGATACAAAATCTTGAGATGAAATCAGCGCAAAATTGCATGTCCAAACGCTGATTTTATCTCACGATAACATATCGTGATATGGTATCACATGACCAAACACCTACTTTATAAAAAAAATAGTAATTAAAATTTTATTTTAATCCATCAACTCTTAATCATTAACTTTTGCCTATGCTACGTGTCTCATATCTAAATAAGAACTTGAAAATAATGAACTGGAGCCAAATCTAAAATATTTTGCACTTAATAATTTTGTAAGATATATTCTTGAATTAGGAGACTTTTACTTGAATTTATATTAATTATATATCTGAAATGATAACAGTCTAGAAGATCTCCTTTTAAGCACCGGTAGATCGAGTCACCTAATTATGAGAAAAAAAAAATTCGGCAAAAAATTATATAATATATACATGATTAAATTAACTTTTTAAAATGTATATAGTAGATCTTGAACCTCCTTCCACTATTTCATATGTTTATTTTTCAGATATTAAAAAAATTTATTGAAAATTTTACGCCCCCACTACTTTTAACATCGAAGTAGTCAAAGAACTTAAAAAAAAAGTCTCCACAAAATTATATTTATTTTACTATGGACATTAGCTAGATCTGTATTTATTAGATTTAATGGAATGCATTAATTGTAAGCAATAACTATGGTACACTGGTTATCCATAACTATGCTACATTGCTATGTTTTTAAATGTTGTGGCCATGTCGTATTATTTATATTATATATTTGTATAATTTATACCTATTTTAATTTATCTCCAGCTTGTATAAAAATTAACCAAAGACAATATCATTGAAATTTGCTTTTGTTAGAAGCATTTTTTTTGAAAAATATTTTTTAATAATAATAGTTTGTGTTTGACTTATAATTTTTTTTAAAAAGAAATTGTGAATTTGGAGTAACAATTGCACTAGACCAAGATTTCAAAAATATTTTTGAAAACACAAATTACTCCATTTTTAACTTATGAAAAACACTTTACGTGGATCAGTTGGCTAAAACCCCTCTTTTGTAACTTCAATAATTTTGTTTCATCAGGGAAATCAGATATAAGTAGAATAATAATACATAAAAAAATTAGCCTAAGTTTACTAGTTATTTTTTTATAAGTCTTTCTATAATTTTTCCAGAATGTCCCAGGTGGTCATGATTTTCCTTTTTTTTTAAAAATAAATTAATATTGAGCAAATTAAAAATCTTAAAAGAAGACATCAAATTATCAAAGGTGTATTAAGAGGGTTTCAAGGTTCACGTGAATTCATACTTCTCTCTCTAAATTATAGAGGGGAAGATCTATTAAAAGGAACAAAGTAGTTTGTCAATTAGGTAAAAATTATTCAAGTTTTAAAAATTAGGTAGAAGTGACCAAAAAAATATATTAGGTTAAAAGATATTTTCACAATAGTTCCAAATTTTTAACTTTTACATTTTAGTTCAACAACTGTTGTCGAAACAACTTCTTTAATCGTCCGACAACTGTCGTAGTTGTCGGAACAACTTCTTTAGTCGTTCGACAACTTCAACAGTTGTCCAAGCAACTTTAAAAATTGTCCAGACAACTACAAAAATGTTACTTAGTTTAATCCTTTTATTAATATTAAAAATAAAAAGTAAAGAAAAATAAAAGGGCCCTAATTGTCTTATTTTTTTTATTAAAAACTTGAAAGGCACTATGAGCTCATTTTTCCATAGAGAGTAGTGTTTATTTTTAAAACATCCTTAAATATAGATGTATGAACTCAAGTTAAAAGTGGCATATAGTATTACGATAATGATTGACTGAACCTCTCTAAGCAAAAATAGAAATTTAAATCTTATTTTTGTTAGTAACTGTCACGACCCAAATCGGATCGCGACTGGCACCCACACTTACCTCCTTTTATGTGAAGTGAAACCAAACAATCTAAACATTAACATTTCAATGTAATATCAACAGAAGTAATGCGGAAGACTTAAATTCATTAAATTACAACCGATGCAATTAAACTTCTAAAATCAAATCTCATTATTATCCCCAAATCTGAAAAAGTCCTCACACAAGAGGCATCTATGATCAAATTACTAAACTAAAGAGTATTCAAGAAACTAAAAATAAACAAAAAAGCTAGTCCTGTTCGGGGAACTTCAAGGCATAAGGACATGAGGAAGAAAAGATCCAGTCCAAGCTAGAAGCAATTAGCTCGACCTGAAATCCGGTGTAATGAAGAGGCTAGAGTGCGGTTGAGTTGACAGACGTCGGTACGTTTTGTTGCACTCCACAATAACAAGGAAAGAAAACATAAAAAAGTAGGGGTCGTACAAAACACAAGTACTGAGTTGTATCATCGGCCAACTCAAAATAGAAAAACAGTATAATCAAGTAACATCATAAATCAAAGTAATATCCTAGAGAAGCATTTACAATTACCATAAATCCTTGGTTACAACCCAAGCACATCAAATAGACTCACGGCCTCCTCATCATACTTCATTTGGGAATTATGGTTCATTAGATTGAGATAGTAACATCTTTCAAGATTCATTATATTATTACTCCGTGTAGGACGGGGACACTCCGCTCCTCATCATCCTGTGGGATACCGGAACGTGGCCACCCGGACCATATACTATCTTGGTGTAGGAACGTGGGAAACTCCGATTCTCATATTCTACCCTGGTACCGGAACGTGGCACCCGAATCCATATACTATCCTGGTTGTCGGAAAGTGACACTAGATCCTCTATTATATCCTGGTACCGGAACGTGGCACCCGATCATATACTATCCTGGTGCGGAACGTGACCACTCCGATCCTCATTATTTTAATCCTGGTACAGGAAACGTGGGCAACCCGATCCCCTAATCGCACTACTTTCGTCATTAAGCTTCTTTTATAACCAAGGACATCATCATTAACAAAGTAAGATTAGGGTTTCTTCAAGATGTAGAGCAATAGCTTCACCTCATGCTTATTTATCACAATCAATATATATATATATTATAAAATCAATCAGGCTGCACACAATTAGGCCTATAGAAGACTTAATAATACGACCCAACAACATATTATCGCTATTAGATTTACTACGAATAGTGTGAAAACCATAACCTACCTCCACCGAAGAATTGAGATTCAACAAAGCTATCTTCTCGAAATCCTTGCATCTCTTGCGTTTCTCTCTCTCTCTACTCGTTTTCTTTTTTTTCGCTCTCTTTGTTCTTTCTATTTTTCTTATTCAACCCTTCTTTCTTTTACCCTAATTAACATATAAATTAAGATAAAAGATGGCAATTAATAAACCACTAATTAACTTAAGGTTACCTCTTTTAACCCCCAAGTAATAGACTTATTAACCATTAACCCACACTTTATAATTAAAGCAGGAAAGAGTCCAAAACGCGCCTTAAATAAATTAACAGAAATTCCGACCAAGCCTGAGATTGCGCAGCCGTTTTGTGGACGGGCCGTCGTGCCTGAGACGGTCCGTCCTGTCTTTCCGTCACATTGCTACAGAACTCGATTTTAAGTGGAATGGCCTTTGGGAAGGGCCGTCGAGCCTGGGACGGTCCGTCCTTGCCACTCCGCCCCTCGCGAAGTTCAGAAGAATCCATTTAAGTACCCAAAATTCAGGATTCTAAGTGTTCTGGGACGGGGACCTCCACGACGGTCCGTCGTGACAAGGAAGGTCCGTCGTGGCATACGTTGGGGGGGGGGCCTTCTGCCCAAGTTTTTCTAGAATTACAATCGCTAATCAAACGACTAAACAGGTCGTTACAACTAGATACCAATTACCCATCGTTGTCCTCGAACGATTCACGGAGAAGTAAAACAAGAGTTGAAAAGAAGACCTGAATCGTAAACAGGTGTGGGTATCTTCTTGCATTACGGCCTCCTTCTTCCCAAAGTGGCTTCTTAAAACGGTCGATTCTTTCCATTGCACCTGATGGATGCAATCTCCATTGAATCAACTTGCGAACTTCTCTATTAAAAATAGCAACAGGCTCCTCCTATAAGGACAAAGTCTCCTCAAGCCCCCCCCCAAAAATGAATCCCAAAGGATAATGTAGGTCCATCACCCATGACTCTTTAAAACATCGACAATGGAATACAGGCTGTACTCCGGAGAGGCTGGGGCAAAGCTAATTCATAAGCCACCCTCCCCTACTCCTTCAGAACTTAAAAGGACCATAACTTGGACTAAGCTTTCCTCTTTTACCAAACGCACACCCCTTTCATGGGCGAAACTTTCAGCAAGACTTGCTCTCCTTCCTGAACTCCAAATCCTTAACCCTTCGATATCATGCATACTCCTTTTGCCTACTTGAGCCGCTAAAAGCTTTTCTGAATGGATTTCAACTTTTCTAACGAGTCCCTCAAAAGGTCAGTACCCCCAACGGTCTAACTCGAAAAAGCATCAAACCAACCAATGGAGACCTCCATCTCCAATACATGCTTCAAATGGAAGCCATATCAATACTTGAGTGAAGCATTATTGTATGGAAAAATCCGCTAAGGGTAAGAAAGCTATCCCAATGGCCACAAAAATTCTATCACACCAGCACGAAGCACTATCATCCAACAATTTGTTGACGTTTCGCTCAGACTGACGTCGGGTTCTGGGATGGAACGCAGTAAGAAGTAAAAGATCCAAACTAGTACCTATCGGCATGCAATGTTCTCCAAAATTTCGAAGTAACGCGTACCTTTCTGATTGATTGGACAGTGGAACTCCATGCAAATCGAACAACTTATGAGATGTAAAAAGTTTGGCTACTCTAGCATTGTAAGTCCTTGACCGGAATGAAATGAGCAGACTTAGTTAAACCTATCAACATCACCCAAATAGAGTCATGCTAACATTTTCTTTGGAAGACCAACCACGAAATCCATTGCGATTCTCTCCCACTTCCATTCATGGATAGCATTCCTGAAGTGTTCCTCCGGGGACTCTGGTGTTATACTTTTACTTGTTGACCAATTTGGGACATTTGGCATAATCAACAATGTAACGCTTCATATACTCCACAAAAGTGTTGCCTTAGGTCACGGTACATCTTGGTTTTGCACAGGGTTGTTATGAATATACGGAACTATGAGCCTCTGTAAGAATAGTTGTGGATCCAAATTATTCAACACGGGGTACACATACCTTCCCTTGATTCTCAAAACACCTTCATCATCCTTTTATCGCTTCTTAGCTTCTCCTCGCAACACCTTATCTCGAATTCGACTTAGTTTTCTCGTCATCAAAACTGTTTTTCCCCTTGTCTTGTCAAGAAAAAGAAGATCTTCGCCTCCACACTGGCCAACAATCCTCTTTCTTATTTACTTCTAATCTCATAAGGTCGTTAGCCAGACCAGAATCGAACTTCCTAGCCAAATGGGCGGTCAGAAGGCTTGCAAGTAGCTAGACTTCCCAGGCTTCCCCCTTTCTACTTAAAGATCCGATTACAACATTTGCCTTCCCGGATGATACAAACTAGTGATGTCGTAGTCATTCAGTGTTCCATCCATCTCCTCTTTGTCTCAGTTCAAATCTTTCTGAGTAAAGACATAAGTAGGCTACGATGATCCGTTATAGACCTCGCACTTAAACCCCATATAAATAGTGTCTCCATTGCGTTAATGCAAAAAACTACCGCGGCCATTCCAAATCATGAGTTGGAATAGTTACGTTCTGCACTTTTAATTGTCTTTGAAGCATAAGCAATCACATTCTTCTCTTGCATTAGCACCGCCACCCAAAAACCCGAATAGGATGCCATCAACAATAGGGACAATGAAATTCTTTACCTTTCCATGGCAAGGTGAGAATTGGTGCATGCAGTAGTCAACAGCGTCTTGTTCTTGAGCTTCTGAAAGTTTCCTCACACTCATGTCCGACATACAAATGGAAAATTCTTGCTTAGTTCAAGTTCGTCAATTGGGAAGCAATAGAAGAGAATCCCTTGACAAATCGACGGTAGTAACGGCAAACCAACAAAGCTTCTTATTTCTGACATATTAGTAGGTATTACCAATTCTTCACTACTTGATCTTAGAAGGGATCCACCATCACCCATCCTTAGGAAACCACGTGCCAAGAAGGACACTGCATCTTAGCCAAAACTCACCCCCCACTTAGAGAACTGGCCATTAAAGCTTTTTTCTCCATCAACTTTCCAACCACTTCTCAAATGCTCCTCATGTTCCTTCTTACTCTGGGGTAGTATATCAATATATCAGCAAATAAACACGATCACAAGAGATCCAGATATGGCTTAAAGATCCCGTTCATCAAAGCATCCTGAAAGCAGCAGGGGCATTCGTTAGTCCAAAGGAATTACCAAGAATTTAAGACCATACCTGGTTCGAAAAGCAGTCTTGGCACATCTATGCCAGTATTTTTTCAATTGATGATAACCGGATCTCACGTCAATCTTTAGAGAAGACACAAGCACCTTGTAACTGATCAAACAAGTCATCAAATGCGAGGAAGAGGATACTTGTTCTTTATGGTCAACTTGTTCAACTATGACGGTAGTCTATGCACATCCGAAAAATACCCCCATCCTTCTTCTTCCAAAAACAAAACCAGAGCACCCCAAGAGAGCACTTGATCTAATGAAGCCTCTTGACTCAACGAACTATTGAAGTAAGTTGGGGCTTTAACTCTCTTAACTCCGCGGGAGCCATTCTATAAGGGGGTTATGAAATGGGGCGAGTAAACGGTTCAAGATTCAATACAGACAAGTCAATATCCCTATCTGGTGGCACCATACCAGGAAGTCGCAGGGAACAACATCAGAAAATCATGGACCAACCGCAAACCGCTCAAACGAAGGTACTTGGGTTAGGGTAACCCTTGAGATGTTGGCCAAGAACGATAAAACACCATTTACTAACCTTTTCTTAGCACGAAGAAGAAGGCGATTATACGCACCGGGATTGGAAAGGGTAGGTACCCTCCCACACTAACGGATCTGTCCAGCTTGGCTAACGTCACGTTTAGATTACAATCCAAGACGAAATTGCGGAGAAGAGAAAGCCAAGGTCACAGACCCATGATTACATCAAAAGCAACCATTTCGATAGATAACACAAATCTACATAAGTGTTGCTCCCAACAAAGTTCACCAAAACAAGACCTATATACCTTTTCAACTACCACCGATCAACCACCGGAGTAAGTAGAAAACACGAATAGGCATATTCAGTAATTCACAATGAGATTTATTTGTAGACCATTAGCAAATGAGGAAGATACATTAAGAATGTTGGATACAGGATCAAAACATATGGAAGCCATGCAATCACCAACCATAAATTACCTGTGATGACATCATCAGATGTCTCCGCCTCCGATCTCCAGGGAAAGCATAACAATGGGCCCTTTCGTTGTTTGTCCGTTGCCCCTACCCTGTTGTGATGTTAGTGGACCAGTTAGTTTTGCCATACCACCGGCCGGTTTTGTGTGACCAACAATTACCTCGACACCAGTCCTCAAGAAGAACGGCCCTTATCATGACCACCTCTACCTCTAGGCTATTGGGGGTTTGGTTTATAACTCTGTTTGGACAATACCTCTGATATGCCCAGTCTCCTCCACACCCATAAACACCTATGGATTCAAGAATAGGTCTAGAGAAAGTGTTGGCTGGTTGAGTGGACCCCCAACTACAGTCTGTAGTGAAGACTGAATGGGTCGAACGAGAACCTCCGGAACCCTGTCCTCTAGAGTAAGAACCATTAATTAAACTCACCTCACTTTCGAAACCTCTTTGATGTCGATGCAATTGGTGAATTCATTGGATCACTCCTTCCCCCTCTACCACGAGTTCTACCACTTCTGAAAAGATTCGCTTTGTGGCCGATACTTGTAAAGCTGAAATTCGCAAACTTGATCTCAACACTTCACAAAACGGCGAACCGCTCTTGTGGACTGAAACAAAGTTGGGTTGGCGTATCTGGGGGATTAGTGCACGAAACTTTAGCCTCATATGCATTGACCGGACATCATCCTGGCTCTAGGCTCAAGGAACTATCCCTGTTCTATCCCTCAAAGTCCGGGGGATATCTCTCCATAAACAAGCTAGAGCGAATGAGGGGCCCAAGTCATGGGTGGTGCCTCCTGTTGGTTGACACTCAACATGACCGCCACCCAATGGTGGCGTTCCTTGAACACGATAACTCACGAACTCAACACCAAGCCGTCGTACTATACCATCTTGTGTAGTAGCTCATGACAGTCAACTGAAATTCGTAAAAGCTCTCAGATTCTGCACCTTTGAAGACGGAGGTTTCAATTTCAAGAAGTACTGAAAAGTTCATGTTGTCATTTGTCATTATAGGCCCAATAGTCAGGCGTGGGAAAAGTGCCTAGGTCCAATGAGGATCCATCGAGGGGCCATAGTGGCGCCATGTGGTTGAACCCCTCTGAAACCGGAGGGAGGTGTGTTGGTGCCGAAGGAACAGAAAAACACTGTGGTGCCTGACCCTGATCAGACAAAGCCCACTAAGATAAGGAGAGCAGAACCTGATTGATCATCTCTGGGGTAGGTTGGGGTGACATTTCCTACTTCTGTACTTGTCATTTTCCCCATCATCCCCTTCTCTTATTACTTCTCAGTCGGTGGAGGGGTTCGAAGGGGTCACCGCCCTAGTACTAGATGGGCTAGGTGCTCGTCTTCTTCCCCCTAGAGGACTCCTCCACGGACCTATAACCACGGCCTCTGCCGTTGTTCTTCCTCGTCGAGCTACAGCCCAGCTTTGGTGCTGGCTCAGGAGCCACCATGTTCCACCGGTTGTGCTGGGTAGTTGGGCGCGTACGTCGTTAAGTCGGTGGCTCTAGTTATAACCAATCTGCGAAATAGAGTGAATATGGGTCAGATTACCAAGTTGTATCCACCTAGATACAATTGGATTCAGGTAATAGCACGAAAGAAAGAAAGAAAGAATGGAAATTGTCCTGAAAGTCTTATAGCCTCTCAAGGACGAGTAAAGGCGTCCCCCTACCGTTCCTTAAGACTCTACTAGGACCGGTTCTGTGTGATGAGACCAAGAACCTAATGCTCTGATACAAAGTTTGGTCGACCCCAAATCGGATCGCGACTGGCACCCACCTTATCCTCCTATCGTGAGGCGAAACCAAAACCAATCTAACCTTAACATTCAATGTACTATCAACAGACCGTAAATGCGGAAGCAACTTTAAATTCATTAAATAAAAAACCGATTCAAAACTCTAAAATTCAACATTATATTATTCCCCCAATTGGAAGTCATCACACAAGAACATCTATGATCAAATTACTAAACATAAGAGGATTCTAAGAAACTAAAATAAAAAAAAAGCTAGTCCATGCCGGAACTTCAAGGATCAAGACATGAGGAAGACAGATCCAGTCCACGTAGAAGCATTAGCTCACCCTGAAAATCGGTTGTTTGTTAATGAAGACTGTCTAGAGTTGCGGGGTTGAGTTGAAGAGAGTCGGTCACGTTTGCTGCCCTCCACAATAACAAGGAAGAAAACATTAAAAGGTAGGGGGTCAGTACAAACACACAGTACAGGAGTAGGTATCATCGGCCACTCCCAAAATAGAAAACAGATATATCAAGGAACATCATAAAAATCAACTAATATCCTTAGAAGAGCATTTACAATTACCATAATCCTTGGTTACAACACCAAGAACATCAATGAGGACTTCACGCCTCCTCATCTAACATTGGGAAATGTGGTTATTAGATTGAGTATATTAACATCTTTCAAGATTCATTTATATTATCCCGTTGTCGGTACGTGACACTCGCTCCTCATTCTATCCTGGGTACCGGAAGTGGAAACCCGATACATTATACTAATACTTGGGTCGGAACGTGAAACTCCGATCCTCATATTTCTATACTCCTCTGTACCGGAACGTGCGGCACCCCGATCCATATTACTATCCTGGTGTCGGAACGTGACACTCCGATCCTAATATTCTATCCTTGGTCCGGAACGTGGCACCCGATCCACCCCTATCTATCCTGGTGTCGGAACGTTTGACACTTCCATTCCTCATATTCTATCCTGTACCGGAACGTGGCAACTCAGATCCCCTTAATCCCACTACTTTCGTTCATTAAGCCTTCTTGTTATACCAAGGAATCATCAGTAACAAAAGTAGATTAGGTTTCTTCAAGATTTAAGATTCAAGAGCTTCATCATGCTTATTTTATCAACCATCATATATATATATAGATATATATAGAAAAAATCAATCAAGCATTTGCACACAATTAGGCATTATAGAAGACATTAATAATACTACCCAACACAATCATTCGCTTATTAAGAGGGTTTAATACGAATAGTGTGAAAACCATAACCTACCTCCACCGAAGAATGCGGATCAACAAGCTATCTTCGAAATCCGTGCTATCCTCGTCGTTTCTCTCTCACTCTACTCGTTTTCTTTCGTTTTCTGTCTCTCTGTGTTCTTTCTAATTGTTCTTATTCAACCCTCTTTCTTTTACCCTAATTAACATTAATTAAGTATAAAAGATTGGCAAAATAAACCACTATTAACTTAAGGTACCTCTTTTTAACACCCCAATTAATAGGACTTATTAACATAACACCACTTTATAATTAAGCAGAAATAGTCCAAAACGCCCCCCTTAAATAAATAACAGAAATCCGGACAAGCCCATGAGATGCGCACGCATTTGGTGACGGGACAGTAGATTCACGGGTGCCTGACGACGGTCCGTCCTGCTGTCCGTCACATGCTGCTACAGAACTCGATTTAAAGGTGAATGGCATGCCTGTGAAGGGCCGTAGTGCCTGCGAAGGTCGTCCTGCACTCCGTCGAGAAGTTCAAGGAGAGAAAGCGATTTCAGTACCCAAAATTCAGAATTCTAAGTTTGGGACGGGACCTCCACGACGGTCCCGTCGTGACCAGACGGGGCGTCAGTGCGGCACCGTTGCCTTGCCAGTTTTCAGAATCAAAGCTGACTACTCAAAACGACTAAACAGGTCGTTACAGTAACACCCAGCCAAATGGTTATGGTAACATTTGTGGCATTTCGATCAATTTTTTTTTTTGCTTTAATCTTTCAAAATTTTCAAGTCTATAACATTGAAATTCCTAAAAAAGTAGCATGATAAATTTTTTATATAATTAAACCAAATAAGTATATTAAAATCTAAAACTAGTAATATTATACATGTTGACCCATAATTTTAAAAAATTAACAGTTTAATATTAAGAAAGTAAATAGGCAAATTGATCAAATTTATATCTTAGATACATATTTTTTTATAATGCACTCATCCTCTCGAAATTCTGAATATGCTTGTAAATTATGATATAAAATTTCATAAATTTATCACAATATTTAGCCTGTAAGAAAGAAAAAAAATATGAGCAAACATTAGACCTGATCTATGGTTTGTCCAAGCAATCCAAATGACTAGTTAAAGAATAACTTTAGATCAATATATAGCTTTTTCATTTAGTAATATATTAGATGATCACTCAACTATGCACTCTTCTCTCAGAAAGTCACTCAACTTTCAATTTTAATTCAAAAGTCACTCAACTATGCACTTCTCTCTCAGAAAGTCACTCAACTTTGAATTTTAACTCAAAAGTCACTCAACTATCTCATCTTTTCTCAGATTGTCACTTAATCTATTTAATTATTTTTAATTAAAATTTGCTAAAATTAATTGTTTATATAACAAACCAAAATTTTAAAAAATAAAAGATATCATTTAAACTATTTAGTGATTCATCCATGATCTATTAAAAAATATAATATGACCCATTTTATTTTGTTCTTAATTCTAAATTATTCTCTCTCTTTCTCCTTGGTATTTATGTTTCTGCCTGGAAATAATTCCTTAGCAGCTCCAATCAATCCCTCTAATATTGGTTTTGAATTCTCAAATACATAATGAAAAAAAAAGCAGTAAACTGGAAAAAGGAAGAATTTGAGTGTCTTACTTTTTGTTGGTCAGACATGAAGGCAAAATGGAGCACAGGAGAACGAAAAAGAAAATGTAGAGGAGAAAGAGAGGAAATAATTTAGGATTAAGGCCAAAATGAAATGAGTCATATTATATTTTTTAATGAGTCGGATAGGTGGATGGATTACTAAATGATTTAAATGATATTTTTATTTTTTAAAATGTTTGTTTGTTATATAAAACAATTACCCCCTCTATTTAAAAAAGAATGTTCCTATTTCATTTTTAGTTTGTTTAAAAAAGAATGACCTCTTTCCTTTTTTGGCAATACTTTAACTTTTCACGTGACATGTTTAAGACCACAAGATTAAAGGGTATTTTAATACATTTGACATCGCTTTAATTTAGATTCACAAGATTAAAAAGTCTTTTTTCTTTTCTTAAACTCCGTTTCAAGTCAAACTAGACCAATCTTTTTGAAACTGAGGGAGTAATATCAACGAATTTTAGCTAAAAAATAATTTAATAGATTGAGTGACTTTCTTAGGGAAGAGGAGATAGTTGAGTGACTTTTGGGTTAAGATTCAAAGTTGAGTCACTTTTTGAGAAAAAAGTGCATTGTTGAGTGACTTTTGAATTAAAATTAAAAGTTGAGTGACTTTCTGTGAGAAAAGTGTATAATTGAATGACCATATGAGGTATTAACTCTTCAATTCCAATATAAGCTTGTAATCTCAACATTCGAAATTCATATATGAAAATACAAAGTTCTTCCTCTCTTCCAAACTAAAGATATTCAGTTTGATTGAACCAATAGCTCCTTCGGTACTAGATATTTTCTAGTTTGATTATTTCTATTTTAACATGTTGCTTGAGTATTTGGAAAGAGTTCAAAGAAGCCATAATATATAAATGCGCTATTTAAGTTGGCAAAAATTAGTATCCGTGTCATTCAATGTTATATTGGATGTGCATACGTAGACACTACAACAAAAGTAACTTTTCTCAGTAATCGATATACATATTAATATGTAATAAAACCTTTACCGATATTAGTTAATTGTCAATTTGTCATTGAATCCAGCTCGCGATAGGCTTTAGAAATATTTACAAAGAGTGCTAAATGTAACAAAAAAAATATGTTTTTAGCGTAGTTAAGCTATTTGTTAATTAATTACTACTAAAGATAAGTTTTGAAATAGTGAGACACTTAAAACTTATATGAAATTGAACGTAGACACACGTACATATCTGACATTGATAACTATAGAACTCATGTGTCTATTTGTTCAACTTTATACAACTTTAGATGTCTACTTGTACTTATCCAAAATTAAAGAATATAAATATAAACATATTTATATGTTATACCTTTAAAGAATATATTGATGTTAATTTTGATATATAGGAATATTTGTATCAAAAATGAGTATTTTTAGGCCATTAAGTCATCTATAAAGTATGATAAAAGGTCAAATAGTACAGATTCTGCAAACAATATTTTGCATTATCATCTTTTATTAAGATATAGATTGTAAAAAATATTCTACTTTATACACACAACGAATTGAGTCAGTCAATCAACAAAATAATTATGCATACATTGCAAATTAATAAGCTGAATTGACTATATGAATTCTCCATATATTCCATGCATCCTGCTCTATTCAGGCTCATTTTTATTCCAAAATTGAATAACATGTCCTAAAAAGCATTGTATGTGCTCTTGAAAACTAGAGATTCTCTAACTCTCACACATATCATAAAAATGACGTTTAGGTCTTTACCAAAATAAAAGAAGACTCATGACAACAAATTCAAAATTACCAAATAAATAAAAAACAATTCAGTACATCAAGCATCCCGTGTTTTTGGGAAGGAGGGGGAGAGGGGGGGGGAGGGGGCGGGGCGGGGAGGGCCTCATCGCAAGGGGGCAGACAAGTGAAGTTATTGACAAAAGACTAACAATTAAATTAAAAGAGTCTGACGCTATATCAAATTGTGCAACTAGAATGTGTTGTGTGCTATTTGTATATTTGTGCAAATTTCTCATTATTTAAAATAGGGATAATGCATAAGTACCCCTCAATTTATATTCAAAATCTCAGTGACATGCTTATATTATACTAAAGTCCTATTATCCCCTGACTTATTTTATTAATAATTTTCTACCCCTTTTCGGTCTACGTGACACTATCTTGTGGGCTCAACACCGGTTGACTCTTTTTTTCAAGCTAGTATCACGTAGACAGAAAATGAATAGAAAATTACTTATAAAATTAGTTCAGGAGAAATAATCAGGGACTTTAGTAATAAATAACTGTGTCTCAAGATTTCAGAGCAAGCAGAGGTTAGAGTTAATGGGATACTTGTACATCTTCCTTTTAAAATATACTTAAAGAGGTTTCAAACAAAAAAAATTCGTTGATTAATTTTAAATATAGAAAAATTGAAGATAACCATACTGAAATTAAGTCTAAAATATTTACTTCGTTTTACTTTATAGCAATTTATTCAATCTGCTAAAAATAATAGACATGTAAATCACATCATCAAGTTCTGTTCTCATCACCGCAATTGTCAAAATATATTATAGCAATAAACTATTGTATCTTGGAATTGAATTCAATACATGAAAATAATACACAACATGGAAATGTTCTTAAAATAAGTATTTCCAAGAGCCAAAAGTTATCATCTTTGCTTAAATCTTAATCATCCTTTTTATAGTCAACCTCTCGAATTTTGATACCATCGGTTTCTATTTCAATTTATATGATTTACTTTTTTAGTAGGTTAAAAAAAGGAATGATATTTTTTCCTCCGGTCGAGGAACTATTTCTTTTGCCTTTCAAAATCGATTTAAGGTCTGTGTATATTCTACAATTTCAAAATTCTACTTGTGCAATTACATATATTTTTTTTATAAAGTCCTATGCAGTGTGAATCTAAAATAATCGACCTCCAATCTAAATAATGAGAAACCAAAAAGAATATGAAAAGAAAAAATAAATCACTTTTATTACCTCTTATTTCCTCTTAAACTCTATATATATGTCAACTCTTGGCTTGAATTTTTTTTTCCTAGTAAAAATAACTAAACAATGGAGAAGAAAAAGGGAACAATTCTTCTCCTCCTTCCCCTCTATATATATCAACTCTTGGCTTATAATTTATTTTCTCTACTAGAAAAAAACCAAAAAAAATGGAGAAGAAAAAGGAAACAATTCTTCTCTTCCCCTTTATGGCACAAGGCCACATCATACCATTCTTAACCTTAGCCTTTAAGTTAGAAAAAAATGGTTACAACATAATTTTTGTGAACACACCTCTTAATATCAATAAACTCAAATTATCTCTCCCTCAAAATTCTTCTATTTCCCTTGTTGAAATTCCATTCAATAGTTTAGAACATGGCTTGCCTCCAAACACTGAAAACACTGATTCACTTTCTTATAAACTCTCTATACATTTTACAACAATCTCCTCTTCACTTGAACCTTCATTTAGAAATCTTATATCTAGTCTTATTGAAAAGCCACTTTGTGTTATATCAGACATGTTTTTTGGGTGGTCAGCAAATGTAGCTCATGAATTTGGAATTTTTCATGTTATTTTCAGTGGGGCTGGTGGTTTTGGTCTGGCATGTTATTACTCAATGTGGCTAAATTTGCCACATAAAGAAACAAAAAACTTTGTTTTTACTATGCCTGATTTTCAAGAAGGTGGCAGTCTTGATGTTAGTCAATTGAATCCAAGTCTGTTAGAAGCTGATTCTAATGATCCATACACAAATTTCAATTGGAAAAATCTTCCTAGCTGGATTAACTCTGATGGGATTCTTTTCAATACAGTTGAAGGTCTTGACAAGCTTGGATTAACATATTTTCGTCGAAAATTAGGAATACAAGTTTGGGCAATAGGACCAATACCTTGGCCAACAAGTAACAAACAAAGAGCTGGTAATCAAACAGGGGAAGAAACAGAGAAGTTCATCAAATTTCTTGATGAAAAAGAAGAAAAATCAGTACTTTACATCTCTTTTGGCTCTCAGAACAGAATATCAACATCACAAATGATGGAATTGGCAAAAGCCTTGGATAATGCTAGTAGAGTTAACTTCATATGGGCTGTTAGACCTCCTTTGGGTTTTGACATTAACATGGAATTCAGAGCAGAGAAGTGGCTTCCTGAGGGATTTGTTCAACGCGTTTTCGAGTATCAAAATAGAGGACTTATAGTGCCAAAATGGGCTCCTCAGGTTTGCGACCATCTTATCTAAAAGTCTAAATTGTTACAAATTTCATACTTTCAATTATTTAATATCGCACATGGGGATGTGATTCTTTTTCTTGGGCCAAACATATGGTGAACATATTTTTTGCTTTTCAAATTTCTATGAGATTTGAACTCGAGACCTCTTACCTATTCTAATATCGTATAAGCGTATAACCATATTATTATTTTTGTGACAATAGGTTGAAATCTTGGCACACAAATCAGTCGGAGCATTCTTGACACATTGTGGATGGAATTCAATATTGGAATCACTTGAAAATGGAGTGCCACTTCTTGGTTGGCCTATAGCAGCAGAGCAATTTTACAATGCAAAGTTCTTGGAACAAGATGTTGGTGTTTGTGTTGAGGTAGCTAGGGGGAATAATTCTCAAGTTAATCATGAGGATATATTAGAGAAAATTGAAGTTGTTATGGGGGTTAATGATAGAGGGAATGAAATTAGAAGAAAAGCTTGTGAAATTAAAGAAATGATAAGTAATGCTATTATAGATGATGAGGATTTCAAAGGGTCCTCTATTAGAGCAATGGATGAGTTTCTTAATGCAGCTGAGTCCAAGAACAAATTATCAAATGATGTTAAGATTAATGGTAATATGTCTAATAGTTAAAAAGATTATTCTTTTACTTGATGTTAATCATAAGAAATAAACAATAAAAAAGAGAGAGAATGTATGATGAAGTGCTTTGTTTATTGTACAAAATAACATATGTATGTGCTTTTGTGTATTTATTTAAATATAAATATGTGTTTGAGTGTATATTAATGTGAGCTTTTTTTCCATTGCAAAATTGATCTCCCTTGTCCTTCGATCATCAATGAAGTTACATTGACTATTATATGAATTACTAGTTTTTTTTTATTGACAAAGACTAACAATTAAATTAAAATAGTGTGACGTTTATATGACATTTTATATCACACTATCATAAAAATAATTTTTATTGACACTAATAAAGAGTGCTAAAATCATTACCGACATTAATTAAGTGTCATCAGAACCAATATCACTAAAGGTTTTAGGACATATACAAAAAATGACAATTACAGCTAAAAATACATATTTAGCGGCAGTTAAAAATTAAATACCGCTAATAATTATTTTTGCTATAGTGCCACTATAACTAAGTCAAAAAATATAAATTGGTTTTTAAATTAAGTGTGCTCGTAGAAACCCTCTACTCTTTTTTATTTATTTTTTTGGTTAATATCTCTCACTGTCTGCTTATCTTAGCTATATACGTAAGAAAATATCTGTGTATCCAAGCTGCTGACTTTTCATTAGAGAGATAAATTACTTAGATGATTTCTTATTTTACAAAATAAAATGAAAGAATTTTATTAGATAAATTCATCAACTTGAGTGACTATAACTATTTTAGGAAATTAACTAAAAAATGACTCATGCTAAGAGTAAATTTCATAAATGTGTTGGGATTGAAATAACAAGACATAATGCAAAATCTAATAATTGTAAATCTTGGAAAACAATAAACCAGACAATATATATAATAATAATGATAAAATACATAAAAACTATGATTAAATATTAGGTGAATTTTCACTTTTTATGATCTAGAAATTTACGTACTTTCTTTGTTCACTTTTACTAATTATGTTATATTTCTTTTAAAGTTAAATTTATTATTTTTAATAATTAAATTAAATTATATTAATTTAATACTTTAAATAAAAAATTTAAATATTAAAAAATTATAACAAAAATACTATAAATTATAATTTTTCATATATCATCGTAATTAAAAATGGACCAAGATAAGAATGTTTACTAATATTCAATAGACTTCGAATCACTTGGGAATGTTGAACAATCGCCACAAAATAAGTAATTAAATTATTGTTCCCTTCTTCTCCTTCATGTGCATTTCTTTAAATTAATTAATCTCTAGGGCTACAATTAATTAGCACCATGCGTGTCTAGAAAGATATACACATAACACACTATCTTATTTAATTAATGAAGTTTAGATTGACTAGAATGAATTTGTCACTTTAATCTTCTAGAAAATGACTAACAATTAATTTAAAATAGTGTGACATTATATCAACTTGATCATTTTATGTATTACAACAAAGTCAAAAGAAAAAAAAAGGTTTTTAAAAGAATCTCTCACTTTCTGCTTAACTTAGCTATAGCTATATAGCGTCATCCTCATTATCTCTGCCACCGTCAAGTATATGAAAATTAAAAGAACAAGATTTTATAATTTTCCTCTTTCTTATTAGTAATTATTCTAAGATTTTTTTCTTATCAATTACTTAAAAAACTATAAATCTTGGTTATTTTTAATAGGGAAAAATATGTAACAATACAAACTTATACTATTTAATTACTTATCATAGTTATAATTTGCTATAATTATCACTCGCGACTAACATTTTACATTAATTACGTGGGTTGACTTCGAGTTTGTATAATTAGTCACGTTTGTATATGTAAAATTCACCAAAATATACAAATACATATGTATAATATACAATTATTTAACCTATATACATACACAATTCATCTCTGTCCCCTTCTCTCTCCTCTCTCGCTTACCTCTCTCCTCCCTCTCCCAATCTCGCTAGTCTCTCTCCTTCTCTCCCAGTCTCGCTTGCCTCTCTCCTCCCTCTCTCAATCTCGCTTGTCCTATATACAAATGTGTATGTATAATATACAATTATAACAATTCACCTCTTTCACTTTTTGCCCTTTCTCGCTCGCTTCTCTCCTCTCTCTCCGAATGTCTACCTGCCCTTTCTTTCACTTGATTTTTGGTGGGAAACTGGAAATTGGTGTACTACTTTAAGTTATCCTTGGAGAATTTTGAATTGGGAATGGGTTGGGCCATGGTTCTTATCCATTTATAAGCCATTTTCCCCCAGTTTTTGAATTCTAATTTTTCTCTATAAAACTCTTCTTTCCATTTCATTGTAGGGGGACATTTTTTTAGTGAAAAAGTTTTGGGGATTAATTTTGTTGATGACTTTTAGTTGAAAAATTTTAGGCGGAGAAGATGGTCAAAAAGGGAGAAAAAAAGGGAGAGTTTTTTTTTTTGGGAAGAACAGGAGACGAAAATATTTGGGGAATCTTTTTTTTTGGAGATATTGACTTTGGGAATTTTTCTTGACAACAAAAACAGAGAGATTTCTCTATTCGAAAACTTGGAAAAAAAAATATACAGGAAGAAAGTTTTGAAGAAAAGGGTTGGTGGTTAGAAATCTTCCTTTAGCATTGAAAATATTTTAAGCAAATAGGCAATAAAAATACACAAAAATACATCAAAAAAAGAAGAGAAGTTTCAGTTTGTTTTTTTTAGAGTTGGGTTACTCCATGTTGGTTCATCACTATTTCCAAGGAGTTGAAAACCTAAATAAGTCACAAAAAAAATGTAAAAATGACCAAAATAAGCCAGTATTTTAGTTATTAAATATAAATAAAGTTCTTATGTGAGAAGCAGAAAAATTTAATTTATCTGTAATTTTCCTAAACGTTTATTGTTAGATGGTACATAACGTGTATTTTAACATGGAACTTTGTTCTTACACTTTAATAAAGTGAAACTTTCTATCGATTTATGTCAAGTGAA
The DNA here is from genome assembly GCA_027704765.1 of Solanum habrochaites. Lineage (NCBI taxonomy): Eukaryota > Viridiplantae > Streptophyta > Magnoliopsida > Solanales > Solanaceae > Solanum > Solanum habrochaites. Next base: position 51,877,671 of record JAKWJA010002499.1, on the reverse strand, counting down.
ACTTTTGCTTCTACTTCACTAGAAGAAAATCACTGTACCTTTCAACCTTCTCCTTCTCTCTTTCACTTTCATGGGTTCTAAGTTTTTTACACTTTGAAGTATTAACTTGATGGCCCAATCCGACAACTAAAGCGGCTCGCCACCACTAAATAAATCGAACAATTTTGGAGTATATACACAACCAGGTTCTTAATGGCAGACATAAACAATCCATCCCTACAAATTATATAAGCTTAGGTAGTTTCTGTTTACAGGCTCATATGTCTTTACTTAGCATGGTTCATGATCTCATCTGGTGTCTAGATAGTATCATGTTGTCTAATTGTTCTGATTCACGGAGTAAAGTTAAGTAAAACACAAATTATAACTTACATGTTCTAATGTTTGATTTTATTTTATAATGGAATAGTAACAATATGGGAAAAAAGAGTTGGATAGAATTCCTCCGGTCATTCCTAATGTAAATTTCTGTATTTTTGATAAAATCGCGCGTTAGTGGATAATTATTGAAGTTCATAAGAGCATAATCGCTCAATCTTTATGTGGTATTAAATTTGAAAATCTTTATGAATGTGAAAGAAAAGATCCTTATGGTCGCAATTTGGACCTTACGTTAAAAAGAGGCCGGAGACTAAGTAGAGGGTATAAATGGTTAACAAAAATTTAAAACGGTATATGAATTTTTTATTTAACCAAAAGGGCCAAAATCGCTAGGAGCAGAAAATAGCAAGGCAGCAAAGCAATAGCAATGCGCGCCGAAAAAATTACAAAATTTATTTTTTTTTTAAAAAAAATTAAAGAAATCGCTGCCTAGGTAGCAATTTCCAAAATAATTTTTTAATTAAATTCGCTACCTAAGCAGCCATTTCTTTAACTTTTTTTTTTAAATTTTTTTTATTTGAAATTAAAAAAAGAAAGAAGATAAATTAAGAGCAAATCGCTGCAAGTGCAGCGATTTGTCTCCAATTTTTTTTTATATATTTTTTTTAAATCATTTTTTTAAAAATTTTGATTACTACTTATTTAAAAAATCATTTACAAAATTTTTTATTTTGGAATAAGTAGATAAAAATTTTAAATTACAAATTTCTGAAAAAAATTTTAAAAAATTTTATTTAAAGTTTAAAAAAAGATATTTTTAAAAAATTTGATGTAAAAAAATATGCAGCGATGGTGCTCTTAATTTCTCTTCTTTTTAAAAAATTTAAATAAAAAATTAAAAAATTAAGAAATCGCTGCTTATTGCATCGAGTTTTGTCCTTTTGGTTATTAAATAAAAATTCATATACCGTTTTGAAATTTTGTTAATAGTTTTATTACCCTTTAGGGCTCCGGACCACATTAAAAAGGAGATGAGGATTTTGAATAGTGAGTAAAGTTGAATTTTTTGAATTATTGTGGGAGAGTTCTTTAAGGCTACCATAGCTTGTGACAAAATGATATTAACATTTTTGAGAATGAGATTATTAAACACAAAGTGTATATAGTCTATTTATTTTTATCTGATTATTTACTAAAATAGAATGAATAATAATGAAATGATGTAACGACCTGAAGCTAATCTGGCAAAGTAAAAAAAACAACACTAAGGATGTGATGGGAGCTCTGTATAATCCTGGCAAAGTAAAGTAAATAATAATAATATGGCATACTAGACATATAGGGAGGTCTAGAAGTTAATTAGTGTAGTCAGTTTTTGTGGTGTGTGTTATAAAAAATTCCTTTCACAAAATATAATATATAATATTCCAAAGGAAATATTCCAATGGCCTGTATGTCGACAGTGATGTTCTTATTTCAAAATGCTACTTCGCTAACACTCGTCGGGTGATTGATTATTATTTTTGGTTTTGGTTTAGTAATTATTTTGAGAAGTTTAGCAAGACTAATGTTATTTCACCAACTGAAGCTGTTAAGCGATAGAGTTATTCGTATTTCTTTGTTAGATTTGATTAAATAGTAGGAAGAGTCATGATTATGTCATAGTGTGTATAATACACTAAGAATTTTTAAACATTATTTAGTTAAAATATTCTCGTGTGTATCATATATGTTGTCGGTCACTTACTTACTCAAGTAGTATTTCTTTTCGTTTACTCCACTCACAATTAAAGCTAATAACTTCGCTGAGGAACCTCGACAAATAATAAGATGGTGGTAAAATATAGAATTTCACTTTTACGACCGAGGCCCAACAAGCGATAGAATTAAATAAAAAGCACGGAGATGTCTAGGCATTAATATGTCAAAATATAATTGATCTATACGAATTAATATATTTTTTCTATTACAGTATATAATGGAGCGTGTTGTTGATGCCTTGGACCGATGATCGTACACTTATTCTCTATCAGCATTGGCATAAATCAGAATGTTATGGAAGAAAGGTGTGTGAATACCAGTTTAGTAGCCGATGAGGACGAGTATGCCCCATTAATGATGCCTGTAACTTATTTGTGTCTGCCACTATCTCGCCAGCCGGGTGACGAGATCTTAGTAGGTCCGGATTGAAATATGCTGTAGTTTTTGTGGACAGGATGCAGTTATGATGTGCCACTTCTTGTTACAACTATGGTTGAGCGTGTTGGAGGCCAGAGACTTCCTTGCTTCCCCTTTTGGTGAGGGGTCACGATTACATTGCAGATTGTGCAGGTTCTTGTTCGATTTGCGGTCATTAATGTTTTTTATTTTGTTGAAATATGTTATATTAATATTAAAACTTGTTGATTTTATATTAAATTAAGTTTTATAGAATTTTAGATTTAATATTACGGGTCATTCATCTTACAGTGGAGGAGGTTCCACGACGATCATAGAGGATGTTGTGTCACCAGTAATGAGAATGCCGATGGTTGACACAGGTTTATGTTATGTTATTTATTTTGTTTGAAATATTTATATTAAGACATTTTGTAGACTTTAGTTTGCATCAACTGCATACTCCTATCATGATTACGTTTATTTGTTAATATTTTTGGTACTATCTAACTTTGTATGTGACCACCTTATCACCACTTCGTCTCCAGATATTACTTTTATTATGTCAGTGGAGTGATATGCCACAAACACTAGAAAGAAAAAACTGTTATTAAAAGTCATGGATGCCTATCTATAATATCAATGTGACTCCTCTACACCCTTGAAACGTGCAAGGGAAATGATCCATAAATAAAGTCCATGTCTCTATGCTTCTAATTTACATTATTGCAAATGCACTGCAAAGTTATATAGAGTTGTACAAGCTGTGTAATCGCAATCAACAACTTGATATATATTTTCCATAGAATGTGTTAATCGATCGATAAACGAGAGCGACAAGCCACAAACCCATCAATGCATGATTTAAAATCCAAAAACACATATTTGAATACATCTTCAATGACATCGACACGCCGCTCTGTTTTTCATTCTACTATTGTTCCAGGATTGAAGTGTTTCAAAACTTCCATGAACCTCGGTAACTCAGCAAAAGAACCCTCCCAAGTACCATAGACTTTTTCAAAAGCCCGCTTGCGATCAAGATAGACTTTTCTTCTACTTATCGAAATGTCATGTGCTTTAAGAACGACTGTTTGACAGTCTTTGATGGGAAACCTGAAAAGTAATAATAATATTAATTATCAAATAAAATTAAATATTTTCTTGTTCAATACGAATCATCTAAGGATAAAATAGTACCTTGGCGTTCTTTCTATATCAACACGGAGGACGTTAACAATCATCTCAAGATCCATGTTGAAATATCCTTCGCGACATGTACCCATATCACATGTATGTTCTTCAATGTATTTTCCAACTTTTCACACGTTAGTATGTTTATCAATAAAAAAAGTCAACCTAAATCGACATCCTTGTTCTACAAACGCATGCCAAACAAGTCGCCATGATTTTTTTTGTCGATTTAAATAACAAAGTACTCCCTTGCTACTTTTTCCAAATGTAGAATTTAACGGTTCTTTTGCAACTACTTTTTTGAAATTGAATAACAGGCCTTTTTCATAAAATATTACCTTTTCATGAAATCTTTCGGGTTCATCATGCAACGTACGTTGTGATGTATACTCATCATATGTGATCACAAAAGATAATCTGACCATCCGGGGAGATGATCAAGATAAGGAATTCATGATTCAAAATGGGCTCATGGACATTGGTCTGGCGATCGATGAGAGTCAAACAATCATCATCCTAGATGATACCTCCAAATGAACATTATCTCCTTTCCTTAGCATTAGGCAAATCGTTTACTATCACATAGCTGAAGTGAGCCGTAATTAGGAAGGTCAACGATCATCGATTTCACAGGATTCAATCGGTTCATCTTGTGTATATTTTTCCTCTAGTTGGTAAAAAGTATCAAATATTTTGTCTCATGCAATTAACTTACTTAAATAAAAAAAATCAAGGTTAAAATACTGATATCCCTGCCTGCACAAAAGGTAGAGGGCAGACATGAAAATTTGAGGATGTCCACACATTTTCCGTCATTTCAAAGTGTGAGGACTTGACCACAAATAATTATCTAATCCATAACTTGGAGCAAGTCATTCCTATCGGCTGAGGTAAACCGCTAAACATTTTATAATTATAAGAAAATACTCAATAAACTAATAAAAAATAATTGACAAATCAACAATAATGTTGAAATATATTATTGGTCATTAATTACGATCACTTTCCTTGAATAGTTTCATTTACATCAAAATCCTTCGGTCGATAAGAATATTTGATAATGAGTGCATGTTAGGAAATCATTAGATGAGTTTATTTGGAAATTCATCACGCATTAAACGATTTTCTAATTGCGGGATTGAAACATCGCCTATCATGAGAACGTTTTACTAATTCTTGGCTCCTTCCTAACATAGAGTTCAGTACTTGTTAACTTGATTTGATTCTATGTAGCATGTAACCCCCCAAAAAGTCGGTCATAGCGATTCGTCATTAAAGATAATCCTCCACTCTCCAAAATTAACTAACTTGTCCTTGTGATACAAATGAAGTAGGTATTTTCGACTATAATCAATTAGAATCAGTACTTGTTCATACCTATTCTTTTCTAAATTGATGAATGAATTTATATCTCAAACATTAATTGGATATTTAGCATTGTTTTTGGAGGACAATTATAATAAACGGTATTTTCCGTCGTTAATAATTTCCCATCCCCAATAAATTGAACTTTTAACTTAGCGTAGAAGACATTTCTTTTTAGATTGAAGAAAAATATAGAAGTTTTTGTAGGTGATATCAATTATTTTAATTAAACGGTCCTTATAGAGATTGAAAGTTTTTTTCAAATAAAAAATAAAAATAAAATACATAGTGTAATATTTTTTTTTTTCAACGTTTTAAATGACATGTCAAATCAACATAATAGTAAGAACAACACTGAAAAAACTTCTTCAAAACGTGAAAAATATTCCTCTATAAGTGTAATAAAAAATTCACTTTATAAGTGTAATAATATTTCCCACTTTATAAAGTGTAAGATTTTCTTCCACTTTATATAAAGTGAAGAAAAGCTCTTTCGTTTAAAGTTTAAGTTTGAACTTACACTTTATAAAGTTTTAAGAAAAAGTTCCGTTAGAACATTGAAAAATAACACGTTATGATACTAATGGAAACGTTTGAAATATTGGATAAAGTGAAACTTTTTCTTCCACTAAGCTTATTTTAGTTAGTAACTAAAATAGTGGCTTATTTTGGTCATTTTTATGTTTTTGTGGCTTATTTAGATTTCCAACTCATTCCCAAGCTGATTCGTTTTTTGAGTCATCTCTCAAGTCTTCCATTTGCGCGCTGTCCATATCCGACTTCGTGGTGGTAGAAGCTCAGCTCGAATGCCTTGTCCCTTTTTGGTGTAAACTCCTTCCTTTAATTTTAGCTTGTTTAAGATATTGTTTGTTCCCTGTTGGATTGTTCTTGAAGTATTTCGAGCATTGTTGTTGTTCTTTTAGAGATGATGATTCGAGAACATGGTCTAGGAATGTACGTGTTGACTGCGTGTGTCTTAGAAATTGTTTTCTAGCCTAAAAATGGTTACTATTCTTGTTATTTTCCCAAGTTTTCATAATTGCGCATTGTTTAGTATTCAAATTGTTGTACTCTTCTTAACCAATTTTTGGTCGTGGTGAATTCGTACGCATTCGTAATTAACGTCCACATTCGCTCATTCTTTCAACCAAGGTTGAAAAACATGAATAAATAGACTTCCAAAACTGATTGTGAGTTCATTTACTATCCTTATTGTCTATTTTGAGTCGTTAGTTGTTTATTCGCATCCATGCTCGACTACTTTGACATTTATTTAAATTTGATGATTCGGAATGTCGCTTTATATTTATGTAAGTGTGAGGTGAAACATATAGCTTGTTGGATTAAGTGATCTAATTGCGATTTATTCATATTATTTGGTGCCAATGATTATTGAAATTGTCATTGTTTTTCTTAGCTCAATTTTGACTTTTTTTTACTGCTTGTCCTCCTCAATTAATTGTCGATTTGTTAATAAAATAGTGGATTAGTTGGATCAGTAACTTGAGCATGAAGAGCTGGATCACTATAGCATGGCTTCAGTTCTCTTTAGTTTTTCTATTTTTGGTGGTTGTCGAATGCATTATTTGTTGCCAGTGCATTTATTACGTTCATGACATTTCTCTTAAGGCTGATGTAGTGATCATATACCATGTTATTCTTGAGTTTGATACCAATTTTGGTTTAAATGCAATTGTTTGAGATGTCTTCATTTGAGTTTTAATTTTTAACTTTAGTTTTTTTTTTCTTTTCTCGTCTCATGTGAAAATCCATTCGGGTCCTTTTGGATCGTTATACTCATCTCCTCGCATTTCGAGAGTGCCATCAAGGCTCATTGAGTCGAACTCAAAAGTTGACGTACACGTCAAGAAGTTGATGATTTTGTGTTTAGAAGCCCAATTTTATTTTGTAATTTTGTTATTTCGAGCCTAAGCCTTTGTTTCCTTTATCATTATTGTATTGTTAGAATTTTAGGACAGGTGAAAATGGGTCGAAGATCCAAAACTAAAATGGGTCCAAATACCGGTCCAGGCGGATAAAAACCGAATTTGGACCCAACTCTCTTGCTCTCTCTTTCTCTCTCCCCCCCTTATTTTATTGCTTATTTACTTGTTAATTAATTATCGTTAGTCTTAGGGTTAAAAGTTCAAATCTCCGCAAGACGTTATTCCGTTTTACCAATTTAATTAAATTAATCAAGTCTAAATGAATTTAAAATGATAATAAAATTTTGCAAGAAAAAATTCACTTAGATAATAGATTAATATTTCACTTTTAGATTCTAAATAAATTTTCAATTCAATGCAATTAAATTTTTCATCAGCCAAACAAGTTAAATTGTCGGATACTCTCTCAAGTTAGTTTCGAATATTTTAGGTGTCGTAAAATCTTCCTAAAATATTAATAAGAACTCCCGTTCCCTCTAAAACATTTTCAACCTGTTTCCTATTTTAATCGTTTGAAAACCCTAAGCTTTCTTGATTTTTCTTTACAAAATTAAGTGGTGACTCTAAAAAAGTCTCAAAACATAATAAAATTTCTTTCCGAAATAAATTTTTTTTATCATTACTTAAAAAACTATAAATCTTGGTTATTTTTAATAGGGAAAAATATGTAACGATGCAAACTTATTACTATTTATTTCATTACTTCCATAGTTTAAATTTTCCTGTAATTACCACTCGGCGCACTAACCTTATACATTAAGTAACGTGGTTGACTTCGAGTTGTGTATAATTAGTCACCGTTTGTATCTGTAAAATTCGCCAAAATATACAATATATATGTATATTACAATTATATTAACTATATAACAGGTGGGAGGTACAGGGGGCCATTCTGTCCCCACTCTCCTCCCTCCCCTCTCTCGTCCCTCTCCCACTCCGCTAGTCTCTCTCTCCCTCTCTCAAGAGCCCCCGAGCCGCGCACACCCCCTCCTCCCAAGCCGCGCGTACCCGAGATACAAATCGGGGGGAGGGAGAAGAGACACTGAGAGACAAAGACAAGGCACCGCGCGGCCACGCGGGGCCAGCCGCGCTCGCCGCGCTCGCGAGCTCGCAGCGCGCGGGCTCGCGGGCGCGCCGCGCGCGCGCGCAGGGCGCGGGCCTCTCTCCTCCCTCTTCCGAGTCCCTCCCGCTGTGGCCATCGCGGTGGCAGAGATAGAGAGAACAAAACAGATGTAGCAGGAGACAAGGACTAACACGAGAGCGAGACAAGGCACGCACCGGTGGCTCCCAGCGTGGCCCCACTCCGCTGGGGGCCGCGCGCAGCCGCTCGCCGCCATAAAAACAGGGAAACACAAGGGGAAGGGAGCAACTATGGCTTAATGAAGAGGAGTAGTAGTTTTAGCGGAGCGATATTGAAAGTGGCCGTGTTAAAAGACCAGTGGAGGCAGATGGAAATATATATATAAATATGTAATTATTAAGGTTATATCGGTAGTGCAAATTTTTTACATTCAGTTGTAGCATACGAGAGAAACTATTTTATTTTTCGTGTTGTAAACCGTTCAATTTGAATTAAATATGCTTCAAATTATTTCTCAAAATTTAAGATTATATATTACTTTATATGAATACAAACAGTGGAAAATATAGAATAAGATGGAGCCTACCTACTTGGTTTGGTCGAAGTAGATAGATCAAAGAAACGAAATTCAGGTGGTTTTTATGCCACTTTTGAAGGTATTTCATCAACAGGTAGGGTGAATTCGAAGGCTCCTTATTCGATTATAAAGCGGAAGAAGAGGCAGAATGAGCACAACCCCACTAGCAGCTTGCGTTTCTTTTTATCAATATGAGGCGATTAGCACGTTATATAAGACTCGTGAGTTAGAAAATCCAATCTTTCGCGTATAAGGCGTAAGCCCCTAAAAATGATTTTCATATATAAGTGATCAAAAGATCAAATAACTATGTATATTTTAGTGGTTGCTACTTTTAGTGGTCTTTCTTTTGGCTGACTGGCGATGATACATCTAAGAATGCACATCTATTATATAATTATTGAGGTAAGGTTGATTCCTTTCTACTTAGTTTTAATCTAAATCATACACGGGAAATTCTTAAGCTATTTCATTCCTACTGTACTAGCGTTCGGTAAAGAAACGGTAAGAGAAGAACGAAAGTTGTGTTCTAACCCAATTTAGTGCTTCATTTTTAATCATTAGAATCAACGTCATTTCAACTATAACTATATATTGGTGTTTCCTTCAGACACCTAATTCTGCATCGAGTATGATTGAAATTTTGGATTATTGTTATTTAGTCGAATTCTATTGAAAAGTGAATGTATAAAGCTCCTTGTTGTTCATAAATTTGATTAGATTTCAATAGTTTCACATAAATATCTCTTGTTTCTTTCAATTTCCCTTATCCTTATCAACTTACAAAGTTACATTAGTGATTTCATAAAGGAAATTAGTGCGACTTAAATTATGATCTTACATGTCTTAATAAGCATGTGTTGCCTCACAAATTCAAATTCAACTAATGTAGAATGTAAGGAGTATGTTGATATTCTTATTAATTATGAGGTTTAACTTCATATGAATCTTTTGCTTTTTTTTTCATCTGCATATTAGAATTTCAATTACTAATAATTTTTTGTCTCAACATGAAGAAAAATAATAGAAGATAAATTACTAATAACGTCTTCCTGGAATCACATGGCCTTAGCGGATCCGACTCCTCTCTATTTCTCTTCTCTTTATTTTTTCCAAATTTCTATTTGAATTGGTGACACATGACATCAGTGAAAATAAATGGTTAATGTTTAATTTTTCAAAATAAACCTCTAATCATGATGTAGTTAATAAATATATTATATATTAAGTATTTAAATTATTATACTCTCCAATTCTTAACAAAATATTATCTTATTCATATATATATATATATAGGGGGGAAATTCTTCCTATTTTTTTTTTAATGTAGGATCTTTTCCCTTTTTATTATTATTATTTTTCTTTTAGATAATATTTTTATTGTAATCTTTTGTTAAAGGCATCTTGATCCATGATTAATTAATTACCTAGAGTTAATTAAATCATTTTAACAAACTAATTTTAATGTCATCATGAGATTAAGAATACAATTATATCAATTCATATGGTAGGTTAATTATAATTTCTATATTTATATTCATTTAATTATTCTTCTAATGAGATAAAAAGATTATTTAAAAGAAATTAAAAATAAAATCTTACGTATAAAAAATATTTAGGAAGAGAGCTTTTTTCCGATATTTATGGACAAGATAATATATTGCTAAGATTGTGAGATTATAATAACTTTAAATACTTAATATATAATGTATTTACTAATTAAATCATGGTTAGAGATTTACTCTGGGAAATTAAATCTTAACTATTTATTTTAACCTATGTCATGAATCACTAATTTAAATAGGAACTTAAAAAAATGAAGAGAAGTCGGATCCGATTAATTATAAATCTAAAAGTATATGACTTAATTGAAGTCCAATTACATTCGGGTCAGTTTTTGAAGTTGACAAAACGACCCCAATTGATGCTCTTCAAACTCAAGATCAACTAGAATTAATTGGAGATCAAAATACCTCAAGCCTTGTCTCGTGCTTATATATAGAGGTCTCCATACAACCAAAAAAAAGAAAAGGATAAATAACAGGAAAAGTCTCTTGATTCACAAGTTTTCTGCATAGAAAGAAGAAGTCATCGTCTCCACGTGTCAAGCTACAATCTTCCATGCCTCCATGATTGTGATCAAAGTTCAGCTACGTATTTGTGGTAAAATTCCAAAAAGTACTTCATCAATTTAAGAACAAAGCAAATCTCTTGAGTTGATGGTCGTGGAAAGAACAATTAAAGGTTTACATATTTTTGTATTAGATTTTACAAGGAGCGTAACCCTGCATAAGCTATTGAAATTAAATAGTACTACAGTATTATTACTTGTCACTAATTTTCTTGTCTTGATTGCTGCTTTTTAGGAATGAAAAATTGGTCATTATTATCTTTTCTATAAATTGATGTGGTATATATATATTGTAGAGTACTTTTTTGGTTCTTATAAAAACAACACAAGTATTAATATATTTTTCAACAAATTGATGTAATATATTTTTGAAAAATTTACGGTCAAAGATAGACTTGTTTGATTCTTGAAGTTCGAAAGGTGACATAAAAAATGGAACGGAGGTAGTATATTACAAAAAAATCTCAACAACCTAGGAGGCACTCTAAGCTTCTTCACTTGGATTTTGAAGATTTATCAATCCTTTTGTCAACCATATTGCTGTTTCTCTAGAAGAAACAACTTGTTCACCAAATGGTTTTAGCACACCAGCTAATTCCTCTAGCTTTTTATGCTTAAGTAACTCTGCACAAAGTTCAAGTAATGACTCTAATGCTTCTTCCCTTCCATTGCTCATTACTGAAGTATCACTCGATGCTCGTTTGTGATCACCGCGTTTTTCATTAGTACTTAGATGATCAATGACATTAGCTCTAACTTTATTGGCATGTGAAGTTACTTCAATATGTGGTTTTGGTATTCCTGATTTCTTATAAAAGCATTTTGTACCTTCAATTGTATTATCAGTCAAAGTACTTCTTGTGGAGCTTATAGAATTAGTGCTTCCACTTTTCTTGACGGATATCCTCTGCAGTCGTTGATAGTCCAAATCTCCAGTTTTATTCTCAATCTTACAAGTATTACCTTTAAATTCATGAACAACTACAACCTTGGAAGTTGAATTCTGGCGAGTTCGATCAGGATTCTGTTTAATAACATCCTTATCACAACATACTTGAACAAATGCTGGTGACAAGTTGTGATATTTAGCAAGATATGGTTGTAAATGTGGATGCCTTAACAACTCTGCAGCCTAATATAAGAAGTAATGAATATCTATGCAACATACAACAAAATGTAAGTAGTAATTAACACGTACCGTAGGTCTATGTTCTGGGCTTTTTCTTAGCATGCTTTTAATCAGTCGTTTCCTGGAACGAACAAATCAGTATAAGAAATTGATGAAGCTGCAGTTACAAACTTAATTAACGTACTGTGGGAATGAGAAATCAATGCATCGTCTTACCATGTAGAAGAATATATGGTTGGAAGTGGAGATATAGTAGACCTGTTTATTTTGTTGATTAACCCAGCCATATCCTGTTTTTTCGAGTTAATTTCACATATGCTCGTCACAGCACGCAACACATTATAGTTGTTATAGTCTGTAAAGTTTAATGACTAACCGTAGCACGAAATGCAGCTTGATGGGCAGAAATTTCAAACATACAACAACCTGAGAAGCAAACCATTACAATCAATTGAGAATGCTTCGCTTTTAGTTGAGCAAGATGATTAATTTACCTAGAGACCATATGTCTGATTTATATCCATAAGGTATATCTGCTAGAAGCTCAGGGCACATATATGTTGGAGTTCCCACAATCTACATCACATTGAACAACCAAATAACAATATTCAACAAGTTTATGTGACATTTATATTTTGAAAATTCCTAATATGAATAATGAGGTAGGGTTTATTACCGAAGAGGCAAGATCATCTTTATTCAACAATTTGGCTAATCCAAAGTCACCTACAGATATAACAAGTATCATAAGCAACACAAATTATAAACACTTACTATATGGACTATTTACTCTTCTTACCAAGTCTGATTTCGTCGTCTTTAGTAAGGAAAATGTTAGAGCACTGGAGCAGAGCAAATGAAAACTATTAGTATGAGTAACTCCAAAACTCTACAAGTTTTTTTTAAAGCTCATACTTTAAGATCTCTGTGAAGAATACGATTCGAGTGAAGGTAATCGAGAGCCAGTAACAACTGTATCAACCATTTGCAAAGTCTCTGTTGGCAAAACAAAAGTAAACTTGAGTTCAAAATCCCTTTTGTGTTTTGTTGGAAATTTATTCTTATTTTCTTACATCTTCAGAGAAAAATGTTCCTCTGGCTTTTCTAATCATATCAGCCCTGAAAACAAGTACAAAATCTATCAAGAAATACATCATTATCATTGATTAAAATAAAATTAATGCTAATTTAGGCATGTTTAGGAAACTTACATGTCTCCACATTCACAATAGCTTGTAACAATGCAGACAAAGGAGTCCTAATTTGTGTATAACAATAAATAAATATTTTTAGCTTTCTACAAGAATATGTGTACAAAATAAAAGAATATTAAATCCTTATAGAAAATTTTGTTAATTTTATAAATATATATATATATACCTTCTCTACCCATGCATCCTTGTACTCAATGATATAAGGGTTATCTAGCTTGGCTATCAAATTCATCTGCAAAAATCAAATTTATTTTAAGATCAGATTAAAAAAAAGTTGAGATAAGAGTAATTTTCTTACCTTACATAGTTAAAAAAATGGAGGGAAAAAATTAATTATTCAACACTCCATAAGTTCTTGTTTGATAGATGGGGAAATGCATAAGTGACTCTAATCTATACTCGAAATCTCAGAGACACACTTATATTATACTAAGTTTCTATTATCCTTTTGAACTTATTTTATAAATAATTTTCTATCCTTTTTCGACCTATGTGACACTATCTTCTAGGCCCAGCACGTGTTGACATTTTTTTCAGCTAGTGCCACATAGATCGAAAAAGGGTAAAAAATTATTTATAAAATAAGTTCAGAAGGTAATAGAACATTAATATATAAATGTGTCTCTAAAATTTCGGATATAGATTGAGGTAATTATGTATTTGCCCTTGATAAATTAAAGAATAACTAAAGTTCCTTCTCTTTCATCTTTAACAAATCATATTATTAAAGCCATTTTGCTAATATTATGTTGTTTATGATTGAGGCACTTTGATAATGCTATATAACCTTAAATAATTTTCAAAGAGAAACAATAAAGTTTTTTAAAAGAGTGATATTTTAACTTTTAAGTCATCTCAAATTTGAGTCTAAGGACCACTAATAGTTTTGAAATAAATACTTAAGCAATCTCAATATATTGAGCTTTTCGATACAATCAAATAGAAAATCTCAAAGGAGGGGTCAGAATATGAGTTGAAAAATTAATATTGGTAATTCAACTTCAAATTTCATAAAAATTAGTATTGTATTAAAATTGTCATTTCAAAAAGGTGAATTTAAAAAAATGTCATAATCTCCAAAATTAGTTTTGTAACCTAAGGATCTACTTATTTGTGATTGTCCCATCTAGTCTTGACTACATGGTAAATAAGTGCAAGGACTTGAAATTTTAATACAAAAAAATAAAATAATTGGCCTCTTAATTAATTGAACATGTAAAAGTTACTATTTAATTTTGGTACATTTAATTATTGAAGAAGAAGACATTTCATTTATGTTAAACAATAAATATAGAAATTTTTTGAAAACTATGACAGAAAGAATAATTGCTTGACAGTATGAACGAAAAGTTGTTTGTGAAGTATCTCTAACATTTATAATCTCTACCAAACATTTCACATTTTACTTCTTCTTTTTTTTCTTATTCGTTGTACTGATGTATTTTCTCTTTATTTTTATTCATTTATTTTATTGTATTTCTCCTCTAATAAACTAGAAATTACTTAATAGTCATCAATACTTTTTGTACTATCTTACAAAATTCTTTAACAATTTAAAACTACACTCCAAGTCAACCGAAAAAAATATGAGGAACTGTATCATTTGGGTTAAATCAGTCATGTTAGGGTGCGGACATTCTTTTCGTATCAATTGTAAGTAAAGGTTTAATTTATCACATCCACCTACCAACCTCGTGTTTTTCATGTGGTAGAAAATAAGTCCCACTCTCACATAGATTAATATATATATATATATATTGTTATTTTCCTTTCCTTTAGTTTAATTTAATCATTTGTAAGGAAAATCAAGTAAATTAATAAGGTATCATTTTCTAATTTAAAAGGAAAGAGGATCAACACACTCTAACAAAAATAATTTTTAGCAGTATTAAATATTAATATTAATAAAGAGTGTTAAAGTCTTTATCGATGTTAATTAGTATCGTCAGAACCAATGTCGCTAAAGGTTTTAGGGACATATACAAAGAAAACTAATTACTGCTAAAAACACATATTTAACGACATTTGAGAATTAATTTTCGCTAATGATCATTTTTAATATAGTAATAATAGCTTTTGATTATTTAAAATAGAACGAATTTACCCCTCGTGATTTTTTTTTGGGTAAAGAAAAGTGTCTTACTGTTAGATTTTTTTGCTCAAAAATACTTATATCTATATAAATGGATAAAAAATATTCTCTTTATAATTGTTATTTCAAAACAAAGGAAAAATGAGCCAATTTTATTCTTTCATAATTCGAAATGACACATTTAATACTTTTGCTTTTAATTTTTTTTTGGGGGGTGGGGGGTGGGGGGAGTTGGGTTAAATGTGAAAAGAATTACAAGATAAAAATATGAGTTATTATTCCTGAAAATGAAGTCATTTACCTTTTCTTATTATCTTTAAAAATGATATGATTTAAAAAATTAATTTCAATAATATCTTAACGCTCTTTATTGTTTTGGTCCTTTCATAAGTTAAGGACCATAATAATAGTTTTGAACAGAAATAATAGAATAAATATGTAGTTGAAAAATTTATATATAATGAAATTTTTTATTTCATAAAATTGATATAGTATAAAAATTATATTTAAAGTGATTAAACTAATAGCATAAATCTCCAAAATAAAGTTTTATTAAATCATTAAAACTAATTCTTCCATTTGAAATAGTTTAAGGACAAAACTAATCTATTTTTAAAATTTTTATAATATGACTGTTAGAACGAAAGATATTTTTGAGCCACCAATATAATTGTCAAGAATAGTATCTAATTTCTCCAAAGTAAAATGTAGTTATTACTATAATTTAGCAAAAATAAAAAATTCGTCCAACCTTTCAATAAGTTTTGATTTAATATTCTATAATTATTTGAAAAGACTGATCATCCGCTTTTGCCTATACTAAAAAAAGGTTTTAGATTAATAATTTAAAAGGAATTTTTATTACATTTTGGACCTGATGTAATACTAACATTTTCTTTTACCTATACTAAACACAAAGTTTTGGATTAATAAAAGGAAACTGTTAAAAATGCGATTAACTGATAAAAATGTGTTTTCTCATAGTAGCAAAGGAGCCAGAGGTTTTGAGATTAAATTTCACTATTATTCATATAAAAAAAAATTAAAAATTCACATGCTTACTCAGGCTCATACTTAGAAGGACGTATTAAAAATTTAATTATCTGATAAATTTGTGCGATCTCTTACGATTAAACTTTAATTAAAATAATTAACCTCTTGATGGGCAGTGCGTTTGAACTTGTCTGTTTGTTTTGCCAAACGAATCTTCTTCATTACATACCTACAATTCAACACCATTTACGACAATAAGTCATTTTCATTTATTAAAAAATAAATAAATCAAAAACCAAAACAAAGAAAATATTTATACTATTAATGATATGTACAAACAAATAATTATATATATGATATATTATAAAGAACGTAATTTACATTTCCGCATTGGGTTACTGATATTATACTTTGATCACCATAATTAATACAAAATAATAACATGGCTAAGATGTGATTTTTTGTCTTACCGTCACTCAATATAATAAATAAAAATAAATTAGATTCACACCTGAAAGAATGTTTTAAAATAAAATTAATAAGATAAAAACAATTTTCTAATCATTTAATTTTTAGTCAAATAAAATGGTTACACAATTCCAAACAATAATCGGTTCTTTCTTTGTCAAACATGATAAATCAAACCAAGAAAAATGAAGCAGAATTTTAGCAATATGTCACTACTCCTCTTTTGTTCTAATTTAAGTGTCATTTTTTATTTTATATTTAATTATACATATTTTCAATTAAAACCCACAATATTCAATATTTCCCTTAACTTTCATCGCTTAAACTTCATACATAGTAAGACCAATGACATTTAAATTGAGACGAAAGAAGTACAATTTTAACTTTTAATATTAAAAAGAAATTATTACTACACAAGAAAAGAAAAAAAGAAGGAGAAGAAAAAAATGAAGATTATTGTACTTTTTTTTCTCAAACTTGTGATGAACAAGAAATGCAGCTCCAAAAGCTCCTCTACCAATCTGTTCTACAACTTCATATTCTTCCATCTTTCCAGATTCCATTCTTTTTTGGACCTGACTTCAAATATTTATGGTAATACTTTGACTTTTCTTTTACAGAAAAGTGAAAATATACAAAAAAAAAAACAACTTACACTTTTCAACATAACAATGGAACTTCAATTTAAATATGTCACAAGAGAGATTGATCAATCAATGAAATTTATGTCTATTTCAGAAATATCAAATGAAATCACAGTATAAGTCATGGTGGAGCCACCTACTAGTGACTTAGAAGGGTGAAGTAGGGGCTGGTTTGGGGGGGACTTGGGAGTAGAAGAAGGACAACAAATTAAATCAAAATATCATGAAGACCAAGTGAAGAGTAATGAATATATACACTACAATTGTACAAAACAATTTTTTGACTAATAAAAAAAGATTTCCCAAAAACTCCAACAACGTTTATTGGTTTTTGACAACTTTAGAAGATTGTGTTTTCATTACTAGTGAGAGTGATTCTTTTGAAGTTTCTTATAATTATAGGTACACAAAAAAGACATATTGTCATGTAGTGTAGTTATTTGTTTCACTAGCACATCAATATGGTAGGTCCAAGTGGTCCAACTATTGAGTAATTTTGTAAATGAAAAAAAAAGTGTAACCTTTATATACTGACCGGCCACATAAAAATATTTAAGAATTTTGAACTATATGTAACCGTTCGCGAAGATAAAATTTAAAGTTTGTGAATTTATTGTTTTCGTGTTTTAGAATTTGATGTAATAGCTATTGAATTTGTTTAAACATTCATATGATAGCAGTGACGTAGTCAGAAATTTTACGAAAGATGTTCAGAAATTATACACAAATACATTTTTTTCTTTTGGCTGAATGAGTGCACTACAAATTTTAAAAATTAAACTACGTAATATACAATTTTTTTTTAAAAAAAGTATGTAATATACGTGAAAAATTTGAACAAAAAGAGGAAAAGAATGAAAGAGGCGCCTAAGAAATTAAAAATTTTAACTACCTAATATACAAATTTTTTTTTCGAAAAAGGGTTAAAAATGCCTTAAAGTATTGGAAATGATACAAATAATTACCCTCCTATCCCCCTATTTGCTCCAAAATAACCCCCCACCAACCTATTGGGTCGGCAAAAAACCCTTGGCAAATCCACCTTGGGTTCAAAATGACCACTTATTTAAAAAAAACGGTTTTTATATTTAACTCTTTTTTTTTTAATACGTGGTGGCTCAATTATTGTTATAATTTTACGTAGTAGTAGAATTTATTAATCAATCCACACCCACTGCCATTCTAATTAAACCCACAAATTAATAAATCGTCACATTTAAAATTTTAATGCACAACAGAAAAGCGACTGCCATTGAGTGTTTCTAAAAAAATTTGAGACGAAAATATCTCTAGAATTAAATTATCACATATTCAAGTGTCCTAAATAAAAATTACCGAAAACTGAAAAGTCTGACTATGTTCATCTTAATTATTCTTTAAACGTCTCAATTATGTGATGTACTTCCTGTACTTTTGGTTTCAAAATAATCAATTAATAGGATTTTAAACCAAAGCATAAATATTATAAAAGTATATTTCAAAAAAGTGCATGAATTAATTCAGATATATACTTCTTTACATTTAATCAATAAATTTCTACTTCAATCTGCAAGAGAATCCTATTGAAAGTTCCTTCCTAATAAGCGGCTCAACATAAATTAATTGGGGGGCCTTCGATTCAGACTCGAATAATTTTGGATGTTATTTTTCCGAATCTATAATTTCATGTGTTTTAATGAGTGTTTTATGAATTTTGATAATATAGTTTCTGGATTATTTAATTTTTTTTCGCGTTGAACCTTTATTCCTTTCTTCTTCTTGGGGGAGGGAGGTGGGGGAAAATGAGACAAAGAACTTAAATGAGAACCAAGAGGGACATCAAGGGGTGAAAAAAGATTTAAAGAGGGGAAGGGTAAAATCCATTAAATCGTGATCAATTTTGACTCAAAGGTGGTGACAAGGGTATTTTGGAGCCAATAGGTGGATGAAAAGGTAGTATGGAGCCAATAGGTGGATAAGATAAATTGGGTACCATGTTCAATACTTTCAACAAGGGTAATTTCTAGGCCCTTTTCATTTTTTTTTTGAAAAAAAAAATATGTTAATAACATGAAAAAATTTGAAAAAAAGAGGAAAGAAATGAAAGGTGCCCCTAGAAATTTAAAAAATTTAACCACGTAATATACATGAAAGTTTTTGAAAAAAAAAAACGTAATATACATGATAAATTTTGAGAAAAAAAAGGCTTAAAGTTGTTAGCGAGATTTGAACGCACAAACTTATAAAAGTTTGGCTCTTTCAAGACACCTTAAATCACTAAGCTACAACACCTTATTAGATTAAAGATGTCAAAATACGTTATTTAATCATTTTATATAATATTTTACTGGTATATACAATATAATTTTCCGACGAAGGGTGTTCAAAAAGGTATGTAGCTACGCCCCTGCCTAACAGTGTACGTAGCTCCACCTATGTAACTCTTTAGAATATACGAAATTATGCTTAGTAGAATAAATAAATAAATAAAATAACCTAATACAATATATACATCGACAATATATACGAGTAAAAATCTAAAGAAAACTATCTAGAAGTTTATTACTAAATAGAGGGAAAAATCAATAAGATATCATGATGGATATTAAGAAAAGGGGCCATTGTGTGTGTATGTGTGAGAATTTTAATTGAGGCCAAAGCAAAGTATGTAACAAGAGTTGAGCGAAAAAAGAGGCTCTTTAGCTAAATACCTAATTTAATTGAAAGAAAGGGGACAACCTTTGCTTTTGCTTATGCTCTCAGATTCTTCAACTACTTATCATTATGAGTTTTCAACTTTTATGTATTGATAATGTGAAAAATGCTTATATAATTATATTATTTTAAAAAGTTATTAAAAATATGCAAATATAACGAACGAATTAAACTTCAATGAATCATGACAATATATAAATATGTTTTAATGATAGTATACATGATCTGAGGAAATAATAATAATATGAATTATACCTATGCTATGAAAAATTTACAATTATGCTTATATACATTATTAACATAGCATGTGGTTGGCAGGTCAGTCTCCTTTACCAGAAGATCTTAACCATGCAATTGACTACTCGACAAAACAAAAATTCACTTGATTAATTAGTGGTTAGTATATAGTATATACTGCATGGAGAATTAATTAATATATGATTGTTCTTTTATTGGTTGGCCATATTTTTTCCTAATTTAATCAAATGGAAAGTTCGCGTTTAATTTTAAATATCTTTTGTCTAACGTGTGGCTTTGTAAAGATCATTGAAGTTGTAGACATGTCAAAGGCAAAGTGTCAGATTGTCAGACATTTTTTTAAACTAAAGTTTTACATGAAAAAAAAGCTCTTTTGATTTCAACAACCAGTTTACGATTTAACACCAACCTAATAAGCTTAAATGTTATATATAAAAAACATCTATTATAAAGTCAAACTTCGGTCATCAATTTGTTAAAAATAAATAAACAGAAAAAGGTCATATTTGCCCTTGAATTGTTAGGAAAGGGTCATATTTATCATTCGTCATACTTTTTTGATATATTTACTCTTACCATCTAATTTTAGGCACAAATTTGTCCTTGTATAGTTAAATATTGTGTCATCATTTTTATTAGTCTATGTGGCACCTACATGATTCCATGTGTATATTTTCTTTTATAAGAATGGTGATATCAAAATCCAAAATTCGACATCATAATGACACACACTTAAGAATTCCATAATTGATATGTAAGTCAAATGAAATAACACATACTAGACTTCAGAGTAAAGTCAGGCCACAACCGATAAGAAAACAACAAAGAAGTTCCCAGGTCACAATTGATAAGAACAGGGGCGGCTGATAAGGTATACCAAAAAGACCTTTGCCTTAGGTCCCTAATTTTAGCGAGCCCCATTTTTCAGATAATTAGGTAAAATTAAAAAAAAAAATTCACATAAAAATTTAAACGGAATTTTTTTTTTGGAAATGGTTAAAAATTTAAGTGATTTGACTTTTCAACTTTTCAAAAAGTTTTGTACTCTTTTCTAATCCAATTTATTTTATATATTTTATCCTCCTCTCTTCTATTTTTTCTCACTTTCTCTTTTCTAATTCTATATCACTCTTATTCAAACGAGTTAATATCTTAAAAGATCACTCAACTTTAGAAATTGATCTAGCAAAGTCATTAAAGTTTGTTTTTATCAAAAAAATCACATCAACTTAGATTTTTTAATCAATAAATCACTCAACTTTAGGAATTGATCTAAAAGTCATTAAAGTTTTTTTGTATCAAAAAATCACTCACTTAGATTTTTATAATCAATAAATCACTCAACTTTAGGAATTGATTCTAACAAAGTCATTAAAGTTTGTTTGTCTCAAAAAACTCACTCCTCCTTAGATTTTTATTATCAATAAATTACTCACTAGACATTTGGGGTTAGTAACAAAAATCCCTTAAATAAACAATTTTATCATTATTTTGTTATTTGTTTCACTATAAAATCGACCCTACAAATAAATAAATTAGAAACTAATTTAAAAATATTTTTTTTTTATTGGAAAACCAAATATTTTTGTTAAAATGACTAGTTTACAACCCAAATTAATCAATAAAATATTCAACTTAATTTATCACTAAAAAATATTTGATATGCAACAAAAACATTATTTTTTATGTATATAAATTGAAACGCATTAAATGAATGATTTTTTTTTATAAAAATTGTTATTTACCTTTTAACGAACAAATTTATTTATCAAATATATACTTTAGTTAAAGTATGTAAGCATGTGATATTATTAATTATTATTTCATTTAAAAAAACCATTTACAACACAAAATTGACATAATTAAAGAAAAAAATTAAGTTGAAAAATTAAAGTTATAAAAAAAAAAAGATCAAGATTAACATGCCCCAAAATAATTTTAAGCTTCAATGAAGAAGTACAAATACTATATACATTGTTTTTAAAAATTTTTTGAAACAACTTTATCAAACATAAAAAAGAGATTTTAAATTAGAGCACTTGTTGTTGAATTTTTGCATGGTTTACAGAAAATCTGTCGTATAGCATATTTGAAAGTTAATTGAGGTCACAATTTTAAATATTAGTTTATTACTTTATTCTCTAATGAGTCTCTAATTAGAGTTGTAAATACACTTCATGTGAGCATGTGTTTGTGGCTAATTCTCAAAACATACACTAGTGACCATAAATAGCACTCCTAATTATTTCTTTTTTTTAGTATTTAGCATATTAAGATAAAAATTTTGTTTCAACTGAGAAGTTTTCCCACAAAAAAATTAAATTAGTTTCTTATTTAGTTTCATTTTGTAGTTCTAAAATTATATAAACAAAAAAATTAATGACAAATTTTTGTTAATGATTTTACTAACAGAAATGTCTAAGTTGAGTGATTTTTTTATACCCAACAAACTTGCATAACTTGTTAGATCAATTCCTAAGTTGAGTGATATTTTATTGATAGATAGTTGAGTGATTTTTTGATACAACACAACTTAATGCCTTTGCTATCAATCCTCAGTTGAGTGATCGTTTTAAGAGTTAACACTATTCCAACTCAAAACTTAAGAATACTTGCTCTTTGATAGTTTATATTTCAATTTTGAAGAAAAATAATTGCAGCACTCAATTCATTTTTGGAAATCAAGTTTCATAGCTTTTGAATTCGGTAATAATCATTCTTTTCTAATACATTATTTTTGTTCTGTATCTTATGCTTATATAATTTTTTATTGATCTTTTACAAAATAGTTTTAAACTATTTGTTAGATATGACACATATGTCCACTAGCAAATACTTAATCCGGTCATTTCAAAACTTAAAAAAAAAAAGTCGATAACTTTGATAAAAGTCTCAAAAGGGTGTCTTTTGATAAATTTTGGGAAAATAATAATTAAAATAACATAAAAAATGTAGGGGATTCTCTAATAGATAACAAGTTTACTACTAACATTGTTGAAGTTGAGTTAGATAACGGTATAAATCAAAAAGAAGGAGTAGAAATTTCGTGAAAATCGGATGTAATTTTCCAAGAAACTCAATGAACCTCATAAATTATTTAGAATATCCAATCCTAATATCTTATGATCCTAGTCAATGGAATATTAATGAATAAAGTTAAGAGATTTTATAAAAAGGACCAATTAGAATTATCTAACATGTTTTTCCAAAGCATAAATTTTTATGGCACTTTTCTACTAATATTATTTTCAAAAGTTGCAAATGGAGAAAGACATGAAAGAAGATGTGGGTTAGTTTATTTCCAAAGATTGAATAAGGATTTTATTTTTGTTGTAAGTTATTTAATAACGACTTTTAATGCAAAGAATAATAAGTTAGTCTAGAAGGTGTAGGGATTAGAAAAATCTTATCTACTAAGCTTAGAAAACTCCATTAACCAACTAACAATATATTATTAATATGAGTTCATGGATTGAAGTTTAGAATTCGATTGCGTAATAATAAAACAATCGTAAAGACATTCAAGACCAATTAATATAATAGAGAAACACATTTCAAACTGTATTGTCATCAAAAAATTATTGTATCTCATAAAAACTCTTTGGAAGAAATAATTTTGCGTTTGGAGAAAAATGAAAAAATCATCAAGAAAATAACGGAAACTTCTTGAGTCTTATTTGAAATGATGTCAGATTCGACCAATTATGGCAAGAAAAATATCGCGATTAACTATGATGAATTCATAATCATTATCTTGGACATATATCTAAATGATTAAATATTTATTGGCAAGTGACCATAAGAAACAGATTATTGTGTTCATATACAATGTATCAAGACCCAAATGTCTTTTATATACAGTATAATTTCGACATTCCAATCAAATGTCTAACCTATATTTCTTAGAATTTTTTAAAAGTGGATGATACAAAGTGAAAAGGCCTTTTGTTGAAGTTCTTTTAGATGAATAATGTATTAGGACTTGATATTGAATAATTTAAGAGGACCCCAAAAGAGTATATTATAATTGATTCTGATATGAGGAAAAACATCAAGATGGCAAAAAGCTTCTGATATAAATCCTATATTATTTTATAAATACCCATGGTGTTGTCATAAATCCTAACTTTGTTATTTGGTGATATGTGCTAGTCTAGTACGAAAGCTATAAATCATTTTTGGAGTGCTACATACCACCGTATATTATTCACTATTTTCTTTTCTTCGTCACTAAAACAGTGAATTTTTTAAAAAAAGTTATGTATCCTAGTTTAACTTCTTAAAATCATTGTCCACACAAACACGTGGAAAAATCGTTTGAAATGTTGAAAAAGCAATAAGGTTTGCAAACTCCACAATACTAGATGCTTTATTTAAATTATAAGAAGTTAGTGATGATCCAAAATTAAAGTGAAGATAATTTTAAGGCAATTGTTGAGCTTGAAAATTTTGAATTTTTATTGGGTATACCTATTTGGTATGATGAATGTGTTTTCCGTCTCAATTAGCAAAAGATACATCAAAACGATAGCATATGATGTCGCTATTGATCAATTAGAGGTTTACTTTTTTTAAAAAAAAATATTGATAAGGAATTTAGCAATCTAATGATTTCGGCCTAGGAAATTGCATGTAGAAGAATATAGAACCTGTATTTCGTAAAACCGTGTAATTTTATGAAAAAAATAATATTTGATGAGAATTTGATATGACTCACAGGATCCCTCGAAAAATCATTTAGAGTTTGATTACCCTCGAAAAATCATTTAGAGTTGATTACTTTTTATATATAGTAAACCAAGCCATCTTTTCACTTCAAAATAGATTTGAACAATTTGAAGTATATGAAAATATTTTTGGTTTTCTATTTAGTAGGGAAAAATTGAGATCATTAAATGATGAGAATTTAAAAAATAGTCTTAATCTTGAACGTTTCTTAAAATATAATACTCACTCCAATATTGACGGTTTAGAATAATGTAAAAATTATGTTAAAATCTATAAGCAATGTAAAAATTAAATTAGATATACTAATCCCTCAAACATGAAATAAATAATTATCTTAAAATCTAATCTCCTTGATTAATGAGACACTAAAAATTCAAAATTTTCTTTCTATCTCATCACACCATCGTTTTCTATCTCATTTACCGATATGTATCTAACCCCCATCCCATGCTATTCGCACATTCATAAATACTTATTGATAATCAACATGGTGTGATCCCAAATGAAAACCGTTGATGGAGAGTTGTTTGATCATGTTGTATAAAGAATAAGTACGAGAAACTTTTGAGAAAATAAGAGTAGATGGTTATTCTGCCATATTGTATTGTGTTTATAGATTTGTGCATATTGACATAAATATAAGAATTCTAATCTAATACCTATTCGAAAGGAAGAGTAATCCTTTGTTACAAAGAAAAATCTATGACAATTGAATTTAAAACTAACTACAATACTTCAATTTAAATATGGACTCTAGTAGGCCCCTGCAAGATCATGTTCTTGATTGAAACATGAGCTTGGATCTAAGGTCGAGGAATCGACTTGTGCCAACAACTTTTGTAAAGATATGTGCCATTTGATTTTGAGATGAAACATACCGAACCACCAAAGATTAATCTTCAACCATCTTTCGGATAAAGTGATAATCAAGACTAGGGGATAAAAAATGAACCCAAACATAGGTAACCCGCCCAACCCGTCTAGAATTGTAAGGGTTGGACTCAAGATATTTGAATTGAGTTCAATCTCAACCTATTCAAGCCTAACCCATTTGAAAAGAATCCTCAATTGAGCCCAATTAAATATTCAATTTCAACCCGCTTTTTAACTTTTTATTAAGCTATGTTTCTATGTTGAAGGTATGAATTATGATCTATTTAACATCTTTTAAGATTTACCTATCCATTTGATAATTTTTTAACAAAAATACTTGAGCGAAAATTCAAATTGTGACTATAAAAGTTAAATATCAATATATTCAATTATTGAGATTAATAGGGTCAAATTGGGCGGGTCAAGACCCAACCCTCTTTTAGTCCATTTGAGCCAAAAGTAAACTTAGATGGGCCAAGACCAACCCGATTTCTATTTCAACCTATTTTAACATCTTTGATTTCAACCCAACCCACACATTTGACACCTTTAATCAAGACGAATATGATTTGATTGTTGATGGATGACAGGATTCTGAAATAAAAACTGTGCACTAAGATTTTCACAAAGAACTATGAGATGTGCAGTGAGAGGAGCAGGTAGTTCACTGATAAGCTGTTGTACACAGATTAATTCAGTAGTTTCCAAAGCTAAAGCACGATACTCAGTTTCAGTGCTTGAGCGGGCTACTGCCTTTTGTTTGCGAGAAGACCAACTGATCAAGTTACCTTCATAAAATAGTGCAAAACCATATTGGGAGCGACTATCATCAAGGTCAGAAATTCAACCAACATTCGAAAAAGCTACCAGACTGGAATCAGACATAGGTCGTATGAAAAATCCATCATGGAGGCATCCTTTCAAATATCGAGGTATACGTTTGACAGCTGACCGATGAGAAATGGTGGGTGATTGCATAAATTGACATATTCGATTGACTGTGTAGGATATTTCTTGCCTAGTGATAGTAAAGTATTGAAGGGCACCAACAACACTAATCTATAAATAAGCATCAGGCAGAGGATCACCAGAAAGAACAAGTCGAGATTCGGGTTCAGTCGGACTAGAAATGGGCTTAGCATCAACCATGTTAGTGCGACGAAGTAAGTCGCGGATGTACTTGCCTTGAGATAAAATAATCCATGCGATGTTGGAGTTATCTCAACACTAAGAAAATAATTTAATGAACCAAGATCCTTAATTGAAAATTGTTTATCAAGAAAATGAACAAATATAGTGAAAAAATTACTATCACTATCGGTTATAATAAGGCCATCCACATAAACAAGAACATATGTTGTGTGCTTTGAATCCTACTGCACAAAAAGAGAAGAGTCACATAAACAAGAGCGGAAATCAATGGCGAGGAGAAAAGCCTTTAACTTATTGAACCAAACACATGGTGCATGCTTGATCGAGTAAAAAAAGGATGAGTTGCTGGAAAGTGATGAGGGAGAGGTGTATTTTGTGATCAGCAGCATGGAGTAATAAAGAAAAGTATTTTCATCGAACACAACATGGCGAGTGATATAAATTCCGGAAGATGCGACATGGTAACAAAGGCAACCTTTGTGATGAGAACTATACCCTATAAACACTCAAAGAAGAGACCCAAAATCAACTTTATGATGATTGTAGGGTTGAAGAAAAGGATGACAATGGCAACCAAAATTTTTGAGAAAATCATAATGACAACTATTGTCAAGTATTTTGTATGGTGATTTGAAAGATAAAAAGAGGATGTGGTAGTATTGGATAAGTATGTAGCAGTATGAAATGCATGATGTTACCAATCTATCCACGATGTAGGATCCAATTGATATATTGTCAAATTACATTTCGGACCCCGGTTAAAGGAATGAGTCTGTGCACTAAAATATGGCTATACATAGAGGATGAACTATCTCATTTGGGTTATGCTATGAGTTATGCTATTTTCTTTTGATTATCTATTTTGTAATAGCACTCTTGAATCTCCCCTTTCTATTTCTCTTTGTTCTTCGATCAGATTATAATTTGTTTTATGATAAATACAAACCTTAGATTGTTACACATGCTCCCAAATTTGAAATGGAAGAGAAGCATAAGAAAGAAGAGCAAGTCTTTTTTCAATCATAATTCAATTTTGACGTTCCGATGCCCCATTTTGTTGAGGTTTATAAGGACAAAAGATATGATGATGAGTATCATGATTTCGTAAAAATAATGATACATTACGATACTCAGCTCCCTAATTAGTTTGGACTGATTTTATTTTAGTTTCAAATTGTGTTTCAATTAAAGATTTCAATCGAGTGAAAAGTTGAAAGACTTGCAATGTGACATAAAATATATCCAAATAAATTTGGTGCAATCATCAATGAATAAAACAAAATAGAAAGATCCATTAATAGAAGGAACAGGAAAAGGTCCCCAAACTTCGGACTAAATTAATTGAAAAGGAATACTATTGGAAACATGGGAATGGAAAAAAAGGTAAGCGTCAACTCTTGCCTAGATAACAAGGTTCACAAACTTTAGGAAAATAAGAATTAGAAACATGTAGCCTAAAGTTAAACACGAGTCGCTGAAGAAGAGCTTCATTTGGATGAGCCAGTCAGTGGTGACTATAAACAAGAAAAGTGTGTACACCAAGGAATACTAAAGGCAGGGAAGACCGAGAATGAGGTAATGAAGGTTGAAGGCGATAAAGGTCACCATCAAGTGTTCCTCAAAGAAGTTTCCTGCCTTGCAAATCCTTCACATAACAATGATAATGATGAAATTTTATATAGACATTATTATCACGGGTTATTTTAGAAATACTAAGTAAGTTTTTGGAAATATGTGGGACATGGAAAATATTATTAAGATGAGTGGGATGAGAGTATGTAGGCAAGCAAATGTGCAAAATAGGAATTTTCATACCATTACCAACCATTAAACCATCATTGCCGATATAAGTCTGTAAGAAAAGGTTAGCAATGCGTAAAGTCACGTGATTTGTGGCACCTGAGTCAAAATACCACGCAGGATCAACAATAGTTGAAGAAAAAGCAAGATGTACTTGTTTGGGAGTTGACCGTGGCAGTGGTTGCCTTGTTGGTGGAAAATCCTTTATATTGGAGTGATTATAACAATTACGATCATCATGATTAGTTTTAACACATATTTGAAATTGCACATGATGCTTGGACGGACGATTACTAAGCCGAGAGGAATGAGATATTGTTGGGGTACCATAGATTGAGCATGATTTGGAGAGTTATGGGCTAAATAAATAGAGAGCGGGGGCTGGCCAAGAATAGAAGATTGGTTTGTTTTAATGGATAGAATGGGTTGAACAAAGGGTGAACTTTGTGTTAACATAGCATGAGAAGGAGCGGAGCCAACTTGAGTGTTAATGGTAGTAGAGCAAAGTTCTTCGGCTAAGCGTTCTTTTTCTTGTAGAAGGAGTCCAAACAATTCTTCAGGAGTGACAAGTCCAGAACTCATATTAAATGCAACCTTGAAAATTCCTTAGGAAGAATCAAGGACATTAAGAAAAAAAGAGACATCATCTTGTACAAAGTACAAACATACTACTAGAGAATCGACAAATGCACGATTCTTCTCAAAATACTCTAGGATTGATAGATTGCCTTTAGAAAGATTTTGAAATTGAGATTTTAACTATATGACTCAAGCACGTGACTGTGACTGAAACATATGCTCTATTTTGGTCCAATCATCACGGGAGGAGGTGGATCGAGTTAAGTGACCAAAAAGAGGATTAAAATTATTTGACGAAGCCAAATGAGAATAAGAAGATTACTACACTCCTCATAGGCAGGGTTAGAAGTAATTTCTGATTGTGATTGGATGATAGAGGAATTTGTAGAGATAGTGATTGAAATTGGGGTGACAGTAATGTTTTATGGAGGAGGATTAAAACCAAGAGCAAATGAGCCAAGAGAAAAGGTTTTGAGTATGTCCAAGGTATTTTCTTTTCAAAGGGAATAGTTATTTCTGTCGAGTTTGAAGGAAAGGTTTGGTAGTTGGATGGAGGAGGAACTAAACTATTTTGCAAGGGACAAGAGTGTCACAATCCAAAAATGGATTGTGAAGCACTCATTCTTAATCCCACCAAGCAAGTCAGCCTAAAAATTCAACCATACAATAAAATGCAGAAAGAAAGTTATAATTCAATTCCAAAAACACCCCCAAAATCTGGTTGTCACGTTGTACAAGCTCTTAAGTATTACAATGATTCAAAAGAAACGCTTTAGTCTCAAATGACTTGTTTTAGAATAGAAAAGGTCATAACTAAGGGAAAAGAAAGTACGCTGAGGACGGACAACAAAACACTTACTCTCAAATCTTCAACAAAGCTCAACACAAGGAGAGAGGGAGAAGAGAAAATATCAACAAAGTCCGGGTCTTAACTACAAAAAAATTGTTAGTAGCAAGGGTTGAGTACCAAACACACGGTACCAAACAAGGTAAACGTCTAAACACAAGATAAGGGGATAAATAAGGGGTACATCTACAACCCCCAACCGAACCTCCACAATTACAAACCGATTAAAATCAACCCAACCTAACAGCTTCACGGTTTAATAGCACGTAGATCAAAAAACAAACACTTAGACAAAGTCATATCCTCAACAACAAACACTTCAACAAATTACATATCCTCAAACAACAATACTAAAAAAATAAATATCGCAATAAACAAGTCAATATGATCAATCACAAGTTCCGCAGGAAAGTCATCAGAAGATCAGCAAAAAACGAATCAAGTTCACTAATGATAAGTATGTGCAATTGCCAATTGTGTGAATGCAATGAGAATGCAATGCAGGTATAATGATTGCATGTCTGACCTAGTTATACCACCCGCTGTCTATCAGTCCGGGGACCCATGGGGGACATATCGGTCCATGCATCTGTCGCGGCGCACGACACGACCCTCGATAATAGTAACCCATTGGGAGCGCCGATAAATCCTTAAATATCGTTCCATCGCGGCGCGCGTACGTCCTCGAAATGTACATCCTCTTTAAGTTCTCATTCTTTCTCAATGCCACATAACACTTTCCACCCATCATATCTCAAAATAATGCAAATGACATGTTCACACAAATAGAGGACTCACCATTTCATATATTGCACAATTCACAAACATAATGATTCAAAAAAAGCTTCAAACCATCTCCATTATCAACCACATCAACACAACCAATTATTCACATTGCCTTTTATTACCATTTGTTTTTTCATAATTAAAAATTAATTCAAGGGACAACCCCCAACCCATCACCAAATCCCGTTACTCACAAACATATACCACAAGGAAATACACGCATTCAATACATTTAACAAGAGTTTAGAAATCCACTTGCCTCATTAATCAAACAATCACTTCAAACCTTGAGCCTTCCTTTTTCGTTGAACTTCCAACTCAAAAAAATCTATTCAAATAGATAATCACAATAAGATTTCAAAATTTACAACACTCATATCACTACATGTCTAGCCTAGACCCAAGAACTCACTCAATTATTTATAATCAAGTTCTGAAGTCATGATGTCAATTGACATTTCAATGTTCATGTTTTCCAATTTTCAAGCAGAGGGTTAAGTCCCAATTTGGTTCAATATCATAAATCTAATAATATTCATATAATATAATACAATAACTATTTAACTATCTATCTTAATGTATAAAAAAAACTAAACTTTATAAAGCAATTATAACAATTAACTAAAACAAGATTGAACCCCAAATTATCGTTAAATTACATTCAGTAACTTGAATCGAGAACCCAAGCAATCATCCAATTATACGCACAAACCATCTGAGCATCTTTCCAAATTTTAATTCTCTCATTATGGAAAAGAATGTATCATACAAGTATGAGGGCATGCGTTATCTTGTCCCCTAATAAACAAATATGAAATTAAAAATAAATAAAATAACCTACCCTATAACTACCAATTGTTTTTTAAAAACCCATTAATGCCTATCCTCTAACTGTTACTATTTAAAAATTAATAAGTGATAAGAAAAAGAAATGAAAAGGGTAGATAAAATTTTTTCCTGTGGCTTGTCTTCTTCGAATTACAAGCTTTAGTCGCTTTGGTTTTTTTTTCCATGTTACAATAAAATAGAAGTTACATCCCACTAACTCTTTATATATATGGGTTAATATAGGGTATTAACTTAACACTTGGACTTAGCCCATTAATCATTGAATAAATAAATAAATTATTTAATATATATCCATCCATTAAATAATTGTAGTTATCGAATAGTTAAAATCTCAAATCAACTTTACCGACTGATCATAAAATTACTCGGGGCAACTATTGAAAGGGTAAAACTATAACTTTAGAAGAAATTTCAAATTGACTTTATGGGTCATTACAAAGAGGTTGTCGTAATTATCAGAAGGGCTATAGGATTGAAAGGCAAATCTGATACCATATAAAGAATAAGTATGAGAAACTTTTAAGAAAATAAGAGTAGATGGTTATTTTACCGTATTATATTGTATTTATAGATTTTGTGCATATTGACATAACTATAAGAATCCTATTCTAATACCTATTGTAAAGTAAGAGTAATGCTTTGTTACAAAGAAAGAGTTACGACAATTGAATTTAAAACTAACTACAATACTTGAATTCAAATAGGTGGACTCTAATACGCTGAGAAGCCATCATTCTCAGAAATTGAGAACTATGGCGGCGACAATGAATATCATATGATATTGTTTTAGTACTTACCATATATACTTGCTCCTTCCAGGATAATCATTTTCATTTTCTTCAATTTTTCGCTCATATTCTAATGTATCTCAATTTTTACCATTTTCATGTATTTTAGTAATATAAACTTCATATTTTTTATTAATTTATTATTTTGTATTTTAAAGTTTTGAATGTTTCGTCATTGAGATACATGAATCATTACTTGTGAGTTACATGCATTGATCGATTTTAAAGATCGAAATACATTATTTTCTACTTTGAATTAAAGGTGTAACTTATTTCCTTATATAATTTTCGTATTCGATTTCAAAGATCGATGTACTGCCTCAACAATATTGTGATTTTCACTACTTTCATGTATCTGAGTATTGTAAACGCCACCTTCTTCATCAATTTATCTTAAAGTTTTGAATATATGGTCATTGAGATACATGTATCATTACTCGCGAGATACATGTATCCATCGATTTTAAAAGTCGAGATACACAATTTATTACTTTAAATTAGAGGGTATAACTTGTTTCCTTCTATAATTTTCATATTCAATTTTAGAGATTCATCTACCCGAATACCTTAACACCAAATCACTATTAAGCGTTAAATCATTTATTTTCCGATAAAGATTTGAATTAGATTTAAGTATCTTAAGTTTGAATTTCCTTCATAGTTGGTGACTATATGGAAGGGTTTTTTCTTGAACTTTAAATGCAGAAAGAATGTGGTTGGTAGTACGTAGCTAGTAACACACAACAAAATTAGATTCCATATTAAAACTGATAATCAAGAAATGTTAGATGTGTTGAAGTGAAGTTAAAGTTAGTAAAAAAAAAAAGAAGATGAAGTATACAATTTCGAAATTACTAATGTTTATGATTTAGGCTTCATATTAAAACTGATAATAGTTTATACAAAATGATCCCCTAAATCCGTTTTATTTGTTAATACTTAATACCTCATCATTTACTCCTCTAATTGAGGAATTAAGTTACAAAATTTGATTCAAATCAAATAAATCATGTATCTCGTCCTTTTAAAGCTTAACCATGTTATCCAACTTCAAAAAAAAAAGTAAAAAAAAATTAGGCCAAAATTGACCTCTGTAAATGATAAATTACATTCTATCCCTTATAATTATCAATATTTACAAAGATCCCTTATTTTGTAAGAGATCCCGGATTTACTTTATAAAACAGAAATAAATGATACTTAAATATAAATAAAAATATAAAATGATGATTTTTTTATATTATTATCAAGCATTATGAATTTTTAGTACAATTTAAATTTAAAACAGTAAAATATTATATGCGCTCAATACTTTATAAACTTTTATATTATATTTTACAATTTGATAAAATGTTATTTGTTTTATTGCAAAATATGTGAATTACGTAATTAAAAATATTCCAACTAATGCATTAATTAAAGTTTTAAAATATAACTAAAGCTGCCCAAAAGAACATAACTTTTCAGATGATTATGAAATGTGAAATAATCAATAAAAAACTACCGCCAATTATGTGTTTGTATTAGAAATTCGTACTACTTAATCATGGTTAAGTAATATGTACAACATCACTGAATTATAATTTGCATGTTGGGTTGTAAAACACTTGGAAATATTAAATTTAAAATATATTTCTTTGACTACATTAAATTTCATGTAAAACACATTAAAAAAGATACTCAATTCACAATTAAATTAGATAAGTAAATTTTTATATTAATTATAATGAAGATATAAATAGTGATACTTAATAACAGATGTAGGACATCACTGATACCACATATACTATTATTGATACCTTAATATTTTACGAAATATAAGTAAAAATAGAAAAATTAAAACAAAAAAATCATTCTATCATGAGCACCAAAAAATATACTTAATAAAATTAATGAACACATACGAACAAATGTATCAAAAAATCATGGATAAGATTAAAAAAGATACTTAATACAATTCATCTTTATACTAAAAATATAAATAAACAGGTTAACATGATACTTATTAAAATCTAATTTAAAACGATATATATAAACGAACTATTAAATTAAATATATTTTTTTGATACAAAAGATACTAATTCACAAATTTAACTTAGATACCTAAATTTTTTACACTTAATACTAGATTTGTTTACCTTAATATATACGAAAAATAAGTAAAAAAAGAAAACAAAGAATCATTCTATCACGTGATACTAACAAAATACTATGAATCTATATATAACGAAAAAAAAAACTTAGTGGGAAAAAAAAATTAGGAGAAGTTTTGGGGGCGGAGCGGAAGGAAAATCTTGGTAAGTAATTTTGGAATTGGAAAGGTGATTTTTTGGAGACGGAGTCATGCATTGGGAAGGTAATTCTAATTACCTTGGTAAGGTTTAAAATTATTGCCTTTTTCATATTTTAATGTATAAAATTTAATAGTATCATTTGGGATTAAAAAAAAAAGAAATTTTTGGTTAATTTAATACATCAGTAGGGAATTAATAAAATTAATAAATTAAAAGTCGTGTATTTTAAGTAATTTTCCAAAAAAAAAAAAAAAAGGACTCACTTATGTTTACTTTTAAAAATTTGGTTAATCTATATTATTTTCGTTTGAAAAAAAAACTCATTTCATTATACATTAACTCAAAACCCATTTGATTATGCAAAATCATATTGTCCATGCGGCGAAGATGATTCCACCACGTCATTAGTATAAATATTTTTTTAAATCAGCCAAATTTCTAAAATCTATTTGATTTTTTTAAAAAAAAAATAAAAAAATAAACAGCCAACTTAGAAATCACACTAAAATTACGGTTAACACTACACCTAACTTTTGAATATTGGGGTTATGTATGTTTGTATTTGTATTTGTTGTATTAATTTATTTCTATTATTTTTTTAGAAAAAATATTTTTATTATTCAAATATTTTCTAGTCACAATGTATATGAAATTTGATATAATTTGGGTGTAATTATAAGAGTGTAATAACACCCAATTACACTAAATCTTAATTATATCGTAACATCCCAAAAAGCCTACATAAATTCCAAAAAAAATCGAAGTATTACCTAAGATTCTAAATTAAACACAAACATTTTTGTTTTATAGCTAGTAGTCAAAATAAAACCAAAATTTTAGTACTAGCCACACTCGGAAAGTCAATTCCTATATTACCAAGGATTATTTGAGGGAGAAAAAAAAATAAGGAAATTTATCCTAGTAGTACTCAAACAAGGATTTAACAGTATATGAGGATTATAAATACAACAAAAACCCTCCACAAATTATAATTATAGCCTAGTAAATCTATTGTCCACAAAATTACCAAGAATGGGAAAGAAAAATGAAGAATGTGAAATATCAGATCCGTTATAGGCCATAGGACGCAACGTTGATTGTCCTAATCGTTTTGTTTTGCGTATGGTTTAATCCGTCTTTGGAGCAAAAAGGCGAAGAAATAAGAGAAAAATTTTGTATCGTGATTATTATCAACCTTTACTCCGGCCTCAACCCTCACCTCGACCTCAATTCGACTTTGGCTTAGAGCATTTCATGAGTATTAAGCGTAGTACTAGTGTCCCCTTAAAGAAACCTGAGATCGAGTCGAATAAGAGGATCAAGAAGCATAGGTTAAATAATGAATTGGATTTTCAGTCAAAATATCCTTTTTTGGCTGAAATAGGGATGTTGTCCATATGATGAAAAATTGGAGATTGAAGAATCAATAAGGATTTACGTTTACTATCGAAATTCAAAAATTAGATTAGAAAAAGTTAGGAAGATGTAAGCTTTTACATTTTCTTTCGGGCATACTTAATTTTAGCTACGAATAAACTTTCTTATTGTTTAATTAATAGAATATTTTATCCTTCTATTCATAAACTTCTTATTTTGATTAAGTTTATTTTGTTGAGTGACTTTTTAAATATATTTTGTGTTTGAGTTTTGGTCGAAATATACTGTTCTATTGTATTTAGAATGTTTACTGAAAATGCCACTATATTGAGAAAAACAAAATCACAAGACAACTACTACTACTGTACCTTAATCCAAACTCAAATTGTGGTCCGCTCTATTAAGAAAACCATAATAACAACTACGATGCCTTAATCCAAACTCAAAATATATGTCAAAAACACATTTAAACTATCTTTTTTTTTTGAGTTTCATACATAAACTATTGAGAGTTTGAGTTTATATTTAAACAATCAATTTTTAGTTTGAGAAACACATCTCAGTGGTGTATGTAATGCACTCTCTCTTTTATTTGAAAAAACCTTGACACTCACACTGATGTGTGTTTCTCAAACTAAAAAGTGATAGTTTAGGTATGAAACTCATACTCTCAATTGTTTAGGTATGAAACTAAAAAAAAAGTAAATAGTTTAAGTGTGTTTTTTGACACTTATCTCTTAAAATTTAACAATCAATGCTCAAATGACATTGAATAGGAATTTTCAGTATAACTGGCCTTTACAGTTTTTTCAAAGTTGAGGTCAATGAACGAAACATTATTAAAAAGAGAGATTCACTTAATTTGTAACAACAAATGTGTTGATCGAAACAAGAGATATCAAATACAAATAGAAACAATTTTAGTGAAATTACGCCTAATTTTATATTTGTATTAGGTGAAAAAGTTGAAAGGAAGTAGTTTAACACTTTAGGAAACATGTTAAAGGAAAAAGATTCAATTCAAGACGTATATTTAATTTATATAAACACCGCAGAATAATATACACGTATATTGGTGTAACGAAATCAAACATTATGCGATCTCCTTTCCTTATGCAATTATCAACAAACAATTTTGGTCCATATCCCATATAAGGTTTGAATTATAGAAGAACTTTATCTTTAAGTTTCATGATCTTTGTCTTTCATCCTTTTATAAATTATGTCAATTTATTTTATTTTTAGTTCAATCTAAATTTTTTTGTGTTAATTTCAAATCACATAACAAAAAAAATAACCAATTAAGGCTCTTGACGACTTTTGATATGTACACACCATATAAAAAAAAGATATATCTCTCCAATCAGAAATGAGAAGGACTCCCCCCGGTGACAGGAAGCATGCAGGTCCGCCCCCCACAAATGCCGCAGAGGCGCGCGAACCGAGCGACAAAGAGGCTATATTTAAAACGAGTACCGATCCGGAGAACAGTATCTTCATGTGTGTTCTAGCGCTGCGTTCCCGTGAGGAGGGCCCGGGGGAGCTAGGACTTGTTTAACCGTGAAAATATAATTAGTATAGGTTCTCTTGCGTGGTTATCCGCCCGCATTTTTTAAAGTAGATATTGCAACAAAATGGTTTAAAAAATAAAAGAAACAAAATATAAAGTGAACTAGAATTAAAATAAGGAAGTTTACCTGACAATTGAATGGCCAAAATATTCGAATAAATTAACAGTTATTCGAAGCTAAAATACGTAGGAAAGAAAATGTAAAGCTCAGGTTAGATATGACATTCTTGCAACTTTCATATTCAAATTTCTCTTCAAACGTTTAAATTTTGTCGTAATTTAAATTTGATCTTGAATCTTCTGATGTCATCTTATGGGACAACATCCCTATTTCAGCCAAAAAGGATATTTTTTGACTGAAATCCAATCACATTATTAAAATCGACTAACTTCTTATCCTCGTATTCAGACAGTCAATTGAACAGGTTTCCACTGAAGATATAAATTCTAAGGTGGATCAACATCTCAGCTACGTGCTGTCCAAGGTACGTCGATATAATGCAATGCCGTAGCTACAGAGGGCAAAAAAGTCAAGAGGGGAAGATATAGTTGAGGATTTCCTGGCCCCGGTCGGACAAAGGTAAGGATAAGCGTTGAAGGGCGTGAGAGATGACAATATGGTTGATGAAGCAAGACCAGAACTCCGAAAAAAACGAACAAGAGGATATTTCTACTTAACGCAAATTCTTCGCCTTACCTCCAAAGAACGGCCATTAGATCCAATGACGAGTCGATAATGATTTGCGACTTGATCACATGTTCCAATATGGATGAAGCAGGGTACTATGATATTTCTACATCATGGTTTTGATTCCCATTCTTGTTAAAAAAAAATATTTTGGACAGGCATGAGTAAGTCTGCTGATTTGTGGGGCTGTACCTTGAGAAAGACAGAAATATAGGAGGACCGACCGGCTGTCTAGACAGTCTCCCTATTTCTGGGCCAATAAAAATATTATCAGAAAAAAATTGATATTGTTATAAAGACCCAATAGTTGTATTATAGGGCAATAGTGTGATAATTATTGTGAGTAAGGTCGCTTTGGGATATGGATAGGAACTCCTACTTGGAGACCCAAGTTAGGTTTCTCCTATATCAAGGCATTTAAAGAAGGGAGGAAGGAAAGAAGATGTTTTCATTTTATTGTAAATAAAGATTTGAGAAAGAAAGATTTACGAATCCGAAAAATCACATTCGAAGGAGATAGCAAGTGAACGCAAAGAAGTCTTTTTAACTTCTCAGCACCTAGAAGAGGGGAAACGTTTGTTTTTGTTTCCTTTTGTAGGTATGATAGTGGATGTTAGAGCGACAACAGCGGAGAAACACGGTGAGATAGCCCAGCACACGATTGTTCTAGACGGAACGGAGGGACAAAGAAATAAAGGGTGGAAAGGAGAGGAGAACATAGTGCAAGATGCGTAGGAACGAGTGACAGAGGGATAGGATGCAAACGAAAAGAAAGAGGGAAGAGACAAGTCTTGCAAAGCAAGTAGAGTGTACGAATAAGGCGGTTGAGGTGTAACTCGTATCTGTATTTAATACGTATGAATTTTATCGTGTACATTTTGTTAGTTATAATAAATGGTGACATTGAAGATTATGTATGAACAAGACTTACTGGAGTGAAGTAACGGGGCGGCGGAGCTACGACATGTCTGCAGTAAGTATTTAAAAAGCCCTATCGCCTTTTTATATGAACCATGGATATAGTAGGTGGTGCTAGAGACACATCTCAAGATTGGGAAAGAGCAAGAATCCTTAAATGATTTAAGAATGAAATAGCACATTATCTAGTGAAAGGTATGTTTTCATCTTAATAATGAGGGATGTGATCTATTAAGTTAATCTATTAACTACTAATTTGATTAAAATTAAATCAATAATCTCAATTTTATGTGTAATTTAGGAAGTAATATACGGATCATAGAGTAATGATATAAAAGTGATACAATACAATTATGTGAAGGCTTGATGGTTGAAGGTTCAGTGTTGGAAGACGATAAATTTAAATTTATCGCACCAAACAGAATAGATGTGGATTTAAGTTTCAACGCACCAAGAAGGGTAAGACATTGGTGTTAAAGCTGATGCCACCAGATGAGAAGAATTGTGTTCAAGTTTCATCAATTAGACCTAAG
This sequence comes from Solanum habrochaites, assembly GCA_027704765.1. Taxonomy (NCBI): domain Eukaryota; kingdom Viridiplantae; phylum Streptophyta; class Magnoliopsida; order Solanales; family Solanaceae; genus Solanum; species Solanum habrochaites. The sequence goes on along the minus strand of JAKWJA010002499.1, from coordinate 51,837,625 downwards.
CCACTCTTATATGGATAGACATTGAATTTGAGTTCGTAATGAACCATATTGATGATATAATAATGAATAAAGAAAAACTAATATGTTTTTGATGAGAAGGATGAAATTACTGAATTTGCTCCATTACGTAAAGAATTGTGGTAGTAGTGTTATAATATGCTCTGTGAAAGAAGAAAGTGATTTAAAATGCACATATTAACTACTATGAAATGAGGTAAAAAGATATCATAATTGATTATACTCCACTGTTTGTGTTCCATTCATACTTTCGGGTTGGGTAGAAAAAAATTAGGTGGATATGAGATTTTTAATGTATCCTATAAGAAAATGATGCTTGACAAATAATGTTTTAAAATAAAATAAATAGGCGTTGTAGTTATCAATGGTATAGGTGAGCCAAATGTGAAAATAAGGAAATTTTTAATAAAATATGTGGATCAAAAATATTTGTAAACCTTTTACTATAGTTCAGATGTATTTTTAGATTTTGGATGAGAAGAACTATCAAATTAAATCAAACTCTTTGACATGCTTATTTATCAAATTGAAATTTATGAGTTTTTTCTAAATTCTTATATTATTACTATAGTGGTGGTGCGTCTATGCTTAGCAGGGGCTTAATCTGAAAATATATATTAATTTTATTTTTACTCATTCTAATTACCTCTCGTTTGATGAATTTTATGATCAAATTAGGTTTATGTTGTTTTACATTTTCAGCCAAATATAGGTTCAAAAACCAACCAAAACAATAGAATACGAGAATACATTGATTTATAAAAGAAATTATTTTTTTAAGATTTTTTGTTACAAGAATGAAACTATCTATGTTAATATATGGATACTGCACATACTCCCTCAACCTATGTCCAAAATCTCAAAATACACACTTATATTATATTAAGTCCGGACTACACTCGGAACGTATTGTAATAATAAATTTTACCCCTTTTGGCCTACGTGGGGGGGGGGGGGGGGGGGGGGGGGGGGGGGGGGGGGGAAAAAAAAAAAACCCCCCCCCCCCCCTCACCTCCCCCCCCCCACCCACTAATCTTGTGGATCCATGTGGTTGTGGTTGGACTTTTTTTTTTCAAGCTAGTGCCACGTAGGCTGAAAAGGGTAGAAAATTACTTATAAACTACGTATCGGGAAGGGTAATACGACCTTAATATAGTATAAGTGTGTCTCGAGATTTCGAGTATAGATTGAGGGGATACTGTGCATTTTCCCGTTAATATAAACACAAGGGTTTGTATTTTTTATGACCAAACTGCATGTAAGTTTACAAGAGAATAATTGGCATGCAGAACCCCTCCAAAACTAATTTGAACAATAAGCCATTTAATTCTTTGATTTGAATTGTAGAATTAGGGTTAGAAAAAGATGAAAAGTGTGGTGGTTGTGGGTCATAGGCAGTTTCATCACTTTACAGAACTTGGGATAAAAACACAAGTAATAAAAGGGATAATACACACAGTTATCCCTCAACCTATGTCCGAAAATCTTAGAGACACACCACTCCTAAATTTATTTATTAAATAATTCCTACCCTTTTTTGGCTACGTGACACTATTCTTACTTGGGTACAACGATGAGTGACTTTTTTTTTTCAATGTTAGTGTCTAGTAGTTTCAAAACGAGTAGTGAAAATGACTTCATAATATAAGTTTAGGGAGGAGTAATAGGAACCTAGTATAGTATAAGTGTGTCTCAGAGGATTTCGGGCATAGGTTGAGGGGTATTTGTGCATTTTCCTTATAAAATACATGTTTCGTCCCAACACATGTCAACATTAAAATAAATTCATCCCTCCAAAAAAATTAACTACAATCCCATGAAAGATAAAAAGTATTAACAAAATAGGATAAAGATTTTCCGAGCAAACCGTATAGAACACATTCTCCAAGAACTCTTCGTCTTCGATAAACCTGCTTTATCGAAATACATGCATTATTTTCAAATTCCGAGCAAACATGCATTCATCGATTTTAAAGATCGAAATACAATATTTTCTACTTTGAATTAAAGGTGATTCTAAAAAACTTTTATTTCCTCTATAATTTCGTATATGTGCGATTCAAAAAAGATCGATGTACTGCATTCAACAATATTGTGATTTTCACTACTTTCATGTATCTGGGTATTGTAAACGCCACCTTCTTCATCAATTTATCTTAAAGTTTTGAATATCTGGTCACAGAGATACATGTATCATTACTCGTGAGATACATGTACCCATCGATTTTAAAAGTCGAGATACACAATTTATTACTTTAAATTAGAGGATATAACTTGTTTCCTTCTATAATTTTCATATTCAATTTTTGAGATTCATCTACCCGAATACCTTAACACCAAATCACTATTAAGCGTTAAATCATTTATTTTCCGAAAAAGATTTGAATTAGATTTAAGTATCTTAAGTTGGAATTTCCTTCATAGTTGGTTACTATATTGAAGGGTTTTTTCTTGAACTTTAAATGCAGAAAGAATGTGGTTGGTAGTACGTAGCTAGTAACACACAACAAAATTAGATTCCATATTAAAACTGATAATATTTTAGTATTGAAAGTACAACAAAAAAGAAGAAGATGAAGTATACAATTTCGAAATTACTAATGTTTATGATTTAGGTTTCATATTAAAACTGATAATAGTTTATACAAAAGGATCCCCCTAAATCGTTTTATTTGTTATACTTACTACGCTCATATTTACTCCTCTAATTAAGGACTTTATTAAGTTACAAAAATTTGATCAAATCAAATAAAATAATGTATCTCGTCCTTTTAAAGCTTAACCAGTGTCATCCAACTTAAAAAAAAAAAAGCCTAAAAATGTTATACGTTAAAAATTGGATTTAATCTATATATTTTCGTTGAAAAAAACCCATTTGATATACATTAACTCAAAACCCGGTGTTTGATTATTGCAAAAATCATATTGTCCATGCGGCGAAGATGATTCCACAAGGTCATGAGTAAAATGATTTTTTACATCAGCCAAATTTCTAAAATCTATTTGATTTTTTTTTTTTAAAATAAAAAAAATAAACAGCCAACTTAGAAATCACACTAAAATTACGGGTTAAACACTACACCTAACTTTTCCAAGTTGACGGAGCGGGGGGGGAGGGAGGGGGGGAGGGGGAGGGGGGAGAGGAAGGGGAGGGCGAGGAGGGGGGGGAGAAAATAGAGGGTGAGGCGGCAAAGGAGGGGCGAGGCACAAGGGAGAGGAAAGGGGAGAGAAGGGGGGGGGCAAGGAGAAGGAGGGAAGACACCCAAGGACACGAACGCGGGAAGGAGAGCGGAACAGCCAAAAACGCCGACAGAAAGGCAAAAAAAGCGAAGGAAGTAGGTAAAGTTATTACCTAAGATCATAAATTAAACACAAACATTGTTTTGATTTTATTAGCTAGTAGTCCAAAATTAAAACCAAAATTTTAGTTACTCTAGCCACACTCGGAAAAGTTCAATTCCTTATATTACCCCGGATTATTTGAGGGAGAAAAAAAAATAAGGAAATTTATCCTAGTAGTACTCAAACAAGGATTTAACAGTATATGAGGATTATAAATACAACAAAAACCCTGCACAAATTGTAATTATAGCCTAGTAAATCTATTGTCCACAAAATTACCAAGAATGGGAAAGAAAAATGAAGAATGTGAAATATCAATCCGTCTAGCCATAGTAGGCAACGTTGATTGTCCTAATCGTTTTGATTATTGGTTTAATCCGTTCTTTGGATGCAAAAGGCGAAGAAATAAGAGAAATATATTGTATCGTGATTATTATCAACCTTTACTCCGGCCTCAACCCTCACCTCGACCTCAATTCGACTTTGGCTTAGAGCATTTCATGAGTATTAAGCGTAGTACTAGTGTCCCCTTAAAGAAACCTGAGATCGAGTCGAATAAGAGGATCAAGAAGCATAGGTTAAATAATGAATTGGATTTTCAGTCAAAATATCCTTTTTTGCTGATGAATGAAAATAGGGATGTGTGTCCCATGTAGATGAAAAATTGGGAGATTTGTAAGGATAATCGACGAAGAAGGTAAGGACTTTGAACGTTTTGACGCAACATCGAAATTCAAAAATTAGATTAGAAAAACGGTTAGGGAAAAGATTGTACACTTTTACATTTTCTTTCGGGCATACTTAATTTTAGCTACGAATAAACTTTCTTATTGTTTAATTAATAGAATATTTTATCCTTCTATTCATAAACTTCTTATTTTGATTAAGTTTATTTTGTTGAGTGAATTTAAATATATTGTGTGTTTGATTTGTGGTTCGACAATTATTGTTCTATTGTATTTAGAATGTTTACTGGAAAAATGCCACTATATTGAGAAAAACAAAATCACAAGACAACTACTACTACTGTACCTTAATCCAAACTCAAATTGTGGTCCGCTCTATTAAGAAAACCATAATAACAACTACGATGCCTTAATCCAAACTCAAAATTATTATGTCAAACACATTTAAATGTAATGATCAAGCTAGGTCTTTGCGAACTAGGGACTATTTTGGCTCTTTCCGAAAAATCAAAGAGGGTATTTTAAACTATTTGATAATAGGAGTACTTAGTTTTTTTGGGGGGAATACATATAATCTATATTATAATTAATATACTTGGAATAGTAATTGGGTCAATTAATTTTTTTAATTAACCCTTACCATTTGATTATTAAGTACAAAAAAGATTTAGGTAGGGTTATTTTAGAAGCAAGAGAAAAATAAAAAAGTTAGAAGTACCTGGAGGCGAAGAGGGACCAAACGGCCACGACGCCATTGAATCCAGGTTAAACTTATCCAAATTAATTAATGGTTATATATAAATTTGTATGGTGCACTGGTATTAAATAAACAAAAATAAGATGTTAGAGATGATTAATTGTAGGTAGTTACTAATGATATTTTATTAAATTTAAAGGACATAGGTGATTGGGCTTAATATTGACCAATGATTAATTAATCATTGGAACATGAATTTCTCATGCAATTTATATGCATTACATTCTTTAAAAAGTAAGTTACTTTGATAGTATCCAGTTGAAGAAAAGGAAAAAAAACGTTTCTCGGAATTACTGTATTTCTTGATTTGCTAATTAATTCTTAATTGTATTTATTTTATTAAATTATGATACTAGTTTTTGAATATTGAGATCGAAATTATTATTAGGTGATATTATATGATTTAACATTGAATTTAGGGTAGTTGGAGAGGTTAAAGATAAGTTCTTGGCTGAAATTTAGCAAGTACGATAATTTTGGCATACAAATAGATCAAGATTTGGGCTTTATTAGAAGTATAGTGAACTTGTTTTGGGTCTATGATAGGCACATAATAATATGAATGTTACCAAACCGCTTACTATGAATATTGCATCATGGTTAGACGGAAACATTACGAAACTTGCCAAAAAGGAAGGAACTATCTTTGTAAAGATCGTGACAACGAATTCGACACTTGAGGTATGTTAAACTTTTTAGATTGTTTATTAAGACGTTTTCCTAATTAAAGAAAAACATGAAATAGACAATGGGTAAGGGCGCGACCCAATATGGGGGATCTTGATCAATGGTGTGACGAGCATTGGTACGAGTCCCGGTGTTATTAAGGGAAAGTTACTTACTATAGAATGTGGAGTGAAAATTGACAATGCCAAAACATATGGGCCATTAACTGATGTTGTTATTGTTTATGACTTGAATCCTTTGTTATTGTGTTTCTTTTTTTACACCTGTTATAGTTGTGATTATTGAGGTGGTTATGTATTATGTCTTAGTGATTGATTGAGATGCACATCATCCCCTATATGAAATAATTGTACACATGCGTAGATATGAGACTGAGTAATAAGTAGGCACGTGGAGATCGTCCGTGTGGGGGATGGTGAGATGTTAAGATTGTAAATTTGGAAACGGGGAGGGGGGGGACCGTCCTGATGCGAAAAATGTTTGATTATTTTGATAGTGTGGTTGTGAGATCGTCCGCACAGAACACGTGGAGATCGTTCCGTGTCGGGTATCGGATCCTCGCGAGGTCCCCTATGGGTCATGAGCTCTCGATGGGTATTTCCAGGGCGAGTATCCATGTATATTACGGTTTGAGTGAGTACTGTATTCTGAAACGATTTTTACATGGTATTCATAGTGCCTTGCATTTCACACCCTCAAATTTTTGCTGATTATGTGTTTTGTTTGGTGTTTGGAACGCTTGATGTTGTTTCTCTTATTGATGAACTTACCTAGTGAGTGAATCTCTCTATACTTATATAATTTAAGAATTTTTTTTAACTATAAACTTCCCGTCAATACTTCTTCGTGTCGTCAATGAGCACATACTAGAGTACACATGATTTCGACTCATACACATTGTTGCACTCTTTGTGGTGCAGATTCGATTATGAGTAGGAGCACCATCTCGAAAGAGCAGTGTGAGTCAGAGTTGGAGTGTCTGAGTTGTGGTGAGCTGACTTGGCTGTTCTGTGGGCCCACACCTCCTATTATCTTTACGTATTCTGTTTAGTCAGTAGTCAGACAGGGATATCCCTTATGTTCGATTGTCATTGTAGTTTAGAACATGCATCGTATTCTAGAAGTAATAATGATGCACACCAATTCTTGGGTAGTATTTGGGTTTTTTTCGTTTTCCGCATCATACTCATAAGGAACTCAATATTGAAGATTTATCTTATTGTTTTTTTTTTCCAAATAATGGAGGAGAGAAGGGTGGAGAGAAAAGATGGGGGGTGAGGGCCAGGACAATGTATGCCCCCACCCATTACATATTGGTTGGGAATTAGGTTGCCATCACGGACTCGTGGACAAATTTGATCAGAGCCCTAGGTTCATCGGTCTCAAGGGTTACAAGAGCAATTCTAGTAGAGTCTTGCGGATCGGTATTGAAGAAGATGGTCCATACCTATCTTAGAGAGGCTATAGGAATATTTAGGAAATATTCTGTTCTTTTGATTCTTTAGATTATCGAAATTGCCAGGATGCACACTTGCCTTGTAGAAATTCTAATCTTGATATCTCATCTCTCTCAGATGGCGAGGGAATCGTTAACATCGGCCATCAAAGTGGTGGTCAGGATCCTATTTTGCGCCTGCTTCTGGGAACCACTATACGATTAGAGGTAGGGATAGGGGACGAGTTCCGAGGTCGGGGGTAGGGGCCGGATTGCAGCACATGTGGATGGTCAAGTACCAATAGCTACCCAGGGTCGTGATAGGACGTACCTCCTGATGACAGAGTTATTAATGGGGATATGCAGATCGTGTGTCGAGGGGATGGGCCAGCTCAGGCTTATACACGGACATGACTATTGCCCTTGTGCTTTGAAGATACCTTGGCTAGTATGTTAGGAATACAGGGGGATGACCCATGCAGGAGCTTTGCTGGTCATTCTGGAGGGCTCAAATTACCCGTGTTGGAGGGTCAATTCAAGACCGATAGTTGCTCAAGATTATCCAGACTCCCAGGACTCAGCAGCTGCCGCTGTAAGCTTCCAGTTTGGATAGTATCAGGGTTCTTCAGCTTCGATTCCAGGGGGCTGACACAACCTCCAGCTATGGTGGTGCACAGCAATTGAGAGGTTGGTTCTCATTCAGTTAGAGGTGGTTCTCCTTCTGGTCGATGGGCTGGGTGGCCGGGTGGTGTCGTGGAGGTTCAACAATTGATGGTAGGTCGTTCTCACTGTTAGGCGTTTCCGGTAGCCAGAAGGCTTGAAGACTCAGATGCTGTTATCACAGGTATTATTCCGGTTGTCATCGACCAGATACTGTATTGATTTGATCCAGGCTCTACTTATTCTTATGTGTCACCTATTTTCCTCTAGTCTAGATATATTGTGTGAGTTCTTGGAGTTGTCGATATGTGTTTCTACTCTTGTGGGGGATTGTGTAGATCGGGTGTATCAATTATGTCTGTTACTTGATGGGTGTTATGGACACTCATGCAGATTAAAGGTCTTAGATATGATCAGATTTGATGACTGTGATTTCTTGGTATGAATTTGGTTATCTTCTTAACCAATTTTAAATGGTAATGCCAAGACATCACTTTAAGCATGCCTGGAATGCCATAGTAGAATGAGAGGGGCTCTCTTAGTCACCCGGTCTAAGGGTGTGAATTTCATTCCTTAAGGTCGTCGGTTGGTTGTCCACAGGGAGGGAGTTGGACTTACTTTGCTCACATTCGATATCTAGTATTGGAGACTCCTATTTGCTTGTGTCTATTCCAGTAGTGAGTGAATTTTTAGAAGTATTGCGACCGATTTCAGGTCTTCCACCAGATCGTGGATATGGATTTTTGTATTGATATGGAGCAAGGCACTCGGCTTATTTCCATTCCTTCTTATCGTTATGAAACTGGCTGAATTGAAAGGTTTGAAGGATCAGTTCAGGATTTGTTGAGCAAAGGTTTATTAGCCGAGTGTCTCTCCTTGGGTGCTCCAGTGTTAGTTGTGAAAGGAAGAAAATATGGATCTAGGCGTATGTGTATTGACTATCGCAGTTGAACAAGGTGGACCATCAGAAAATAAGTACCCGATACCTCGTATTGATGACTTATTTGAATCAGTTGCAGGAGTTGCTTCAGTTTTCTCCAGATGATTTGAGATTCTGGCTATATCAGTGAAAGGTTAGGGGGAGGATATCCCTAAGAAGCTTTCGAAAACAAGTTTGGCCATTACGAGTTTTTGGTGATGTCTGTGGATTGACTAATGCCCCTGCAGCTTTTATGACTTGAGAATGGGTGTTCAGACCGTATTTGGATTCCTTTGTTATTGTCTTCATAGATGATTATATTCGATATACTAACATATAGGAGGAACATGAACATCATCTTGAGGATCGTTGCTTGGATTCTAAAGGAGGAAGAAGAAGAATCTTTATGCAAAGTTTTCACAGTAGTGAGTTTAGGCTTAGTTCGGTAGCCATTCTTGGGACATGTAGTTTAGTGTCCACATGAGGGTATCATGGTGGGACCTAAGAAGATTGAGGCAGGTAGACCCCCGCACCCTTGGGTTAGACCTGCTTCAGTTGAAATGAGATCGAGTGCTGCGGGAGTATTGTTTCTTGGGGACTTGCAGCGTTGGATCTTATCGACTGTTTATGTGAAGGTTCTCATCACATTGAATCTCCATTAACTAGATTGAAACAGAAGGAGGGTGACTTTTCAGGGGTCTGACGAAGTGAGGTTAGTTTCCAAACAGCTCAAAGACTTTATTGACTACTCACTCCATTTTTGTACCCTACCCGTGGAGGTAGAGGGTTTGTTGTATATTGTGATGCTTCTCGGATTGGTCTGGTTGTGTTGTATCTATCAATGAAGAAGGGAAAAGTGATGGTTTATGCTTCGAGACAGTTGAGTTCATGAGATGAAAAAAATCAAATTTTATCCTATTAATGGATTTAGAGTGGCGGGTTTTGTGTGTTTGCATTAAAATTTGGAGGCATTTATTCTTTATGGGTAGTGTGCATGTGAGTGTTCCGGATCATCGTAGCCTCCGAATATATATTAAATCAGAGAGATCTGAATTTGAAGATAGGCGGAGATGGTTGGAGTTTCTCAAGGACTCTATGACCGTGACTATACTTTACATTACAGGCAAGGCAAATGTTGTTGCAGGATGCCTGAGTCGAAAGGCGGGGTATGTAGGGGTAGTCTCAGCCATGTTTACAGGCGACGAGCGTCCTATATAGGGATGTCTAATCCTGGCCAATAAGCTTTGTTGAGACTTGGATATTCAGAATCTGGTAAGGGGTTGGCATATATGGAGGCTAGGTCATCCCTTGTGGAGCAGATTCTGGCACTCAAACATTTTGATGATGGTGAGTTATGTAAGATTAGGGGGACAACCAAAAAAAGGTGTTAATTTGTTAAAAGGAGAGCCAAGGCTGCAATTCTTGATAGTGGAGGGAAGTTTTGAGGATAAGGGTAGTATATGGTTCCTCGTACAGGTGATTGACTAGATTGATTCATGGAAGAAGTTCATAGTTCGAGGGGTAAGGGGTACTCTATTCATCCGGGGGGATAACTAAAAGTATCGGACTTGAAGCAAGCAACATTATTGGTGGTGTCGTATGAAGAGGGACATAGTAGATTTTGTTATCCCAAGTGTCTGAATGTAAGCAAGTGAAGTATGAAACACCAAAAGCCTGGAGTGTGATGTGACACAGAGGATTTGCTATACCTGATTGGAAAGTGGTTGCGTATTGCTATGGACTTTGCGGTAAGGAGCGGGAGGATGGTTAGGATTGACATGTACTTGGGATAAGTTTGATTGTATATGGGTGTCATTGTGAAATCGAATGACTAAGTCTGCACACTTTGTACCAGTTTTTAAGACGGACCTATAATTCAGAGAAGTTAGCCAAAATCTATAATCGAGAAATAGTTGTTTGCATGGGTTGCTATTTCTATATTTCAGATTGTTCGGCACTCAATTTTACATCTAATTTCTTGGCGGGCATGCATGAAGAGTTGGGCACTCTGGTGGGGTGGATTTTAGTACAACCATGCACCCTCAGAATGATGGTCAGTCTCAGAGGACTATTCAAGTTCTTGAGGACATGTTGGGGCGTTTTGTGTGATTACTTGGGGTCAATGGGATCAGTTTTGCCATTAGAGGAAGTTTGCCATACAATAATAGCTACCTTTCGAGATTGAGATGGCACATTTGAGGCTTTGGATGGTAGGAGATGTCGATCGCCAATGGTTGGTTTGACGCATTTGAGGTTATTAGACAGTGGGGTACATTGGTGAGTGAGTCAAAAGTCCTTGGGCCAAGGTCAAGGTGATCCATAAGAAGGAGATGTCGAAGTATGAAGAGAGCAGAGCAGGACAAAAGAGTTTACGACAGATAGAAGGTTCGTGATTTGGAGAGTTTATGGTTGGAGAGAGGGGTTCTTATTAAGGTTTCACCCAGAAGGGTATGTGATGAATTTGGAAAGAAGGGCAAGTGAGTCCAAAGGTACATTTGGTCCTTTCGAGATTGTGGAGCGTTTATTGGTCACGGTGGCATATTCAGTTGGCTTTGGCCACCTGGGTGTCTGGTGTCACATCCGATTTCATATTTCAATGCTTAAGAAGTATCATCAGGGTGGTGATTCATGGTGATTTCAATGGGATTCAGTTGTTATGTAGATCAGGAATTTGACTTTTGAGGAAGATCCGATCACCATTTTGGATAGGAAAATCGGAGGAAGTAAGGCCCAAGGAAGATTGCTTAAGAAAGGTTCAGTGGAAGAATCGCAGTGGAGGAGGCTACATGGGAGACAGAGTCAGACTGAGGAGTAAAATCCTTACTTTGTGAGAGTTCAGGTTAGATCTTTTTTTCCCGTTCGAGGACGAACTTCCTTTAAGTGTAGGTGATGTAACAAACACGCTAGGTCGTTTTGAAACAGGACTAGTTGGGCTCTTTCGAAAAATTCAAAGAGGTTATTTGTTTATTTTAAACATTTGATAACTAGGAGTACTTAGTGTTGGATAATAGATCTATATATAATTAATATCTTGGAATAGTAATTGGGTCAAAAGTCATATATTTTTTTAATAACCCTACATTGACTATATAATTAAAAAAAGATAGTTTTAAAAGGGTTATTTTAGAAGAAAGATAAAAAAAAATAAATGTTAGAATAGGAAATACCTGGAGGCGAGAGGGGACAAACGACCCACGACGAACCATTGAATTCCAGGTGGTAAATTATTCAAAAGTAATTAATGTTATATATAATTGTATCATGCACTGGTTAGTAATATAACACAAAGAAGATTGTTAGAGATGATTTATGGAGGAATAGTTACAGTCATGCTATTTTTATTAAATGCACAAGTTGGAACATAGGGTTGATGGGATTAATGATGACCAATGATTACGGCTTAATCCTTGGAAACATTGATTTAGCATTGATTTATATGCATAATTCTTTAAAATGTAAGATACTTGGCCAGAGTATCCATTTAAGAAAAAGGAAAAAAAAAAAACGTGTTATCGGCCTTCTGATTTCTGATTTTCTTAATTAATTCTTAATTGTATTTATTTATTAAATTATTATACCTAGTTTTGATAATTGAGATAGATATTAATTATTAGGTGTATATTATATGATTTAACATTGAATTTTAGGGTATGGTATTTGGAGAGGTCAAAAATAAGTTCTTGGCTGAACTTGAAGTCTGAAATTTGCAAATACGATAATTTTGGCATACAAATTATATTCAAGATTGGAGCTTGATTAGAAAGGATGAGTGTGACTTTTTTGGGTCTCTATGATAGGCAAATAACACATATGAATTTATACACAAACTCGCTTACTTATGAATATTGCTCATGGTAGATGTGAACAATTACGAAAATTTTGCAAAAAGGGAAGAACTATCTTGAAGAAATTCGTGACACGAATTCGGACACTGAGGTATGTTAAGACTTTTTAGACTATTGAAGGACGTTTTCCTAACTAAATAAAAAAAAAATGAAATAGACAATGTGTACTAAGGGCAAAATATGGGGGATCTCGTATCAATGGTTGTGACGGGTAGTGGTACGAGTTACCGGTGTTATAAAAGGGAAAGTTACTATATAAATGTGGATTGAAAATTGAAAATACCAAAGCATATGGAATTAGCTGATGTATTATGACTTGAAATTCCTTGTGTGATTGTGTTTTTCTTTGTTACCACCCATATAGTTGGATTATTGGGCGGATTGGTTATTGTATTATTGTTTTATTGATTGATTGAGATGCATCATCATCCCTATATTTTGAAATATATTGTTGCACATGCATAGACATGAGACTGAGTATAAGTTGGGGCACGTTGAGATAGTCCGTGCTGGGATGGTGAGATGTTAAGATTGTAATTGGGGAACGTGGAGACATCCGATTGCAAAAATTATTTGATATTATGATAGTGCGTTGAGATCGTCCGCACAGGACACGGTGGAGATTGTCCTTGATATCTTTGTCGTATATGACCTCGCGTGTCCAGCATGGGTCATGAGCTCTCGAGTATTTTTGAGGAGGTATCCATGTATATCCGGTTGAGTGAGTACTGGTTTATTTGAAATGATTCATCACATGATATTCATATTGCATTGCATTCATCACATCATTTATTTTGATGATTATATGTTTTGTGGGTTTGGAAAGTTACTTGAGGTTTGATTACTTATTGAAATGAACTGAAAATAGTGAGTTGAATATACAGTATACTATATAATTTAGAATTAATTTTTTTTATATAAACTCCAGTCACTACTCTTCGTTGTCGGTCAAATGAGGGGACATACTGAGTTACATGGGTTTGTATCATACTACCCCGTTCACTCTTATGGTGCAGATTCGATTTCGAGTAGGAGGCACATCTCGAGGAGGCAGTTTGATATGCGTTTGGAGGTCTGGAGTGTGGTGATTGACTCGCTGTTCCGTGTCCACACCTCCCTCATCTTTAGTTTTTTTTTTGTTATTCAGTATTCAGCCGGGATATCCCACCCCCTCATAACATTTTAGAAGTCTTGGACGTATGACACCAATTCTGGATAGTATTTTTTCGTTTCTGATTCGTATTATAAGGAGCTAATATTGAAGATTTGACGTATTGTTTTTTTTCCCACGTCATAGTAGTTAAGTTGGTTAAAAATGTTGGTTGGCTTACCTATTGGTTGGGAATATAGGGCCATCACGACTAGTGATTTGGGTCGTGGGTCGTGCATTTAAACTAGTTTTTTTTGAGTTTCATATATAAATTTATTGAGAGTTTGAGTTTATATTTAAACTATCACTTTGTAGTTGAGAAAAAACACATTCTCCAATGGTGGTGTAAGGCACTCTCTCTTTATTTGAAAAAACCTTTGACACTCACATTGACGGTGTGCTTTCTCAAACTAAAAAGTGATAGTTAGGGATTGAAACACTCATACTCTCAATTGTTTAGGTATGAAACTCAAAAAAAGTAAATAGTTTAAGTGTGTTTTTTGTCACTTATCTCTTAAAATTTTAACAATCAATGCTCAAATGACTTTGAATAGGAATTTTCAGTATAACTGGCCTTTACAGTTTTCAAGTTGTATATCATGAAGAACAATATAAAAAGAGAGATTCACATAATTTCTAACAACAAATGTATTGATCGAAACAAGTGATATCAAATACAAATAGAAACAATTTAATGAAAAATTACGCCTAATTTATATTTGTAGTAGGTGTGAAAAGAAAAATTGCAAAGGAAGTAGTTTTTTAACACTGAGGAAACATGTGTGTAAAGGAAAAAAGTTTCAATCCAAGACGTATATTTAATTTATATAAACACCGTAGAATAATATACACATATATAACAATAAAAAAATAGTTATAATTAGTCATAGGTTTCTTGCGTGGCTTATTGCCGCTTTTTTAAAATAGATATGCAACTAATGTTTTTAAAATAAAAGAAACAAAATATAAACTTAATTAAAATAAGAAGTTTATAAATTGAAGGACAACATATTCGAAGAATTAACAGTTTATTCGAAGCTAAAATATGTAGGAAAAAAGAAAATGTAAAAAGCTTCAAGAAGGACAGCGTGCCTAAACTTTTCCTATTAAAATTTTGCGACTCACAATTTTGAAATCTGGTGAAAATTTAAATTTTGATCGTGAATCTTCTACTTTTCATTGTATGGACAAACATTCCCTATTTTAGCCAAAAAGGATTATTTTGACTGAAAAAAATCCAATTCATTATTTAAATCGAAGCTTCTTCATCTCTTATTCGACTCAAGTTCAGGTTTTTTAAGTGGACAACACTTACTACGCTTAATAGTCAATAATCTCTAAGGGGGGGGGGGGGGGGGGCCCCCCCCCGAAGTCAAATTGAGGTCGAGGTATAGGTTAGGCTGGAAGTAAAGTTAAGTTGGAGGAAAGATCTAAATAAAAATATTCTCTTATTTCTTTGCCTTTGACCGCCAAAGAACGGATTAATCCAATAGTCGCAAACATTTGTTTTGATGACATGTTGCCAATTATGGCTTGATGGACTGATATTTCACATTCATGGTTTTTCTTTCCCATTCTTGTTAAAAAAATATTTTTTGGACAGGCCTGAGTAAGTCTGCTAATTTGTGGGGCTTGAGAAATAAAGGTAGGACCGACTCGTGCGCTAATAAAAATTTATCAAAAAAATTGATATTTTTATAAACATATTTGTATTATAGTGAATGTCTAATTATTGTAAAGTCCTTTTTAGGATATGACTAGGAATCCTACTTGGAGTCCAAGTTAGGTTTCTCCTACAAAAAAAAGAAGAGGTTTTCCTTCATTGTAAATAAGATTTATGAATCCTTAAAATACTTCAAGATGAATAAGAAGTCTTTTCTCTTCTCCCTACTTTTTTTTCTTCTTGTTTATATAGTTTCATAACACGTTATCAGCACGATTGTTCTATTCTCAAAGAAAAGATTTAGAAGATGAGTGAAAAGTATGCAAAAGAGATCTTGCATAAGTTATGCAATAAGGGTCTCCGTGATCTGTAAGGGTATGAATTTATCTTTAATTTGTTGGATATAAATATTTAGGTGACAGACGGGAGTCATGGGGTACCTTGCAGTAGGTAAGTATTTAAAAAAGCCCTTACGACCTTTTTCTTTTACCTATTTATTGTAACGGATTGAAAGAGAATCTTTAATTATTTAATAATTAAATACGCACAATGTAGTGAAATGTTGTTTTCAATCTTAATAGAGGTATGGATCTATTAAGTTTATCTATTAACTTATAAGGTTGATTAAAATAAATCATGAATATCGATTTTGTGGTAATTATAATATACGATCATATTAATGATCATTAAAAGTGATACAATTACAATTATGTGAAGGCTTGAGGTTGAGGTTCATTGTTGGTAAGACGAGAAATTTAAGTTTTATCGCACCAAAAGAATAAGAAGGTGGATTTACGTTCAATCGCACCAAAAGAATAAGAAGGTGAATTTACGTTCAATCGCACCAAGAGGGTAAGTCATTGGGTTAAAGTCTTGGTGCACCATAATGAGAAGATATTGTGTTTAAGTTTCATCAATTTATGACCTAAGACACTCTTATATGGATAAGAAATTGAATTTATGTTTTAATGCACTATATTGATGATATAATAAGAATAAGGAAAAATATATGTTTTTTGAGTGAGAAAGAAGTCATGAAATTTACTGAATTGATTCATTACATAAATGTGAAGGTGCGTCGTAGGTGCATTCATAATGATTCTAAAAGAAGAAAAGTGATTTAAAAATGCACATAAATTGACATGAGGGTAGAAAAGAGTTTATCATTAATTGATTATACTCAACATGTTTGTGTTCTATTCAGACTTACGGGTTGGTAGAAAAAATATTAGGGGGTATGAGATTTTAATTTGTTTAACAAAGAAACAAGGTAGTTTTTGGGGAACGAAAATGATGCATTAACAAATAATGTTTTATAAACTAAAATAATAGGCGTTATAGTTATCATTTATAGGTGAGCCAAATGTGAAAATAAGGATATTTTTAATAAAATATATGATGGGATTCAAAAAGATTGAAAACCTTTGACTATTTATTAGTTAAAGATGGGTATTTTTAGCATTTTGGATGAGAAGAAACTTACAAGATTAAATCAAATCGTAGACATGGCTTATTTATCAAATTGAATTTATGAATCGTTTTAAATTCTTATATTTTACTATCAGTGGTGGGCTGCGTGAATGCTTAGAAGGGGCTTAATCATGAAATATATATATTAATTTATTTTTACTCAGTCTAATTACCTCTCGTGTGTGAATTTTATGATCAATAGGTTTATGTTGTGTTACATTTTCAGCCAAAGATAGGTTCAAAAACACCCCAAACAATGATATCTAGAAATACATTGATTTTAAAGAAATTATTCTTTCAAGATGTTTTTTGTAAAAGTAATGAAACTATCTATGTTTAAATATTATGGATAATGCCACAAGTACGTCCACTCAACCGATGTCCAAAATCTCAAAGACACAAATTATTAACCTATGTCCAAAATCTCAAAGACACACTTATACTATATTAAGGTCCTATTACCCCTCGGAACGTATTGTAATAATAAATTTCTACCCCTTTTTGGCCTACGTGACATTATCTTGTGGGTCCAACGCTAGTTGACTTTTTTTTTCAAGCTAGTGCCACGTAGGCCGAAAAGGGGTAGAGAATTACTTATAAAATAAGTTCAGGGAGGTAATACGACCTTAATATAGTATAAGTGTGTCTCTGAGATTTCGAGCATAGATAGAGGGAATACTTGTGCATTTTCCCTTTAATATAACACAAGGTGGTTGTATTTTTGTGACCAACTGCATGTAAGTTACAAGAGAATAATTGGCATGGCACACCTCCAAAACTTAATTTGAACAATAGCCATTTAATTTCTTTGATTTAATTTTTAGAATTAGGGTTAGAAAAAGTGAAAAAGTGTGGTTGGATTGTGGGTCATAGGCCTTTTCATCACTTTAAGAACTTGGGATAAAAACACAAGTATATAAAGGGGATAATGCACAAGTTACCCCTCAACCTATGCCCGAAATCTTAGAGACACACGACCTCTAAATTTATTTTATTAATAATTTTCTACCCTTTTTTGGCCTACGTGACATTATCTTATAGGTTCAACGCTGATTGACTTTTTTCCCCCCAAGTTAGTGTCTAGTAGACTGAAACGGAGTAGAAAATTACTTATAAAATAAGTTTAGGGGGGTAATAGGACCTTAGTATAGTATAAGTGTGTCTCAGAGATTTCGAGCATAGGTTGAGGGGGTATTTGTGCATTTTCCCTATGTAAAATATCATTTTCGTCCCAACACTTCAACATTAAATAAATTCATCCCTCCAAAAAATTAAATTACAATCCCATGAAATATAAAAAATATTTAACAAAATAGGATAAAGATTTTCCGACGGAAAAAAAAACCGTTAGAACACATTCCTCAAGGACTCTTCGTCTTCGATAAACCTGTTTTATCGAAATCATCAATAATGGAATATGGAAGACTTTATGGAGAATGATCAGTTTATAGCGGTGATGAGTCGATAATCATGGTTTATAGGAAAGAGTTCTTTGAGAACGTGTTCTATACGATTTACTCGGAAAATGTTTTATCTATTTATTAAATATTTTTTATATTCCTTGAGATTGTAATTTAATTTTTTTTGGAGAGATGAATTTATTTAATGTTGAAGTGTTGGGATGAAAACAATATTTTATATACTTGTATTTTTATCCCCAAGTTCTTAAAATGGTGAAAAGACCCATGAACCCACAATCCAACTTCACTTTTTCATTTTTTTTACCCAAACTCTAAAAATTAAGTTAAAAAAAAAAGGATTGTTGTTCAAATTAATTTTTGGGGGTGTCCCAATGTCAATTTATATATTGAAATTAATGTTTTTTTCGCGCTCATTTATAATACCATCATTTTTATACTCTAAAGCGAAAAAATATATTGTAAGTCATTTTAACATATCAATTATCAAAAACTATATGACTAATGTATCATGATTTCTACCAATTGGAATACATTCACACCTATGTATGTAGCTTGAACATAGCAAGTTTGGTGTTATCGTTGCTTCTATTAATAATAAAATTGTAGCAATCACTTTAAAATAATTATTTGTAACTTTTTCTTCATCTTTTGTACGTTAACTAATCAAAGTTAAGTAGCACTTGTTGATACAACTGAAATGGCAAGAGATATTATAAAATTTTAGTAATAAACGAGAGCAATAAATACAAATATGAAATTGTATAAATTTCACAAATTGCAATGGTATTGAAATAAACTATACATGTATAGAGTAGCTCTAGTGCTACTAAACTATTGCTATCAGAAAATCGAAGTATTAGTAGATTCAAGAGATGGAGGAGTGTTTATTTTAATTGATCATTCTAAGTGTAAGGTAACTTGTTATTGGTAATAAGTTAATCAAACAATCTATTCATCTTAAATTTTGTGCAAGTATGATGTAGTTTGTACAATGTTATGCGGATAATGGAAGTGAGAGGTGCATTTATGAGGACTTTGTATAATATTTGTTTAGGAAAAGTGTAGATGCAACAAGTCAAAGGAATATTTTAGCTTAATTTTCTTGTTTGATCACTATGGGGACGAGCGATGAATAAATTATATATATATTGTAACGAACCGACCCGGTCGTTATAAGTAAGTCAATAGTAAAATAATTTAGGCCAGAAAACTTTTGAGTAGCAATTTATAAATTCTAAGTTGGCCAGCCACAGATAAATCTGGCTAGGTGAGGTAATAGGGTTTCGGGTGAAATGAGGTTTTAATATTTGACTTAGTGGAGTATAAATCCCGTAAGCCAAGAGATTAAGAATTCATAGGCTTAATGACATTGAATATTACACGACCCAAAAACGGCCGCGACTCGGCACCCCGACTTATCCCCTACTATTGAGCGAACCACCAGATGATCCAATTCCCAACTTTCATTCAACCATAATAACAAAATATAATGCGAAGACTTTAAACTCTTTATGAAAATCGATTAATGCTTATAAAAACTCAATACTATTTATTCCCAAAATCGAAGTCATCACCACAAGACATCTATCCCCCCTCAATTACTAATCTAAGAGTATCTAAGAGCTAAATAAATAAAGAAGCTAGTCCATGCCGGAACTCAAGGCATCAGTACATGAAGAAGATTATCACAGTCCAAGCTAGAAGCATTAGCATCACCCTGAATCCGACGTGATGAAGACTGGCTAGAGTTGCTGTTGGTTGAAGACGATGTACGTTTGGCTGCACTCCCACAATTACAAAGAAAGAAACATACAAGTCTGGGGTCAGGACAAAACACAGTCTGAGTAGTTAGCATAGAATGCCACTCAAAATAGAAAACGGTATAGATCAAATAATATCATAAATCAACTATAATGCTCAACATGTGCAACAACAAGTTCTATAATCATTATAAGCAAACCCGCCAAGTTCACCCATGAGGACTCAAGCCTCACTGCCATAGCCCATTTGGGATTAGGTTCATTAGATTAGTATATTAACATATGTTCAAGATTCATTATCTTTCATCCTGGTGTGCGAACGTGACATCCGTCCTCATCATACTATCCGTGTGGGGTCCGGAATGTACACCCGATCCATATCCTTTCCTGTGCCTAGAACGTGGCCACGCCCGATCCCATTCTATCCTGGTGGTCAACTTGACACCGATCCATATTCTATCGCTGGTGCCGGAACGTGACCCCCGTCCATATCTAATCCTGGTGCTGAACGTGGCACTCCGATCCTCATTCTAACTACCACTGGTGTCGGAACGTGACACCCATCTCTCAACCATCATTCTTTTAGTTCATCCAAGGCCTTCTTTTATCCAAGGCATCATCATTAACAAGAGGTTTTCAAGATTTAGAATCAATAGCATTTTTATCTGCTAGTTTTCATCACAATTATATATATATATATAAACTCATCATAGCATACACCAATTAAGCTATAGAAGGGTTTATACAATACGACCCAATACATATCATTCGCTATTAAGAGTTTACTATGAATAGCAATAAACCATAACCTACCTCCTACGCGAAGAAGTGTGATCAAGCAGCAATTCCTCCCAAATCTTTGTTTCCTCTTCGGTCTTCCCCTTTCTCTGTTCGATCCCTCTCTCTCTTTGTTCTTTCTATTTTTCTCATTCAACCTCTGTCTTTAACCTATTGCATAAATAATTAGTATAAACATGGCAATAACAACCCACTAATTAACTCAAGGTTACCTCTTTTTACCCCCAAAGGTATTAGACTTAGTAACATTAACCCACTACTTTAAATTAAGCAGGAAATATCCACAA
The DNA here is from genome assembly GCA_027704765.1 of Solanum habrochaites. NCBI lineage: Eukaryota > Viridiplantae > Streptophyta > Magnoliopsida > Solanales > Solanaceae > Solanum > Solanum habrochaites. Next base: position 51,816,727 of record JAKWJA010002499.1, on the reverse strand, counting down.
TGCCCCTTAAATTACTAACAGAAATCCGAACCCATCCTGGGATGACCAGCCCTGTGACGGCCCGTCGCGCCTGCGCGGTCCGTCCTGCTGCTCCGATCACAGAGTTCAGAGACTTGATTTTAGTCAAAGTTCTCGTGACGGCCGTCGTTCCTGCGACTGTCCCGTCCTGCCATTTCGTCGTGACTTCAGAGAGTCGCTCTCAGTAACCCAAATTTCTAATTAAGTGTTTTGGAACGAGACCCCCACGACGTTCCTTCGTGCCCATGACAGTTCGTCGTGGGGTCTCTTCGACTCAAGCCAATTTCCAGAAATAAAATCTGCTGCTCAAAACCTACTAAACGGTTTTTTACAGAATATGAATAGGTAAAACTCCCCGAAATTGATCTTGGCATGGATAAAATTTTGTAAACGCAATGAAGAGTTGTTTTTGTGAAAATATGGCATTTTTTTCTTCAGAAATCTGAGTCTTTGGAATTTATCCTCTCTCTATAGCGGTGGTGTCCCACTATAACATTGTGCAAACCGATGTAGTTAGGCGAAAGAGAATTTTATGTATAAATAACCCCAAAGCCCCCTAATTTCTGCACTTTTGTTCTTGTATTTGGATGTGGCAATTTTGGTAAATTTGCACCTTTTTTTCATGAATTTCGTCGCTAAAGGTAAGATTTTAACTTTCCAACCTTATGCATTGATTCTTAAGCCTTAGAATCTAGGTTATTGCTCTTGAAGGAGGGAGGGCATGATTCTATGGTGGAAAAAAGTCGCAAGTTAGGGACCATAATCATATATTGGTTGGGGGTTAGGATTGGTTGGTAATTCAGATAAATTATCATTAGTGATTGTTGTTAATTTGATTATTCATTTTAGACCAATAACAAGTTAAGGCATTTCGCAAGGGAAACTATCAAATTATTTAAGAGTTTTGAAGAGACTTTAGAATCGAGTATAATTTTCAACAGTCATGTGTATTTAATCGTTCATTCCTTTTTATTGGTCTTTCTTGGTCTTGGTTTGCTCAACTTTTTGATTGTTCTTTATCCCTTGTTGGGTGGGGTGGGGGCGCTCTAGTCGTAGATTTAGGAAGTTATGGCAGTTAGTGGGGATACGAATATGGAGGGAGAATTATATTCTTAGAGGGTAGCGGGTTGTAAGGATGCCAGCGACCGTGGTGTCGGGTTTTAGAGGTAGGTTGTGTATCATTTTGCGAATTACCGGAGCTAGCGGCGACAGATACTCTAGATGGAGTGTGTGGTAGGCTGGTTCGGAGGCAGCGGAGGGTCTAGCTCTCCTGGTCGGGGGTGGGGGTAGTCGGGACTGTGGGGTGGGTGGGTGTGTGTGCGGGTAAATTGGTCAAAGTGTGGGATGCGTCTGGGAATGGTGCGCTTGGGGTGGAGTTGTATGGCGGCGTTACTGCGATTAGTGTCACGGGGTGCTCCCGGATGTCCTTGTTACTGTGATTTGTGATTTTCAAATGACATTGTTTATTATTAATGATTATTTGTGATTATTGGTTAGTTCGCCTACCATGTCGATATATAAACTATGGATGACTCTGGTACCTTGTCGATAGAATATGTATGTCTAGGGTACCACACAGGTACACAAATAGTTTGGGTTTGGATTTCATGAAAAGACCAGATCTGTGTTTAAGGTTCTATAAGTGAACCCGACATTTGCATTATGATCATGTGGGACATGTATTTATGTATTGTTGTTTTATGACATGTGACGGAGAGTTCATACAGTTGATAATTGTTGTTTTGTGTTGTAAAAACGTGTTCCCTACATTATGGAAAAGCCAATGAGAAAGGAATTTAGGCCAAAAAACTTTTGAGTAGTAACTAGAAAATTTCTAACCCAGGCTAGACTTTGATGAAATTTGAGTTAGGTGGGGTCTAGGAAAATCCATTAATGATTGAGGGATTTAATTAAGAGTTTGATCATATGAGTGGATAACCAATACATTAAGAAGCTTGTACGACTTCACATAATCGAATTTGGCGAGTAGAACTCTGGAACTCATCTGGCTACAAGGGTAATTTTAAACGTCAGTTTTTTAAGGTTTGTGTGAAATTGAGTTTTGGAATGCAAATTTCGAGGTTCTACCTCCATAAAAGCCATCGGGGCGGGATTATTTTTCTAGGACGGTGCCATTGTGGCAATATGGGCCACACCATGGTGGGCCAATCATGACTTAAATCGAGGGAAATCCCAAAATCGTTATTTTTTGCAAAACTTTGTTCTTAAGAGCTAAGGGACGATCCAGGGCAGTTCTATAAATTCCCAACCCACGATTTCTTTCGCTAAAGTAAGCTTAAATTCCTCCCCTAATTCTTGTTTCGATTCTTAGAACTTAGAGTCCTCGTAAATTAACATTGGGTGTGGGTTTTGGCATGAAGTTTGATTGTTGTAAAAAGTCCCTATTGAATCTTGTAATAAGGGTTTGGACCTTGGGTTAATATGTTGCATAATTCCGGGTAACTTAGTCTTTGTTTTTATTGATTCTTGCAATTAATTACTATTTTTTAGACCAAAAACAAATTCAAATCACTCCGAAAAGGAACCTCGAGTGTCTTTAGAGTATTTAGGTTTGATTTTGAGTATGTGATGATGTGCGACATCCTGTTGTGTGATATATGTGTCTTAATTGCTCCATCGTATGTATGCATGTATGTGAACAAGGTAACATGAATTGAATTTAGTGGAGTAATTATGTGTGCACAATTACATGTTGTGAACATGTTACTTGACTGTGTGAGTATTTGCACTATTCATTATGAGTGTGATTGTGACTGTGGTTGTGCTCACTGGATTGAGTGTCAAATTTAGACACATATATTAAATTGGGTGTCAGGTTTGGACATTTATATTTGACTGGATATCATAGTTCGACACATGTATATTGAATCAGGTGTCACATTCTCACACATTAACAGTTTGAGTGTGGATTCCATGAGAGAACCACTTGTGATTGTTACATTTATACTTACCTGTCATGGTTTATTAGAAATTGTATTTGCTCCTAAATGAGATTGAATTGTCATGGCGATCCCTGTATATGTTTTTTTACTTACTCGGGGCCTAATTTTTTGGCTCGAAGGTGATGAGGTGTGTCAAGGTGAGTTTCGATCTGGGTGGGGTGAATGCTATAGGGCAGCGCTCTTATAAAGTTGTTTATGAGCGCTGTCAGTAAGAATTATTATTTGACTAAGATGTTTTCTGACTTATCCGTTGATAAGAAAGGTGAGGTTGGTCAGGGATAAGAACGGCGGTGGGGAAGGTATATCTGGGTTGGGACCGGGTGTCGTCGTCGTGATCTGTAGGATTCTGGGGTAGTAAGGAGGGTCGGAGGAGGGCTATCTTATGAGATGAGTATGTGTAGGTCTGGCTAAGGGGGTTGTGAGGGGGTTTTGCAGATAGGCGGGTGACTACGGCTGGTGATAGTGATGTGGTAGGGGTTGAGGTTGGGGAGAGGGGTGGACTAGCGGTAGTCGAGTATGGGGGTGGTGTGGTACCTTTGGTGCTTTTTTTTTATTTCTTTCTCCTTAGCTCTCTTTCCTCTGTGGTGCGGGGGTGATTCTTTTGTTGAGTACAAGGCATCTTCAGGCGGCTAATAACAGACCTCGACTAGGAGATTTTTGACCGAGACCAAATTAAAGGGTGAGCCAGTTCTCTCAAGCTACCATAGATCCATCCTTAGTTTAGTCCATTCTTTTCGAATTCAGACTATATATTTAGACTTTGTTTATGCTTATTTTTCGGGGTAGTACCCCCTATTTTATTAAAAATGGAAAACAACGTTGTTTTTAGAGTTGCTAGAATGTGTTGGCGGTCTGGTGATAAGGCGACTGTTTTCTTGTAAATGCCCTGTCTTTTAAAGAGGTTGGTTTTGCTCCGGTCCACGCCTGCCTTTCATGGTGTAAGGTTCGTTCATCTCCGGACCTTGCCTCTGGTTTTTCGGGAGGCCGTTTTAAATTGATCAATCCTGGCATGGTTTTTATGCAGTGGGTGAGTCGGTTAGGTGATTGTCTGTGACGTTAGTTTAGGTATGAGGGAGGGTTAGGATGGGTAGGGCGACGGGCTCGGCGGTGATTATCGGGTGAGTCCGCGTGCTTTCGGGGTGTAAAGGAGGATTATACATTTCCGGGATCCGCTCATTGTATGTGGGTGTTTGCTCTGGATGTGAACTGGGGCGGTAGTAGTAAGGGGAATGGTGGCTGGTTTGATTTGGGGTTTTCGATCAAGGTTTGGGTGGGTTAGGATGAGCTGTTTGGGTGGGAAAGTAGCGTAAGGAGCTTTCGGTTTGGTGGCGGGGTAGGGGTTGTGTGGTGGCGTGGTTGGTTGGCAAGGGTGTGAACGAGGTGGCTGGGCGTCAATGGTTCGCGAGTCATCAGATGAGGGGTTAAAGGAGATGGCGTGGTTTGAGAGCTGATGGGAGGGAGGATGGGGTTGTTGTTGTCCTCTTTCATGTAGTAATAGGTGCTTTGCGGATCGTCAATATTTGAGTGGGAGGTTGGCAGGTTGGGGTGTGAATTATATGCGTGATGGGGGTCGTAGCTTCTAGGGGGTTGGGGGGGTGGTTATGGGGATGATTGGGGGTTGCCGGCTGGTTCGTCGCTGTGTTGATCATGGTTTGGGGGTCTAGGGCAGGCGTTGAGCGAGGGATGTTTGGGTGTCGTGTAGGGCTCTCCTTGCTCGTCTCGGGAGGTGAGCTTGCTGAGCAGTGGTGCAATGGAGGGGGTGGGGGGGGGGCGTAACGGTGGGATAGTATCGTTGGGGCTGGCTGTTCGGATAGGTGGGGTGTTGTTCATGGGAGCTACAGGCTTGGCGGTGCGGTGGTGGGAGGTGGTGAGTATACGTCCGGGTGGGAGGTCTCGGTGTGGAGTGAGTTGGTTACGAGTTGCCGGGGGTTTGTTTTTGGTTGCGGTTTGAGGCCTAGTGGGTTAAGGGGAGAAGGTTATAGTGGGGTGGGTGTACGTTGGGCCTTGAGAGTTGTCGGTTTCTGTTGCGTCGCGGTGTCGTTTCTCTTGTATATGCCGTTGGTGTGTGTGGTGGTAGTGTGGTGTGCGTCTTCGCTTTGTGGTGGGTCGTTTGCAGGTCGGCTTCTTCTAATGGGAAAGGGTGGTGGCCTTTCCAACTGCCGCTTTGGGGGGTAGTCGGGTTTAGGTGTGGTCACGGCCGGTAGTTGAGGGGTTTACTGGGTGGGGTCGGCCGCCTCAGTCTTGGATTTTGCTGTCGGGAAATGTAAAGGAGTCGGAGTTCCTTTTCGGCCTTCTGCTCGGGCCCGGTGGCTGTTTGTCGCAGGCCTGAACTTGTGAGGGGATGGGGCACGTGCTTCGTATTAGCGTTGTGTCCTGTTTGGGGTTTGGGGGGCGTGGTTACTGGGCTGTTAAGCTGGATGAGAGATGAGCGTAATGGGCGTTCGTCGGTTTGTTCGTGGGACCGTTCTGGTCGGTTTTTTTGTCTTCGGTCGGAGGGGAGCGGGTTCTGTTGAATCGGGGTTCCGAGGGGATTGAGCGCTTGCGCGGCGTTACGGCGGAAGCTGTGTGCTGTTGGTCAGCCGAACGGCAATGAGGAGGAACCAGAGTGGCTGAGTGGGATGGTTTGACGACTGATTGGTCTCATGGATGTGCGGGGGTAGTGTGGCATTGGTCTACTTTACTGGCGCTTGGGGGGCAGGAAGCAGGGAGGGGGGTTCTAAGCGAATGGGGATCATATTGTGTATGTGGGGGACCGATGGGGGGGGTGAGGGTGTGTCTAACCTCGTTTTTGTCTCTTTGAGTCGATCGTGGGGGGTTTAGGAGGAGAGTCCTTGTTGGTTTTTTCAGCGGATGAGGGGATCGGCCCTCTTAGTCCGATGTTGTCGGGGCCGTTTAGTCACGTTGTGGGTCCGGGATGGTGACGAGCTGTTGGCTTTGTTTGGCTCCTGTGTGCTCCTTCCGGTTTGTTTTGGTTTCCCCGGGCTAGCGGTGGGGTGGAATCGAGAGGTTGTGCGACCAACGCGATTTTGTGTCCTGTTAGTATCTGTCTCTTGGATGCTTTTCAATCTTGCTGATAGTGTCGTTGTATCGTTTTGTGGGTCGTCAGGTGGGCTGGGGATATGAGGTATGATTTAGTCAGTTTTCCAAGCTACGATGATGACGTATCGTAAGAAGATCGGCTGGCGAAGTAGGTGGGTGGGGGTTGGGTTGTTTGTGTGGGTGGGTGGCATGTATGGAGTGGTTGTAGGGTGTATGATTGTTATTGTGGGTCTTCTCGAAGTGGGATTTATAAGTTGAGGATGTGGGCAGTCGGGGGGATAGAAGAGGGGTCTTTCGAGGGTGCGTGGGGATGTTATGAGATGGCGCGGGGATTTAATTTAATTGGAGTGTGAGAGTGTTCTTGGGGGTGGATGGGAGTTGTCGCGGAATCTATGGTGTGCTAGAGACGGGGATGTGGGGCGGAGGCGGGTGCAGTTTAAATGGACAGTGAGAGGGAGGGAAGTGGCGGGTGAGAAAGGGTTTGTCATGGCTGGGTTGGAGACATGGCAGCTCGGCTTCTTGCTTAGCCCCCCCTATTTTCGGTCTCCTACTACGAGGAAGCTCTTTGGCGCTCCGCGGTCACACGAGTCGCGAGGGTCCTGCGAACTGTAAGTTACGGTTGCTTCCAGTCCACACGGGGGGATTAGGTGGTGGAGTGTCTATTAACTCCTCCTAAGAGGTGCGGCGGTAGTTCGGTTCCGTTTCGAGCCGTATGAGAGAAACGGTGGGAGAGGCGAGTTATGTTGCCAAGCGCGTAGACCCATCTTTCGAGGAATTAGTTCCTTTTTATTGAAGCGGAGGTTTTCGCAGGGGCTTGGAAGGATGCGGAGGTTTTCTCCCTTGTCGTGTTGATGCTTTGTGGGTGTGTTTGTTTGTCGCACGCTCAACATCGTTTAAGGGATAAATTCACTTTTCCTAATCCTTACTGTTTCACTCTTTACAAACCAAAAGCCAAGGCATTGGTCGACCCCTCTATCTTTGTTTTTTGTCTACTTCCTATGTTTGTGACCTTCTTGTCCTTCATTGTCTTACGATCCCCCTCCTACTTTACATTAAGGTACATGACAAATACTTTTGATAGTTCGTTAAAGTATGGTATCGAAAAACTTCCCGCGTCACCCCACAGGGCTAACCTGTCTCTCCGCGCTTCACCTCCCCTTCCCCTCCACCGATTTTGTTGCCTCTTTTTTCCGCCTCCCCTCCCCTGTCCCCTCTCTCCACCGTTTCCCTCCCCTCCTTCTGCTCTTTTTTTTCACTTTACCCTTTCATTCTTTCTCCGTTCCTCCTTTTGAGTTCCTAAAGAGGTGAGACTATTTTTCATCAATTTTTTATTCCCAATTCTTCAGATTTTTTTAATTAAAAAAAATTAATATTTTGTATTTACAATTATCTTATACATATAAATTCTGCTCCTTCTTTTTAGTATGATGCCTTATGTATTTAATTTTGATGATGAAAACTTTCATTAAAATAGATCTAATCAACTCATTATGATTCCGATGATGATTATTGAGCTAAAAATAGATCAAACGGTTGTAAATTCATTAACAATGACAAATCATCATATTTAAAGAACGAGTCGAAGAAGATGAACTTCAATTTTTTAAAGCAAATGTAAAAGACTTCATCTTGGTGGTATAATTTTTAAAATTAGATATTTGACAACACTGATACCTTATCAATATTTATTTGTACATTGCTTTAAATATGACGAATTATATAAATCCTAAGTTTGATTCTAATTTTTTGATATATTGTCCACTAACTATCCAACTATATAGGACGCATTATTTTGATAAGATGTATAATTTGCAGAAGAATGTACATATTTTCAAATAGATGTAACCACGATACTTAAATAACATCTATTATATCTGATGTTTCTTTGAGTATCAGAAACAAATATCAAGTAATATGAGTATCAGTTACTATTACATATCATATGTATCAACTAAATAATAATATTTTTTGTAGTTACTATACAAGTATCATGCATAACTTTCTTTTCAAATTTAATTCATTTTTATAATTACCAGCAGAATGCTTCTAGGAACGATTGAATGTTTGTAGTTGCATTTGCTGATTCTTTAGCGTGAAGTCAACACAATCATAATGGTTTTTTCTGAGTTGACTACCTTCGCCCAAGAGATGCACACTATTATGGAATACGATCTCGACAATGTCAATATGGGATATGTTAGCTATAGTGATGATCCACAAAGCGAGAGCTATTTCACTCCACAACACAAGATGACTTGGTTATATATCATTAGTGATTATGTACCATTTCATATGTAACTTTTGAATGTTTATTGTTTTTAAGATACAATAACTAATTCAGGTTTTTTATTTTGAAGATGACGTTTCTTTTCGTCGAATTTTACAGTTTTAATTGTACACAATAATTTTGAATATATATTTGGGGGGAAAAAAAAAATATTGTATACCTTATTACTTTTGTCTATTATAGATACTTTATATATCAATATTTTTTTTTTCTCTATATTGATATAAACTAGAGTATAATTACAATTAATATATAATTGATACTATATTATTAGCAGATACAAGATTTTTTTTTTAAAAAAAAAAAAAAAAACTCTTTGTTATTTATATGATACACGATTATTTATTATAGAACAACATTGGGATGTATCCACCACGTGATCTATATTTTTATATTTGATACAAATCAGTTAATTTTCAATATATTTAGTACCTTTAAAACATTTGTTTCTTATAAATTTGGTACAAATAAATGACCTATATTGATACTATTTATAAGTAAGTTGACACAAAATTTGTCAATAATATATTATGTATATGATATACAATATTATTCTATCATGCTTTCAATAACACAATTGATGTGGTGTTTAGAAGTTAAAATAAATTAGCACTAAAAAAAAATTTTTATATTAAGTATGTGATACACAATTATTATTTATCATGCTTTCTACATCCCCGAAATTGATGTGTCTCACATAATAAACTGTCTATATATTTACACTTGTTTCAATCCTCTAAATTTGCAATATGTTTAGTAGCTTTTACATTAGTCTCTACCTATACACATCACAACGCTTATCCGTTACATTTACAACCTTGATACTTGTATTATTCATATCAAATATTTCCAAGAATTAAGTATCCAATTCTTATGTTAAACAAAATCAATGCAATTTAATAGAAGTTATAGTACATATTAACAGTTTATATAATATCAGTAACTACTTACCATACGACATATATTTTATGAAGTAATTTTATATCAAACACAACAACCATACACAATATTATTGAATTCACTTTATCAAATTACAATAAAATTATAATCAAACGAAAAAAAAATGTCATATTATCATTTATTGGCTTGATTTAATAAGAACAGTCCTTTTTTAATGTAAACTATGCAATCGTGGAACGCAATGTTAACTCTTTCACAATTCTTAGACATACACCTAGACATCTCCAAAAAAGTATTGATCAAGATTTTTTTTTGGGAAGAAAATTCAAGTTTTTCAATTGTGGTCTTCTTGTCTACATCGCCCATAACAGTTCATGTTTGATTTTAGTTTTTCATCTGGATTTTTCTTCCTTTTTTTCTTGATCTACTGGAATTTCTTTTGTATCTTGTTGGCAAGACAACTTCTTTCAAAACACAATTCAAAATTGATCACTCACTTCTGTCCGACATTGATTTCATTGGAACTGCATAACATACTATGAGACTAATACATAGATGCAATTGTACCAAATATAAAATAATAATCTATCTTGACACAAAACGTTCAAGAAGCCAAAACAACATCCCAAACCAAAAGAAAATAAAAAGAAAAAATAACCATAAAAAAGAATCAACTTTTACTATTTTTTTTGAAGAAAAATGAGAAGATTTCACAATTTGAAATTCAAAAATGCCTAATTCAGTTAGAGGTTTATGAAAGTTGATTGGTAGAATTGTTAAATATCCGCGTGATTCGTGGGGTTAATTATAATTTCCATTTTTGATCCTTTTTTTATGCAGTAAACTCAAGAACAACATTTAAAATTACGTATCCGCCGTTTTAATTAACGATATCGTCTGTCAATATTGTATCTGAAATAATATAAAAAGGAATTTTTGGTAATTAGTGAAAGAGTAGGAATACTAAATGACAACAAAACATCAAACTTGAATAGATTAGATACATTAATGTTCGTGTGTAACACATAAAAGATACATAAATACCTAAATATTTCATTAGTCGTTATATAAATAGATAAAAAAAAAATAATGTATCAAAAAATATCAAACTGATACTTAAAATAATGATCCTAACGAAAATTAGTATTTATGTTGTAAGACATAAAAGTAGCATAAAAATTCTGTGTTTTTCCATGAGTGCAATGAAACATTGAAACAAACATACGTAAGAAAAAAGCAATCATCAAACTAACTTAAAAAATATACAAAATCAGGATGATAGGGATCCGAGTCAATCCTGTAGGGAGTGTTGGTCGAATAGTCGGAGGTAGCGCCTTTCCTACCTCTTTTCTTTGGCTGATTTTTGAATCTTTCGAAGTAATGGCATGTTTGCAGCTTTTGAAGAATTCTCTGATAGAACTTGGAATTTGTCATTCAACTATAGGGTCATGCAACGATTTACAACTCCAATCTTCGAAGGTTCAATCTGGAGAAAACAAACTACAGATCTTTTATAAAATGACAAAACAGTGAAACGCAAAAGAAAACATAAAGAAGAAATCCAAGGAGAAGATGATATACTGTTTTGGACTGCTAATCCGAATGAATAGGATAAAGATTCCTTTTTTGAAGTTCAAAATTACTTTAAATTTTTAACTGAAAATTTTAGGCGAGAAAATTTGGGCGAACATTATGGGTATGGGAAGGTTTTTTTTTATGAGTTCCCACATAAAAGTATAAAGTATCATTGGGTGTAAAAAAGGAATTTTTGAATTTTAATAAAAGAGTAGAAAAATATTGAGAATAAATAAAGTAAAGCTGTGCAGTTTAATAATTTTTCTCAAAATATATAGCAATAAGGCTGCCAAAAAATTGATGGGCCTTTGGCCCAATTTTCCTGTCCTAAAACTATCAAAACTATACACAAATATATGGGCTTTTAGCCCAATTACATTAAAATAACAAACTGTTGGAATTTGGGGCTTCTTGGCCCATTCAATATTTGTATAAATAATAGATATATATCATTGTATCTGTTGTATATTTGATGTATCACTCTGTATACTATAGTGTATACCAGTGTTTATCGGCATGTATATCAACGTCTCTCCACCTGATTTTGCTTTTCTTTCCTTTTCACGTCGAAACACCATGAGACTTACCTCGAACTTAAACCGAGATAGGCAAAGAAAGAGTCCAAATGTTCTTAGTGTAGTTCCCCAGTGAATCGGATCGAGGAGGTTGATGATGCACAATAGGAGTATACAAGTTGATAACTGAATCATGACACGACTTGACAAAAATATTACATATTATTTGTAATGCAAACAACAATCATTCTCATTTTATACTATCAAAACCACACACCTAAATTATTTATAATACTGGACCAAGCCTCACAATGATACACAATATATTCTTAGTAACAGAAGCAACTAGTAATTCTGGATTCGCCTCTAAAGCAATAAATTGAAATAATGACCAGCTTCTCACCTCTTCCTAACAGTTGCGAATTGACACAATGAACCTTGGATTGTCAACACAATGAGCATAACTAGGAACTTTGAATAAAGATATTGTACAAACGTTCTCTAGAACTCGAACTTTACCGGAATAAGGCTTGAATGAAAAGCTTTCAAAATAGTCGCACCAAAAAGGATCCTAGAATATATAAATTGATTTCTTTATAACTCTCTTGTTCTATTCTATCTCTTTTCCCCCAACTTTTTTTTTTTTTTAACTTTCTTCAAACCTCTAACACTGGGGGCGGTTCTTGCATACAAAATTTGAGGCATATGCCTTAGGCCCACAATTTTGGGGGGCCTCAAATTCTTCCCAGAGATAAAATATTTTGTTAATTATTTACATAAACTTATACTATTTTGTTCTCTTAATCCCATTCATATAGAAGAAATCAATTATTTTTTGCTAACGCTCATATTATTTATCTGTTTAAACTCATTTTTCTTAAATCTTTGATAAGGTAGAGTAATGGTCTATCAAAAATATGAATCAATAGTCCAAAGGTGTTGAACAAAGTAAATTACAATTTTCTTACTTCTTCTTAAGTTTTTAAACAATACAACAAGCATATAAAAGTAGGATATACCAAGTTATCAAACTTCTTGAATCAAATTCTATGATTGTAACTCTTTTTTTAATTTAAAGTTTGTCAACTTATTACTAAGAATTCTGTTAACAACTTATATAACGGAAAATGTCAAAAATACCTTTAAACTATCTGAATAACTCAGATATACCCTTATTATCTTCGGCTCACACACCCTTCCGTCGAACTATTTTGGTCAAATTACCCTTCTAATTACGAAATTGTTTAAAATGCGATGTGGATGCCACATTACTGCCACATGAACAACCCAATTATTTCCACTGCCACAATAACTAAAGGAAAGTGTCCAATTACCCTTAAACTATCCCGATAAAGCTTACATATACCCCTTCAACTATATTTTAGGCTCAAACACCCTTTTCGTCCAAACTAAACCTGAGCGAAAAAAAAAAAAAGTGGGAGAGAAACTATGTGATAGGTGGTAGCGTGGCTGTGTTAGCTACGCTGTGGAATATTTGTGAGGGGTTTGTTAAGGTAGGGGGGTGGAGGATGTCGAAAGTGGAACAGTGGATGGGTGTGTTGGAGTGTAGGCGAGTGGGGGGGTTGACGAGAACTGTTAGGTGGGGGGGTAGGTTGGGGTGTGTTGATATGTCGGAGGAGGGTGCGGGGGGTGGTTGTCTGAAATATCAGGGAGAAGAGGCTTTTGAGATAAGGTGAGGAATGGCGTATTGCTGATTATGGGAATGGGGTTAGGAAAGGGGGACTGGGCGATGTGTTAATGTGGGGATGAGGGAGGCTTGGTTTGTAGTTAGGAGTAGGAGGTGGGTTGGGTTGTTTGGGGAGGTGTTGGGGTCATAATAGCGTCTCTTTTTCTCTCCTTGACCTTCTTATTAGCAAAAGTTTAAATTTCACTAGTGACACATTGACTAATACCTAAATCTTAATTCCTTACTATTTTCACCTCATTTCATTTATTTTTTTCCAGAAGACGATTCACCCATTCTCCCTCATTTTGCGCGAAGGTTCACAGTTTCTTGTCGTTGGATTTCAAAGTGGATATTCGTGGTTATAGTTAGTAACTTTTTTCTTATTTGATTGTGTTTACAATCACAAAATCCACTTTGAAAACTCATCTCGAGATTGTTAAGAACCTTGGCCGCGAAATGACGGAAAGTTTTTGAAATCTACTATCATACTTGAAATCGTAAACGTAATAAAATAGAAAAAATATTTACTACCCCAACCATGAATATCAACTTTGAAACTCATGCCCCCAAAAGCTCCGAAACTTTAGTTGCGAAATGAGTGGACATTTGTGGAAATCCACTATCATGGCTTGAAATCATCAACATAATAAAAACTAATACAAATACTTACTCACCTACAAACATGAATATTCGCACATTGAAAACTCATCACAAAGAAAGTATGAAATGCCCTAATCCCTAGCGGCAAAATGGGGCAGAACGGGGGAATCTATCATACCCTGAAAATAATGAAATGAGGGGGAAGTAATTTAATTAGGAATTTGTCCTATGTGGCCGTTGAACCTTATTCTTGGCATGCAACGTGCATCCACATGCACTTAATAACTTCTTATTGAATAAGAGTGCATTTTTGATCCACAAGTTTGACGGAAGGGTAGTTTGTGAGCCAAAATTCGTTTAAAGTAAATATGAGCTATTTCAGAATAGTGTAAAGAGTATTTTTGACCTTTCTTTTTAGTTCTATCATGGCAGTTGAATCATATTGGATGCAATGTGACTCCATATGGCATCCATATGAAACACTTGTATTTTACAACTTACGTTAATAACAAAGGGTCTTTTGATCCAATAATATGACGGGAAGTCACTAGTTTTTTGAGCCGAAATAAAGTTAATTAAAGGTATATATGATGAGCTATTTTCGAATATTTAAGGGTAATTTTTTTTTTTTTATCTTTTTCCCTTATAAATAATGACCCCATTAAAAGAGTGTTTTCTAATGGTGAATTGAAGAAATCATCCTAAAATTAATAATAATAATTTTTTTTTTATTGAAGAAATCCATATATAAAGAATTTTAATTAAACTTTACATCTAAATAATTCTAATTTAAATACATATGCATGTTAATTAGAACTTAGCCATCATTATAAATCTAAGGTTTAAAAATATTTTTTAAATAAATATACGTTAAAGTTTATTTAGATTTAGTGTCTCTCTCTCACTGAAATTTTGCTTTAGCCTTTATTATTCGATCCGCCCCTCTAACACTTAAAAAGAAAGATTTATACTAGGTCTACTTTTGGGAAATCGAGATGATTTTTCTGAATTCAAATTTCATCAAAAGTTGCCAACGGATTCTAGTACCACTCCCAACGGAAAAATGATGATTTTGAGAGGAAGGACGAGCGAGCTACAAGATTGTAACACTTTGGATTATTCTTCATACGGAGAGGAAGAATGGACAGCTGCTTGCAATTTGCTGCTGGAGTGTTATGGGTTTCGTGTAAAAAAGAAGAATAAACATTGTGGCTTCTTTTGATATTGTTGGTGTGTAGTTGTTGTAATGGGTCTGTGATTATTGAATTGGAACAATGAAAATATGGTTAAAAGAGGACCAAAAAATTGGTTGGTTAGGCTTGCAGTTAAGAGATGACCTCATGAATTGCAATCGTAGCTGTTGAGAGTTTAGAATGTAGCCATATTGAGTTAATTTCAGAGAAATCGGTTAAATATTAAATAAGACAAATTAATTAATGAGCTTTTTGTCTTAACGAAATAAAATAGTTAACTTAATTATAAAGTAATAACTAAAAAATATAAATAGTAACTAACTAAACCGATTAACCGACTAATTAAGCAACATTAAAATCTTTTTTTTCTTAGACGATTTTTGAACATTTTTAAAATACTAATTGTTTACATAATTATCTAAAACATATATATTATTTTATATTATAAAAAGTGATAAAAATAATAACTTGCAAACTATTTTTTTGAAATTTATAAAACTAATTATTTTAGATCGTTTGAAATTGAAGAATCTTCTTCGTCCTTAAACCATAAATGTTGGACGTCCTAAATGGGTGTCAACAACTGTCCCTCGTTTGACTTGGATTGATGAGAAATTCGAGGCAAATGAAATTTACGAATTCAATTTTGTCCATCCACGTCTTCGTCCTTTAGAAAAATGGCTTTTGGTACGAACTTTATGATTTATGGCCATAATCATGGAAATGTGTCTCCTACATTTCTCAGCTATATGAGAATTCAGATCACTTGTAGTTTGATACACTTGATTTGGCGCACAATTTTTTTAAAAGAATTTAAAAGTCATTCCGATATCAAATTATGAAGAGACCGGAAAGCTAGAGAATAAGATTTAAGAGCAAATTTCGGAGTACATCCAAGTTTTCAACACTGATCCGCCTACATATATCCCCCAACTTAGGGAATCAGGTCGCTCGTAGTTCGACTGGATCGATTGAAATGGAAATATCTTATGCTTAGATAACCTTCGGTTGGGAAGAGTGACAAAATAAGTCAATTATGAAAAGGAGGAGGCCTGCAACCTCTTAGCCATGAATGTGGTGCACTTCATACCCATAATTAAGAACTTGCACGGATATAATTTTCAAAGCTCTTGGAGCATTGTCACTCAGATTGACTGCCTCCGGTGAACCAAAATTTTCCAGATGCGAAACTGAAACCAATAAATCTGAAGAAAAACCCACATGCCTTCTATAGGGGTGTGGTTTGATTGTGCTGCAATTCAATCCTCAACTCGCGTCCAAAGAGATTGATACTCCTTTTCGGACTATGTCCCATATCACTGCTAAGAAAAAGTTTCATATTGTGCTGCATCCTTGTTGATATCGTCCGCACTTGTGGTTTGATTTGAGAATTCATCCTTTTGGATGCTCTCGACAAAGATTGAAATAAACTTGTTAGTATAAACTTTAATTGAAATCAATTGTAGCATCTCTTACGATATTTTTTAGTTATCTTCTTGAGAGTTCCGTGGATACACCATTGTCTTGGTGTTTTAAATCACTCTTGCTTTGAAATATGACATGTAGGTATGTTCAATATATGTCAGCACACTCAAAGTAAATATTAGTAGACATAATGCTGCTTTAGCTAGCAACTTGAATAAGAAAATAAAGAAAGATCATTCATATAATAATGAATATATCTTTACGTATAAGCATAAACATCTTTTTTAATTAGATGATAAAATAAAGAAGTATTGAGAGTAAGAGATAATTGATACACATTCAACACCAAACAAACCGCCCGTATGTCTATCAAATCCAGATTTGTTGAGAATTGGAAAAACAAAAGAATCGTTGCTTATTTTGTGCTGGCAAACTCCGATCATCTCTGCAACTATCTAATCGCCTGACAATCAGCCCTACAACAAATTTGATTATCAGGGTACCATAGTTTCGTCATTTAAAAAATCATATTTTGTCACTACAAAGCCTTGTGTGATAAAAAACAACCTCGTCACTCAGTCGCCATTACAGTGTGTCTCTAAAATTATACCCAAGCGATTTAGTCGCTCTCGCTAAAGTCATTATATTACTATAAAAGAAAAATCGTCCCCAAATGCTTAAACATTCGTGAAAAATTTATTTGTTGTAAAAATTAAATCTTTTTGTAGTTAATAGTATGCTTTGAAACTGAAAAGGTTATTACTACCGATAAAATTATATCGCAGCTAATTATTTACTTCAATCAGTGACGAAATCATTTGTCTCTAAAGTTATATGTATTTCATAGTTGAACAAAATCTAATTTCGTCATTAGTGAGTATATTTTAATACAAAACAATATTTTGTTCTTAAATGACTATATGTGCACATTACGTTGTCCGTGGGGAATCAAACTCTGAACCTTAAGGTTGGAAGTGGAGAGTGATTACCATCTTATCAACTCTCTCTTATATTTCATTTTCACTTCTTTCAACTTTAACTTTTGTAGAAGCAATATATAATATGATTATTTATACTTATACAAAAATGAATTAAATTTACCGCCCACAATTCATTTCAATGTACATTATATTAAAATTAAATTGTGTATTTTTTAAAATATCTTTAAATATATTCAGTACGATTTCATTTTATTCCTTATTTTTATAATTTTCAGACAATTATTAGAGTTCATTTTAATAAAATTTATTTCAAAATTACAACTTTTGATTTTATTACCCAAAAAATGAATAATCGTTTCAGTTTGAACATCGATACCCAGAACTATAGTACTCCATCAAATCTACTTGAAATCCTCGTTAGTGCATTATTTGTATTTGTGCGTTCATCTTTTTATTTATTTTTATTTTAATTTTCACACTGACGAAAAAAAGTTAATAAATATTCGTGAAATATATTGCACCTTTGCAAAGTCTAGGTTTGTAAGTCGATGTTATCTCTGTATAATTACTCTATGTACGTATGTGGAATTAGTATTAAATATGTACATATTTATAGACAGAAGCAAATCGATCGACTTAGTCTATGTAGTTTACCAATCACAAACAATTAGACACGCACAAAGATTAGCACAAAGACTTGAGAAATTATTTTTTTATCGTGCTTATCAATGAAATTATATTAAATAAAAAAATAAAAGTGCTAAACCAACAAATATTAGTGATCTAGTGGTAGAACCGTGCCCCACTCACAATACTTATAACCTGGATTGTATTTCTTAAATGATGCATTTTATAATTGCATAATTTAAGAAAATTGATGTATTGAACTTTTTTGTTTTTACAAAATTGATTGAATTCGTTGGTTTTAATATTTTCACTTGCCAATTAACGAAGAAATTTGTCTATTTCTATGAAGGACTTGTTTTATTCTTTTTGTAAGTTGTCACTTTTAATTATATACAATTGTAGCAAAACAAAATTGTATTTAGCTATGAATTTTTTTCGTAGCAAAATAGTTGAATTAATTCACTAACTCAAATTTTAAGACGTTCGCTAATTTAACACCTTCAATTTTCTGACAATTTTTTTGTTGCACTAATCATAGATTGATTAAAGACTAATAATATATTTGTCACCCACTATTTTTATATTATTAGTGCGAACTAAATGTCATAATTAAATCTAAATTTTTCATAACTAACATTTATAATATTTTACTACATACTCAATATGTGTCCGATGTTGTAACAACATCCTTTGTGTTAGATAATTTTTTTTACTCCGAAATTCATAAAGTATAAAAGACAAAACATATTTTTCAATGAATTAGATCCATATTAAGGTGACGAAAAATGTGTCACTGATACTTTAAATTGGTGACTAACACTGCTTAAACAAATTAATGCCAATTAAGTTTTTTTTGGTGGAAAAATTTGTATGGACAAAAAAAGTTTTGCTACGAATTTTTATTTTTTTTTTTTCTTATTTTTTTTTTTTTTTGTTTTTTTTTTATTTTTTTTTTTTTTTTTTCGTCACTAAACGTATTGGTGCTCCCTATATTTTTTTATTTAAGGCACAAAAGTAAATTTTATCACTAAAAGCGAATAATTAGTGAGGAATTTGATATCGTAGTTTGACATTAATTACATACACTATCAATGACGAAATAATGTGTCACCGATAACTTTAAATTCATGACTAACTCTGCTTAACATAATAGCGCCAATTATTTTTTGGTGGTAAACTTTAGTGGATAAAACTTTGTTAAGAATTTTTATATTTCGTCACTAAAAGTATGTGTCTCATATATTTAAGCACGAAAAGTAAATATTGTCATTAAAAACGAATAATTAGTGACGACTTTGATGTCGTAGCTAATAATTTTGTAGCTATAATCATATTTATTGTAGTGAATCCAATTGCAATAACGTGGATGCTTGATAATAGTACAACTGTAACGAGGTGAAAGCTCGATTATATTCCAACTGTAACGAGGTGGATGACTCGATAATACTCCAGCTGTAACGAGGTGGATGACTCGATCATATTCCAATTATAATGGGGTGGATGACTCGATAACATTTCAATTATAGTGAAATGGACGACTCGATAATATTCTAATTGTACAGAGAGAGATGACTCGATAATATTCCAGTTGTAACGAGGTGGATGACTTGACAATAATCCAACTGCAACGAGGTAGATGCTTAATAATAGTCCAAACCGTACAAGTTGGAAGCATCAATATATTTCCAACTGTAATGAGATGACTCGATAATATTCCAACTGTAACAAGGTGGATGACTTGATAATATTCCAGTTGTAACGAGGTGGATTACTCGATCATATTCGAACTGTAACGAGGTGGATGACTCGATGATATTCCAGTTGTAACGAGGTGGATGACTCAATAATATTCCAATTGTAACAAGGTGGATGACTCGATAATATTCTAGATGTAACGACGTGGATGACTCGATAATATTCTAGTTGTAATGACGAGGATGTCTCGATAATATTCCAACTGTAACGAGGTGGATGACTCGATAATATTCTAGTTCTAACGAGGTGGATGACTCGATAATATTCTAGAGTAACGAGGTGGATGACTCGATGATATTTCAACTGTAATGAGGTGGATGACTCAATAATATTCCAACTATAACGAGGTGAATGCTCGATAATAGTCCAACTATATCGAGGTGAATGACTCGCTATATTTCACTGTAACAACTAAAACATCACAACAGTAACAAAATTATGTAATTTAAAGTATACTTATTGAAACAACCAAAGCAACCCAACTTACGATGATAAACTAAAACCCAAATTAATGATTTTGAAAAAAAATAGCTTAATAGAACAACTTCAACAATGACTTATGCATATTGTTAGCACCAATTATACTTTTTTTGACTGAAGCCCCTTCACAAGACCCATTAATGTAGATTAATATTCAATCAACCACCTGAGGTTTTTTTTTAATTTTTTAAATATCCTTGTGGTGACATTAAGACAAAGCACCAAACAGAAATGCATTTGTGTGAAGCACTTATAAAGTAAATGGAAGCAACTCAACAAGAAAAGAGGAAAAATATGAATCTTTTTTTTTTTTTTGCAAAAGATAACTCAACTTTAATAATTTAACACCGGTCGACTTAACTTCTAAGATTTAACACCGGTCGACTTAACTTCTAAGATTTAACACCGGTCGACTTAACTTCTATTTAATCAAATATAATAACTAATTAAAACTGAAAAGTTCTAGTCAAGCAAAAGTAGTTTAAGGAAATAAGAATATTTGCAAAAGATACTTCATTCAAGTATCCAAACATGTATTCATAATCATCACACAAACAATAAAAAGAATGAAAGAACACATACAAATCTTGCTTCATTAATTCACCTATGAGAATTGATGAGAGTATTTCATTTTGGAGAATGGTTCATCATCATTAATGTCATTTTATTCTTTATTTTTGTGAACTCCCTTCATCTTCGCACCGCAATAGATTTAGCTGCGTTACAATGAGAGGTAAAACATGATTATATATACGAGGGGTATATGGAATTTAGGGTTTTCTAAAAGTTGTTATAATATTTTGTTTGGTCCAAATATTGTAACAAAAGAAATTTAGTCCAAAAATTATTACAAACTTTTTATAAATTTGATCATTTGGTCCCAATTTATATATAATATCAGTATTCAATTTTTTTTTGGAAAAATTGTATAGAATAACAAACTATTAATTCAAATTAAATGCTATAAACATAGTTTGATATAATTAAACCCTATAGAAAACTATTGCTAATTTTGCCTCTCTCCCTGGTGGAATCTCGCTTGTCACTCTCGTTTGGTGACAATCTCACTTGTCTCTCTCGCTTTTATACAAACACAGATATATAACATTGTGGTGTATTTGTAAGAATCGCGTAGAAAATGGTATATATATATATATTTTTTTTTCTCCTTTCGCTCTCTCTCCTCTCCGAGAAAAAAAAAAAATTTTTTCGCTCGCCTCGTCTCACTTTACAAACACAAAGGTATACATTGTTTGTGTTTGTATAAAGTTAGGAAAATTGTATATACAAATCAAATGTAGATTTTTGTCCTATAAACTTATGATTATACAATACATCTTTCCCCTGCCCACAAAAGTTTGGGTTTCTCTCGCCTTTCTCTTTTTCTCGCTTTATACAAGTAAACACATATATAAATTGATATTTTGTATGATGTATATCGAAATTTTTAACACATGTTTGCTTTAATATATGTATAGAGAATTATACAACTACATTTTTTGTATATGTATAGTGAATTATACAACTGCTTTCTTAGTATATGTATAGCGAAATATACATATTTATGCTTGCTATGGAGCGCAATTATGCAAAACATATGTACGACCCAAACCCATCGTGATTGTCACCCACACTTACAAGCCGGTGGGAGAACCACTACTACTATCCAACTAAAACATTTATTCTACAACTAAGGCATTTAAGTTACATAAGCAAGTTAAATAACTAAAAGCAAAGTTCCTTACTAAACAAAAGATCTAAAAACTAAATATTGTGGAAGATAAATCTAGAATCTGAAAGTCAGTGTACAAAAACTACTAGCGGTAACCAAGTCTAAACAGGAAAATACTAATGAACTATTCAACTAACTAAAACAATGGTCTAAGTTCGGAAATGGCGGACATAGACTAAAGAGAACTTCATGGCAGCCCAGAAGATGCAACTTACCCTTGAAGTCGATGCGATAATCTCTAATATCCTAAGTGCGGTCTATAAATATCCGCTTGAAGATGACCTGTACTCAACAAAAATAAAAGAAAGTGTAGAATCAGTACAGAATCACTGTGTACTGGTAGGATCAACGCGGCTATCCCACTAGTGCAATATAAATAAGTTGAACAAATATTATAATCACATGCATATATATCAACAAAAACAACATTATCAACATGACAATTCAACAACACAATTCACATGCTTAAAACATTATTGTCTTCTCACAGAATCCAAACTCAAATTGTTAGTATACCGGAAAACCCTATCCCAGTTAGCTTGCCGAAACGTGAAAATTCAGTCCCATAGTTATGCTGGAGTGTGGAAACCCAATCCAATATTTATGTGAGAACGTAGAAATCCGATCCAAGTTAGTTTGCTGTAACGTGACAATTCGATCCCTAATCCCACACCACAGTCACAATCACAAGTAAATCATCAAGATCATACATTTGAATCATGATTCATGAATGTATTCTTCTTCTATCTCGATTATATTGACATGATCAATATTACGACATTCATATATATATATAAGTATCATAATGAAGAGAGAACATGTATACATTACACAATCATGAAATCACAACCATCAGCTACCTCAAAACAAGCTTAAAACCCGAAGACATTGATCATCCCATTTCGATATTTGTTATGCTTGGGTTCTTAGTTTATAGCCAATCACAATAACGCGGGAATGAATAAAAAATTAGTAATTATCCGAATTACATAACAATCTTTAAAAACCCTAGATCATACTCATGATCTCAAACTAGTCAAACTAGGTTATTACACCAGAGAATCTATCAAGCAAACCTCCCTATTCAATATTGGACCCCTATTTTATTATGCTTCAAAGGATCAAAAGCAAATTCGGGGAGTGGAAAGTTACCTTAGCTTAATAAGGGTGTTAAAATGAGTTGGAATTCCCAGGGGTCGTTCTTTTGCTCTAAAAAGTTGGAAAGTGCCATAAGGTTGTTGTACGGGTCTTTATTTAGACATTATTTGTGCTGCCCACAACAACGGCCACCAATATAGACATTATAGCGGCACTAATCCTTGCTGCAACGTCATCTCTTTGACCAGTGAGCCTCGTTGAAAAATCTCAAAATCTGTGACTTTTAATCCACATCTCATTCGCTACAGAAACTCCATGTCCCTCACCTTATGATATACATACTTCTTTTGTCTACTCTGAGCAGTTAGAAGTTTAGGTTTAATGCTCCTCACCTTATCTTGAGCATCATTCATTAAGTCGACCCCCAAAGTTTTTACATTTCTAGCCTCAAACCAACATATGAGTGATCTACATCCCCTCCCATATAACACCTCAAATGGTGCCATATCAATGCTGGAGTGATAACTATTATTGTAAGAGAACTCGTATAATGGTAAGAACTTACCTCAATGCCCTCCAAAGTCAATCACACAAGCTCTCAACATGTCTTCCAACACTTGAATAGTCCTTTCCGATTGCCCATCCTTCTGGGGATGAAAGTTTATTCTAAAAGTAAGTTATGTACCCAATATATCATGCAACTTCCTCCAACACTTGGAGGTGAAAAAACGTACACAAATGAAGATTGATAGAAATGGGGCACCCGCACTGCACAACGATCATATCTCTTTCACATAGATTTTAGCTAGTGTTCAGCATGGTATCTACCTTTACCGGTAATAAAAGGGCTGACTTGAGTCAACTCTATCAACCACAACCCAAATAGAGTCAAAAAATCCCCAAGGTCTGGGGGAGACAACCACAAAAATCTTATACCTATATTTCCCACTTCCATCTCTGTTGTTGCAAACGTTTTGATTGAAAAATGATTAGAAAACAAACTATTTATAAAATGCATGAGATGAGGATAAGCAGGCTTTGTCATTCCAACAAAAACCACATCTAACATGCAAATATTTTTTTAAATTAGTTTTTCAAAGCATTCGCAAACAACATATAATGGACCATCTGTCCATTAAACTTGAAATATTTTGGAATATTCCTCAAGTGTCCAAAACAAGTACCTTTAAAGTCATTGTAATTTTTTCTTGAACTAAAAGTTTACTAAAATCATGATAAAGAGTCATGCTTTCTCTCAGAGAAATTTTTGTTATAAACGATCCTAATTCATACATCCATGTTGTAGAATTATACGATCTTACTAGAGTGATTTCTATTTGGCACAACATTGGCAAAGGACAGTGGATTTTTTATCGCCCTCACAGCCCCGAGGCCACGGATAATAAGTCATCATGTTGAGGGCCTGCACCATGCACTTTACCCAAGCTTACCCCTATGGTCGATCAAGAATACGTAACAAGCAAGGCACACTACAATTCACCTTCACTTCACCCCTACCCGTGGCACCTAATCCCTAAGTGGGACTCATTAATCTCCCGTTCCCTGGTTTTGCGGCTTCCTCTTTTCTATGCCATTCCGTTCTCCCAACTTCACTCCACTAACTATACTCTTTTCTGTGGCGTATAGCAATCTAGTTGTCTGGCGGTCAGCTTGAAGCCCTGGCCACCGCGCGCTCCCCGTCTATGGCCAGGGATCTCGGACATCTCTACTGAACTCCGTAATCTCCACTATCGGTTTTTCTTCGACTAGATTCAACATCATCGACTAGCCTGGAGCAATTACTTGGCCTTATAGTTGTCAATCCAACAATTGTATTAGAATTTGAGTAGACTTAGGGTCTTCACTAATTTTTTTCTTTTTTGAAGAGTAGACTTGAAACTTCTTCAGCATTTCATTTTCTTATTTTTAGAAGTCTTAGGAACAAGCGTTAACGATGCTTTGCCTTAGTTTTAGACCCATTTTACTAATATACAGAAAAACATAATTTCATATCAAAAAATGTCGGCTAGTCTATGAACACCAAAGAGAGTGATGCCAACAAAATGCATAATAAGTACCAGTTCCAACAAAACTCGACAATTCCATTGACATAAACACCATAAAAGTCGACCAGAATATAGTAAAAGTTTCAAATCGATAGGTTAGACAAACATAAAAATAAAAAATTTCTTCGCATTATCCAAAGCAAATAATCAGTAATGATTCCTAATAAAAAGCATGAACTAAAAGGGATGAGATTTTCAGAACTTTAGGCAAACATCTAAACTAGGGTACACTATCGCAATGAGAAAATCAAATAGACTAAAATTTGTTAGAAAATCAATTAAACTAACTTAAAGAACGAAGATTAAACAAACTAGGGGAAGAAAAATTGAAAAACGATTCAACTAAACGTGGGGAATAAGATTGGAAATAGACAAACTCACTTTGTTTTTCAAGAACGATTATAGAATCTATTTTTTCTTTATATTTGCAATAATGTAGGATAGAAGACTTGTGGGATAATGATAAGTTGATGATTTTGATAAAATGGGTTTATGGAAGATGCAGAGTTCTCTAAGAATGTGTTCTAAGGCTTCGTCGGAAAATGTTTACCCTATTTTATTAAAAAAAAATATATTTTTGGGGATCATAATTTACTTTTTTGGAGGCATGAATTTATTCAATGTTGAAGTGTTGGGATGAAAACAATATTTTAGATGATTGTATTATTATCTCTATGTTCTTAAAGTGATGAAAAGACCCATGACCCCACAACCCTGTCCCATTTTTTTACTTTTTCTAACTCTAACCCTAAAAATTAAATTTAAAAAAATGGCTATTATTTAAATTAATTTTTGGGGATGTCTCCCATTCCAATTATTCTCAAGTGGCTTGGATACCGTGGGATTTATATTTGATATAACCTTCAATTTTATTATATTTTAGGTTTTTTGCTTGACGACACTTCTTTTGTTGAAGAGACATGATGTTCTTCTGTAGAAATTATAGATTCTATCTTTCTTTTACTTCTCCCATCAATGTTTATTGATGTTGAAACTCGTGGTAAATTAAAGATGGTTTATTTTTCTTACCGTAAAATAAAACGATCATATATGTATGTATATCTATTTTATAGTTTCATTGATGCAATGCATGATAGGAAATCCTTAGGGAAAGATATGCAATGATATCATTTTGATAGTCTCATGCAATGGATTTGTTATTGTAACTTGTGGTTTTTAAGTGTCATTGTTTATTGTTAACGATTGTTGTTAATTGTTAATTGACTCGGGTACCATGTCGATTTACTAACTATGGATGACACTTGTACCACGCCGCTAGACTAACTATGTATGGCTAGGGTACTACACAGGTATACTAATAGTTTGGGTTAGATTCATGAAAGGACCAGCAGATAGTGTTGATATTGGTTCCATAAAGTGGATGCCCGGACATTTGATTATATCATATGAGGACATGCACTCCAGGTAGTGTTGTTTTATCAAACTGGTGTATTGTTGCTTTGCTATGTGTATTGTTCTGTGTTACTACTTTGTGGTCAACCGTTTACATTCATATCTTGGATTGACCATGTGATCTCCGAACAGTACACTATGATGTGGTATTGATATTGACGTTGTTAGTTCCTTTATAATGAGTACAAAAAAAACATCTCTCAAACGGCATCGATCCAAAGGCGTCAGTTAAGGGACGTCTAACTCAAAGTCTAAGGGTGAGTTACATCATTCAGGCTTCGGGGACAACTATTAGACATTAGTTTTATGTTTAGGTTTAGGGTCACATCCTCAATATATATTATTAGAATTTTGGTATGATGATTTTTAGTTCTTAGGGGTTGATTTTCTACATTGAGTTTATGAGGACTCAATTCTTAGATGTTGAACTTGTTTTATTTATTATCATGATTAACTTTGTTTTATAAACGGTGTTTTGGGTCTCTTGAGGTTAGCAACTGCCTTTCCCATTAGGTGGTTAAGTCTGGATGTCACTCACAATGGTATGGATCATGACACAATACAAGTATATAAAATATCATTTTCATCTAATAATATAACATTAAATAAATTCATCCCTCCAAAAAATTAAGTTACAATTACAAGGAATATAATTTTTTTTTTAATAAAATAGGGTAAATTGAAATCTTAGAACACATTCTCATAGAACTCTTTATCTTCCATAAACCTGCTTTATCGAAATAATCAATAATAAAAAATGGAAGACTTGTTGGAGAATGATTTGTTTTATGGAGGTTGATGTTTTCGACAAAGAAGGTTTATGGAAGAGGAAGAGTTCTTTGGAACGTGTTCCAAGGTTTATAGGGAAAAATGTTTATATTCCTCAAAAAAATGCACTATGTTGCTGGAACCCAACGCTGGTGAAAATTTTTTTCAAAGCTAGTGCCAGTAGCCCGAAAAGGGGGTGGGTAAGAAAATTCTGATAAAAATAAGTTTGGAGGGGGCGGGGGTAGGTAGGTAATATTGACCCTTGTAGTAAGTTATAAGATGTTGTCCTGAGATTTGGGCATAGGTTTAGGGAGTACTTGTGCATTTTCCCTAAAATCTATATTTAAACTTCGCCAGCAAAATAGGCAACTCAAGTCTTTAAACGTTGAATAATCAAATGAATATACAGACTTCTTAACTGACACTAACCTATCTATGAAGCCTGTAACTTGACAAGGAGGAAGTCGGGGACAAGACCCTGACCTCCTAGGCTAAGAAAAAAATTAATTGCAATTCTCTTTTGATGGAAGCAAAGGAGGAGCTCTACATAGCTAACCGAGGACTCGAATATATCAACGAAGATCCCTGTTGATGGATCCGAATACTGTGTATCGCATCATCAAAAAAGATGCAGACCAAATGGCTCAGTTACGGAATCTACGAGATGTAGGAGATGGAATTCTAAAGCATAAAAGATAGGGCTTGACTGGATTAGAAACGGAAACCTACGTTATCTCTTTTTTTCCAACCAACTCAAAGAATAGATATCAACTCCAAGTAATTAGATACTCGACTTCCACAAAATATGATAATCGACTCAATGAATCAACAGAGAACTCAAGATACTCAAACTCTGATACTTAACTGATCTCATTTCGATTAAAGCAGTTAACCACGTGCAATATAAAGAAATGTTTTAAATACACGATTTGTCAACTCTGTGATTAAACAAGGATGCAACCCATAACTTTGAAACTGGATTGAAAAATACAATTAACTGAGGTTAAAAAAAATACAATAGACTTTGTGGGAGTTTCTGTATAACCGACAACCATCACTGTAAGAAGCTATTATAGTGATGCTTTAAAACACTTTACTCTACGCTGGCCAAGGACCATCATATAACTTGTGCCAAAAAAAAAATCAGTATAGGACCTAATTAACTTAGTGGATCCCATTATTAAATTATGTGATCATCTAAAAATGTACATGATCCATTTAAATACCCATGATGAATACATGATTGTATGGAGACTTGAGTATGAACTCGCATCCTCATATCGGGGTTCAATTCCTACTCCCAAAAAATAACTTATCTCATGTGTTTTTAAAAAAACTTCTTTGCTTTAGTTGGAGATAATTACTCAAACTACCCTCTTAAAGAGCAAATTGGCTCTTTGAAAACTCTTTCATATAAACATATTTTTTTCCCCCCCCAAAAATCAAATATTTTTACTATGATCATTGATGACTTGGGAAGTCATACTGCAGAAAATTATGGTAGAGCTAGAGAACATACTACTTAATATCTGATGACGATAACTCAACTGTCATACTAAATTCATGTTTAGAAATCTTTCTCAAACTCATTTTTCTTAAAAGCAATAGTACTGAAAACTGCTCAAAAAACTTTTTCTGAGAAAAAATTTCAGTTTCGTCTCCATTTTTAAATGTAAACATTTATCGTGGATAGACTTAGTTCCCATACATCATTTTTTAAAATATGAACTTTACTTTATTCTTTACTCAACTTCAATTCTTTAGTCTTTAAAACGCAAAGTTAAAAGAATTGAAAAGAATTCTCTAATATGGTTCATGGTCGACATTATGGACGTGAACGACTCAATGCAAGGTTGTCAAAGGAACGATAGAGTATACAAAAAAAAAAATAAAGAAAAAAAAAAAAAAAAGAAAAAAAAAACAAAAAAAAAAAAAAAAAATAAAAAAAACAAAAAAAAAAAAACCAAAAAAAAAAAAACTCAATACTGTCAAAAACTTTAGAAAATTGAACGATAGAACTCCTATCAAAGTTACTCGACGTTCATGCAGAAGTTATGGACATGATCGACTCGACTCGAAGGTTGACATAACTACCTGAAAGTAATGAGTACAACTCTTGTGATTCTCTTACTTACTTCCACCAATCTTAGGTCAAATCAATATTTGATCTCAAAGAATTCATAATTGAACTCAAAAGCTTTCTTGAAATATACTCTTAACTCTCTCTTGAATATAGAATTATAATTTCAAAAGTTTATGGTTCATGAATATGAGGATCTCATGATTTGAATCAATTGTAGACTCATTCAAAGATATGTTTTTTTCTCATTCTACGTACTCTTACTACGAACCTTGTGAGACAAATTTACTGAGGGGGGGGAGGGGAAGTGTATAGACCTCATCAACATGACCAAAAGGAGTTTCTTAGACAAGTTCAGAAAGAATTCTCAAAACTTATACTCTCAACTCTACCTTGAATTTGAATTATGAAATTTAAGATGGATCATGTTAGAAGGGATTTTAGATAGGCCAGAACAAGTTTCTGGAAGAATCTTAGATTACAACTTGAAAGAGAACCTTGATGAAACCCTCAGCTTGAGTAAATGATCAGGAAAACATTTCTTGAGATTTCGTGAATTGAGTTTCTTCAAATCTCTTGAGGACCAAGATCTATGATTTTCACTAGTAAAGATGAAAATCTGATTGTGTTGTGAACCTTTTATTAGTCAAGGAAACTTCTAGAGTTTTCTTGGAGGCGGAAAAAAATTAATAAAAACAAACCGTTTTTAATGTTTTTCCCGTCGGCTTAATTCCGTACAAACGTTTTGTATAGGGTACTACAATCGTCATAACTTTTTTACTAGAAAATTGGAGTGACGCAAAATGTGGTGGTCGGTCTAGAAAGTACATTAAAGTACAGCAATTAGATAGGTTTCTGGACACATTAACCCTGAATATTTCTAAAGAGTATCTAATCGTTTTTAAAATTGACTAAGTATAATCTTACATCAAAAGACGTCTGAAACTTCAAGAAACACTATCAAGAAAAACTCATCAAAAACAAATCCTTAAAGTTCAAAGAACGAAATTTGCTTAAATACATCAAGATTGGGCGTGTGGATGAACTACTCAAAACACTATGGATAGCTTACATACCCTCTTATGGTTAGTAACCAGTGACAACTTCCCAACAAGAAGGCAAGAACCCTAGACGATGATTGATCCTCCTCCTCTTTCTCTTTTCTCTCTTGGGTCTCTTCTTCAACTCTCAACTAAAACCCTAGGCATATATTAGCATTGTAAAACTGAACCTAAAATGATTATAACCCTAAAATATGACTAAAAAAGAATTAAATCTGATTAGGTAAGGAAAGAACTATAGTACTCTCACTGTTTTCGGCTAACTTTCTTTAACTAAACAACCTAACTTCAAAATGTCATATCTCACTCATACAAACTCAAAACTTAGAAAACTTGACGGCGTTGGAAATATAATTCAAAGATATTTCCTATGGTATCTTGTAAAGCACCACCATAAACTATCATGCTCTAGAGTTTGGTCGTGTGAAGGAGTTGATCCAAAACGCAATACGTAGCTAACTCTCCACAAATTGGTATTTGGTTATTTATCAATGTTAGTTCCTTTTGGAATTCAAGGCTGCAGACTTCTTACTTTCCTAAACTTAATTTACAAAAGAATTGTAAAAATTCCTTGTCAAACATTACTCACTACGAAGAATGACTCGAGTCTTAGTTCAAAATTTTTCCAGGGTGTCATAGTACAGACATCTCCGTACGGATCCTCGAGACTCTACTTAGACTCGACTTGTACACACGTGAGACTACGAACCTGGGGTTTTGATAGCATTTTTCATGATAAAAAAGTGGACCGTGGAGGCATTTGATTATTCCCAGCAAGAATAAGTCAGCCTAAAACTCTACATTACAACAACTGGGAGAAATTTCATAATAAGACTCAAAAAATGCCCAAAACCTGGTTGTCATCTGTGTACAGGAGTCTAAAAGTTACTGACATTGATTCAAAAGAACAACACAGGTCTGTCAAATGACCTTGTTTCTAAAAGCATAAACGAGTTTCATAAATAGGATTAAGAAGGTTGTTGAACTGACCCCCCCCCCCCCCCCCAAGACAAATACATCAAAAGCTCCATAAAAATGCCTACTAAGACAAAGAGAAGACAAAAAAATGACACAAAAGTCCGAGTTAGTAACCTACAAAAATGTATAAGCATGGAGTGGGAACCAACCCACACGGTACTCAACAAGTAAATCTCTAAACACAAGCTACAAAGATAGAATATGGGTACTCCTTACACCCATTACCCGAAACCTCACAAACTACAACTTGATATAAAACCAACACAATTTGACATTTTCAATTTACAAGCATGTATCTCAACAATAACAATCTATCAATCACATATTCTCAACAACAAGCTCGATATTCATCAATCACAACCTCCACTACTACAACCTGCATAAAACCAGTCCAACCTAACCGTTTATAATTCACATATCACATACCTCAACAACAAGACTCTAACAATTACATATCCTCAACAACAAGCTTAATATTCATTAATCAAAGTTCCACAAAAAGGCACTCACAAGATTAAAAAAAACATAATATCAAGTTCACTAATGATAAATATATGCAATGCAATAGAATCCAATGTCAAATATAGTGATCCATGCATGACTTATTGATACACACCCGTTGTTTCTCAATCCTGGACCAATGGGGAACATATATGTTCATGTATCCGTCGCGGTGTGCAATGCATTCCTTGAATATAATATCCATCATGGCACGCGATATGTCTCTTAAATGGTACATCCTCTTTAAGTTCTGATTCATTCCAAATTCCCCCCCCACATAAAACTGGTCCAACAATTCAGGTATCAGAATCATGAAAAATGAACTGTTCACACAAAAT
Source organism: Solanum habrochaites (assembly GCA_027704765.1). NCBI lineage: Eukaryota > Viridiplantae > Streptophyta > Magnoliopsida > Solanales > Solanaceae > Solanum > Solanum habrochaites. Next base: position 51,784,687 of record JAKWJA010002499.1, on the reverse strand, counting down.
GATAAGAGGACTGGGGATGACAATTTTCCAGGCACATTCACAATCACAACAAGCATAACACTAACAATGATTCAACAAAGCCTTTTCAAACCATCTCAACACGTACGACGGAACCAATTAATCACATTGCCTTTATCACCCCTTTGCAATTAGAATTAAAATCAATGTGGACAATCAAACCCAGTCCACCATGTCTCATTACTCCCAAACACATATAACAAGAAAATACACGAATTCCATACACTTAACAAGGGCTTAGAAATCTACTTATCTCTATCAATCAAGAATTCTCTCTATAACTTGAGCCTTCCCCTTTCGTTGAACTTCCAACTCAAAGCAATCTATTCAAATAAATGACCACAATAAGATTTCACGACAAACAACACCCACATTACTACGTCTAGTCTAGACTCGAAAACTCACTCAACTATACAATCAAGCTCCAAATCTTGATGTAAATTAATATGTCAACTCTTTCAATTTTCTCCAAATGACATAATTTTAATTGTATTCATATAATACAATAGACCACATGATTAATTACATATTTCAATATATCAAAACTTGAACTACACCATGATAGCTAAAAACAATCTAAAATCGAAACAAAGCTAGGACTTAACCGCGAAACTCATTATCCAAATCATAAGAGTTGTTGGTTTTAAATTAGAGGATTTCAGGTACTAAGTCGTGAACTTGTGAAATATTACCTTTTGGATTGACTATGGTTAATATTCGAGATTTGGATGCTCAAATCGAGATTTTGAGAGTTTTGTTGGATTTGAGGGATACTTTTAGGCTTGGGTGAAGCCTTGAATTATTTTTTAGAGGTCTCGAGCATGTTTTAGTCTTTTTAGACATTGAGTTAGTTTCTTGTGGTTATCACGGATGTCGAGTCAAGGAGACCTCAAATTCATGTTTTGAAGGTTACATTGAGTCAAGAACATCAAGTATAATCGGTTTTTGTATGTGATTTCTGTTAATGGGGTTCTGAATGTATCTAGCTGATCATTTTTATGTTTTGAGTGTTGTCTATTTTTCTGGTGCTTGAGTTTTTTACCATTTGATTTTGCAATAGGCCTTCCGCTTAAGCGATAGTGTGATCGCTTATGTGAAGGACGATTTTTTTGAAAGGTTCGTAAGTGAATCATTGCTCGCTTTAACAATGGCCGCTTAAGCAGAGCCTACTTCACAAAAACGAGACTTCCAGCTTTTGCAGGATTTGCTTAAGTGACATCAGAGGAGGTTTTTGACTTGTTTTTTTTCGAGGTTTAGGCCCCATTTCAATTTTTGAGCTTGGACAATCCTTGCTGGTGATTTTTGCAAGGATTTCTTATACTAAATCAATTGGGTAAGCTTTCATAACCCTAAATCTTCATTTTTCCTTAGACTATGGGTTTTTACATCAAAATATGAGATTTTGATTGGTGAATAATGAGGCTTTTCAAGGTCTCAAGTTCTTGACTAAAAATTGAAGATTTTGAACTATTTTAAAGTTCTTTTTCGAAATGATTTTTTGCCAATGAGTTCATAAAGCCTTGAGTAATGTTTTCTAGTATTAATTTTTGGATTCAAACCTTAATTTCAGAATTTTATTTATGTTTATTGACCTCTTTTCAAAAGAAATGATGTGGGTATTTTCGGAAAGTGATTGTGAATATTTGCTTGTGTGACTTTTCAAGTAATCTTGGGTTGGAGTTTTTTGTTGATTGAGTTTCCTTTAAAAAGAGTGTGTATTACTGTTTTCGAAAAGTTATTGTGAATACTTGCTTATGTATAGATGTATAGCTTTGAAAGTGAATTGGAAAGGGAAGACTCAATTCTTGAAGCGATATTGATTGATTTAAGGCAAGTGTTTGTAACACCCTGAAAATTTTTTGAGCTAAGACTCGAATCTTTCTTCGTTGTGAATAGGATTTTACCGGGGAATTGAAAATTTTCCTAAGTGTTAAGGTCACAAGTTTAAAACAGAAAATCTAATAAAAATATTAAAGGGGGTTCGGGGTTCATATTAGCATTTTTCGAGAAGGGTTTGAAAGTACCCGAAATGCTCGCTAACATGTAATATAACTATTTGACTAATTGTTTTAAAATATAAAGATTTTAAAGTTATCTTAAGGGGAAAAGGGAAATATTAAAAATATTATTTAAATGAACTGTTTGCAAATATTCTAAAATCAAGTGTAAGAGTGCCTACTTAATTTTGGAAAAATTATTCGGAATGACTATCCTTAGGAAAATTGAATTGTGACAATCTTTAAACTAATTAATAAGACAAGTATGCAGACAATGATAAATGAGGAAATATAAGAATTAGTAAATATGGGCCCAAGTTTTGTTTTCTGTCTGCATGTGCTAGCACATGGGTCTAGTTTCTGTTTTGGTCTAATTCTTCCACCAAAATTGAATATATGTCAAAATATATGGGAGACTTTTAACCCATTTAACCTGTCCTAAACTAACAATAAGGCTGCCAAAAAAAATTGATGGGCGTTTGGCCCAATTTTTCCGTCATAAAATGAAAAATGTTTGCAATCTTCTCCAAAATCGTGTTGTAAATTAGGTAATATAGCATATATGTAGTCATATTCTCAAGTTATGGGCATAAGAGTTTGTTTTTCATTCTATAAAATTTTAATATATCAATTATAGTATTTCTGTTTTAAAATTAAAAATATGGTAAATATTGATTCTGTAAAATTAGGGACGAAAAAATAAAATTAAAAAATTGATTTTAATAAAATTGGATAATTTCCCTGAAATGTAGTTACATGTATTAAATTGATAACAAAATTGTTGAAACCTTTTACGGGGATTTTAAAATATATTAATTATAGATATGCACCTTAATTTCTCAATCCGTTTTTAATGGTAATTATTTTTGATTTTTTATCTTAAAAAATTGTATTATGTTTTTCTTTCTTTCCATAAACGTGTATCATTTTGAATTTCCGAAACGAACTAGATTCATATATACGATATTCTGTAGTATTTATCGTTTTTTTTTTTAAAAACAAACAATTAAAATTTGAAGGTTGAAAAAGTTTAGATTTGATTGATGGAGAAAATGGTCGGTCAATTTTAATTAAACATGGTGGCAAATGGAAGTCATCAGGTTAGCTTTTTTAAATTAGTTAATGTGTCGAATTTTTTTTCCATGTTATAATGGCATATGTTAAATTGATATTTTTTGTTAGTTACAGTTATTCAGTGTTTCACGAATAATATTTCGTTAAATTAAAATGTATTTTAATGTGTAAATAAAACAAAGAAATGATGTTTAAATTGTGATTAATGGTTAAAAAATAAAAATGTACGTTTTTGATCTATTTAGCAAATTTTTGTTTTGAAAAAGAGAACAATATTGACCATTTTATATTTAATAATGTATTACATTGTTTGTTAATGTATATAAAAGTATATGAACAATATATACGAAAATCAATGTTTGTTAGTTGGACGTAGGTATTATTGATTTGTAATATATAATATATGAATTCTGTATAAAAATGGAATTAAACTGTATTTTTTTTATTAATTGGATAAATTGAGTTGAAAGTGTATTTTAGTTGTATGTAGTAGTTAGTGTGTTAGTATGCAGTAGTATAAAAAAATTATTGTAATTTTGTATTTTAATTTAAATTGGTTATTGCCTTATACTGTGACTTGTATATAAATGGTTGTCTATGATGATTGGTGTATTAATTTTGTATTGGTATTAAAATGGTATTAAGTGTGTAATAAATATGTATTTTAATTGTGTATTAAATTACCATAGTGTATAACAGTAGGGTTATTGTAGTATTGTGTATTTAACTTATGTATGAAGTGTGGATTGTTTATTTGTGACGAAGTGTATGAAGTGTGTGTAAACTGTGACTTGTAAGATAAATTGTGTATGGAGGTGTATTAATTATGTATGAAATAAATTTATAATTTTATTATGGGATGCATGAATTGTAATTTAATGTTGTGAAACAGGGAAATTACGTCGACTATGATATGGAGGCATCCTATTACGATACTACTACCTCTTTTATACTTGTTTAGTTAATGCTATAGTTACTCAGCTAACATAGAAGAAATCAAAATTCTGTTGAGATAAAGTATATATAGGAAATGTGTCCAACCTATAAAAAATTCATAATGATGTTGGGTAAAGGTTTATCCTAGATCAGATGAGGGTTGAATTTGGATTTTTACCAAAATATCATTATGCCACACTTGTGAAAAGACTGTGTGGCAGTATAACGAATGTCATAGAGTTAAGTAATGATTAGAATAAATTCTGAGTTATATTATCACACGGAATTAACATAGATCATACTCCAACAAGTCAATCCATTTAATCGGAAGGATTTAGACGGAGTTGTCAATGATAATAGTGAAGTAGATAATGATAGAATATGTGATCATTTTAATTTTATTTGTAGATGATAATCCGATTTATAATAAATAAAAAAAAATCATTAAGGAGGTTATGAGCTGTTGGACTTGTGAGAAGTTCAGCTTTCGGGTTGCGCGCTGTAATGCATCTAAGTAGTTTAATTATTTTTAAATTTTTTTATTTGTACAATGTATATATATTGTAAGTATATTTTATTAAATTTTTGTAACAGTTACACCGAATTGTATTTTCTAAGAGTTGTTCTGGATGATAATGGCATCTAGTTTGAATAAAATCTAATTATTCAACGTTAGGAAGTATATTGCAAGCACACATGGGTGTTAGAGAAGAGTTTTATGCCAGGACATCAAGGGATAACTGACGTTGTACGTCTTGATAATGGAGATTATTTTTGATCCATCTAAGGTATATACTCTAAAAGATGTCTGTGCTGTGATGATATGTTGAAATTACATGGTGTTTCGTGACCATAAATACACGCATGGAGAGCTAAAGAAAAACGCAGTAGTGTAAGAGTTGGTGCGAGAGAATCCAGCAGATCTTATGCAAGAATTACCTGGTAATTTCGAATATAATGATAAATTTAAACAGTAGTTATTTGTTGTGCAGGAAGTAGTAAGAGTAAGTAAACAGTTCGTTTGTATTTTTATGTATAAAATATGTATTTTTATGTAATGATTGGGGGACGTTTATTTTCAGTGGGTAATTTCGAAGAAAATAATGATGAAAATTATACAGCTAACAGTTATGTGTATTTTTTATATGTAAAAAATATGTATTTTTATGTATGAATTGGACGTTATTTTAGGTATTTTACTTTTTGGAGCAAACTATCCAGGACTGTTTTGAAAATAAAAAGGAATGAAAAGGTGATCCATTTGTAAGCATTGTTGCTTTAGACGCATTGTATTAGGGGCTGGGAATATTGTAGGCACATTGTAGGGTTGATGGGCTGCATTAACATGTCATTATGGTAGTGCAATGTTAACTTTAAGCACATTGGACCGGGAGGTAAAATTACTAGCCATAAATTTGCTAAATATAATATAATAAAAAATATATGAATGATATTTCTGATTTGTGTGATATATTTTTAAAATTAATGAGAAGGTTCATATACTTCCGTTGGCGTATGCGATAGTAGATTTGAAAATGAGCTTAGTGGACATAGTTTCTTTGAGCAATTTAGAGAGCAAAGGAGTTAGACAAAATATGTGTTTATGTCAAGACAGAAACTGAAAGCATTATGGAAAGGGACAAAAATGTATATACTAAATCAGAAAACATTATGCATGCATTATGGGACATTTATCAGTCAAGTTTTGAAGAATTTCAATAGAATACTGAAGATTTGAAGATGTTCTTTTCATTGGCAAAAAGCTTATACAAAAACAACAGTTTGAGACATTATGGGAAGAAATAGATCAGATAGATACGCGAATACGGGACAATACTTGTTGATATTGGGTATAGTAAATGGTCAAGAGCTTACTCGGGAATTGTAAGCGCAACATGAACCATGATCTTCAAACATAGCGGAAGTCAGGAATAATTGTTAAAAGATTAGCACGAGGTTACCGGTGATTGTCACTCTCTTGAGTTTGTGAGGGGTGACATGTCAGAGGTGGATTCACAAGGATTAATGAGGAGGATGTATAAGACTACATCTAATCTGACACAAAAATTAAATACTATCTACGAAAAGTATTACGTTATCGTGCAATATTGAGGGTATGTTGTTTCAGGTATTGGATTTTTAATTATTTACTATATCTGCCCAGCATGGTATAAATGTTATTTTTCAGACGGTCGATACCTTCAACGTTGATCTGCCATGCGGTTATCTGAAGGAGCAAAAAAAAATTACATAGTAAATTTGACACAAGGATTGTGTAGTTGCGGAAGATTTAAAACATATGAGGGATACCGTTGCTGTTGTTGTGGTCATTGAATTCTTGTTCTCCTGACAGGAGTTAAATGAAGCATATTTCGTTCTATTTTTATGGCATCACGAATTTCAAAAGAATGACTTAGTATTCCTGTCGAGGCCTATCCCTGCGAGTGAGAGTTACATGAGGATATACCAAGTATATTTCAGGATCCTAAATTGATGTGCCTGGCCAAAAAGAGCAGCAGGAAAGACCCAAACTGAAACGTGTGGAGGGGTTCGCATATGTGAAATTCAAGAGACAAAAAAAAAAACATGCAGTAGATGCCATAAGGTGTGGACACAATAGGAAGGACATGTTAAAATTTATCCTATACAAAAACATGAGGTGTATTGTTAAATCTGGGTTTTTGATGATTACATTTTATATAAAAGTTTTTTTATTGAATCATTTACTTTTCATACAAATTTCATAAATTGTTATACAACTGGTCATATATTAACATATGTTAAGTTAAAAAATATATAATTCATATAATCATATAAACATTTATTCAGTTAGGCATTATAATGGGGACTACATACAAAATTTATACATTTAACAAATTCAAATACTTTCATTAAAAAAATAATGTTGTTATGTGTATACATATTAAATTATACATATGTTATAATTCATACAATTTTCATACATTTATTCATTACCAGTAATATACATAAAATTTGTTTCTGTTGTATTTTGAAAAATATATTTTATAATTTTGTTCTTCCTAATTCATACATTTTCATACAGTATGCATTACCGTAATAGAAGTAATGTATGTTTCGTTTGTATTTGAAAGTGTATAGGTATTCATGCCAAACAATTATGGAAAATTTACATTATAGTACTATATATGAAATTTAAATTGACATTCATAATTCATATGATTTTCATACATGATTGATTGACAATTTTTAATGTTAAAGTGAGGACACAGTTCGTAATAAGTTATATAAAAATATTGAGTAGTCATAATAAAAAATCTGTGGAGAAAAAGACTAAATTGTCAAAAGTTTAAAAAAAAAAAAACAAGTCATTCAAATAAATGTACATTGGACATGAAGATTTCTACTTCCTGATACGGAATTTTTGAGAGTAGGATAATTGGTGGATTCATAACTTGTTCTTATTGAGTTCGAGGTCCACCTTATTGCTTATGCAACTGTTCATGTGTATCAATTCACTTCACTGATTACGACACTTCCTCATTCTTGTTTCCATAATGCCCAAAGTAATGAGCATATATTTGACGATGATATTTTGAATCAGTATCAAATATGTGATATATCAAAAACACCATTGCTCAGTATTCGGCAAATAGAGATGTGTATAAACCCACGATCACTGTAACAAATTGAAAAAAAATTTGTAATGAATATATAGCAATTTCAATTTACAAATGAATAAAAGAAATAAATGGAAGAAAAATATACATACTTTGAACTTTCTCTTGTTGAGGAACCCGTGTAACATTCTTGATACTTAGAGGTTCAGATTCAGGAGTGAGACTTTGTTGATAATCAGGGAGATTATTCGCATACAAATCAAGCTTTGCAATAAAATCCTGTTGCTCGTCAGAAATAAAGGATCATGGTGGCAAGCTATCCAACAACTTCTTTGACGGTTTCATTGAATGAACAGATTCTCCCATCATCGATCATAATACATATAGAGACATCACTTTTGATTAAGAATACCAACAAGAAACCAATGTAATTTGTCATGATGTTGACTGGGATGATTTTTCGTCAACCCTATCTCACGGAAGTTAGCGGAAGCTTATACTACTCTAATGCATTGTCAACAGTATGGTCCGGTGATATGCATCTTATGTCACATTCTGATTGTATCCACTGTTTCCCCCCCATGTTATAACCCATGCATAAACCCAACAATCAACTAGTACTGTAAGAAGTGACTTTTGGGAATATTTTGACTTCTTTCGGAGAGATCATACATTATTGTACTAATAGTAAGGTTGTTTTTTACCAAAAAAAAAAATAATACATATCTGAGTCATTCCACTGTCACACATTATTTCATACAAAAAATATTCATACATATATCACTGCAATCAAAACGAGAACAATGAGTTGAAAAAAGTCTTTACTCCGTCATCCCAAGGTCTGCCCAGTGAACTCTTATGTTGAAAAAAAATTGACTTCTCTCCAATTTTGACAACGCCAAAAGTCCATTTGAGGAGAAATGTGTTTTTAATTCTTGGAATATGATGTTTTCCTGTATATACTAAAAAAGTGTTATATTCAATTTAGGAGTTAGAAATTTTAATAAAATAATTTTTATCAATAGTACAAATTACCTGCCAGCCTGCTTGACACATCTTTGAAATCCATTTATTGAACTCCTCAAGCAGTTCAACTGGAACATCAAACCCATGTGATTTTGGAAGATGTTGATTTGAAAGAACTGGAGGTACTCTATTTGAACTGCTTTCTCCTTCCGACATTCTGGATATACAGAGAAAAATCATATTACACATTTCTTGTGTCTTGTTTTTTTCGCAAACATTTGGAGTCGGGGGGTGGCATTAGAATCAGATCAAGTGCAATTATTTGTGTCATGGGTAAAATTCAAGATAATATTCCAATGTTGTAGTTTTGATTTTAGACGTTGTTAGAGGCATCAATAATTTAAAACAATCATCTCCGTTGACTTTGAAGCTTCATATACTAGGAAAAAATCGAGTTCAAGTAAAAAAAAAATTCTTAATTTCATTATGTGATAAAAATGGAATATAAGGTACAGCTGTTGTTTGAACTTTTGGACTGTTGTCCAATTGAAAAATGTTAGGCCATATATGTTGGATAGCAAATTGTGCAGCATGATGGTTGGAGTTTTCCTGAAAACGTGAACAATGATTAATACATATGTAATACAAAAAATAATGCAGTGACTCATACACTTCCCCCCCCAACAAACTTACAAACATAATATTTGAAAAATACATAATTCATACACATAATATACAAAACATTAAACAATTATAATCATACACAGTTCAAACAAACTTTCAACATTCTTTATAACAACAATATATCAACACCAAATATTAAACAAAACATTATAAAGTATTAACTAATTATGGATTATTTACTATTCACCAGAATCAATAAACTTGATACAAAAAAATTTATACACCAATTGATACACATCATACCATTTAACAGAGAGGAGGAATCCTATAGGAATTCATACACAATTCATACAGTTGATATACACAATTCATACAGTGATTCTACACAATCATACAGTAGTTAATCATACGGCAATTCATACAGTGAATATACATAATAAATAATGTTTCAGCACTTGAATCTGGATATTGTAATATGAAGAAATGAGTCAATTTCATACAGTTGAATCATACACCAATTCATACATTATTTATTTTACACAAAATTGATATATAAATATTTTAATACCCAAATAAACAGAAAATAAAAATAACAGGACTTATATATTTTTCAAACTAAATTCATACAAAAGTATAACGATATATAAACCTTGGTTGTGTCTTCGGTGTTATTGTTTCTACTCTGGACCATCGCATCTCATCAATTATTCATTTGGTGGATTATTCAAATACATCTTGTTATAAGTCATGTTGCTGTGGAACCTGATCGGTTGAAGATAAAAAATTTATTACATGAATAGTTTTAATTCATTCTAATAATTATAAAAAATATGTTCGAACGTAAGTGATTTGAGTTCTTTCAACTCTGCCTTAACCTGTTTCATTAAAAAATAAGTATTTGATATGGTACTATTTAAAAAAAATTATGTTTATTTGAATATTTGTACTTGGACCTATGCAATATCAGCTCTCAATTCTGAACTTTATGTTCACTATCACAAACACAGATTTTACTGATCTGGGATTTTATAAATCATGGTGGCTGCTGGGACTGATAAAATGGTTTCGTCCATGAGATTTAACTTTCTTCAGAGAAGACAATATTATGATTTATGCTGCAGCAAACAAAAAAAGATAATGTATAATGATTTATAATGAATGTAATAACATTGTAAGAAAATACCTGATTCCCATGTGTTCTTGAAAATGGTTTTTTCAAATCGGAAAAAAAATGACTGTCATTCGGTGTCTCAGTTCAGGATTTCTCGGGTGTGCGATTGGAAACACGTATAGAAATTGTTTTGTCAAATGGATGACAAAACATCATAAAAAAAACATATCTGCAGTATATGTGGAAATGCTGAATTTTAATGACATGGATTTTTTTGTGAATTTTGATGTGCCAAGCTTGGAGTGTTAAATTTAAAACACTCATTTCCCAAGGGAATGTGGCATATGTTCAGAACTCTACCCAAATCAAAATACAATTTGGCATTGTTGTTTTTGAAGGGTCTTATGCAGTCAGAAATGAAGAAAGAAAGTACAAGACCCGATTTTTAGGCGTTCATCTTCGTCCCAAAATTTTACAATTTAAACTGTAATAAAATCTGAACTTGGAGACTTTATTAAAATCTCCAAAAATTTTCAGCAATGAGTCTGTCTTGGAACATGTGATTAGATACAAATAAGAAACAGGTCAAATTTCAAACCAGTATTGCAACAACTCTTTAACCCAAAAATGTAACTCTTTACCATTTACTTTATGACAAACATTCATCCCTGACATTTTCATTCCCATTATAAGATAAGTGTCTAAACAAATTGACATGGGATTTTAATGTGATACAAAATCATAAAAAAAATTCAAAAGGTGTTTTCATCTAGGAATTGTTGAAATGATCTTGACTTAAAAAGGTCAACAAATCCGCAAGAACACATTCATGTGTAATACAGAAGAAAGTGTGTTGTGTCTTCTTCTCCTAACAAAATGATAAACTTAAAGGACATTAATAATACAATATTCATACACATAGTATACAAAACATAATGTAGTTAACATACACAATTCTAAAACAAATTACACACATAGTATGAAAATACTAATTCATACCATAGTATACAAAAACATTACTGCCGTAAATCCTTACACAATTCAAATAAAATTAAAACATAATATTGAAAAAACATAATTCATATACAAACAGAGGATGACAAAACATAATACAAGATAATCATACACATTTCAAACAAACTTACAACATTCTTTCATACACAATTATTCAACACCAAAATATACCCAAATCAAAACATTTAAGTATAACTAATTATGGATATTACTTCAACAGTATCAAAAACTGATACAAAAAATTTATACACAATCATACACATTTTATATATAAGGAATAATACGTGAATCATACAAAATTCATACAGTGAATCATTACACAATTTCATACAGTGAAAAATAAAAATCATACATTAAAAAATACATGTTTAAGCCAATTGATATTGTAATTTTGAAGAAATCTGTAATTTCATACAGTGAATCATACAACAATCACACAGTATTTTGTTTACATCAAAATTTTATTTAACTATTTTATACCAAATAACAGAAAATAAAAAATAAACAGAACATAAAAAGTTTTAAAAAAATTAACTTTTTACTAATCTTTGAACTTTTTTTGGGTTTAACTATTTTTCTTCTTCTTGTAAATGTGAAAGAGCGATTTCAGATGCTCTTTGATTTTTTGGATTTTGATTATAACTATTCCACAAAATAAGAATTCAGAATTAATGATCCTCGATTCTTTTCCTTTCCTCTTATTTCATCTTTCTTCGTCTTTTTCTCAGATTCCTCTACATTTTTCTTTTCTCCTTTTCTCTTCTTATCGTTTGCTTTTGGATGTTTTTTTTTCTATTGTTGTTTCCTGATCTAGATTTTAACTTAACAGATTGAAGGGTGAATGAGGAAATTGTTGTGGGGATAAAATTTTGAAAAAAGATGGCGATGGAAAATCGGATGAGCTTGCTTCTTTCATCAATCTTCTGCTACTTTTTCTAGCGATTTCGTTTGCCCTTTTCGACAGTGTACGGTTGTTTATCACAAGAGTAAGATTTGAGTTCTAAAACTTAGATTTGAATGAAACTATTTGAGAATTCTTGAAGGAAGACTGTTAGCGAGAAGTGCTTTGAGAGAAAAATTTGGTGTGTTGAAAATAAAAAGTAGGGGTGCGAATTTGGTGAAATGAAAAGTCTTTTGATAGGCGTGTGGAGAGGTTAATGATTTTTGAAAAGAGTTGGGGAAGAACAAAATTTGGTGGTAAGTAATTTTTTTTTTAGATAACGGTTTAAGTTTTAAAAATAAAAACTGTAATTGTTTTAGATTTGATAACATAACTATTATTTGTAGTTATGTTAAAAAAACAGAACTATATAATATTGTCAATTTATAAATTACATAATTAAGAGTTTAGTTTAAAAAAGGTAAACTTAAAATTAATAAATTAATTAACTACGTTTGGATTAAATATGGTAATTGAATTATTTAAATAAGTAATGTGTTAATTATTATTTTAAAAAATTAATGAGAATAATATATTATTTCTTGATATGCTATAAGTTGATAATAATATGCTATAAGTAGTGTATTATTATAAAAAAGTTTGTTTATAACTTGATATTTAACATCTTAAATGTGTGTATAGTGTTATTTTTATGTCCTAAAACTATCAAAACTATACACAAATATACTGGCTTTTAGCCCAATTACATCAAAAAAACGAACTGCATGAATTTGGGGCTTCTTGGCCCATTCCTGATATGTATACATAGTGTATACTGTTACTGTATACCATGTATATCATTGTATCTTCTCTATATTCGTATGTATCACTGTGTATATTGACCAGTGAATATCAGCATGTATATCAACTTCTTCCACCTGATTTAATTTTCCTTTCACTAGAACAACGATGAGGCTTACTCGAACTAAAGCTCGAGGATAGGCAAAGAAGGAGTCCAAAATGGTCTTAAATAGAGTTTAAAGTAAACTCGGATGAGGAGGTCCATGCACAAAAGGAGATAAAAATTGATAACTGATCATGACAAGACTTTCCAAAAATAGTAAACAATTTATTTGGATGCAACAACAATCTTCTCATTTCGATGATAAATCAACACACCCAAATTATTCATAATAATGGACCAAACCTCACAATGATTTACACATGAGTTCTTAGTAACATAAGCAACTAGTAAGGTGGGTTCGCCTCTGAAGCAATGAATCGAAATAAGACAAGATTTCTCATCTTCTTCTTTTGGCAGGAAGTGAGTTGCAAAGTGACACAAAGGAACCTTGTGGTTTCAACACATTAGCAAAATCAGGAAACTTGAACGAAGATATTTGAACTTTCACGACCCAAAAAGGGCCGCGATGACAGCACACACTTATCATACCTATGTCGAGCGAACCAATCCATTCCAATTCCAACGTTTCAACAGAAATAACAAAATATTCATGCGGAAGACTTAAAACTCATTAAGAAAATAGATAAATAACTTATAAAAACGCCAATACTATTTATTCCCAAAACCTGGAAGTCATAACCACAAAGAACATCTATCCTCAAATTACGAATAGTAAGAGTATCTAAGAGCTAAAATAAGTAAAAAGATAGTACAATGCCGGAAATTCAAGGCATCAAGAATGACGAGGAAGATCCGTCCAAGCAGAAGCAATAGTCACCCTGAAAATCTGGCTTCTGAGTGAAGACTGGCTAGAGTTGCGGATGAGTTGAAGACGATTGGCACGTTTGCTGCCACTCCACAATGACAAAAGAGAGACATCCAAGTAGGGGTCAGTTACAAAACACAAGTCCTGAGTATTTTTTTTTTTTTGGTATCAGAGGCAAAGCAAAATAGAAAAACAGTATATATATCAAATAATATCATAAATCAACTACATATATCACATGTGAGCCCAACAACAAGTTCTAGAATCAGTAATACAGCTACCGCCAAGTTCAACCCATGAGGACTCAAGCCGCACTGAAAGACCATTTGGGAATTAATGTTAATTAGATTGAGGTATATTAACTCGTTCAAGATTCATTATGTTCATTTCTTCGGGTAGGTTAAGTGACACCAGCTCCAGATACTATCACTGGTGTCGGAACATGAAACCCGATACCAATTTACGTGCGGTTCGTGACACCCGTCCCCTTAATTATACGTGTTGGTTCGTACACACCGATCCCCTAATTCACGTGTCGGTTAGTGACACCCGTTCCACTTTACTCTCATCAACTTTAGTTCATCAAAGCCTTCTTTATACCAGGATCATCACTCTAATTAACAAGGAAGATTAGGAGTTTTTAAAGATGTAGGATTCAATAGCTATGTGATTATTTTATTCAAAATGATGTAATCAATTCATACAAGTACACAAGTAAGGCTATAGAAGGGTTTACAATACGACCCAATACATATCATTAGCCTATTAAAGAGGTTTACTACGAATAGCATTAAAACATACCTACCTCCACCGAAGATTCGTGAGAAAGCAGTAAATCAAAGTCTTGCTTTACTATTAGTTCTTTCTCTTTCTATCGTTCGTTTCTCCAATCTTTTATCTTCTGTTCTTTCGATTATTCTTATGTCAACCCTTTTTCTTTAAACCCTAATACATTATAAAGTATAAAAGATGATATCATACCCCATACTTGTTTCAAGGTTCCCCTTTTAACAACCAAGTAATAAAGTATAAACATGAAACCATCATTTACATATAAGCAGAGGAATATCCAAATGCCCCTCTAAATATTTAAAAGAAATCCGACCCAGTCATGGGTCACGCAAAACTGGGAAGGCCCCAGTAGTGACTTTGGACGGTCAGTACTGCTTCTTACGTCAAAACGTTCAGAGACTCCAATTCATAAAGTCTATGACGGCCGTCATGCTGAGACGATCCGTGTGCCAACCCGTCGTGACGTTTCAGAGAGTCGATCTCAGTACCCAAAATTTCTAAATTCTAAGGTTTGGAAAGATACCCCACTCGACGGTCGTTGTGCCTATGAAGGTCCGTCGTGGGATCCGCGACTCGAAAAAACAGTAACTTGAAAATACATACTTTGAGAACTGGTTTTTTTTAACAGACAAAAAGAAGAATACTATGTAGTTTAGTCAGACAAGAAAATTATTATAGATTGCAAATAGACAAAAGGAAAAGCAAAGATGACCTATACTAAATAAAGGAATAATAAATAAAGAAATACAGGATATTAAAAGCTCCCCTAAAACACCTATAAAATATTGTACCATTTAGGAGAACAGAAAAATATTACTAAAGATTGTTCTTGTTTGGAGAAGGAATAGATACACCTATTGAAATATTTATTTAGCAGAGATAGAATTATTACACCCTTATAGAAAAAAAGCGTAATCAGTGCCAAGTAAGAGAGAAGTAAGAGAAAACTAATATACCAAAATTTAAAAAGTTATAATAAAGTGTCAATTCTTCAGTAGCATTAAAGATAGAAATATAGGATAAAATCATTAGTATTATATTGGAAGGGATGTCATAATAGAGTTAACACCAGAAGTTAAAATATTTTACAGACAAGATGTAACAAAAAACTGATATATATAATCTATATACGACAAAACACAAAAAGTAAACAGCGAGAAATAAAATTGAAAAATAAAATAGAAAAAATCCTTTGAAAAAATATGTACTGTAATAGACAATAATGACTACAGCTATAAAGAAATTGACAGTATAAAAGAAGATTTAGACAATTTGTAAAAGAAAGATTTAAAGCACTTCCAAGCATACAAATACATTAACAAGAAACTACCTGCATCAAAGAGATGAGTACATCAGAAATAACTATTTAAATTCACAAAAATATTAGAAGATATAACACCATACAATTATGTTATAATGGAATAATAGACCAAGAAGGATATAAAAATTTTAATAAATACAGGACAAGAAGCAAATTACATAACAAGAGGAAATTAGTATTAGAAACAGGGAAATATAAAAACAGGACAAAAAAATTATTGCCCTGGACTACCTAGTAGAGGTAAAGACAAATGAAGAGATAACAGAAAAAGAATAATTATAAGGAGGAATACATATAATTACCATTTAAAAATTTCAAGAAAATCAAGAATATTACATTAGAACAAAATGTTAGAAAAAAAAAGTTTTAAACCATACAATATAGAAAATGAACAATTAACAATAACTTGCCAAAATAAGAAAAATAATTATCAAAAGAACAAAATGAATAATGGAAAAATATATATACTGCAAAAAATTATTGTAGAAGGATTATCACAAACAGATAACTGTTACCCCTATTGATAGATAAGGAGCAGAAACGAATATATGTAAAAATAGATTGCAGCTCCCCTCCTCTCACCCCCCTCACTTTCCAGTTATCCCCCTCGTGTCATAGGTTTTAACTACACTTTTTAACAGAGATATAGAATGGGAAAAAAGGAAAAAAAACACCTATGGTGGGAAAACATGATTTAATAATGAAGGAAAAGTCTGATTACTTTAAAGAAAAACAAAAAAAAAAACCAAATTGTTTTATAAATAAAAAAAAAATAAAAAATATGGACGATAAAATACTAACAATAGAAGAAATGGATAATTTTGAATTTACAACAAAAGATATGCTATGAGGGAATGCCATTTCTAGAAAGATTTTGTAACGACCTGTTTAGTCGTTTTGAGCAGAAGATTTTCAATCTTGGAAAAAACTGGCTGAGTCGACGGATCCCACGACGGACCGTCAGGCACAACGGACCGTCGAGGGGGTATCGTTCCAAAAACACCTTAGAATTTATGAAAATTGGAGTATGAGATCGACTCTATGAACGTCACGACGAATGGCAGGAAGGACCGTCTTTAGGCACGAGGACCGTCACCAAATCTTTCCACAGAATTAACTCTCTAACTTTGTGATGTGAATGCAGTCTTACGACCGTCACAGTCGTGAACGGACCGTCACTGCGAATTGATCCGTTGAAGACGTGCACAGCGACGGCGCACGAGTCCGTGACGGACCGTCACAGGCTGCGTAACCCTGTACTTGGGTGATTTTCTGTTAAAAGTTTTAAGGGGCGATTTTGGACTTTATTCTCTTATAATTAGTAAAGTTGAGTGGTTTTAATTAATGTATAATTTCAATTACTTGGAGGTTAAAGGGAGATAACCTTGAATAAAAGTGGGTATTTATCACTCTTTATACTTAATTATATGACAATTAGTTGGTTAAAGAAAAAGGGTTTTGAATAAGAAATAATAGAAAAGAGAGAGGGGAGAAACGAGCGAGGAAGAGAGAGAACGAAGAGGAAAGCAAAGACTTTGAAGTTAGCTTGCTTGATCAATGTCTTCGGTGGAGGTAGGTTATGGTTTATGCTATTTCAGTAAACTCTTAATAGAATGATATGTATTGGGGTATGTTGTAAACTTCTATATGCTTAATTGATGTACTTGCATGATGTGATTAATAATTGTAATGGGTTGGAAGATGTGAGTGTGTGAAGCTTAAAACCTAAAAACCCACTTTGTTAATGATGATTGTGTCTGGTTTGTAAAAGAAGGCTTGATGAAACCTAAAAGAATGAGGTTAAAGGATCGGTATCACTTCCGACACCAGGGATAGTAGTAGTGGATCGGTTGTCCAGTTTCCGACACAGGGGTAGTTAGTAGTAGATCCGGGATGTTTCAATTCCAAAACACCAGGATAGTAGTAGTGTATGGGGTGTACGTTTTGACACCACGGATAGTAGTGTGGATCGGTTGTCACGTCTCCACACCAGGATAGTAGTAGTGGATTGGGTGTCACGTTTCCGACACCAGGATAGTAAAAAGAATGAAATCTTGAATCATTTTAATATACTCAAATTTTAAAGACCCTATTTCCCAAATGGTATGGGTGTGGAGGCTGAGTCTCATAGTTGTGAATTGGGGTGTTGGCAATGGTTATGGTACTTGTTGTGTTAATTGTTGAGTTATGTGGTAGTGATTTTATGTTATTATTGATATATATTGACGTTCTATTTTGAGTTGGCCGATGATACCTACTCAGTACTTGTGTTTTGTACTACCCCTACTTGTATTGTTCCTCTTTGTATTGTGGAGTGCAGAAACGTCGCATCACTTCACTCACCGCAACTCTTGCCAGCTTCAGCAAATCGGATTTCAGGGTGACTATGTTTCTAGCTGGACGGTGGATTTCCTTCGTCGTCTTGATGCTGATTGATTGGCGCATGA
Organism: Solanum habrochaites; assembly: GCA_027704765.1. Classification (NCBI taxonomy): domain Eukaryota; kingdom Viridiplantae; phylum Streptophyta; class Magnoliopsida; order Solanales; family Solanaceae; genus Solanum; species Solanum habrochaites. Next base: position 51,766,178 of record JAKWJA010002499.1, on the reverse strand, counting down.
CTAGTTTTTACTTATTTAGTTCTTAGATACTCTTATATTAGTATTTGAGAATAGATGTTCTTGTTGGTGATGACTTCCAGTTTTGGGGATAGTAATTATAAGTTTTAAGTAAGTTATTTATGATTTCTTTAATGAGTTTTTAAGTCTTCGCATTGATATTTTGTTATTATGGTTGAAGCGTTGGATTGGATGGTTGGTTCGCTCACATAGTAGGATAAATGTGGGTCCATTGCCACTCTCGGGCTCTTTGGGCGTCCGGAAAAATTTGGTATCAGAAGCCTTAGGTTCGGTGGGTCTCATCACACAAGAACGAGTCTAGTAGAGTCTTGAGGAACGGTAGGGGGACACGCCTTTACTCTTCTTTGAGAAAGTATAAGACTTTAGGAAAATTCCATTCTTCCTTCTTTCGTGCTCATTACTCTGGATCCAATAGTATTTCTATAGGTGATACAAATTGGTATCGACTATCTTCACTCTATTTCGACGATGGTTAGAACTAGAGCAAGAACTGCTCCAACACCCAACACCGGCAAGACAAGATGCGTCTGAGCCAGGCCACTGGGGCTGTAGCTCGAAGAGGAGCAGTGGCTAAGGTGTCGGTAGAGGTCGCGGGAGGACGTCCTCTAGAGGAAGAGGACAAACACCTGGCCATGTAGTACTAGGGCGGTGACTCCTCCACCGTACTGAGAAGTAGTAAGAGAGGTGAGGAAGGGAGACTGAGCAAGGGCCATGTATTCCATGAGACCTTTCCTTTTTATTCCTACACCCCCAACCTCCCCAGACGGATGTAGTAATAGGTCTTGCTCATCTCTAGCGGGGTTATCTTCAGGGCCAGACACCTCCAGTGTTTTGCTGCACCAGAACATATCAGGTTTTCCTTGGGAGCCCCTACAGCTTATGGCAGCTACTGTTGGCTCATCCAGCTTTTCATGGATTTGCTCCCCCCTCCTTTTTACTCACTAGAAATAGCAACGTGTCCTCATGTGACTACAGGGCTGAGTAAGGAACTAGTACTACGGGTTTTCTGCCATTCCACCGGTTTTCGCCCTCGCCCCTGGTCTTTTTTTTCTGGCTAGAATTCCTACCTGTCCTTTTACTTTGCAGGTTTTCCCTTTCCTCTTTACTGCTTTCGTCCTCATGGTGGTCTATGTTTTTATTGAGGTGTGTACTCTTGTATGAAAACCGGCAAGAAATACAAAAAAAACAAATCCCTCCCCCCCTTTGTTTTCTTCCTTTCCCCTTTTCCCCCCCATTCCCCCCCTCCCCCTTTTTCTTTTTCCTTTTTTCCCCTCCCCTTCCCTTTTTTTTTTTTTTTTTCCCCTTTTTTTCCCTTTCCCCCCCCTCCCCCCCCCTCCTTTTTTTTACCTCCCCCCCCCTCCCCCCCCCCATTACCCCCAGCATTCTTTCCCCCTAGCACATTTTATTCCATTCAGCACGAACTTTTTCCCAGTAATGTCTTGGAATATTGAAACCTCCCGTCTTCAAGGGTGTGACATCTGAGGATGGCCATGATTTTTTGGTTTCGGTTATTTGTCATGTATGCTACTACACAACTTGGTTGCCATCCAGGAAATTGTTATTTGGCGTTCGAATTGTTGTATTCCTATCCAATTTAGTGGGAACGCATAACAAAATTTTCGGGGCCCCGTCAGATCGTATGTTGAGTGCGTTCAACCAGCACAGCACAACCTATGACTTGTTGGGCAATCATTCTCTATGCGTGTGTATGGAGCAAGTTACTATTTTGATCCCCGACACTTTGAGGGGGATAGAGGAAGACAACGACGAGTTCTGAGCTATGATGCAAGGACAGGGTTTATGTCGGTTTACTACGTATGAGGATGTGCTTTTTCCTGCAGGTGCTGATAGAATGTGGTTGGTCACTTGGATAAACTCTCTTACCCCTTAGCCAGAGTTCTCATACAACAATAGCTATCACTCAAGTATTGGACTTATGGCAACATTTGAGGCACTGCATAGGCGGAGAAGATGAGGTTCTTCCCACATTTTCTGGTGGTTTGAGGCATTTGAGGTTTTAGACCCTTGGGGTCACTGACCTTCTGAGTGGAATAGTTAAAGATACAAGTGAACAATGCATTTCCTAAGGACTAAAGCTGTTAGCGGACCCTTCAACTGAGTGACAGCCAGAAAGAATATGCAGATCGATCAAAAGGTTAGAGACTTGGGAGTTATTGTGGGTTAAAACAAGTCTTACTGAAGGNTACGACCTCAGCCAGTTTTTCCAGAAATTAAATATGCTGTCAAAACGACTAAACAGGTCGTTACAATAGATACCAATTTACCCATTCTTCGTCCTCGAACTATCATAAGAAGAAAAACAAGGGCAAAAGAGAGTACCGAATTGTAAACAGGTTTTGGGTATCTTTCTTGCATATCAGCCTCTTCTCCCAAGTGGACTTTCAACTGGTCGATCTTCCATTGAACTTTATGGATGCAATCTCCCTTGATCTAACTTGCGAATTCTCATCTAGAATGAAACAGGCTCCTCCTCATAAGTCAAATTTATCAGCAGAACTGAATCCCAACGAATGATGTAGTTCCATCCCATGGTACTTTTCAGACAAGACACATGAAATACCAGATGCACTCCTGACAGCCCGGAGGCAAGGCTAATTCATAAGCCACCTCCCATCTCGCTTAAGTACTTCAAATGGTCCAATATACGGGCTTAAGTTACCTCTTTTACCAAACCGCATCACCCCTTTCATGGGCGAAACTTAGAAGACTTGTCACCTCCATGAACTCCAAATCCCTAACCTTTCGATCTGCATACTCTTGTCTACTTTGAGAAGCTAAAAGCTTTCTTGAATAGATTTCACCTTCTATAATGAATCCCTCAAAAGGTAGTACCCCAAGGTTAACCTCAAATGTATCAAACCAACCAATGGAGACCTAAATCTCCTCCATAAAATGCTTCGAAAGGAGCCATATCAAACTGAGTGATAGCTATTATTGTATGAAAACTCGCTAAGGGTAAGAAGTTATCCCAATGCACACGAATTCTACACATGCACGAAGCATATCTTCAATAATGAATCGTTCGCTCAAACTGTCCATCGGTCGTGAGGTGAAATGCAGTACTAAGGTCCAACCTAGTACCTAATTCCGCATGCGAATGTTCTCCAAAACTTAGAAGTAAACTGCGTACCTCTATCTGATATGATGGACCGTGGAACTCCATGCAATCGACAATCTCTGAGATATAAAGTTTGGCATCTCTGCGGTGTAAGTCACCTTGACCGGAATGAAGTGAGCAGCCTGAGTTATCGTTCCACAATTACCCAAATAGAATCAAACTTGCCAATGTCTTGGAAGACCAACCAACAGCCATTCTCTCCCTCTCACTTTCCGGTTTCACCCATGAAAAGGGGGTGAGGTGATGTTGATGCGGTTTGGTAACGAGTGGTAAGCTTGACCAAGATATATGGGACCATTTGAAAGTTACTTAAGCGAGTAGGGGAGGGTAGCTTTAGAATTAGCCGTTTACCTCCAGGATGTCAGGGGTGCAACCCGGTATTCATGGTGTGTCTATGCTTGTGAAAAGATACATGGGGCTGGACACTACATTATTCGTTGGGATTCAGTTCCTCTTGATGAGAAATTGTCTTATGAGGAGGAGCCTGTTGCCATTCGGATTAGAGAGGATCGCAAGTTTGAGATCAAGGGAGATTGCATGCAACAAAGTTCAATGGAAGAATCGACAAGTTGACGAGGTCCCACTTGGCAGAAGGAGGTGTGAATATGCAAGAAGAAAAATACCGCCACCTTGTTACAGATTTGCGGTATCCTTTTCGCCCCTTGTTTTCTTCTTGTGATCGTTCGAAGGACGAACGATGGAAAATGGTATCTATTGTAATGACCAGTTAGTCGTTTTGAGCATTAGAGTTTATTTATGGTTAATAAACTGTCTGGGTCGACGGATCCCACGACGGACCGTCATGGGCGCGACGGACCGTCGAGGGTTTGTTCGTTCCCAAAAACAATTAGATCCTGAAAATTGGAGTAAATGAGATCGACTCTTTGAACATAACGATGAATGGCAGGACAGACCGTCGTTCACGACAGCCGTTACAAATCTTTCCGCAGGAAATTAACTCTCTGAACTTTGGACAGGATATGCAGTACGGACCGTCACAGTCATTTGACGGACGTCACAGGCTGTGTAACCAGACTGGGTCGGATTTCTGTTAAAATTTTTAAGGGGCGTTTTGGGAATATTCATGCTTATAATTATAAAGTTAGTAGATTAATGTTAATAATTCATTACGTGGGGGTTAAAGGAGATTAAACCTTGAAATAAAAGTGGGTTATTTTTATAATCTTTTATACTTAATTATATGACAATTAGGAGGTAAAAGAAAACAGGGTTGAATAAGAAAAATGAAAGAAAGAAGAGAGGGACGACGAAACGAGGCGAGGAAGAGAGAGAACAAAGTGAAAGCAAAGACCTGAGGAAAGTAGCTTGCTTGATCACGATCTTCGGGGAGGTAGGTTATGGTTTTATGCTATTTCATAGTAAACTCGTATAGAGAATGATATGTATTGGGTTAGTATCGTAAAGTCTTCTATATGCTAATTGTTATGTTTGCATGGACGGGATTATATAATTGTAATGGTTGGAAAGATGAGGTTGTGAAGCTTAAAACATAAAAACCCTTTTGTTAATGATGATGCCTTGGTATAAAAAAAAAGGCTGAGAACTAAAGAATGAGGTTATGGATGGGTGGTCACGTTCCGACACCAGGATAGTAGTAGTGGGATCGTGTGTCACGTTCCGAAACCAGGGCAAGTAGTAGTGGATCGTATGTCACGTTCCGACCACCAGGATAGTCGTAGGGTTATGGGGGGGTGTGTCACGTTCCGAACACCAGGATAGTAGTAGTGGATGGGTGTCACGTTTCCGACACAAGGATAGTAGTAGTAGTGATATTGGTGTTCACGTTCCGACACCAGGATACAGTAAAAAGAATGAATCTTGAATCATGTGAATATACTCAAATTAAAGAACCTATTTTCCCAAATGCGTATGGTGTGGAGGCATGAGTCCTCATAGTTGTGCTTGGGTGGTGGCCAATGGTATGTACTTGTTGTTGTTATCTGTGAGTATGGTAGTCGATGTTTTGTTAATTATTCTGATATATATGCGTTCTATGTTTGAGTTGTCCGTTATACCTACTCGTTCTGTTTTTACCGACCCCTCTTGTATATTGTTTTCTTGTAACTGTTATTGTAGGTAGAACGTGAATCAACTTGACTCAACCGCAAACTCTTGCCAGACTTCAGCATAATCAGATTCAGGGTAACTATTGGTCCTAGCTCGGATGGATTATTTCCTTCGGGTTTTTGATGCCTTGAAGTTCGGACATGGACCATCTCTTTTACTTATTTAGCATTCTTTAGATACTCTAGATTTAGTAATTTGAGAGAGATGTTCTTGTGATGATGACTTCCAGATTTGGGATAGTAATTGAATAAATTTTGAATTTATTTGATTCGTTACTGAGTTTTTAAGTCTTCCGCATTATAATTCTGTTTATTTTGGTTGAAATGTTGGATTTGATTGGTTGGTTCGGCCCAGTAGGAGAAATGTGGTGCCACTCGCGGCTTCATTGTGGGTCGTGACAATTTTACCCACATATTATAACGAAAATTCAATTGGTGGTTTACTACAACCGGCGGAATAAAAATAGGAGCAAAAAGAAGTCAAATAATAAACAACGCAAACCTATAAATGGATAAAAGGAAGTGAAAAAATAAACCAAGGATTGAAATATAAATAAAAAATAAATAACACAAATAAAAATGATCAATATTACAATAAGACAAAGTGAATGTGAAAACATAAATTAACGAAAAATAGAGTACTATATAATGAAAACCATATTTTCTATGGACTGTTTTGCGTCTGCCGAACGACGTAGACCTCCGCATGTTAGAGTAGTAATTGATGCGGACTTGTAGTTCATTATCTTATAGCCTTTGAACTCTCAAGCCTATACATCCACTTTTGTTACAAAGGTAGGTAGGTTTTGAGTATGTTTCCAAAGATTATCGTGTTCTTGTTGTGAACTTGTCTTGATAGATAGTCGCAATCATTATTTTGGTCAGACTTATTATATCAAGTATAAATGTAAAATTTAATATATTTAATAATAGTTTCTTATTCTTTTGGTGTACTGAATCTTGTACTTTTTGTTATCCACCATTTCCACTTGTGTATTATATGTTCTTAAAATGAATTATTGTAAACAAATATATGGTTCAAATGATAATAAACATTTATATAATGCATAATTATTTTCTATTTAGTTCCATTTTATATGTGAATTCTTGCATAAGATCCTGAGTAATATCTGCAATGGTATTGCCTCTATTTTTCTTTTTCATATCTATATTTTAAAACTCCTTTCCATAATGTAATTAATTGAACTGTTTCAATAATATAAGGAATGTGGTCTGTTTCATCGGGAAAATAAAGTTTGGTAATTTCTTACATAAATTCTTGATTAGGTCTATATGTTCTTATGCTTTGTTATTCAAAAATGAGATTCCAATGTCCTTTTAAGTGTTTTATGTAAGGGTTTTTTAATGTTCTGCTAAATTTTGGTAATATTTCTTAATTGGTTTAATATCTTAGGAAGGATTGTAATTTCTTTTTGTATATATATTTTTCATCAAGGGTAATATTTTTTTGTTACCATGTGGGTTGCTTTTATTCTATCTTATCTATTGTATCCTAGGAAACTATATCTGTGGTTTCATAGTTTCTTCTTTTTGTTAACTTAAATTATACATTGAATGTTTAATTTAATGTATAAAATTTTCTAATTAATTTAATATGATTCTTGTTTTTAGAATAGAATAATATATCATCTATATAAGACAAGCAATTTTTCCAGTTGATTGAAATGGTTCATCAATAAATGTTGATATCACCGGGTGCATTTATTCCAATGGTTTAAAAACATTCCATTCATAAAATATTGGTGGTACAGAAATGTTGAGTGTTTAGATCTTCTTCTAGTTTTAGGTGATAAAATCCCGATTTACAGTCAAAAATGTACTAGAATAGTATATCCTTGTAGTTTCTTATTTTAATATTATTGTTATGGGTAATTGTATGTTTAGTTTTTGCATTTAGATTACGATAAATCTAAACCATTCTACTTTTCATCTTTTTTGTTCCTATATGTGTTAACTATAAATGTTGACTTGTATGTTTACTATACTTTCTTGTATATAATTATTTGCCAATAGTTCAGCTATGTGTATTTGGAATTCTTTAAATCATCAAATTATATTTTAATGTTTACGTGTTATTATACTATTTTCATCTGTTAATTCAATTTTTATTTTTGCTTTATGCTTTTCCCATACTATGTAATGGATTTTTCATTATATAGTAAGTATAGTGTTCGTTAATTATTTCCTTTGTCTTATGTTGTAAATAGATATTTCTAATTGTGTTATTTGTTTTTTATGTATATTTTCCATTTCTTGGTTTTTTTTTAACTTCCTTTAATCCATTTTATAGGTTGCGTTGTTTATTATTTACTTCTGTTGTTTGCTCCTATTTTATTTCCGCTGTGTAGTAAACCACCAAGTGGGTTCGTTATAATATGTGGTAAAATCGTTCTAGTATGAATTCCTAATAACATATCTTTTGTGTGTAAATTCAAAAATTATACAATTTCTTCTTTGTTAGTATTTAGGTCCCATATTTGTATTTTATATTTTGCTTTATATGTAATCATACGTCCTCATTATTAATCATGTTACCACCAGTAGGGCTTTTTAATTTTCCATTTATCTTCTGTTTTAAAAAATGATATTTACATATATTAGCTTCTGAATCCTGTATCTATCATAGGGGTATAGTATATGTTGTGATATCCTTAACATTAATTTTGCAAGTTAAATATTTTCATATTCATTTTTGTTCTTTGATAATATATTCTTATTTGGGCAAGTATTTTTAATTGTTCATTTTCTATATTGTATGGCTTAACTTTTTCAACCATTATTCTAATGTCAATTGCTGAGTTCCTTGAAAAATTTTAAAATGGTATATTAAATGGTATTCCTCCTATAATTATTGCGTTTGTATCTCTTCATTGTATTACTATCTTAATAGGTAGTCAGGGCATAATTGTCTTTTATGATTTCCATTTTCTAATACTAATGTCGATTGTTATGTAATTTTCTTATTGTCATGGTTATTAAAATTCTTATATATTCTAGTCTATTATTCCCATTATAAATAATGGTTATGGTGTTATACTTCTAATAATTTTGTGGAATTTCATAGTTATTTCTAGATGTCTCATTTGATGACGGAGTAGTCTTGTAATTTGTATTTGGTAGGCTGAAGTGTTAATCTTTCTTTTACAATTTCAAATCTTCTTCATGTCAATTTCTTTATAGCTGTAGTACATTTGTCTATTGACAGTAAATATTTTTTCAAAGGGATGGTTCTACTTTTATTTTATCAAGTATTTCTTCACGCTGTTACTTTTGGTTTGTCGTATTTATATATATATAAGTTTTTACATTTGCTGAAAAATTACTTCCTGGTGTGTGTTAACTATATTATCGACCATTTCCATATAAACTACTGATTTATCTATATTTCTAATGTTAAGGCAACGAATAATGAACTTATTATAAATTTAATTTTTTGGTTTATATTAGTTCCTCTAATGCAATGATTACGTTTTTTATATGGGTGTATAATGCTATCATCTGCGAAAAAGATATTTCAATAGTGTATCTATTCATTCTCCAAAACAAGCTTTTAGTATATTTAGGTCATCCAATGTACATATTTTATAGGTGTTTTTAGCTTTTTATCATGTATTTCTTATTATTATTCTTTTATTTAGTGATAGGTATCTTTGTTTTCCTTTGGTATATTTGCAATCTATAAATGTATCTTTCTGACTAACTACATAGTATGCTTCTTTTTGTCTTTTTAAACCAATTTCTCAAAGTAAAGATTTCAAGTACTTTTTCAACAATTTAAGTCAATTCTTTCCGTTTATGTGATTCAAATTATTGTATTATCAAATAGATTTGTGTGTTATGATAATTCTTCATTTGAATTTTCGGTAAGATTTTTTATGGGGGATTTTTGTTAATAGGCATCTGCAGACATTAGATTCTCGTCCATTACAATATATCAATTATTTGTCTTCTTCATTTCAAATTATAGATTCGGATACTGAATATAGACGATCATTGTTCGCTTTAATTATAGTATAGATTATTATATTGTACATGTAGTCTCAGTATCAGGATAATTTATTTCTGCAATTTGTTTCGTTTTGGATTCCTTAGCTAGCTTACAATCTTAGCTAAGGTCCTATCTTTCCGCAATTATAACAATACTTGGGATAAAAAAAAAATTGGTCTATATGGTCTTTTGTATTTTATAATTTTTACATAAACATTTGTCTTGGTTTTTTATATTTATACCTAGTTATAGTTTTTCTACAATTTATATCTTAGTTTTGCTTTTTAAATATTTATTTGTACATCCAAAATGTTGGTTGCTATTTTTTTATTTTGTTTACAACATGCTAAATTTTTAATAATACTTTTTGCATTGTATTTTCACATAGTTGTAATAAACCATTCCATGTAAAAAATTTTTATCTAGCTCCCGAAAGTATCTTGTAAATTATTCATTGTTCTAATCTTTAATTATCTTTTACTAATGGTTCTGATATTTAGTAAAATATTGTTGTCTTATTCTTTTGCTTCAGTTATATCATATCTTGCTTTATAATAATATTCTTTTGAATGCCAATTGTGTATTCTTATATAAACCAACCATTTACATATAGCCTAATTTTGTCTAGTTGTTATTTATTATTTTTTATCTATTTTGTTCTTTATATGTGGTTTTCTACCACCCAATTTTCATTTCTTATTTGCTAAATTCATATTTACTAGTGTATCTATATTTGTTGTTGATGGAGATCCATCTACTTTTATCACTTATAAGTGTTTCTTAGACTTTCTGGGGTAAATTTCTATCCATAATTTTGTTGTTCCAACAATTCTTCTATATATTTCGGCGGTCTTTTGTGTTATTTTGTTATCAATAGTGGTGAGATATATTCCTACCCATAGTAGTATTGCTTTATTTATATCTGTACCACATCTGATCTAAAAAGTTATATTGTTCGGTTATCAGTTTAGGGTCCATTTTTATTTAATCTGCATTCCATATTGCATTTGTCCTATCTGATTTGTCATAATTTTCGTATAATAAGTTGGTGTTGTCCATGTAGACTACTTCTAGGACTTTATCTGGAGTTTTAACTCTTGATGTACTGGGTCGATTCAGATCTCCTGTATTATTTCAATTTTTTTCGGCCTATTTAATTTGTTCTGAATTTATGTGTATGTTTCCACGTATATCACTTATTATATTTTTGATCGTTTGTTGGATTGATTCATTTATTCACTATTTCCTCTATTTCTAGGTTTTCATTTAATTTTTGTTTCATCTTATTTATCGCATTAGTTAATTCAAGTTCTTTATCTTTCTTCCGGTTTCTCTTTTTGTTTGGTTTCATATAATATTTTAGCTTAACAATTCTTTTTCTAATTCACTTATTCTTGTATTTTTATTCTTGAGTATTGGCGTACTTCTTGCTTTGCTTGCATTCTATTCTTCAATTCTTGTATTTATTCTATTCTAATTTCTTTTGGTATTCTTATCATAGCCGTAGACTATCTTTAATTTCGCCTGTTCTTGTTCTAACATTAATTAAGATTTCCTATTTTTTTATATCTTCTTCATAAATTGAAAATATTATTTTTATGTTAATCCATCCGGGTTTCAATTATGTCTTTTCGCTACTGCAAATTTCTTCTTTATTCATTTTATAATTTAAAATTATATTATGTGGTAACCTATATCAAGGCATCTATTTGTATTTCTAACATAAATATAAATTTTCTTGTGCTATATTGATTTTTACATACTACTGCCGACATATTTTTTTTTAATCTCTTCTTGCATGTTGAGTCTTGTCTTTTCAACCTATTTTTTCTTCAGTTGGGGCTTATATATTTCTTTGTTCAATCCGTTTTTTAAATAACAAACATATTAATTTGTTGTTGAAATTATGTTTTCAAAGGATTTGTTCGTATCATTACTTGTTTTCGTAAGTTATTGATAGTTCATATTCTCTATGTATAAGAGTTTTAACACTTTTTCATTTTTTCGCACTTCTTTCTTTTTTCGTTTTGTTATTTTAGTACTTACTTGATGTTGTATTATTCTCATGTTTTTCTAAGAATAAAAATATTTTTTCATAATATTCTTTTTTAAAGTAGATCTAATGGTTGTATTTCATTGGTGTTTGCACTAATTCTAAATATTCATTTTCTCGAGTTCTTAGATACATATACAAATTTTCAATTATAATTTTTCAAGTGGATCTTGTTTTCTTTAGTTCTTTCCAATATGTAAAGTACATGTAATTTATAATGGATCTATGAATAATTTCTAGATCAGCATATAAATCTATGTTAAAATTATTATCATATAAATTCATCTTGTATAACTATTCAGCCCCACCTTGAGTTGTTACTTCTATTAACCTCATATGTTAATTAATTTATCATAATTATTCTTTTTATATCAATTATTTACATTTTTTTCAATATATAGAGTAGTAATATCTATAATTAACATCATCATCCAGTTGTAAGTAAGAGTCCATTTGAATCATTCATTTTCACTAAAAATTTATTCATATCCAACATCTTAATAATTATACTTATTTTTGTATATAATGGGTTAATATCATCGTCGTCTGGTCCCTACTACAGTTTTCTTCTTTGAGCAGTTACCCTAACAGCGCCTCAACTTGTTTACTCCCTAAACGCTCTTGGCTATCGGTTTCAACCTTAGGATGACATAGTCTGGGCATACCTATTCGCAGAATATTTCTGTAGCAAACTTTCTAAAGATTATTATTATAAAGGTGTTAAATAGCGACGACTTAAAATTTATAGTGATTAATTCAACTATTTGCTACGAAAAAAATTCATAGCTAAATACAATTTTGTTTTGCTACAAGTGTATATAATTAAAAGTGACAACTTACAAAAAGAATAAAACAAGTCCTTCATAGAAATAGACAAAGTTCATTCGTTAATTGGCAAGTGTAAAACCAACGAATTCGATCAATTTTGTAAAAACAAAAAAGTTCAATACATCAATTTTCTTAAATTATGCAATTATAAATGCACATTAAGAAATACCATCAATGTTAAAAGATAGTGAGTGGGGCACGGTCTTCTACCACAGATCACTAATTATTTGGTGGTTTTTTCTAGCACTCTTTATTTTTTTATTTAATACAATTTCATTGATAAGCACAATAAAAAAATAATTTCTCAAGTCTTTGTGCTAATCTTTGTGCGTGTCTAATTGTTTGTGATTGGTAAACTACATAGACTAAGTCGATTGATTTGCTTCTGTCTATAAATATGTACATATTTAATACTAATTTCACATACGTACATAGAGTAATTATACAGAGATAACATCGACTTACAAGCCTAGACTTTGCAAAGGTGCAATATATTTCACGAATATCTATTAACTTTTATTCGTCAGTGTGAAAATTAACATAAAATAAAAAATGAAAGCACAAATAAAAAAAAGTGAACTAGGATTTCAAATATATTATGATGGAGTACTATAGTTCTGGGTATCGATGTTCAACTTGAACCGATTATTCATTTTTTTAATAAAATCAAAAGTTTAATTTTAAATAAATTTTAAATTGAACTGAATAATTTTTAAAATTTATAAAAATAAATAAATAAAATGAAATCGTACTGAATATATTTAAAGATATTTTAAAAATACACAATTTATTTTATATAATCTACCTTGAAATGAATTGTGGCGGTAAATTTAATTCATTTTTGTATAGTAGAAATAATCATATTATATATTGCTTTTCTACAAAAGTTTTTAAAGTCTGAAAGAAGTGAAAAAAATGAAAGATTAAGAGAGAGAGTTGATAAGAGGGTAAACTATCCCCTTCCAACCTTAAGTTCGAGTTTGATTCCCAGGACAACGTAATGTGCAACATATAGTCATTTTTAAGAACAAAATATTGTTTGGATTAAATAACTCCCTAATGAATAAATTAGATTTTTTCAACTCTGAAATTCAATAACTTTAGAGCAAATGAGTGATCACTGATTGAAAAGTAAAATAATAGGACGATAATTTTGTTGTCGGTAGTAATAACCTTTTCAGTCTCAAAGCATACTATTAACTACAAAAAGATTTAATTTTTACAACAAATAAATTTGTCACGAATGTTTAAGCATTTGGGGACGATTTTTCTTTTTATAGTTAATATAATACTTTTAGCGACGAAGCGCTAAATCGTCTTTGTATACTTTTAGAGACACACTTTAGTGGCGACTGAGTGACGAGTATTTTTTATTACACAAGATTTTTAGTGACAAAATATGATTTTTAAATGACGAAACTATTTGTCCCTGATAATCAAATTTGTTGTTGGGATTATTGTCAAGCGATCTAGATCGTTGCAGAGATCATCGGAGTTCTCCATGCACAAAATAAGCAACGACATCTCCAAATCCTCAACAAATCATGATTTAATAGACATACGGTGTTTGAATGTGTATCAATTATCTTTTACTCTCAATACTTCTTTATTTTATCATCTAATTAAAAAAGATGTTTATGCTTATACATAAAGATATATTCATTATTATATGAATGATCTTTCTTTATTTTCTTATTCAAGTTGCTAGCTAAAGCAGCGTTATGTCTACTAATATTTACTTTGAGTGTGCTGACATATATTGAACATACCTACATGTCATATTTCAAAGCAAGAGTGATTTAAAACATCAAGACAATGGTGTATCCACAGAACTCTCAAGAAGATAACTAAAAAATATCGGAAGAGATGCTACAATTGATTTCAATTAAAGTTTATACTAACAAAGTTTATGTTCTCAATCTTTGCGAGGAGCATCCAAAAGGATGAATTCTCAAATCAAACCACAAGTGTGGACGATAGAACAAGGATGCAGCAAAATTGAACTTCTCTTAGCAGTGATATGGGACATTAGTCCGAAAAGGAAGTATCAATCTTCTTTGGACGCGAGTGGGGAGTTGATGGCAGCACAATCAAAACCACCCCCCATAGAAGGGCATGTGAGTTTTCTGTTAGGTGTATTGGTTTCAGTTTTGCATCTGCGAAAATTTGGTTCAAGGAGGGTAACTTTCAAGCTGAGTGACAATCTCCAAGAGCTTTGAAAATTATATCCGTGCAAGTTCTTAATTATGGGTATGAAGTGCACCACATTCATGTCTAAGAGGTTGCAGGCCACCTCCTTTTCCTAATTGACTTATTTCGTCACTCTTCCCAACCGAAGGCTATCTAAGCATAAGATATTTCCATTTCAATCGATCGAGTCGAACTACGAGCAACCTGATTCCCTAAGTTGGGGGATATATGTAGGCGGAATCAGTGTTGAAAACTTGGATGTACTCCAAAATTTTCTCTTAAATCTTATTCTCTAACTTTCCGGTCTCTTCATAATTCGATATCGGAATGACTTTTAAATTCTTTTAAAACTGTGCGCCAAATCAAGTGTATCAAACTACAAGTGATCTGAATTCTCATAGCTGAGATATGTAGGAGACACATTTCAATGATTTGGCCATAATTCATAAAGTTCGTACCAAAAGCCATTTTTCTAAAGGATGAAGACGTGGACGGACAAAATTGAATTCGTAAATTTCATTTGCCTCGAATTTCTTTCATCAATCCAAGTCAAACGAGGGACAGTTGTTGACCCCCATTTAGGACCTCCACATATGGTTTAATATCGAAGATTCTTCAATTTCAAACGATCTAAAATAATTAGTTATATAAATTTCAAAAAAAATAGTTTGCAAGTTATTATTTGTATCACTTTTTATAATATAAAATAATATATATGTTTTAGATAATTATGTATACAATTAGTATTTCAAAAATATTTGAAAATCGTCTAAGAAAAAAAAGATTTTAATGTTTCTTAATTAGTCAGTTAATTGGTTTACTTAGTTACTATTTATATATTTTTTTAGTTATTACTTTATAATTAAATTAACTATTTTATTTCGTTAAGAAAAAAGATCATTAATTAATTTGTCTTATTTATTATTTAACCGATTTCTCTGAAATTAACTCAATATGGTTACATTCTAAACTCTCAACAGCTACGATTGCAATTCATGAGGTCATCTCTTAACTGCAAGCCTAACCAACCAATTTTTTGGTCCTCTTTTAACCATATTTTCATTGTTCCAATTCAATAATCCCATACCCATTACAACAAGGGAAACTTACATAAAATGAAACACTATAATAATAAAATATTTACCATTTATAGCAATAATATTTTACCTCACTTGATTCACTTTCATTCATTTATAATACAAGTTTAACTATTACAAAGAACAATTTATTATTCACCATAATACAAATTTTAATGATGAATAAATACATTTATCACACATTTAATACACTTATATACAATGTGAAATTTTTTACCAAACAAACATGATATATTAAAAAACAATTATAATTCATATATATTGCATACATAATTCTTTTAATACCTATTAAAGATTTAACAAAGCATTGCTATAAAATGGTTAATAAATAAAAAAGTATCGCTAAATCCGTAATTATTTTTTAAAATGTATTAATTTATGTAATTTTTCTTACAAAACACCTTCACACCAACAATATCAAAAGAAGCCACAATGTTTATTCTTCTTTTTTACGCGAAACCCATAACACTCCAGCAGCAAATTGCAAGCAGCTGTCCATTCTTCCTCTCCGTATGAAGAATAATCCAAAGTGTTACAATCTTGTAGCTCGCTCGTCCTTCCTCTCAAAATCATCATTTTTCCGTTGGGAGTGGTACTAGAATCCGTTGGCAACTTTTGAAATTTGAATTCAGAAAATCCATCTCGATTTCCCCAAAAGTCAGCCTAGTATAAACTCTTTCTTTCTAAGTGTTAGTAGGGGCGGCTCGAAATAATTAGAGGCTAAAGCGAAATTTCAGTTAGAGACCTAAATCTAAATAAACTTCACGTATATTTATTTTAAAGTTATTTTTTAAACCTTTAGATTTATAATTATAGGCCTAAGTTCTAAATTAAACTTCATATGTATTTAATTATAATTATTTAGATGTAAAATTTTGCTTAAAATTTCTTTATAGATGATTTCTTCAATATAAAAAGTTATTATTATTAATTTTAGGTATGATTTTATCAATTCAACACTAGAAAACACTCTTTTAATGGGGTCATTATTATAAAGGAAAAAAGATCAAAAATACCCTTAAACTATTTGAAATAGCTCATATATACCCTTAAACTTTATTTCGGCTCAAAACTATCCTTCCCGTCATACTATTGGATCAAGGTACCCTCTAATAACGAAGTGTTAAATGTCAATAGTGGATGCAATATGGATGTCACATTGCAGCCAATATGATTCCCACGACACGTGACTAAATAAGAAAGGGAAATAGCTCATATTACCATTTTAAACTAATTTTGGCTCAAAACTACCCTTCCGTCAAATGTTTGGATCAAAAATACGCGTCTTATCAATAGAAGTTGTTGAGTGCATGTGGATGCCGTTTGCTGCAATTAAGGTTAAACACTGCCACATAGACTAAATTCCTAAATCCTAATTACTTCCACCCTCATTTCAATTATTTCAGGAATGATATTATTCATCCATTCTCCTTCATTGCGGCTAGGGTTTCATACTTTTCTTGTGGACTGATGAGTTTCAAAGTGGATCATTCATGTTTGTAGTTAGAAATATTTTTAATTATTTATCGGTTATGATTTCAAAAACATGATAGTTAGGATTTCACACTTTCCCCTAATTTCGCAACTAAAGTTTCGTTAGCTTTCTTGGGGATGAGGTTCAAAGTTGAATTCATGTTGAGTTAGTAAATATTTTTTCTTATTTTATTACGTTTACGATTTCAAAGTTGAAAGTGAGAATTTCACAACTTTCCCGTCATTTCGGCAAATGTTTCATAACTTTCTTCGGAGAGAGATGAGTTTCAAAGTGGATTTCATGATTGTAAACACAAAAAATAGAAAAAGTTACGAACCTACTAACCACGAATATTAGACTTTGAAATCAACGACAAGTAACACTTGAAACCTGAGCCGCATAATGAGGGAGAATGGGTGAAATTGAAAAGTTTTTTCTGAAAATAATGAAATAAGGGGAAAATGAGTAATTAAGATCTAGGGATTTAGTCAAGTGTACATGTGAAATTTAACCAACTTTTGCTAATAAGAAGGTCACTTTTGACCCAATAGTTTGAGAAAAGGGTAGAGTTTTGAGCCGAAATAGTTTAAGGTATATGTGAAGTATTAGGATAGTTTAAGGGTACTTTTGACCTTTTCCTTTGAGTCTAGGTGGTAGTGGAAATCTTATTGGGTGGTATGTTGCTTTCATGTGGCATTTCCAAATGGAATCTTGCTAATATCTACACCGTCCGACCGTACAGCCCTCCATCCCCTTCTCCCACCATTATTTCCACCGATACCTCCCAATACCCACCTAATCCCATCCCACCCCCCTACCACCCTTTAACAATTTCCGTAATTAGAAGGGACATTTGACCCAATAGTTTGACGAAAGGGTAAATTTTGGCCGGAAATATAATTAAGGGTATATCTGAGCTATAGATAGTTTTTAAGATTTTTGACTTTTCCGTTATATTAAATGTTAAACAGAATTTAGTAATAAGTGACAAACTTTAATTAAAGAGTTACAAATCATAGAATTTGATTCAAAGAAGTTTTGAAACTTGGTATATCCTAACTTTAATATGTTTGTTGTATTGTTTAAAAACTTAAGAAGAAGTAAGAAAATTGTAATTTACTTTGTTCAACACCTTTGGACTATTGATTCATATTTTTGACAGACCATTACTCGACCTTATCAAAGATTTAAGAAAAATGAGTTTAAACAGATAAATAATATGAGTGTTAGCCAAAAATATTTGATTTCTTCTATATGAATGGGATTAAGAGAACAAAATAGTATAATTTTATGTAAATAATTAACAAAATATTTTATCTGTGGGAAGAATTTGAGGCCCCCCCAAAATTGTGGGCCTAAGGCATATGCCTCAAATTTTGTACGCAAGAACCGCCCCGAGTGTTAGAGGTTTGAAGAAAGTTAAAAAAAAGTTGGGGGAAAAGAGATAGAATAGAACAAGAGAGTTATAAACAAATCAATTTAGATATTCTAGGATCCTTTTTGGTGAGACTATTTTGAAAGCTTTTCATTCAAGCCTTTTTCCGGTAAAGTTCGAGTTCTAGAGAACGTTTGTACAATATCTTTATTCAAAGTTCCTAGTTATGCTCGTTGTGTTGACAATCCAAGGTTCATTGTGTCAATTCGCAACTGTTAGGAAGAGGTGAGAAGCTGATCATTATTTAAATTTATTGCTTTAGAGGCGAATCCAGAATTAGTAGTTGCTTCTGTTACTAAGAATATATTGTATATCATTGTGAGGTTTGGTCCAGTATTATAAATAATTTAGCTGTGTGTCGATTATCACCAAAATGAGAAGATTGTTGTTGCATACAAATAAATTATTTAATATTTTTGTAAAGTCATGTCATGATCAGTTATCAACTTTTATCTCCTATTGTGCATGAACCTCCTCATCCGAATTCACTGTGAACTACATCTAAGACTATTTTGGACTCCCTCTTTGCCTATCCTCGGGTTTAAGTTTGAGTAAGTCTCATCGTTGTTTGATTGAAAGGAAAATCAAAATCAGGTGGAAGGAGTTGATATATATGCCGATAAACACTGGTATACACTAAAATATACAGAGTGATACATCAAATATACAACAGATACAATGATATACATCTATTATTTATACAACTATTGAATGGGCCAAGAAGCCCCAAATTCCAACAGTTTGTTATTTTGATGTAATTGGGCTAAAATCCCATATCTTTGTGTATAGTTTTGATAGTTTTTAAGGACAGAAAATGGGCCCAAAAGGTCCCATCCATGTTTTTGGCAGCCTGATTTGCTATAATATTTTGAGAAATTTGTAAAGTGCACCACTTTACTTTATTATTCTCAATAATTTTCTAGCTTTTAGCATCGTAGTTTCACTCTTTCTCTTTTTGCCTTACCTTCTATTTCTTAGTACAAGGGCTAATGAGTGCGTTTCAATAGTTTTTTCTTACTTTGTTAATAGGCCCGATGTGATTCAGCAAGTGTTGACAGGTGAAGGCTTATTCAAGAGAGATTATAAGTGCGCCAGAGTCTAACAGAACCATATACATATAATTTGCGTCGAGATTTTGGGAGTGTCAGATTGGTGACTGGTATTCCTGAAGGTATCATCCAAATTGAGGGGGTGATGAGATTCGGCAGGAAGGGAAGCTCAGTCCGAGATAACATTGGGCTTTTATCAGATTGTTTTCGTAGGATATGCAAGGTTTCCTATAGTTGGATCTACCATATGATGTTGGAGGCGGTATAACCAGTCTTCAATGTATCGATGCTACTTAAATGTATTGGGTGATCCTTCTAGAGTATTCCCCATAGATGATTTTCAGGTAAGCAGAGATTTGTCATATGAGGATAAACCCGTAGCATACTGATCGCCAGGTTGAAGTTACGTACAATGATGTGATTCCTGTCAATGTTGTGGCACAATAATAATAGGAGGAGATGAATTTGGAAGCGAAAGACGAATCGAATAAGTATCCTTACCTGTTCCCCGTACCTGCATGTAATTTCAATTCCTAGCTTTACTATATGATTGATAAAACGAGATTATGTAGTATTTTTGACTCTGTGAGCATCTGTAAGTTACGGAGGAAGTGATAGGTATAAACTGTTGAGAAGAGACCGATTCGCTGGAATTTTGTTTTTGTAAGACGCAAACTTACATTCGTAGGATAAATGTTCCCAATGGGGGAAGGATGTTATGCCTCGATTTTTTTACTCGTGCGGCGTCATGATCTAGTAGACTAAGTCCGGTGGAATGAGATTTTAATTTTACGATCCAAGTTGATTAAAGAAATATTAAGAAGGATTTTATTTTCAAATGTGATAATAGTATGATTTGGCAATGTAAGTGCCATTAACTTAAGTGAGGGATAATTAGTGGCCTGATAGGATTAATTTAATTCAGTGGGCCCCCCACTCAAGGCAAATTAAAAAAGGGATCATGAATGGGAGTTGGCCATAGTGGTGACACTTGTATAGGGGGGATGCCTCCACTTCATAGTTATAAGAGTTGGAGAAATCCACTCCATACTAAATAAAGCGCAGTGAAAGCATTGCTCATATCATCTTCTTCAAACAACTCACTTGGCTTAGGCAGACCCTGAAATGGAGAAACCAACCCTACCCTGCAACTCTTGCCATCAGCTGGCCAAATAATTTGGTTGTAATCTTCTTGCTTGGTGTGTTAATTCTTTAATACCTTGTTAATTATCATAATATTAAAAGGGCGTGAACTCCGTGCTATGAGGTGAAATTTGTTTAGTTATTGAATGTGCTAAGTAGACTGAAACCAATATCGGTTATTAGTGGTATCAAGCGTTCTTCCTCGGAAGTGTCTACAAGACCGTTGTCTAGTAGAGCTTGTTTATCGTTTTGTTTGTACCCACATCCTTAACCAGGAAGCTACAAGACTTTAGGATGTCATCCTTTCTTCTCATTCTAGATCGTGCGATGAGTCTATATTCACATGATACTCCCTCTCTAAAACGAATCCGTGTGTTTTCAGCTATGCCTCCAAAGAAGCGCAGCCCCCAGAAGGGCAAATCGGTAGCAGAAGTACTATTCAGACCTCAGAGAGTTACTAGGGGTCCGTGCCAGTCTATGCCTACTATATGCTCCAGTCGGAGAGCTCTGCTACAAACCGCCCCAGCTACATGATCTTAAG
The DNA here is from genome assembly GCA_027704765.1 of Solanum habrochaites. NCBI lineage: Eukaryota > Viridiplantae > Streptophyta > Magnoliopsida > Solanales > Solanaceae > Solanum > Solanum habrochaites. The sequence continues at coordinate 51,745,115 of JAKWJA010002499.1, read as the reverse complement.
AGCAATCAGCAGCCCAGTCGGGGGTACACGACAGCCCCCGCGGCCCCACGCCCTTAACCTCCATGGACAAGAGTTTATCATGCGGACAGATCTGATAGCTTAAAAGGGCTCGTGACTTCTTAAGTTGTAATCTTCAGAGTTTCTTTGGGTCAAGGCCCCAGATGATCAGCAAGATTTTAGGGTGCGTCAGATGCGCATACTTGATGATAATCAAGGCTTCGGAGACCGATTCGTTGAGTTGGCTACGTATCATTTGCGGATGTAGCTATATTAATTGGAATGAGTTCTGGGGTTATCTAGGGGTGAGGGTGCTCCTCCCGCGTGTATGGATGAATTTAGGGAGGCTTTTTCCAGGGCCACTTCCTGCCCTCTAGAGATGAAATAGTTGACTTCGTGGTGATAACAAGGAGCTAACATAGCAGGATGGTAATAGGAAGTTGGTGATGGTTGTGCATTGAGACTAAATAATAAAATAATAATTGAGGGTTAAAACGATTTTTTTATGGTAATAACGACTGCGACCATCTAAGTTATTGGTTTTTCACTATTTGATGACAAGTGGTTTGTATGAAAGTTTTATGATGTGTTGAAATTTCTCTTGATATAATTGACAGCAGCTAGAGTCATAAATGGGAAATAATTAGGTTGAAGTATTTTGTCATTGGAAAGATACATCGATACAAGGATATTTACATAAATTATAAAGACAAAGATATATCTTTAAGAGTTTGAGAATAGTTCAAGGATAACGTGATTCATCTAATTTCATTTTGAATTATGGTAATATTGTCCACTTCATTATATTGAAAAAAATCATAATATAGATATTGGTAAGATTGGAGAAAGAATCCTACACAGTTCGCTCGAGTGTGGGTGATTAATTTCTTTTATAGTTTCTGAATTTGGTAACGGGTACCAGGGATTTTTAGAAAGGGTAATGAAACAAGGTCGATGGATAGGCCGATCAATAATAAACTAAGATGTCCAAATTTGTAATTATTTTCGATGGAAGAGCTAATTTCAATAGATAAAATTATCGGGGGAGTTACATATTTGAATTCAAAATTCAAGTTTTTCATTGTGAGTTTTTAGATTTGTGGTAGTTGTGTTTTTTGTCAAGTATGAATTGTAAGGGGTAAGAAATGATGGATCACATTGAGGTTATGAAAGCTTTGAAGGACTTAAAAATAATTTGGAGTAGTAAATTTTGGGTTACTTTGATTGTTATACCTAAATGAGATTTCAGTAAAGGTTTTTATTTCAAGGATAAGATAAAAATATCATAGGGGTTGGTCAAAGGATAAGATTGTAAGTGAGTCAACCAAAGAAAGAAGAGTGATTATCGACGAAGTCAAGATACCAAATTTGCTGTGCCATAATAAGAATTTAAAAAGCTGAATGAAAGAATAAGACTTTCATATGAATCTTGGTTTAAGTGAAGGACGTATGAATTTCATGTAGAAATCTAATATGACTATGATGTGAATTTGTTTGGTATGACGTACCAGGATTTGTCAGCGAAAATTTTTTATGAATGTGATTTTTGTTTGAGTGGAAAAAAAGACAGTGTAGTGTGTAAGATTTTGTTTGTTATGTGGGCTAATTTAGTCATCAGAGTATGGTAGGTGACTATGGATCCCTTAGTATGAACCTACAGTTATACAAGGTTAATGAGATTTTGAGGGATTAAAAACAAAATTTAATTTATGGGACAATATAGACTGGTATGATGTGTTACACCAGGCAATTTGATAGTGAGGTAAGAAGAATGATGAGCTAGCTTATAGTACTCCAAATTATTGCGAGTGATCAAGAACTTTCTTTGAGTTTTGGCATGAGGTGCATGATGGTTTGAAAATGAATGGAAAAGTTTGTGTACGTTGACATTGGTGTGATTAGTTATTGTACCTCGAGGGAAAAGTACTGAGATTTGAAATTAGTGCATCAATCTTAGTTGTTAACTCATACTTGTCAGTAATGCTATATAGAAGGGGAAAAACAGCAATATTTGGAATTTTTTAAGTATACAACGGTTTGCTAAAAAGACTTTTGCTTCTAGTGACAGTTTGAGTGAGGGTAATTGGTTATGTAGTTATGATGTTTTTTTTTTAAAAGTGTTATCTTCAATGGGTAATTGAGAGAATATGTGGAGTTGATGAATCGTGTTTTTTTATAAAGTGATGGGGTTAAGACTGTTGATTGTGGGTGTTAACAATCGAGAGATGGAGAAATATAATGAATTCCTTAAATTTTATATATGGGGCCCTATGTAAGGAATACTTGTTTTATTCGACCTTGCTTCCGTGTATTCTTATATAATCCCTTCTTTCGTGTTGAGCACATATAAAGTAGGATTCCCTACTATATTACACGCGTGTTTTTCCCATCTATTGTGGTGAATTCTTAGTGGTGGAATCCTATGAAACGATCCTCTTATGTCCTTGATATGATGAGATCCTTTGGGCAGATTGATCATTTTTCCGCTTGAGAGATTTGGGTTTGTTTTGGAAGTTGGAGTATATAAGTAGTTCTCTCACACCCCACCTTGCTTATGGAACTTTATAAGATCTAGAAGAGTTACTAAAAGTATTGTTAGATGTTCTACATTTTGAAGTGTCATGTTTTATTGGGTGTTTACATGACATTTCCTTCGTTGGGTAGATAGATTCTGATTCTCTCTAGAGAGTATCGATTTCCTAAGACCAAATTTTTATAACTTAAGCTTGTAAAAAGTTGTGTTTGAAAAGGAATCGTGATAAGAGGTGTGATGGTTTGTGCACTATGATATGGTGATGATTGGTTCAAGTTCACTTTGATTGTAGCTAGTATCAACAGAATGTTTCTTTTGCCTATGTGAGAAATATTTGTCATGATTATTGTGTTATAGTCCCAAGTGGTTAAATTTAGATTAGGTTCATGGGTTAGTAGTTGGCTTAAAAATACTTCTAATATGTAGATTTGTCCAATTCTCTATAGTTCAGTCTGGTAGTTGACTTGTAGAAGGTGTTAAAAATAAGCTTTTATGGAGAGATGAACACCAACGCTGGAAGATCACTACATTTATAATTTTTATAACGTTAATACTCTTCCTTCTCCTGATTTTATGTTCGAGACAACATGATTTTAGTAGGGGATAATGTACTACCGTCTAGTTCGTTTTAGAAATTTCAACCCTTTTTTTATATTAACCTTTAAAACTTTTTAGTAGATTTTATAATTATTTATATGACTTATAAGAATGAGTGACATGATTTTTAGATTTAAAATCCAATTATTGTGTTGCTAATCGAATATCTGGGGAAAAAGAAAACAAGAACGGACTACTTAAATAAATAAATAACATCAACTAACAAACTCAAAGGGGAAATTGCCCATCCTTATTAAAAGCCTGTGCTGGCTTCCATGAAGAAAAAAATATAGAAAGAAATCCAGAGAAGAGAAGAAAAAGGGAGAAAAAACAAATGAAAAAAAGAGGAGGCAAAATCCAGATTTTTCATCTCAGCGGCGTCAAGGGACTTATTTTCATCCTTTCTGTTAAAGTTTGTAATGTATTAGGCGTAGAGTTTTAAGGTTACAACGTGTAGAATTCATGTACACTAATATGTGAAACTAGTTTTTTGATTTCGTGTACATGTATGCAAATGTATTTACATATAATTATGAACCTAGATGGTATTAAATGATTATTATTGTTGGTGATGAAACAATTACATGGGGGGGGGGGGGGGGGGTATAAAAAGATAAGTTTTAATGTTGATTAATACTTTATTTCATTAAGAGTTAGATAGGAATGAAGGTGGGTTACTGTAGGTTTTAAAGAAAAAACCAAGGCTTTGTGAGTTTTGTTTTGCAGTTACTGGTAATGGGTGGGTCCATCAATCTGTCTGCTTTAATGTGTGACATATAGATTCATGAAAATTTTGTTGGGTTTAAACTTTTCTTTATACTTTCTTATAATTATTATGAAATTTGTCAAAGTAGATCGTTGTTCATAATACTAGTTCTAGAATCTTTAAATTCGTTTTTTAGAACTTATTTGAGTGTTTCCCTTGAAAGTAGTTCCAAGATTTCCAACATGGAATATTGATATGCCGTCAATAGCCATTTTGGGATGATAATTGGACATTAATAAATTATAATGGAAACTACTAGGGTTGTAGTGTTTGGAGAAATTAGACTTAACTCTTTACTGAATTTCAGAAAATGAGATTGAATTATTAGTTAGAATCAAGATTGCGAAACTTTATTATAAATTTGACAAATGTTGGGTCACAGTTAACAGATAGTAATATGAGTGTTGTAAATTTGAACCTTATTGTGGGTTATTGATTTTGAATAGATTGTATTGATTTGAAAGTAAAACAAATGAGAATGCTACAGTCCCGAAGTAATTGTTCGATAAATTGAGGAGTAGATTTCTAAACCAAAACTCTTGTAAGTGTATGAAAATGCGTGTATGTCCTTGTGGTATAATGTTGGGAGTAACTGGATTGATTGATTTTGGTCCACAATTGATTAATTCTAATTATGAAAAGAATGGGGAACCAAAAGGCAAATGTATTAATTTTTTATGTGTATTGTGTGAGAAAGGGTTGAGGCTTTGTGAATCATTGTTGATGTACCTTCATGTTTGTGTTGTTGTTAAACTGTGCGATTTATGAAAATGGTCATCTCCTCATTATTTGTGTGAACTTGTCATCTGCATTATCTGTAGGCATTGGTTGTGACAAGTAATTATGTGCATTGAGAAAGAATTGGTACTTAAGAGGATGTACCTTTCGAGTGACTTAAATCGCGCGCCCGCTATGGATACTTATTTTGAGGGGACCGTATCGCGCTCCGCGATGTGTTACTATTATCGGGTCGTGTTGTGCGCCGCGATAGATGCATGGACGATGATTCTCCCCTCCCCATGGGTCACAAGGACGAGGACAGCTGGTATGTACACTAGGTCGACATGCATCATTATAACTTGACATTCACATTCCATTGCATTGCCCTACTTATCATTAGTGAATTTGATATCGTATTTTTCTGATCTTCTTATTGCCTCTGCGGAACTGGTGATGATCAATATTTAGCTTGTTATTGCGGATATGTCTTTGTTGAAGTATTGTTTTTGAGGATATGTAATTTGTTGAAGTGTGTGTTGAGGAATGTCTTTGTCTAAGTGTTGTTGTTGACTACTAATACGTAACTGGAGCTGTTAGGGTTGGGTTGATTTTATTGCCAGGTTGTAGTTGGGGGTGGGTTCGGTTGGGGGTGGTAGGGTTAACCGTATTTTATCCCCTTAGCTGTGTTTTAGAGACGTTTTACACTTGTGGGTTACCCGTGTGGTTTGGGTACTCAACCCTTGCTACTACAAAAATTTTGTTGTAGGTTATCTAGGCCTAGACTTTGTGATATTTTGCGCATTCTCTTTGTCTGAGGTTTCTTGGAGATTGGTCGATGTAGCTTTTTCGGCATCGCATCAGGAGCGATTCTTCTCCTTATTATGATCTTGTTCTATCTAGAACAAGTTCATTTGATACTTGTATTTTTCTTTGAATGCAATTGTAATATTTTAGTAGGCTTGTAGTCGCACTTGACTAGCTTACTTAGGTTTTGGGGGGTTTTAATTAAGTTAGGCTTATATTTATTTCCCGCACTTTATTGATATGGTTGAGTTTTAGGACTGACAATCTGTTCCTGGTGGGTAAGACGAGTGGGGCCATCACGCCATTTTTTGGATCGTGACAGTGTTAAGTTCATTTCATATCTTAAGGCCGGAACAGGTTAGACGAAAAGGCCTTATATTTACCATCTGATTCGGTGGCATGACATAAAGGCTTAGAGGGCGAGCCGACTCTTCATCAGTCCTCGTTAGTTCATAAATTTCCGATAATAGTTCCCCAGAGAACTTCCCGGCGGCTTCCTCAGAATTGAGAGATAGAGTTTACTATAGATTTTATTTTGGGGGGGGGGCCAGATATCCGGGGGGCTCCGGCCTTTATATCTATAGCTCCTGTAGATGACACCCTGGCTGAGATTAGAAAGAATTGAAAGAGCGATTGAGGGATTGGCTGAGGAAAGGGCTTGGCATCATGCCTTAGATACGTTTCACCTTGGGGAGCACCGTACTGGTTTGTGAGGAAGAAGTGATGGGTTTCGCTGCGGATCGTGTATTGTTATAGGCACTGAACAAGTACATAAAGAATAGAGATTTTTGGGTATCGCCTAACCTAAGGATTGAGCGATCTATTGACTTCGTTGCAGGTGCAAATGTTTTTGCAAGTATAGATCGTGCAGTCAGGTTATCTCAGGCTGGGGCGGGTAAGGTAGGCAATTATTCGCCAAAGACGGCATCCGGACCCGATACGAAATTATGAGTTTTAGAGTGTTGTCTTTGGGCTGACTAATGCTCCAGCGATGTTTAATGGATTTAATGAATCGAGCTATTTAAACCAATTCCTTGATATGTTTGTTATTGTATTTATAGACTATAATTCTGGTTTATATCCCGTTCAGAAGAGGAGTCATGCAGACGCTATTTAGGTACGGTCTTAGGGTGATTCAGCACCAGAAGTTGTTATGCTAAATTTTTCTAAGATGTGAGTTCTGGTTGACTTCAAGTGGCATCTTGGGTAATATTATTGGAGGCTAGATGGTGATTCGGGTATGCACGGGCAGAGATTGAGCAGTTAAGTACTTGTCTCGTCAGACTCACGACGACTCTACTGAGGTAGCGCAAGCTTTCTTCTGGGGTAGCAGGATATTATATGAGAATTCGTGGAAAGTTGCCGCAATTTCAGTCGAGGCGCTTTTGACAAGCTCCTCAAAAGGCAGCATTCCCAAACGCAGTTGACGATGCATTGGTGAGCGAAGCTTGCCGATATTGAAATACTCAATTGCTAAGCTCCAGGCCTAACTTCTCCGGTAGGCCAGACGACTATGTTTATTTATTGTGATGGCTTCGGGTGTTTGGGCTAAGGAGTCGTATTGATGCAGGCATGGGGCTATAAGTTTAGGCTATGCCTCCGCGGTCGACAGCTTAGGTAAGGCATGCAATACTATCTCTACTTCCGATCTGGAGTTAGTCGGTCATTGTTCATTTCCTTAAGAATATGGATACATTATTTATATGTTTCGGCATGAGTGTAGCATCTAGTACATAATCATAAAGAGTCTCCATATATATCTTTTAAACTATAAGGGGACGAGTTGAACCGTACGCCGAGGCGGTGGTTAGAGTTGCTAAAGGATTTATGATGTTTGATATTTGATATCATGCCAGGGAAGCAATGATTGTAACGCAGATGCTCATTGGAGCCTAGTAAAGTCCATGGGTGAGCTTGACCTATGTATCAACAATAAGGAGATTGTTCGTGGAATTCAGCAGGGCTATCCACCTGCCTTGGAGTTGCGTCTGGTGTAATTCATAAGTATTTAGTGGAGTTTTCTATTCGAGAGTATTGTTGAGGCAATCCTCAAGCATAGATGGGTTATAATCACACACTCATACATAGGACGCCTTAGTTCTGGCTAGTGTGGGCAGATATGAGATTCAGCTCTTCAAAAGGAAAAGTACTGCCTCATTTAAGTTTACACTGACGGAGTGTTTAGCGTATATGAAGGCAGATTGTGTGTACCCGATTATTTCTGGCTTAGACGATGCAGTTAATGGAGTAGGAACACTCTGCCGCGTTATTCTATTCACCCAGGGTCTAAGCGAAAATGTATCATAACGTCAGATGCTTATATTGGTGGGATGGCATGAGAAAAGGACTAGAGGAGTTTGTTGCTCAGTGGGTGCATCGAATTGTCACAATTCAAGATCGAACTATCAAAGCCTGGTGGATTAATTATCAGGAGAAAGAATCCCAGACTTGGGAAATGGGCGATGATTAATATGGAACTTCATTACAACATGCTGTGACCTTCGGCACGTCAAACGTAAGTATGACTGCTCTATGGGGTTATTTGTAGATGGCCTGACGAAATCATTGTCCTATTTTCTTCCCACCGTCGGACACCTTATTCGGCTGAAGATTATGCGAGGTTATATTTCAGGGGTGAGTTAGTGAGACTTCATGTGTTCCGCTACGTCCGTATATCAGACCGAGGAGTCATCAATTACAGCAAACATTTTGTAGATCGTTTCAGAGGGATTGGGGATCAGAACAAGTGAAGCTCATTAGCAGCAGGTACATTTCACACCCTGCAGACTGATGGGCAGGCTGAGCGTACTATTCTAGACATTAGAAAATGTGTGCTGGCCTGTATTATTGACGTTCAAAAATGGTGGCTGGGAATGACTGACTTGCGCCACTATGAGTTTTCGGCTACATAATAGATAGCTACCATTCTACTTAATCAGATGGCACCGTAGGCGAGGCGCTTATATAGGGGAGTGGCTGCCGGATTTCGTTAGATATTAGGCTAGCATTACACGTATAGTAAAGCGGACGTTTTATCTAGAAACCATTGCGGCACTATTGTTTCTTGTTATAGGATTACATAGCTTGATTAGTAAATATTAGAACGTGCGACTCGAACTAATATCCGGTATGTAGACGCTGTCCCTTTCTTTCTTGTTGCAATGATTTTTTAAAAATAGCGAATAACGGACAGGTTTGATACTTAGGCCTCTATTAGCGTTTAGGTGACGTATAATATTCTTGCTTCCACACGCAATTATTCGTCTCTGAGTATCGGGCTATGTCTAAGGCTATGATGATACTCATATCTATGTTGCGTCTTAGAGTCTATTAGGTTTCACAGTTTGCGGTGGGCATATTGTTAAGGTTCATATCTTGTAAAACGTTAATCTTTGCTGAATAACTCCTTGGCTGTTGCACGTTGATTGTTGCTATATTATCAGAAATGTTTAATTGGGCTATATGGTTCTCCATAATATTATCTGCTTTGCAGTGGCTAGAGTCATTATCATTTCCAACATCAATCAATCATCCGAGTCCCGAGCTCGGTAATTTCGTATGGGCGAGTTTCTATTTCTCCCATATGTCATCCCTGAGCTCGGCCTGCACATAGAGGGCGGCGGTTGATGTATTTATATATATGATTGGTGATGGAGGATGGTATGCTGATGATGATGATGTAGATGACCGTGATGATTATTTTGTCGAGCCCCTTACTAACGAAGCTGGCACTTGCATTATTCTGTAAAGATATGGCATGATTTTCACGTAAAAAGGGTACATGTGTAGCGATATTTGTTTGACCTTCCGCTATTGTATTCTTGTCATCTTAAGCTACGTTCTTATGCTTGAGCATACTCAGTACAAAATTGTCCGTACTGACCCCAGACCATTTCCTCTGGGGGCTGCATTTTCATGCGCACGTCCGTGTAGATGTCCATTCGGTGATCCTCCTCGGCCTAGGAGATCTACTTCTAACTCTGCTGATTGGGAGGAGCTCCACTGTTCATGAATCCCATTCATGTTGGTAAATCAATAACTTTTTTGTGTAGTTGCTTTGCTCGTCTATGGGTATGGGGCGGAGCGCCTACCCGGTCGAGTTTGCAGCTACTGTAGCTCTTTAGTAGTATGCTGGACATTATGTGGGCTGTATAATAATGTTTTCGATATGGTCTGGACATGGTTTGTTGGATGGTCCGCTTGTACAGGGCTAGGGCGCCTTGTCGGGCTGGCGTGATATCATTCAAGTGTATTGTGTAGTGGCAGCCTTGGGTCCGTTGCTCTTCATTATGTTATTATGGGCTTTGGATGTGGCGTCCTTGTCGGCTCGGCGTCTGTTGTTGCGGTTGAATGGTTATGACTGCGCTTATGAGTACATGTCCTCTTTATATAATAAGGACTATCTCCTATCTGATACTATACTAATATATATATATATATATATTATATATATAGATATATATATATACTATATAGATATATATGACCTTGGGGTGGCTTGATTTGATTAAATTCTCATTTGTTCTTAGTTTCGAGTTGGTTATACATTAGCAGGTTTTGGTATAGTCCGGCCCCTCGGGTTGGGGTCGTGACGAAGAGTGGTATCGAAATTCCCTGTTTTACACGGCAATGTAGAGTTTAACTTACTTTTTGTTGGAAGCTCAAAACATAGCCTTCTTCCCATCACCCAAATTTTTGGCCCCAAATTTTCTACCCTAGAAATTTTCAGTAAGAAATTTAAAGGTAAATTTGAAATTCAAAAGAAACTCTGCTCTATTCATCCTTCGGGATTAGAGTTTTCAAAATCAAGGATATCTAGCTTTCTTCTCCATTAAGATCTTTTCCTTCTTTATTTTTTCTTTTGGCGGTTGTCATCGTTTTTTCCTTATATAAAAGATCTGTAGTTTTTTTTTCGCAGAATCTGAACTTTCGAGGATTTGAGTTGTAATTCGGTTGGCAATGACCCTATAGTACTGACAAAACCTACTACGTCTATGTCAAGAGAATTCTTCTTCAAATGAGCAAACATGCACTCTACTTCGGGAAAGATTCAAAAATCCCAAAGAATGAGGTAGAAAGGCGGTATCCGCGTCACACGGCGTCTCGCTAATATTCGACGTCAACACTACACCTACATTATGTACATTCGTATCCGCTATCTCATCCTGATTTTTGTATCTTTTTTAATAGTTTTAATGATTGTTTTTTTTCATTTTCAGTATCGGTTAATTTCAATGTTTCATTGCATTCTCATGGGGAACACATAATTTTAATGATGAGCTGTTTATGCGTACCAACATAAATACTATGTTTCGTAGATAATATTTTAAGTATCAGTTTGATATTTTTTGATACGTTATTTTTTTTATCTATTTATATAACGACTAATGAAATATTTAGGTATTCATGTATCTTGTATGTGTAGCACACGAACATTAATGTATCTAATCTATTCAAGTTTGATGTTTTGTTGTCATTTAGTATTCCTACTCTTTCACTAATTAGCCAAAAATAAAATTCCTTTTATATATTTCACGGTATACAATAATTTGCAGAGGACCTTATACTTAATTAAAAAAACGGACGGATATCTAAATTTTTAAATTGTGTATCAGTTACGTGTGCATAAAAAAGGGATGCAAGAAAAGGAAGTAATAATTAGACCCCCGACGAATCACTGCATGATATTTAACAATTCTATACTCAATTCACTTTCATTTTGCATAAAACCTCTAACTGAATTAGGGGCTACTTTTTGAATTTCAAATTGTGAAATCCTCTCATTTTTCTTCAAAAAAATAGTGAAGTTGATTTCTTTTTTTTGGTTATTTTTTCTTTTTATTTTCTTTTGGTTTGGGTTATGCTTGTTTTGGCTTCTTGTAACGTTTTTGTCAAGAGAGTATTATTATTTTATATTTGGGGTACAAATTGCATGCTATGTATTAAGTCCTCATAGTATGTAATGGCAGGTATCAATGTAAATCAATGTCGGACAGAATGAGTGATCAATTTGAATTTTGTTTTGAAAGAAGCTGTCTTAAACCAACAAGATACCCAAAAAATAATGTCTCAGTAGATCAAGAAAAAAAGGAAGAGAGAACTTCCATATGAAAAACTAAAATAAAAGCATGAACTGTTTTCGGGGTCGATATGGACAAGAGACGCACAGATTGAAAAACTTGTATTTTCTTCCAAAAAAGTAATCTGATCAATACTTTTTTTGAGGAGTACTATTTTTTAGATCTAATAATTTTCAAAATATAACATATTATTTTTTTTCCACTATTTCAAATGTTTATATTAAAAGTATCTTTAGCTTATGAATTGCAGAGTCAATAAATTATAATATTATCGTTTTTTTCATTCTGATTTGAATTTTTATTTTTATTTGATAGGTGAATTCGATATACTTATATTGTGTATTGTTTTGTGGTTTGGATAATAAAATTAGCTTTCTAAGAATATATGTTCGTATTGTTAATTAATTACTGTATATGTACCTAGTAATTATGTACTAAAAATTACTATTAGCGATATTGCATTGATTTGTTGTTTACACATATAGGAATATTATACTTTCATTCTTTGGAAATATTTTATATCGAATGAATAGCACGTATCAGTGGTTGTAAATGTACGCGGATAAGAGTTGATGATGTGTATAGGATAGAAGACTATAATGTTAACAGATATTAAACATATTGCTATAATTGTAGGGATTGAACATTGTAATATCTAGTTCAGGTTTAATATTGTGAGACATCCCGTTCAATTTGTGTATGTAGAACAATGGATCAATAATCTATTGTGTATCACATACTTAATATACTTTTTAGCTATTTTTTTTAGCTTGCTACACATAATATATTGTGTTATTGAAAGCGAATTATTAAATACTAGTGTTATCATATACATATATATTATTTGACAATTTGTGTTCAAGCTTATAATATAGTATCAACTATATTCTAGTTGTTTGTACACAAAATTATAAGGAAACTATCTATCAATGTTAAAAAGTGTACTAATATATTAAAAATTAACTGATTTGTTATATTACGTGTTATGAACATCCAAATGTTGTTATACATAAAAATAATTATAATCAGTGTATCATATACATAATGTACAAAGTTTTTAAAAAATCTTGTATCTAACATAATATAAAAATAGTATCAATTATTATATTAATTGTATTATACTCTATTTTACAATCTATATATATTAAAAAAATATGATAATAAAATACTTATAATAGAACAGCAAACGTAATAACGGTATTAAAAATATCAAATAATATATTCAAATTTCATTTGTTACGCTAATAACTGTAAAATTCATAAAGAAAACATATCTTGAAAAATAAGTCACGCCTCATATAGTTAATGTCATCCTTAAAACATATCAACATGATCCAAAGTTCATGTGAATTGGTACATAATCGCTAATCTATATGAACCAAGTCATCTTGTTGTTGTAGAGTGAAATAGCTCTTCAGCTTTAGTGGATCATCGCTATCGCTAACATATCCCATCTTGACCTTTTCGAGATCGTACTTCCATAATAGTGTTGCATATATTGTGCGAAGGTAATCAACTCAGAAACCATTAGATTGATGTTGACTTCATCGCTTAAGAATTCAGCAAATGCAACTACAAACATTCAATCGTCACTATAAGCATTCTGCAGGTACATTATAAAAATGAATTAAATTTTGAACAAAAAGTTAATTACTCGATACTTTATAGTAACTACAAAAAATATTATTGTTTAGTTGATACATAATGATAATAATAGTAACTGATACTCAATATTACTTGATATTTGTTTCTGATACTAAATGAAACATCATATATTCATTATATGATATTTAAGTATCGTGGTTAACTATTTTATAATATGATACATTATTCTGCAAATTACATCTCATCAAAATAATTTCTACTATATAGTTTGATTGATTAGTGACAATATATCAAAAAATAAAAAGAATCAAAATTAGATTTTAATTCACAAAAATAATAATTTCGTCAATTCTAAAAGCAAGTACAAAATAATATGGATAATGTCTCATGTTGTCCAACATATCCTAATTTTTTAAAAATAACCTTACCGTGCGAAAGATGAAGTCTTTTACATTTGCTTTAAAATATGAGTTTCCTCTTTCTTCGTACTTCGTCTTCTAATATTTATATTTGTCATTGTTAACTGAATCCTACAACGCTTTTGGGATTATTTTTAGCTCGATAATCATCAGAGAATCATAATTGAGTTGATTATCTATTTTTAAATGAAAAGTTTTTCGTTATCAAAATCAAATACATAAGGCTTCATACTAAAAAGAAGGAGCAGAATTTATATGTATAAGAAAATTGTAAATAAAAATATTAAATTTTTTTAATAAAAAAAAACAAAATCTGAAGAATTGGAAATAAAAAATTGATAAAAAAATAGTCTGACCTCTTTAGGAACTCAAAATTGATGAACCTTGATAAAGAATAAATTTAAATTAAACAAATTGAGTGATTGATGTACTTGGTTTGATATATGGGATGTGATTTTTAGGAGTAAAAATAGGAACAAAATTGTTGGATTGGAAGGGATGTGAATCGCGGGATAAATGTTATCCCTTTTTTACGTTCTAACTGATAACAAAAAACTAACTATTAAAGTATTTGTCCGTCCTAATTTAAGTATCGTTTTATCATATTAAGTATCCGGATTAATATAAAAAAGGAATTTTTTGGTAAATAGTGAAACAGTAGGATAGAAAGTAATTCTATCCCTTAAACTATGTGATTTGCCTAATTTTCACATTTTGATATATATTTAGTTTTAAGACTGGTGGGAGAATTGGATCAAAAGCTTAAAACAAAAATTAGACCCATGTGCTTGCACAAGCAGACAGAAAATCAGACTTGTCTAAGTAGTTTTAAGCTTGTCACTCTTTAATTTCCTCAAGGATAGTCATTCTGAATTAATTTTTCCAAAATTAAGTAAGCGTTCTCTCTACTTGATTTTAGAATATTTGCAAATAGTTTATTTAAGTAATATTTTTAATGTTTCCCTTTTCTCCTTAAGATAATTTTAAAATTTTAAAATTGAAAGCATGCTTCATATTTTAAAACAATTAGTCAAATAGTTGATTACCATATAACCACATGTTAGCGAGAATTTTGAGTGCTTTCAAACCCTTCTCAAAATGCTAATATGAACTCCGAGCCCCCTAAAATATTTTCATTAGATTTCTGTTTTAATCTTTTGAAAGAAATTAGTTTTTTTTTCTTTAAAAATTTAGTAGCAACTCTAAAAACAACGTTGGTTTCCATTTTTAATAAAATAGGGGGTACTAGCCCGAAAAATAAGCATAAACAAAGTCTAAACATATAGTCTGAATTCGAAAAGAATGGGACTAAACGTAAGGATGGATCGGCGTTGGTGGGGTAAGCTTTATCGAACTGGCTCACCCTTTAATTTGGTCTCGGTCAAAAATCTCCTAGTCGAAGTCTGTTATTAGCCGCTTGAAGATGCCTTGTACTCAACAAAGAAAGAGTAAGTATAGTATCAATACACAAACAACGATGTACTGATAGGATCACACGACTACTCAAATAATCACAATATAAGAAAGCCATTACAACGCAGTAAACACACATATACAGAATGCACAATTCAATCATCATTTTAGGAGCAACATACAATTTCCTAATAACCATGACAGGTAAGTATAAATATAACAATCACAAGTGGTTCTCTCATGGAATCCACACCCAAACTGTTAATGTGTCAGAATGTGACACCCGATTCAATATACATGTGTCGAACTATGATATCCAGTCAAATAAAGACGTCCGAACCTGACACCCAATTTAATATATGTGTCTAAATGTGACACTCAGTCCAAAGAGCACAACCACAATCACAATCACACTCATAATGAATAGTGCAAATAGTCACACAGTCAAGTAACATGTTCACGACATGTAATTGTGCATACATAATTACTCCACTAGATTCAATTCATGTTACCTTGTTCACATACATGCATACATACGATGGAGCAATTAAGACACATATATCACACAACAGGATGTCGAATCATCACCTACCTCAAAATCAAACCTAAATACTGCTAAGATACTCGAGTCTTCCCTTTTCGGAGTCTTTGAATTTGTTTTTGGTCTAAAAATAAGTAATTAATGCAAGAATCAATAAACAAAGCCGAATTTACCCGGATTATAGCAACAATATTAACCCAAGTCCAAACCCATTATCCTACTGATCAACTAGCGTTTTTTCCACCATCAACTTCATGCCAAAACCCACACCCAACGATAATCTACAAGGACTCTAAGTTCTAAGCATCGAACACAAATTAGCGGAGTAATTAACCTACCTTTAGCAACAGAAATCGTGGGAATCTTATAAGAAACTGCCCTGGATTGTCCCTTAGCTCTTAAGAACGAAGTTTTGCAAAAAATAACGATTTAGGGATTTCCCTCGATTTAAGTCATGATTGGCCCACCATGGTGTGGCCCATATGCCAACAATGAAACCCGTCCCTAACAAATAATTCCCGCCCCGCGCCGAACGGCTTTTAAAGAGATAGAAACCTCGAAATGGAATTCCAAACTCCCATTTCAAAACAAACCTTCAAAACGGGACGTTCTAAAATTACCCTTTCATGCCAAGATGAGTTTCCAGAGTTCTACTTGCCAAATTCGATTCTGTGAAGTCGTACAAGCTTCTTAATGTATTGGTTGTAGGCCCACTCAATATTATCAAGTTCATAAAACTCAAGTTAATTAAATTCCTCAATCATTATTCCGTTTAAACCAACCAGGATTTTCCTGAGCCCTCCCCGCCCACTTAACAACTTCCAATTTTGTCAAACTCTAGCCTGAGTTAGAAATTTTCTAGTTAGTACTCAAAAGTTTTTTGGTCAAAATTCCTTTCTCATTGGCTTTTCCATAATGTTGGGAACATGTTTTTACAATACAAAACAACAATTATCAACTGTATGAACTCTCCATCACGTGTCAAAAAACAACAATACATAAATGCATGTACCACATGATCATAATGCAAATGTCGGGTTCACTTATAGAACCTTAAACACAGATCTGGTCCTTTCATGAAATCCAAACCCAAACTATTCGTGCACCTGTGTGGTACCCTAGACATACATAGTCTATCGACAAGGTACCAGAGTCATCCATAGTTTATATATCGACATGGTAGGCCAACTAACCAACAATCACAAATAATCATTAATAATAAATAATGTCACTTGAAAATCACAAATCACAGTAACAAGTCCATTGCATGAGATTATCAATATGATGTCATTGCATATGTCTTCTAAAATATTTCCTACCATACATTGCATAAACGAAACTACAAAGTAGACATACATACATATAAACATTAAATATACAACTATCACTTACCTCGAATCAAGTCTCTTCAAAACTCTAAATAATTTGATAGTTTCCCTTGCGAAATGCCTTAACTTGTTATTGGTCTAAAATAAATAATCAAATTAACAACAATCACTAATGATAATTTATCTGAATTACCAACCAATCCTAACCCCCAACCAATATATTATTATGGTCCCTAACTTGCGACTTTTTTCCACCATGGAATCATTCCCTCCCTCCTTCAAGAGCAATAACCTAGATTCTAAGGCTTAAGAATCAATGCATAAGGTTGAAAAGTTAAAATCTTACCTTTAGCGACGAATTTCATGAAAAAAATAGTGCAAATTTACCAAAATTGCCACATCCAAATACAAGAACAAAATTGCAGAAATTAGGGGGCTTTTGGGGTTATTTATACATAAAATTCTCTTTCGCCTTACTATAGCGGTTTGCACAATGTTATAGTGGGACACCACCGCTATAGAGAGGATAAATTCCAAAGGCTCAGATTTCTGAAGAAAAAAAGGCCATATTTTCACAAAACAACCTCTTCCCTTGACGTTTCAACATATTTTATCCATGTCAAGATCAATTTCGGGAGTTTTACCTATTCATATTCGATTTCATTAAGCCCTATGAACTTCTTAATATCTTGGCTACAGGATTAACTCCACTAAGCCTAAATATTACACCTCACTCATTCCCAATAACCCTAGACCTCACCTAGCCCAGATTTTATCTGTGGCTGGCTAACTTAGAATATATAAATTGCTACTCAAAAGTTTTCTGGCCTAAATTATTTTACTATTGACTTACTTATAACGACCTGGTCGGTTCGTTACTATATATATATATGTATATATATAATTTATTCATCGCTCGTCCCCAAAGTGATCAAACAAGAAAATTAAGCTAAAATATTCCTTTGACTTGTTGCATCTACACTTTTCCTAAACAAATAGTATACAAAGTCCTCATAATTGCACCTCTCACATCCATTATCCGCATAACATTGTACAAACTACATCATACTTGCACAAAATTTAAGATGAATAGATTGTTTGATTAACTTATTACCAATAACAAGTTACCTTACACTTAGAATGATCAATTAAAATAAACACTCCTCCATCTCTTGATCTCTAATACTTGGGGGGTGCGATTGTTGCTGAGTAGCAATAGTTAGTTAGCAAGCAACCAGAGCTACTCTATACATGTATAGTTTATTTCAATACCTTTGCAAATTGCGAAATTTATACAATTTCATATTTGCATTTATTGCTCTCGTTTGTTACTAAAATTTTATAATATCTCTTGCCATTTCAGTTGTATCAACAAGTGCTACTTAACTTTGATTAGTTAACGTACAAAAGATGAAGAAAAAGTTAAAAATAATTATTTTAAATTGATTGCTACAATTTTATTATTTAATAGAAGCAAGATAAAACCTAACTATTGCTATGTCAAGCACATACATAGCTTGTGAATAAGTCTTCCAATTGTGTAAGAAATCAATGATACATTAGTCATATAGTTTTGAGTAATTGATATGTTGAAAATGAATTTCAATATTTTTTACGCTTAGAGTATAAACATGATGGTATAAATGAAGCGGAAAAAATAATTCAATATATAAATTGACATTGGGGACACCCCCAAAAATTAATTTGAACAACAATCTTTTTTTTTAACTTAATTTTTAGGGTTTGGGTTAAAAAAAATGAAAAAGTGAAGTTGGATTGTGGGTTCATGGGTCTTTTCATCATTTTAAGAACTTGGGGATAAAAATACAAGTATATAAAATATTGTTTTCATCCCAACACTTCAACATTAAATAAATTCATCTCTCCAAAAAAATTAAATTTCAATCTCAAGGAATATAAAAAATATTTAATAAATAAGTTCACATTTTTCCGATTAAATCGTATATAACAGAAAAAAACCCCCGTTTTTTCTCAAAAAAAACTCTTTCTTCTTTCCAATAAACCTGCTTTATCGAAATCATCAACCTCCATAAAACTGATCATTGTCCAAAAAGTCTTCCATATTCCATTATTGATGATTTCGATAAAGCAGGTTTATCGAAGCCGAAGAGTTCTTTGAGAATGTGTTCTATACGGTTTGCTCGGAAAATCTTTATCCTATTTTGTTAAATACTTTTTATATTTCATGGGATTGTAATTTAATTTTTTGGAGGGATGAATTTATTTAATGTTTGAAGTGTTGGGACGAAAATGATTATTTTAAATATAGGGGAAAATGCACAAATTACCATACCCCTCAACCTATGCCCGAAAATCCTTCCTGAGACAACACTTATACTATACTACGGTTCCGATTTTGTCCCCCCTAACGTATTTTATAAGTAATTTTCTACTCCATTTCAGTCTACTAGAAACCCAACTTGAAAAAAAAAAGTCATCAGCGTGGACCCAAAGATAGTTGTCACGTAGGGGCCCAAAAAAGGGTAGAAATTATTAATAAAATAAATTTAGGGTGGTGGTTCTCTAAAGATTTCGGACATATGTTTGAGGGATACTTGTGCCATTATCCCTTTTATATACTTGTGTTTTTATCCCAAGTCTTACAGTGATGAAAAGGCTATGGACCCACCACCCAACCACACTTTTTCACTTTTTTGCTAACCCTAATTCTAACGAAATTAAATCAAAGAAAATAAAATGGCTATTGTTCAAATTAAGTTTTGAGGGTGTGCCATGCCATTTAATTTCTCTTTTGTGACTTACTGCAGTTGGCACAAAAATCACCCACCTTGTTTTATATGAAGGGAAAACGCACAAGTACCCCCTCAACTATGCTCGAAATCTCAGAGACCCACTTGTACTATATTAAGGGTCGTAATTTACCTCCCTGAACTTTATTTTATAAGTAATTTTTCTAACCCCTTTTCGGCCTACGTGGCCTAGCTTGAAAAAAAAGTCAAACCAAGCGTTGGATATTCCACAAGATATGGTCACGTGGTCCAAAAAGGGGTAGAAATTTATTATTACAAATAATTTGTCGAGGGGTAATAGGACTTTAATATAGTATAAGTGTGTCTTTGAAATTTCAAAAATAGATTGAGAGAGTACTTGTGCATTATCCATATATTAAACATAGATAGTTTCATTACTTGTAACAAAAAAATCTTGAAAAAAATATTTTCTTTTAAAATCATGTATTTCTAGTATATCTATTGTTTGGTTGGTTTTGAACCTATCTTGGCTGAAAAATGTAAAAACAACATAAACCTAATTTGATCATAAAATTCATCAAACGAGAGGTAATTAGAATGAGTAAAAATAAAATTAATATATATTTTCATATTAAGCCCCTGCTAAGCATAGACGCACCACCACTATAGTAATAATATAAGAAATTAGAAAAAACTCATAAATTTCAATTTGATAAATAAGCATGTCTAAGAGTTTGATTTAATTTGATAGTTCTTCTCATCCAAAATCTAAAAATACATCTGAACTATAGTAAAAGGTTTACAAATATTTTTGATCCACCTATTTTATTAAAAATATCCTTATTTTCACATTTGGCTCACCCATACCATTGATAACTACAACGCCTATTTATTTTATTTTAAAACATTATTTGTTAAGCATCATTTTCTTATAGGATACATTAAAAATCTCATACCCACCTAATTTTTTTCTACCCAACCCGAAAGTATGAATGGAACACAAACATGTGAGTATATCAAATTATGATATCTTTTGTACCTCATTTCATATTTATGTGCATTTTTAAATCACTTGTCTTCTTTCAGACATATTATACACTACTACCACATTCACTTTACGTAATGGAGCAAATTCAGTAAATTTCATGACTTCTCATCAAAAACATATTAGTTTTTTTTTATTCATTATTATATCATCAATATGGTGCATTAAAAACTCAAATGGCACTGTGCTTATACATATAGAGTGTCTTAGTTCCATAAAAATTGATGAACTTGAACACAATATCTTATCATCCATGGTGCAACCAGGACTTTTAACCCCCAATTGTCCCTTATTACCCTCTTGGTGCGATTGAAACGTATCCACCCACTTATTCTTTTGGTGCGATAAAAGAAACCTTAAATTTATCGTCTTACAACCAGGACCTCAAAAACCTCCAAGCCTTCACATAATTGTAACTTGTAAACATCACTTTTTAATGATCTTAATATGATCGTATATAATTACACCAAAATTGTAGATTATTGATTTATTTCATCAACATTATAAACTTATAGCTATAGCTTATAGATCACATACCTCATATTAAAATTGAACATACCTTTCACTACATTGTTCTTATTTAATTATAAAAAATAATTTAAAGAAATATTCTCTTCCCAACATCGGTTAAATAAAATGTAAAAAAGTCGATAGGGATTTTTAAAATACTTACTTTTACTGCATTGGATAACGACGTCCAAATTCTTCACATCAATAATTATAACTACAAAGTAAAGATTAAATCAATAAACCTTTACCGATACGAGAACCTTATTGCATAACTTATTCAGATCTCTTTTGGCACTTTTCCTTTCCCTCTTCTATCATTATGTCTTTTGAGAATAGAAAAACACTCGTTCTGATACGTTTATGAACTAATATAAAAACACGAAGAAAAAAAAAGTAGGGAGAAAAGAAAAGACTTCTTATTCATCTTGAAGTATTTTTAAGGATTCGTAAATCTTCTCAAATCTTCTTTCAATGAAGGAAAACCTCTTTCTCTTGCCTTCTTTTTTTATAGGACAACCCTCACTTGGTCCTCCCAAGAGATTCCTATCCCATAGAATCCTAAAAAGGACTTTTACAATAATTAGACATGCCCTATAATACAAATATGTTTATAAAAATATCAATTTTTTTGATAAATTTTTATTGACCCACGGGTCGGTCCTACCTATATTTCTCAAGCCCCACAAATCAGCAGGCTTACTCAGGCCTGTCCAAAAAATATTTTTTTAACAAGAATGGGAAAGCAAAACCATGAATGTGAAATATCAGTCCATCAAGCCATAATTGGCAAACATTGATCATCCAAATCGTTTCGACTATTGGATTAATCCGTTCTTTGGAGGTAAAAGGCGAAGAAATAAGAGAAATATTTTTTATTTCGATTCTTCTCAAACTTCACTCCAGCCTCAACCTATACCTCGACCTCAATTTGACTTGGGGCTAGAGCATTATATGACTATTAAGCGTAGTAGTGTTGTCCACTTAAAGAAACCTGAAATTGAGTCGAATAAGAGGATGAAGAAGCTTCGATTTAATAATGAATTGGATTTCAGTCAAAATATCCTTTTTTGGCTAAAATAGGGATGTAGTCCATAAGATGAACAGTAGAAGATTCAAGAATCAAAATTTAAATTTACGATCAAAATTTAAAAGTTTGAGAGAAAAAATTTGAATAGGAAAAGTTAGAAAGATGTAATTCTATGAAGCTTTTACATTTTCTTTCCTACATATTTTAGCTTCGAATAAACTGTCAATTATTCGAATATTTTGTCCTTCAATTTTTTAACTTCTTATTTTAATTAAGTTTATATTTTGTTTCTTTTATTTTAAAAACATTAGTTGCATATCTACTTTTAAAAATGCGGCGATAAGCCACGCAAGAAACCTATGACTAATTATATGAAAACAACCACCTATAACTATAACACACAATGAAGATATATTAGCTTTTTAAATATATCTCTTTGTTTGAGTTTCGATTGAAATATATTCTTCTCATATATTTTGAGATTAATATATCTTTTTTATAAGGTGTGTACATATCAAATCGTCAAGCCTTAATTGGTTTGATTTGAAATTAACACAAAAAACATTCAGATTGAACTAAAAATAAAATAAATTGACATAATTTATAAAAGGATGAAAGACAAAGATCATGAAACGTTAAGATAGTTTCCTATAAATTCAGGACTAATATGGATATGGACCAAATGTTTTGTAATAATTGCTTAAGGAAAGGAAGATCGCATAATGTTTGGATTTCGTTACATTCGTACACCAATATATGTGTTATATCTCTGTCGGTGTTTTATATATAAATTAAATGTACGTCTGTTGAATTGTACTCTTTTTCCTTTAACATGTTTCCTAAAGTGTTAAACTACTTCCTTTCAACTTTTTCACCTAATATAAATATAAAATTAGGCGTAATTTCATTAAAATTATTTCTATTTGTATTTGATATCACTTGTTTCGATCAACACATTTGTTGTTACAAATTAAGTGAATCTCTCTTTTTATAATGTTCTTCATGATATACAACTTGAAGACCGTAAAGGCCAGTTATACTGAAAATTCCTATTCAAAGTCATTTGAGCATTGATTGTTAAAATTTTAAGAGATAAGTGTCAAAAAACACACTTAAACTATTTACTTTTTTTGAGTTTCATACCTAAATAATTGAGAGTATGAGTTTCATACCTAAACTATCTCTTTTTAGTTTGAGAAACACACGTCAGTGTGAGTGTCAAGGTTTTTTCAAATAAAAGAGAAAGAGCATTACATACACCACTGAGATGTGTTTCTCAAACTAAAAAGTGATTGTTTAAATACAAACTCAAACTCTCAATAGTTTATGTATGAAACTCAAAAAAAAAATATAATTTAAATGTGTTTTTTGACCAATATTTTGTATTGTGGATTTAAGGGCATCGTAGTTGTTATATGGGTTTTCTTAATAGAGCGAACCACAATTTTGAGTTTGGAATTAAGTACTAGTAGTAGTAGTTGTTTTTGGTGATTTTTGTTTTTCTAATATATGGCATTTTTAGTAACATTCAAAATCACCAATAGAACATATATATTTTTTCGACCAAAACTCAAACACGAATAATTTAAAAAGTCACTCAACAAAATAAACTTAATCAAAATAAAAGAAGTTTTATGAATAGAAAGGATAAAATATTCTATTAATAAACATACGAAAGTTTGTTAAATTCGTAGCTAATTAAGTATGCCCGAAGAACAATGTAAAAGCCTTACATCTTCCTACCTTTTCTAATCTAATTTTTTGAATTTCGATGTACACGTAAATCCTAATTGATTCTTCAATCTCCAATTTTTCATCATATGGACAACATCCCTATTTCAGCCAAAAAAAGATATTTTGACTGAAAATCCAATTCATTATTTACCCTATGCTTCTTGATCTTCTTATTCGACTCGATCTCAGGTTTCTTTAAGGGGACACTAGTACTACGCTTAATACTCATGAAATGCTCTAAGCCAAAGTCGAATTGAGGTCGAGGTGAGAGTTGAGGCCGGAGTAAAGGTTGATAATAATCACGATACAAAATATTTCTCTTATTTCTTCGCCTCTTCGCCTTTTGCATCCAAAGAACGGTTTAAACCAATAATCAAAACGATTAGGACAATCAACGTTGCCTAGTATGGCTAGACGGATTGATATTTCACATTCTTCATTTTTCTTTCCCATTCTTGGTAAATTTTGTGACTAATGATTTAACTACTACTAGACTTTACTCTCGCTATAACTATAATTTGTGGCGGCGTTTGTTGTTTGTATTTAATAATCCTCATATACGGTTAAATCCCTGTTTGAGTACTACTAGGATAAAACAAAAATGTTTGTGTTTAATTTAGAATCTTAGGTAATACTTCGATTTTTTTTGGAATTTATGTAGGCTTTTTTGGGATGTTACAATATAATTAAGATTTAGTGTAATTGGGTGTTATTACACTCTTATAATTACACCCAAATTATATCAAATTTCATATACATTGTGACTAGAAAATATTTGAATAATAAAAATATTTTTTCTAAAAGAATAATAGAAATAAATTAATACAACAAATACAAATACAAACATACATAAAACCCCATATTCCTAAAAAGTTTAGGTGTAGTGTTAACCGTAATTTAGTGTGAATTCTAAGTTGCTGTTTATTTTTTTTTATTTTTTTTTAAAAAATCAAATAGATTTTATAAATTTGGGGCTGATGTAAAAAAATTTAATACTAAGGACCTGGTGGAAGAATCTAAAATCTTCGCGCATGGACAATATATTTTGCATAATCAATGGGTTTTTTGAGTTAAGTTATAATGAATGAGTTTTTTTTTTTTCAACCGAAATAATATAGGTTAATCAAAATTTTTCACTTTAACAATCAATGAGGCTTTTTTTTTTGAAGTTGGAAACATGGTTAAGCTTTAAAAAGACGAGATACATGATTTAAATTTGCATTTGAAATCAAATTTTTGTAACTATAATAATTCCTTAATTAGATGAGTAAATGAATAGTATTAAGTATTAACAAATAAAACGGATTTAAGGGGATCCTTTTGTAATACACTATATTAATCAGTTTTAATATGAAACCTAAATCTATAAACATTATAATTTTGCGAAATGTCATACTTCAAATCGTTTTTTTTTTTTTTGGTTGTACTTGTCAAATACTACAATATATCAGTTTTTAATACTGGAAAAATCTAATTTTGTTGTGTGTTACTAGCTACTAACTCCCAACCACATTCTTTCTTTCTGCATTTAAAGTTCAAGAAAAAACCCTTCATATGTCACCAACTAATGAAGGGAATTCAACTTTAAGATACTAAATCTAATTCCAAATCTTTTAATCGGAAAATAAATGGAATTTTAGACGCTTAATAGTGATTTGGGTGTTAGGTAATTCGGGTAGATGAATCGTCTAAAAAAATTGAATATAAAATTATTAGAAGGAAAAACAAGTTTATACCCTCTAATTTGAAAGTAATAATTGGTGTATCTCGACTTTTAAAATCGATGGGTAAACATGTAGTGTAATGTCGCGAGTAATGATCCCATGTATCTCATGAAGCAACCTATTCAAAACTTTAAGATAAATTGATGAAGAAGGTGGCGTTTACATACAATAACTCAGATCAATGCAAAGTAGTGAAAATCAACCATTTGTTGAGTCCAGTACACTCGTCTTTTGAAATGGACTCCCGAACCTTATAGAAGGAAATAATTTTACATCCTTTAATTCACAGTCTAAAAATTATGTATCACTCGAGCTTTAAAAAATCGATGAATACATGTAACTCGCAAGTAATGATACATGTATCTCGATGACGAAACATTCAAAACTTTAAGATACAAAAAAATTAATTGATAAAGAGTATGAAGTTTATATTACTCAAATACATGAAAATGGTAAAAATTGAGATACATTAGAATATGAGCGAAAAATTGAAGATAATGTAAATGATTATCTTGGAAGGAGCAAGTATATATGGTAAGTACTAAAATAATATCATATGATATTTATTTTCGCCACCATAGCTCTCAATTTCTGAGAATGATAGCCTCTCAGCGTATTAGAGTCCACCTATTTGAATTTAAAAATTGTAGTTAGTTTTAAATTCAATTGTCGTAACTCTTTCTTTGTAACAAAGCATTACTGTTACTTTAGAATAGGTATTAGAATAGGATTCTTATACTTATGTCAATCTGCACAAAATCTATAAATACAATATAATACGGTAGAATAACCATCTACTCTTATTTTCTCAAAAGTTTCTCATACTTATTCTTTATATGGTATCAGATTTGCTTTTCGATCCTATAGCCCTTTTGATAATTACGGCAACCTCTTGTCTCTTGCAAAACAGTTCAGTTCCTCCTCCATCCAACTACCAAACCTTTCCCTCAAACTCGACAGAAATAACTTTTCCCTTAAAGGCAATCTATCAATCCTATTGAGAAGAATCGTGCATTTGTCGGTTCTCTAGTAGTATGTTTGTACTTTGTACAAGATGATGACTTTATCTCTGTTTTTCTTAATATCCTTGATTCTTCCTATGGAATTTTCAAGGCTGCATTTAACATGCGTTCTTGACTTATCACTCCTGAAGAACTGTTTGGACCTTCTTTAGCAAGAAAAGAAACGCTTTAGTAGCCGAAGAACTCTTTCTTTGCTCTACTATTACCATTAACATACTCAAGTTTGGCTCTGTCCTTCCTCATGCTATGTTTTAACACAAAGTTTCAACCCTTATTCCCACCATTCTCTTCTATCACATTAACACAAACCAATCTTCTATGCGTTTCTTGCCCACCCCCAACCCCCGCGCTCTAATTTATTTATACCCATAACTTAGCCCATAACTCCCAAATCATGCTCAATCTATGGTACCAATCCAACAATATCCATTCCCTCTCGGCTTAGTAATACGTCCGTCCAATGCATCAATGTGCATTTTTCAAATCTGTGTTAAAACTAATCATGATGATCGTAATTGTTACAATCACTCCAATATAACCCAAACAAGTACATCTTGCTTTTTCTTCAACTATTGTTGATCCTGCGCACGTGACTTAACGCATGGCTAACCTCTTCTTATAGACTTATACCGGCAATGATGGTTTAGTGGTTGGTAATGGTATGAAAATTCCTATTTCGCACATTTGCTCTTCAATTCTGCCTACATACTCTCATCCCATTCATCTTAATAATTTTTTCCATGTCCCAAAAATTTCCATAAACTTAATTAGTATTTCTAATATAACCAGTGATAATAATGTCTATATGAAATTCATCCTTATCATTGTTATGTAAAGGATTTGCAGGGCAGGAAACTTCCTTCGGAGGAACCTTTGGATGGTGACCTTTATCCGCTTTCAATCAATCAAACCTTCATACCCCCGTCATTCTCGGATGGTTTCCCTGCCCGTTTAGTATTTTCCTTGGTGTAACACGTTTTTTCTTGTTGATTTGTTTGGCACATTGACTTATTGACCTTTACCTATGGCTCATCCAAATGAAGATCTTCTTCAGAGGCTTGGTTTTTTTTAAGCTTAGGCGAACATGTTTTTACTGTCCTTAATTCTATTTTCTTTAAAGTTTGGGAAGAACCTGTCAGCTAGGCAAGAGTTGACGCTTACCCTTTTTTCCATTCTCATGTTTCCAATAGTAGTCCTTTTCAATTAATTTAATCCGAAGTTTGGGGACCTTCCCCTGTTCCTTCTATTAATGGATCTTTCTATTTTGTTTTATTCATTGATGATTGCACCAAATTTTCTTTGGAAATTTTATGTCAACATAAAGTTTAAATCGCAAGTCTTTTCACTTTTTTCAACTTTCACTCAAATTTAAATCTTTAAAGTGGAAACAGAAACACAATTTAATTAAAACTAAAATAAAACCAGTCCAAACTAATTAGGGAGCTGAGTATAATAATGTATCATTATTTTTACGAAATCATGATATTTATCATCATATCTTTTGTCCTTGTACACCTCAACAAAATGGCGCATCGAAACGTCAAAATTGAAATATGATTGAAAAAAAGACTTGCTCTTCTTTCTTATGCTTCTCTTCCATTTCAAATTTGGGAGTATGTGTAACAATCTAAGGTTTGTATTTATCATAAAACAAATTATAATCTGATCGAAGAACAAAGAGAAATAGAAAAGGGAGATTCCAGAGTGCTATTACAAAATAGCTAATTAAAAAAAATAGCATAACTCATAGCATAACCCAAATGAGATAGTTCATCCTCTATGTATAGCCATATTTTAGTGCACGGACTTTTTCCTTTAACCGGGGTCCGAAATGTAATTTGACAATATATCAATTGGATCCTACATCGTGGATAGATTGGTAACATCATGCATTTCATACTACTACATACTTATCCAATACTATCATATCCTATTTTTATCTTTCAAATCACCATATAAATTACTTTACAATAGTTCTCCTCATTATGATTATCTCAAAAAATTTGGTTTCCTTTGATATCCCTTTCTTCAACCCTACAATCATCATAAATTTGATTTTCGGTCTCTTCTTTGTGTGTTTATAGGGTATAGTTCTCATCACAAAGGTTGTCTTTGTTACCATGTCGCATCTTCCGGAATTTATATCACTTGCCATGTTGTGTTCGATGAAAATACTTTTATTTATTACTCCATGCTGCTGATCACAAATTACACCTCTCCCTCATCACTTTTCAGGAAATCATCTTTTTTTTTACTCGATCAAGCATGCACCACGTGTTTGGTTCAATAAGTTAAAGGTTTTTCTTCTCGCCATTAATTTCCGCTCTTGCTTATGTGACTCTTCTCTTTTTGTGCAGTAGGAAAACATATGTTCTTGTTTATGTGGATGACCTTATTGTAACTGGTAGTGATATTAACTTTTTCCCTATATTTATTCACTTTCTTGATAAACAATTTTCAATCAAGGATCTTGGTTCATTAAATTATTTTCTTCGTGTTGAGATGACTCCAAAATCACATGGATTATTTTATCTCAAGGCAAGTACATCCGCGACTTACTTCATCGGACTAAAATGGTTGATGCTTAAGCCAATTTTATCCGATGAACACGAATCTCAGACTTGGTCTCTGGTTATCCCTGCTCGATGATCATTTATATATTAGTGTTGTTGGTGCCCTTCAAGACGTTACTTATCTCTAGCAAGAAATATCCTATACAGTCAATCGAAATGTCAATTATACAATCACCTACCATTTCTCAATCGCAGCTGTCAAACGTATATTCGATATTGGAAAGGATCCCTCCACGAAGAATTTCTAGACCTATGTCTGATTCAGTTTGGTACATTTTTTTCGGATTGCTGGTTGAATTTCTGACATTGATGATAGCGCTACCAATATGGTTTGTCACTATTTTATAAAGGTAACTTGATCAGGTGGTTTTCTCGCAAACAAAAGGCAGTAGCCCGCTCAAGCACTGAAGCTGAGTATCATGCTTTACCTTTGGCAACTACTGAATTAATCTGTGTACAACAACTTATCAGTGAACTACGTGCTCCTCTCACTGCACCTCTCATAGTTCTTTGTGAAAATCTTAGTGCACAATTTTTATTTCAGAATCCTGTCATCCATCAACAATCAAAGCATATTTGTCTTGATTAAAGATGTCAAATGGGTGGGTTAGGTTGAAATCAAAGATATTAAAATGGATTGAAATAGAAATTGGGTTGGTCTTGAACCATCTAAGTTTACTTTAGGCTCAAATGGATTAAAAGAGGGTTAGGTCTTGACCCGCCCAATTTGACCCTATTAATCTCAATAATTTGACATATTGATATTTACTTTTATAGTCACAATTTGAATTTTTGCTCAAGTATTTTTGTTAAAAAAGTAATAATGGATAGGTAAATATTAAAAGATGTTAAATAGATCATAATTCATAGCTTCAATATAGAAATATATCTTAATAAAAAGTTATAAAACGGGTTGAAATTAAAGATTTAATTGCGCTTAATTGAGGATTCTTTTCAAATGGGTTGGGCTTAAATGGGTTGAGATTGAACCCAATTCAAATTATCTTGAGTCCAACCCTTAGAATTCTAGACGGGTTTGGGGCGGGTTTACCTATGTTTGGGTTCAATTTTATACCCCTAGTATTGATTATTCACATTTATCGAACAGATGGTGAGATTAATCTTTGATGGTTCGGTAGGTTTAATATCAAAATCAACCATTAGAAAATATCTTTACTAAAGTTGTTGGCGCAACTCGATTCCTAGACCTTAAATACCAAGCTCAGGGTTCAATCAGAACATGATCTTGCAGGGCCATTAGAGTCATATTTGAATTGCAAGTATTGTAGTTAGTTTTAAATTCAATTGTCATAGCTATTTCTTTGTAACAAGGATTATCTCATCCGTTCTATAGGTATTAGATTAGGATTCTTATATTTATGTCAATATGCACAAAATCTATAAACACAATAAAACGGCAGAATATACCCAATATGCTCTTATTTTCTCAAAAGTTTCTCGTCTTTAATTCTTAAACAACATGATCAAAACACTCTCCATCAACGCTTTTCAAGTGGGCTCACCCCATGGTTATTCTCAATAAAGTCATCTTATGAATGTGCGATAACATGGGATGGAGTTAGATAAATATCGGTAAAGGGTGGAAAAACGATGTGTGATGATATAGAAAGAAAAGTTTGAATTTTAGTGGCTCATTAATCCAAGGAAAATTAGATTTTAAGATACTTATTACTTTCATACGTGTAAGGGCATTAGTGTACTGTACAACAGGTTTTAGGAGGTTCGAGCCATATAAAAATTATTTTGAAAAAACTGCGGGTAGGACGGATCAGGCGACGGACCGTCATTGGTAAAGACGGACCGTCGAGGGTCTACGTTCCAAAACATTCAACTCTGAAATCTGGGTACTAAGATCGACTCTCGGACTTCACGACGGAACTGCAGCAAGGACAGTTGTTAGTACGACGGACCGTCACAAACCCCTTTACTGAATTTAATTTCTCCTGAACTTTGTGACGACATGCAGGACGGACCGTTATAGACAGACGGGCCGTCACGGTTGCGTAACCCACCTGGGTCGAATTCTGCTAAAGTTTATTAAAGGGGGTGTTTTGGAACTCATCATGACAAACTTTATGGAAATTAGTGGCGGTAATTTTAATAGTATTTACTGGGGGTTAACAGATGGTAACCTTGAAATAACTAGTGCCGACGCTTACTTTTATATCTTTATAATTGATTATACCGCTACACAACCGGCGAGAGAGAGCAAGCCGCACTCTCACGCCTCATTCCTATCCTGTCCCCCTGCTTCCTCTACTTGGATGCGGGATTACCGAGGGGATAGCATGGATGGGGGTGATTGATAACCGATACCCGGGGATGCTGATAACGCCCCCCCAGGCCGGCGGGGGGATGTTGGGATCCGGGATAATAGCCCGATAAGGGGAGGATCAGATGGGATAATTAGGGTAAAAGAAAAGAATCGGGAGAGAAAAATAAAAAAAAAGAAACAGGAAGAGAGGAGAAGGAGAACGAGCGAGCAAGAACGCGGAGAAGAGAAGAGGAAAGCAACGGCATTGAGAAAGTAACTGCTTGATCGCGATTCTTCGGTGGAGGTAGGTTATTGTGTATGCATTCGTAGTTAAACTCTTAATAGCGATGATAGTATTGGGTGGTATGTAAAAGTCTCTTATGCTTGATTGTGGGTTTGTATGTGTAATGTGTTTGTAAATAGTGTGGATTAGAATGTTGTATTGTTGCACCTTTAATCTTGAATTGTCCCTCTGTTTTGTTAAGATTGACGCCTCGGCATAACGAAGAACGACTGATGACAATAAATTAAGGAGATCTAGTGATCGGGGTCACGTTCCGAATGTAGTATAGGGGGATCGGGTGTCACGTCCTACACGTAGTATTAGGGGTCGGGTGTCACGTTCGACGTAGTTTTAGTGGATCGGGTGTCACATTCCGACACGTAGTAGTATTAGGGGCTGATCGGGTGTCACGTTCCGACAGTAGTATTAGGGGACGGGGTCACGTTCCGAACGTAGTATTAGGGATGGCAGTGTACACGTTCTTTCGTGCTATTTACTTCGATTCCAATGGTATCTAGGTGTGATACAAATTGGTATCTGACATCCTCACTCTATTTCGCAGATGGTTAGAACTAGAGCACGACTGTGCAACACCAACACCGGTAAGATAGGGTGCTTCTGAATCCCAACATTGGGGCTGTAGCTCGGAGGAGGAGCAGTGGAAGAGGTTGTGCGTAGACGGTCGCAGGAGGACACCCTTAGAGGGTAGGAGGACGACACCTGGTCCAACTTTTTGATAGGGCGGGTGAACTCCTCCACCAATGATGAGGGTAGTAAGAGAGGGGGAGGAAGGGAAAAGGGCAAGTGCAAGATGAGGAATTCCCCCAACCTACCCAGAGATGATTAACCAGGGGTTCTGCTTATCTTAGAGGGTTAGCTGATCAAGTGCCAGAACAACTCCAGTGTTTTTGGCACCAGCACCTCAGTACGGGAGTACAAACATGCAGTGTGTGTGGCTCCAGATGGATGTCTCATTGGGAGTAGGAACGTTTCCACTCATTGACTACAGGGCCTATCATGACGAGTGATCAGCATGAAACTTTTCAGTAAGTTCTTGAAGTGAACCT
This sequence comes from Solanum habrochaites, assembly GCA_027704765.1. NCBI lineage: Eukaryota > Viridiplantae > Streptophyta > Magnoliopsida > Solanales > Solanaceae > Solanum > Solanum habrochaites. Next base: position 51,712,320 of record JAKWJA010002499.1, on the reverse strand, counting down.
CACAGGTCTTCAAGGGTTGTGAATCTGGGGATGCCTATGAGTTTCTGGGTGATTGTCCCGAACGTACATAAGATGACATCGTGGAACGCATTCGGTGTTGAGTTTGTGAGACTTCAGTTTCAGGGAATGCCAACAAAATGTGGGTGGCGGTCGTTTGTTGAGTGTCAACCCGGCACAGGCACACCTATGACTTGGGCATCATTCTCAGCTATTATGTGGAGAAGTAATATACCCAGACTTTAAGGGAAGGAGAGAGATGAGTTCTGGTTCGGAGCAAGGCAGGAGTCTGTATGCTGATGAGGCTAAATTCAGTGCACTATCCGGTATGCCACCCATCTTGACTTAGTTCCTAAGAATGGACTTCGCCACTTTCTCGTGAAAGGATGAGGTAGAGTTGCAGATCCAGCCGTACAGGTAGCTGGACCTGCAGCAAAATCTTCACGGAAGTGGTTGACTTTGTGATGGATGGTGGAGGGGGTGAATCCAGACAACTTCGCGCATGGCGCCGGCCCATCTAATGAGGGTTCAGTACGGGAGGTTGGTTTAGGGTTCTTACTTCAGAGGGCAGATTTAGGAGTTACCCAGCCCGACCTAATTCAGTACTACACTACAGGCTATAGCTGCGGGGGTCCACCGCAGACCGGTCGGTCATCATTTATCTGAGTTTGGAGGTGATCCCAGACTTTGCCGTTCGCAAGAGGCCTATGCTTGACTGCCAGAGGAGTGTTGGATGTGGAGAGACTGGCATTATGAGGAGGTTTGTCCAAAACAGAGAGTTACAGACCCCACCTAATTAGTTAGAGGTAGGAGGTGGTCATGGGAGAGGGCGAATTCGGAGGGCGTGGTGGCCAGTAATTGTGGTTCACCAAATCAGCGGGGTGAGCGAGCAAGCGAGCTAATGCAAAACCAAAATGTAGGGGCAACGGGCAGACAGGTGATAGGGCCATGTTATGCTTTCCCGGGGGATGGTTTCTGAAGTAGAGTCATCTGATGTTGTTATCACAGGTAATCTTTGGTTTGTGATTATGGCTCTGTATTATTTTGAGCCTTGGATCCACATGTTCATACGATCTTAATCAGTTTCTAATGGGTCTTGATTTACATTGTGATTTGCTTGACATGCCTATTCGGTCCTACACTCCTTTGGGTGAGGGTAAAGTCTGTGATAGTTGAGCGGGTATAGGTATATGTCCTTGTGACTTTTGTGGGGAGCAATACACATGTGGATTTGATTTTCATAGAAATGGTTGATTTTGATGTAATTATGGGTTATGACTTGGCTGTCCCCAAACTTTTGCAATCTTAGAGTGTTAATGCTAAAATGTGACATTGGCCAAGCCTGGGACATATCGGCTAGTTGGGAGGGTGACTCACCACCTCAACCCCAGTCCGTTTATTATTTTTTTTTTATCTTTTCTTCGCGCTAAGAGGGAGGTTAGTAAAGGTTGTTTAGCCTTCTGGCATATCTCAGGTATGATACTTTCCAAGGTACCTCGATTGAGTCTGTTTCGATAGTCCGCGAGTTTTGAGTGTTTCCTGTAGACTTCCTGGTATGCCACGATAGGATTAGTGATTTTTGTATGATATGAGCGGGTACTCGCCCCATTTCTATATCCCCTTATAGACTGGCTCAAGCCTGAGTTATGGGCGTTAAAGGTCCAACTCAGGAGTACTAGTAAAGGTTTTATTAGGACCAAGTGCATTCCATTGAGGCGCTCCTGTTTATTGTGAAAAAGAGGATGGAGCCTTACGGATGTGCAAGACTACAGGCAGTGAATAAGTGACTTTAAGAACAAGTATCCTATTCATCGAAGTTAATGATTTGTTCGTCAGGAAAGGTGCTTGTGTCTTCTCTAAAATTGACCTGAGATTCGAGTGATCATCAATGAAATACGGGCAGCAGATGTGCCAAAGACATTTTTGAAACCAGGTATGGGCATTACGAATTCTTAGTATGTCTTTGGGCTACGAATGCCCCTGCTGCTTCATGAGTTGAGAACAGGGATTTTCTAAGCCCTATATGGATTCTTTGTTATTGTATTCATGATGATTACTGATATACTAAAAAGAGCAGAAAAAACATGAGGAGCATTTGAGAATTGTATTGGAAGTTGTTGAGGGAGAAAAGACTGTATGCCAAATTCTCCAAGGTTGAGTTTTGACTAGATTCAGGGTCCTTGTTGGGGAAACGTAGTTTCTAAAGGATGGAGTGATGGGGATCCTTCTAAGATTTGAAACGGGAAGAGTTGGTCAAAGACCTACGAATGTTACAGAAGGAAGTAAGGAGCTTGTTGGTTAGCTAGCTACTACGTCGATTTGGCAAGGGATTTGCCTCTAGTGCTTCGCAGCTCTCTAAAAAAATTGGACTAAGCAGAATGTTCAATTTGTATGGTACAGATGAATGGAAGAAAGTTTCAGAAACTCAACACCTTGTGACTACTGCACCCATTCTACCTTGCTAGTGGAAGGTAAGAATTTCATTGTTGTATTGTTATGCATCTTATCTGATTTGGGCCGCAGTGCTGATGCAGGAGAAAAGAATGTAATGCTTCTTATGCATTAGAGGCAACTAAAGGTGCTATGAACGCAATATCCGACCCATGATTGGAGTTGGTTTTGCAGTAGGGTTTGCAATTAAACGCAATGGAGACATTATCTATATGGGGTCCAACGTGTGAAGTTTATTACAGCATCATTCATAGTACAGTATGTCTTTACTCAAGAAAAGATTTGAATTTGAGGCAGAGGAGGGTGGATGGAATCTTCAAAAGGACTAGGATATTACTACGATGATAACCCAGGAAAAGCTAATGTTGTGGCCGATGTTTGAGTAGAAAAGCAGGGGAGCATGGGTTTAGCTTAGCCCACTTACAGGTTCTAGACGCCCATTGGCTAGGAGGTTCAATGTTGGCTAATGCTTTATGAGATTGAAGTACTGGAGACGGGAGTATTTTTGGCCTGGTGGAGGCAGATCCTCTTCTTGACAAGATTAAGGGAAATCAGTTCTGAGATGAGAAGCTGATCCGAATTTGAGATATGGTATTGAGATGGAGAGGCTCCCTAAAGAGGCAGTACTTGTATGATGAAGAGCGTCTTGAGGATTAAGGAAGATATTGTGTGCCCCGTGTAGATTAATTTGATTCACCACTATTCTTACGGAGGCTCATAATTCAAGGTATTCTATAACTGGATGCAACCAGATGTGATCGTGACACTAAACACACATTTTTGGTGGAGTAGATGTTGAAAGCGTGAATTGGTTGATTTATTGCCAAATGCTAAATTGTCAGCAGGGTGAAGTATGAACACCAGAGGCCCGGAGGAACACTTCAGAGAATGCCCCATTCCGAATGGAGTGGGAAGGATTGCAAGGATTTTGTGGGTGTCTTCCAAGGAAATTGGGTAAGGTTTGATTCATTGGGAAGCGTAGACGGCTAAATAAGGTCCTTGCTCACTTCATTCCGTCACGCTGACTCATAAGGCAGAGAATTAGCCAAAATCCAGATCTCAGAAATTGTTCGATTGCATGGAGTTCCACTCTCCATCATATCAGATAGAGGTACGCAGTTTAATTCCAAGTTTTGGAGAACATTACATGCTGAATAGGTACTAGGCTGGATCTTGTAGTGCATTTCACCCTCAGACTAATGGTCAGTATGGGGCGAACGATTCAAGTATTGGAGGATATGCTAGTGCATGTGTAATAGAATTTGGGGGGCATTGGGATAAATTCTTACCATTACAGAGTTTTCATACAAACATAGTACCACTCAGTATTGATATGGCTCCATTGAAGCACTGTATGGGAGGGGAGATGTAATCGCCCATTGGTTGGTTTGATGCATTGAGGTAAGAACGTGCGGTGGTACATCTTTTGAGGGAACGTTAGATAAGGTAAAATTCATCCAGGATAACTTCTAGCATTGTCTCAATGAGGCAGAAGGAAATGCATAGCGAAAGGTTAGGGACTTGTATTTTATGAGGGAGAACAAAGTCTTGCTGAGGTTTCCCATGAAAGGGGTGAGCGGTTTGGTGTAAGCGAGGTTAAACTTAGTCCGAGGTATATTGGGGCCATTTGGAAATGTGAAGGCTTGGGGGAGGTGGGCTTATGAAGTGGGCATTGCCTCCAGGACTCTCATGGAGTGCCCGTATTTCACGTTTCTATGCGAAAAAAGTTTACCATGGAGATGGAGGAAACTACATTATTGTGGCGGATTCAATCTTCTTGACGATGAATTTGTCTTGAGGAGGAGCGGGTTTGATATCAGCTAGAGAAGTCCGCAAGTTGGATCAAAGGAGATTGATCTATCAAGGTTCAGTGGAAGAATCAGCCGTGAGAGTCCACTTGAGAATGAGGCTGATATGCGCAAGAAGTATCCACATCTTTTTACAGATTCAGGTACTCTTTCTCTCCCTGTTTTTCATCTGTGATCGTTCACGGGGCCGAACGATGGATAAAGTGAGTATCTATTGTAACAACCTGTTTAGTAGGTCGAGTTCAGTACCAGTAGTAAAAATTATTTTTTAAATTAACTGGCTGGGTCGACAGATCAGGAGACGGGACCGTCATGGTCACGACGGACCATCGAGGTCTAGTTCAAAACACTTCAACTTGAAATGTGGGGTACTAAGATCGACTCTCGGGGACTTCACGAATTGGGAACTGCTGAAACCGGACCGTCGTAGATCGACGGACCGTCCACAACACCCTTTACGAATTTAATTCTCTGAACTTTGTGACGGACTGCCAGGAAGGACAGTCCTTAGACACGACGGGCCGTCACAGGTTGAGTACATCCACCTGGGTCGATTCTGCTAAAGGTTTTAAAGGGGTTTGTTTTGGACTATTCGTGACAAAACTTTATGAAAGTAGTGGGGTAAGTTTAATAAGTTTATTTACTTGGGGTTAAAAGAGGTACCTTGGATAAATAGTTGGTTACTTTATCATCTTTTAATTGATTATATGATAATTAGGGTAAAAGAAAAAGAGATTGGAGAGGAAAAATAAAAGAACAGGAAAGAGAGGGAGAACGAGCGAGAAAGAAAACGAGAGACGCGAAGAGGAAAGAAAAGCATGAGACGTAACTGCTTGATCGCGATTCTTCGGTGGAGGTTAGTTATGATTTATGCTATTCGTATAGTAAATCTTAATAGAGACTGATATGTATTGGGTGTATTGTTAAGTCGTCTATATGCTTGATTGTGGGTGTGTATGTTGTAATGTGTAATAGTGGTGGATTAGAATGTGATCTTGTGAACCTTAATATTGAATCCTCTCTGTTAAGATGCGCCTCGGCATAACGAAGACTTGATTATAATAAAGATTTATGAGATTTGGGATCGGGTGTCACGTTTCTGACACGTAGTATTAAGGAGCGGTGTCACGTTCCGACACGCCAGTAGAAGTAAGACTATTAGCGGATCAGTGTCAGTTCCGATATGTAAGTGATTAGGGGGATCGGGTGTCACGTCCGAACGTAGTCTTAGGGAATCTGGTGTCACGTTCCGACACGTAGTATTAGGGATCGATAGTGTCACGTTCGACACGTAGTATTGGGATCGGAAGAAGTGTCAGTTCCGACACGATAAGGAAATAAATAAAGAGATGTAATCTTTAATCATGTTAATTATGTTCAATTTCGAAGAACCTAGGTCCCAACGAGATGTTGTGGAGGATTGAGTCCTCATAGGTGCGTTGTGTTGTTGTCCATGGTTCTTGTATTGTGATTGCTACCTATGGTATTGTAGTTGATTTATAATATTATTTGATATATATTCTTTCTATTTTGAGTTGCCCGATGACCTATCAGTACGTGTTCCCTGTAATGACCCCTACTTTTATTTCCTTCTTGTTGGTTGTGGCAGATGCAGCGAGTGCACCATTGACTTCGACTCGTCCTCAACTCTAGCCAGTCTTCAGCACGTTAGATTTCAGGGTGAGCTTATTATTCTAGCTCGGGCTTGATCTCGACTCACGGCTTGATGTCTGAAGTCGGACATGGACATTCCGTTTTACTTAATTTAGCTCTTAATCTTTGATTAGAAATTTGAGATGGATTTGTTTTTTTTTTTTTTTTTTTTTTTTTTTGGGATGTGATGCCTTCAAGATTTTGGAATATTAAGTTTTAAACTTTAGAAGTTTATTTAATTGATTTCGTTGATGAGTTTTAAGTCTTCCGCATTTTATTTTGTTCACTATGGTTGAAATGTTGGTAAATGTTGGGGTTTAGAATTGTTGGTTTGCTCACCTAGCAAGATTAGTGTGGATGCCACTCGCGGCCCGTTTTGGGTCGTGACAATTAGTGTATCTAATTTAATTTTTAAAATATATGGTATAATTATAAAAAGTGTTTTAAATATAAAAAATTTAAACTAGAGATAAAATATGAATATATGGTAGTGAAGTATGTCTTATTAATTAAGTAGTTTTTCCATCTAGAAATATATTAGATGCTTATGCTACCAGGTTTGGGAACCTCTTTGTTGTTTTCTTATCCAGGGGCGGCTTGAATCCGTTGGTGGCCTAAGGCCAAAATAAAATTAGAAGCCTTAAAAAAATTATAAATCATTTATTTTAAATCTATTTTTCTAGCTTTTTGAGATGCAAAGGTCAGTAAACTTTTGGTGTAGTCAATCTCTTTAACATTCTTTTTCAATCGATTAAATATAGGCAAACCACTTAATCTTTTATTGAGACATTGCGTCTTAAAAAGATTTTATTATTTTTAATTTTGAAAAAAATTCTTTCTGCTAAGGCGACTCTACGAGAATTGTTAAATTGATTCTATAAGCAATGTAAGCATTTGGAAAAGAATCAGTTGTTATTTGATTGAGTATCTCAATTAGAGTATTTATCTTATTGCTTTTGGATTTCCCTAACATTGGTATTCAGAAAAATAAGTCTAACCGTCAATGTAGGAGCGAGTAAGTATTAGGTTTAAGGAACGTTCAGATTAATACAAATTTTTTGTAAATTGTCATCATTAATGATCTCCATTTTCCTCCACTAAATAGAAAAACCCAAAAATTTTTAATATACTTCAAATTGTCAACAATATTTTGAAGGTGAAAGATTGGAGTGATCTCTATGTAAAAAAGTAATCAATTCTAAATGATTCTTGAAGGAGGATATTGTGATTTCCTTATTAAACTTTCTCATCAAATGTTTTTTTCTAAAATTACAACGGTCTTACGAAATACAGGTTCTATAGTAATCTTCGATGCAATTTTTCTTAGACGAAAATATAGCATTTGTAAATCTTCGTCTCTATATTATTTTTAAGAAAAAAAGAAAACTAAAACCTCTTATGATCATAGCGACATCAATATGAATCTCTTTTGATTGTAAAATTTTGCTAATGAGTTTACGGCAAATCATGACACATACCAAATAGTAGATACAATATAAATTCAAAATTTGCAAGCGTAAAATGCGAACAATTAGCTTCACTTTGAATTTTGGATCATCAACTAACTTCTTTAATGAATAAAGCATCTCTATTTGTGAGTTTGAAAATGTATTGCTTTAAACTTTCAACACGACTTCCCACCGTTGTTTGTGACACTTTGATTAAGAGTTAAACATCGGTTACACTATCTTTTAAAAAATTTCACCATTAGTAGACGAAGAAAATAGTGAAGGTAAAGTTGTAGCAATCCACTCAAAAAATGATATAGCGTTCGTACAAGACGAGCCTATCACAAAAGAGACCAAATTTAGATTATGACAACACGTGGGTATAAAATGATCTAGAATTTATATCAGAAGTGTTTGTGCACTCCTGGGTTTTTCCATTATATTAGATACGTTATCATATCCTGTTCCTCTAAATTATTTCACTTCAAGTCCAATATATTTTATTTCATCTAAAAAATAACTTCAAAAAGACCTTTTACAATTGTATCATCCACTATAAGAATTCTAAGAAATACTTTGATTACATTATTGGAGTTGTCGAAATATCTACACTCCGTAGTATTAAAAAGACATTTGAGTCTTGATGACTTGTATTGCATGGCAATCAAGTATTGATTGAGAAAGCACTTTGTTTTGTAATTTTTCAATAATCTTGTTCTAATTTCACTTGCCAATAAAGTTATTAATTCGATTAATCTATTATGTCAAGAGTAATGATATGAATTCATCATTTAATACATCGAATATGGTTCTTCAAATTGATCAAATTCTGCACTCATTTCAATAAGACTCAGAAGTTTTATTAGTATTCTTGATAGATTTTTTTTCATTTTTTTCCCAAACGTCAAATTATTTCTTCCAGAGTTTTACTATGACAGAAATAATCTTTGACAATACATTTTTCCAATGTTTCTATCTCTATTAATAAAATTTAAGTCTTCAATGTCTGTACACAATCGAAATGTCTTAATATCAATCCATTGAAAAATCATAGTAATAATAAATGTTAGTTGTTTCCTGAGGTTCTAAGCTTAGTAGTAAGATTTTTCCAATCTTAATACCTTCATGGCAACGTAGTATTCTTTTGCATTAAAAGTTTTTATTACAAAATAACGTTACAACAAAAAAAAAACCTTATCAAATCTTTGAATAAATAACCATCTTCGTTCATGTCTTTCTCCATTTGCAACTTTGAAAAAATATTATAGAGAAAAGTGCTTAAAAGATTTATCCTTTGAAAACATGTGTAGATCATTCTAATATCGGTCCCCTTTTCTACTATTAAATTTTTAACTTTGTATCAATAATATTCAATTGACTAGGATCATGGATCATAGAATTTTAGACTTATGATTTATTTAAATCCACTTAATAAAGTTCTTGATTTTCTTGGGAATTACATCCGACTTTTTACTATTTCTCTCATTCTCTTTTGATTTATACCGGTATCTAACTGAACTTCAACAAAGTTATTAACTTGTTCTTCTAAAGAGGCATTCTCTACATTTTATGTAATTTTAACATACTTTCCAAAAAAATTACAAAAACAAACACCTCTTTGAGATTTTATCAAGTTATTGACTTTTTTTTTTTAATCTTGACTGCCGAATCTATTTACTAGTTGACATATTAACATTAACAAATATTGTAAACACACTTAAAAATATCAAACAAAAATCAAAGCATAGATTACAAACAACACATAATATTATAAATTAGAAGACATTACCCGAATTCAAAAGTTATGAAACTTGAAGTTTACAAACTGATTCGAGCGCGCAATTATATTTATTCAATTAAATATAAACATCATTACCAGCAAGTAATTTCTTAAGTATTGAATTTGATAGTTGAATATATAAAAGATCACTCAACTTTAGGATATTGATCTGCAAAGTCATTAAAGTTTGTTTTGTAGTCAAAAATCACTCAACTTAGATTTTTATATCCAATAAAATCCCTCAACTTTAGGAATTGATCTAACAAATTGATTAAAGTTTGGTGGGGATCACAATAATCATCAACTTATATTTTTATATCAATAAAATCACTCCAACTTAGACATTTGTGTTAATAAAATCATTAAAAAAATTTGTCATTTATTTTTGTTTTTGTTTCATATTAAAATAGACCATACCCATAAATAAAATCGAAAACTAATTTATTTTTTATAGGAAACTCTCTAGTGATGTGAAACAAAGACTTATCGTATAGGCTAATCGAGACATATATATAGATAATATATATTATATATATGATCTAATTATATATATTATATTATATATTATATATATATATATATATATTTATATATAAAGAGGATCATAGCAAGGTGAGTGTGGCACCCTCCGCTGACATCATTCTTTTTTTCTTTTTCTTTATTTTGAAATTTTTTTTCTTCTGTCTTTTCTAAATAATTTGTTTTTAATTAACAAAAAATTTCAAGTGTATTTCTGATTGTTTAATTATATATAATGAGTTACAAAAAACCTCCATCTATTGATGATTCTCACATTAAATAGCATGTCTTTCCAATTTTCTTCTAACTAATTTTTTATGGCTTATCCAACTGTAAATAAATATCATCAATAGAGATGTTGAATGTTCATTCCTTTTGTCATTTTCGTTCTTTTAGTAGTATAAGTTTTTAATTTTCTTTCTTGTCTTTTTACTCATCCATCATTTACATAGTAAAAAAAGGACATAGAAAGATGTATGTCACCAATAGACCTTCACCTTTGATGAAGATCATAGATATATTCTTCAAATATCATTACATGATTTGTATAAGTCAACAAAATGAAGAAGGAAACATATTATCTTGGGAGATTCCGGAAGCTAGAGTCATAGTAGATAAAAGTTTGATGATTTCCCAACATTTTAAAATTCCATATTGTTTATTTGATCCAATTAATATTATTCTATTCTCTCTTTTTTTTATTTCGTTGATTTTGAACAAAAAAATGAAATTCTAGTCATTGTTGTTGGTCGGTGAAGATGAAAAGATGCACATTTTTTATTATTTATGTATACTCCAATTTATAGCTTATTATATTTTAAATTTTTCCATGATTGAAATTAAAAGTACATTTCTGTTTATATTAATGGAATTGTTGCCCATTCAATGTATGCTTGTAGTCTATAATATTAGTAATCAATCACAAATAAATGAATAAATCTTCTAGGTAACGGACCTGTTTAGTCGTTTTGAGCCAGCCAGATTTTATTTCTGGAAAAACTGGATGAGGCAGACGGATCCCACGACGAACCGTATGGGCAAGAAGGACCGTCGTGGGCCCAGGTCTCGTTCCAACACATTAGAATTAGAATTGGGGACTGAGATGACTCTCTGAAGGTCACGACGGCGGTGGCCAGGACGGACCGTTCAGGCAATGACGGGCCGTCACAGACCCTTGGTAAAAATCTAGCCTTGAACTCTATGCACGGAAGCAGACGGACGGACCCGTCGCAGCCACGACGGCCCGTCACAGACTGGTAATCCCAGGCTGGGTCGGATTTCTATTAAATGTTTGTAAGGGGCGTTTTGGAATTTCTGCTTATAATTATAAAGGTAGTGGTGAATATTAATATCCAATTTCTTGGGGTTAAAGAGATAAACCTTAAATTAAATTAGTGGGTTTACTTTTGTCATCTGTATAATTAATATATGTTAATTAGGGTAAAAGAAAGAGGGTATTTTGGAATAAGAAAAAAAGAAAGAACAAGAGAGGGAGAACGGATCGAAGGGAAGAGGAAACGAAGAGGATAGCAAAGATTTTGAGATTGATGCCTGATCACAAAATCTTCGGGGATCGGTAGGCTAGGGTTATGCTATCTAGTAAACTCTTAATAGCGAATGGATATAGATTGGGTAGTATTGTAAACCCTTCTATATGCTTAATTGTATGCTTGTGTGAATGTGATTACATTAATGTGATAAAATAAGCATGTTGAAGCTATTGAATCTAAATCTTGTGAAAAAACCCTAATTGTCTTTAATGAGATAATGATGCCTTGTTGTAATAAAGAAGGCTTGATGAACTAAAGTAAGTCTATGAGAGTAGTGGACGGTCAACTTGTCACAAACCGACCATAGAACTTAGGGGATCGTGGTTTGTCACGAACGAAGTAGAAAGAAGGATCGGGTGTCACGAAACGACACATAGAATAGGGGATCAAGGGTCACGAAAAACTGACACGTAGAATTAAGGGAGCGGGTGTACGAACCGAACACGTAGTATATGGAGCGGAGTGTCACGTTACCGCACGAGAGAATAAGCATAAGGAATTCTTGAAAGACGTAATAGACTAAATTAAGGAACCTAATATCCAAAATGGTATTGGCATTGAGGCTTGATCCTCATGGAGGAAACTTGGCGGTGTATTAATGATTATAGAACTGTTTGATGCTAATGTTGAGTAGGTGTAGTAGATTTATGATATTATGTTGATATATACTGTTTCTATTTTGAGTTGGCCGATGATACCTACTCAGTACTTTGTTTGTACTGACCCTACTTGTCAGTTCTCTATTTGTCATTTGTGGGAGTGCCAGCAAACGTGCCAACGTCTTAAAACTCAGCCGCAACTTCTAGCCAGTCTTCATCAAGACAGAGATTCCGGGTGAGCTATTGCTTATAGCTTGGACTGGATCTCCTCGTCATGTCTTTATGCCTTGAGATTTCCGGCGATGCTAGCTTTTACTATTTTAGCTTTCTTATGATACTCTTAGATTAGTAATTGAGGATAGATGTTCTTGTGGGTGATGACTCCAGGTTTTGGAATAAATAGTATGGAGTTTTTACAAGTTATTTAATCGATTTTCATTAAGAGTTTTAAGTCTTTCGATTATATTTGTTATTTATGGTTGAAAACGTGGGAATCGGATGGTTGGTCGCTACATAGTGGATAAGTGTGCGGATCCAGTCGCGGCCCGTTTTGGTTGTGAAAAAAATTGGTATCAGAGCATGAGGTCGTTGGTCTAATCACACAAGAACCGTTCTAGTAGACTTAAAGAACGGTAGGGGGAAGCCTTTACTTTTCTTTGAGAGGCTATAAGACTTTACGAAAATTCTATCCTTTCTTTCTTTAGGCCTAGTACTTGGATCCAATTGGATCTAGGTAATACAAATTGGTTATGCTGACCATCGTCATTTATTTCGCCAGATGGTTAGAGCCAGAACAACGGACTACGTCAACACCAACACCGGGGGACAGGGTGCGTCTGAGCGGACACTGGGGCTGTGTAGCGCGAGGTGGAGAGCAGCGACAAGAGCCGTGGTAGAGGTCGTGGAGGACGTCATCTAGAGGAAAGAGGGACAGGCACATGCCCATCTGGTACTAGGGTGGTGACTCCTTCCACCGACTGGGATAGTAGTAAGCGAGGGGGGAGGAAGGGGAGGAAACTGAGCAAGTGGCCAGAATGGGAAACACCCCAAACCTACCCCAGAGATGATAATTTTTTCAGGTTCTTGCTTATCTTAGTGGGTTTTATCTGACGGGCCAGACAACATCCATGTTTTCTGCAACAGCCCCTCAGGTTCGGAGTTACAACATGCAGCTACGATGGCTACCCGCATGGATCTATGGACATAGGCAGATTCTCGTTGGACTACAGGGACTATATGACAAATGCATCACGCATGAACTTTTCAGAAGTTCTGAATTGAACCTCCAGTCTTCAGGGTGCTGAATCTAGGATGCCCTATGATTTTCTGGTGAATGTATGAGGGCTACTACACAAGAGGGTATAGTTAGAACGGTTTGGTGTTGGAGTTATGGACTTATCAGTTTCAAGGGAACTCCAAAATGTTGGTGGCAGGTCACATGTTGAGTGTCAACCCTACAGATGGCCCACCTATGACCTTGGGCATCATTCTCTAGTTGTTATGGAGAAGTATATCCCCCGGACTTTGAGGGATAGGAAAAAAGAGATGAGTATTGAGCCTAGAGCAGTTGGATGTTGTTACGACAATGAGGCTAAGTTTCGTGATTATCCAGGTATGGCCACCCAAAGTTTGTTCAGTCCACAAGAGCGGGATTCACGTTTTGTTTTATTCAGGGGTTGAGGTCAGAATTGCGGATTCAGCCTTACAGGTAGCGGCTAGGGCAAAATCCTTTCAAGAATGGTAGACTTCGTGATAAGAGGTGGCGGAGTTGAAAGCCAGATGACTTCACCATGGCATCGACATTAAAAGGGTTTCGAAAGAGAGGTGAGTTTAATGGTTCTACTTAGAGGACAGGGTTCAGGAGGTGACTCAGTCCGACCAATTCGGTCTCCACTACAGACTGTAGGTGGGGGTCCTACCTCAGACGGTCAACATTCTCTCGAGGTGGAGGTATTCCCAAACCGGTCATTCTCACAGGACATATTCTAGACCCACGAGAAATTGAGAATGTTATGGATGTGGGGAGATTGGGACATATAGGAGGAATTGTCCAAAACAGAGTTATAGACCCCCAATAGTAGAGGTAGAGGGTGGTCATGGTAGAGGCCGTATCTGGAGGAGTGGTGCCGGAGTAATGGGGGTCACCAAAACGGCACGGGGGATGAAGGACACAAAATGGACTACTAAAAACACCACATGGGAGGGGCAACGGGAGACAGGTGATTAGGGCCCATTGGTTACGCTTTCCCTGGGCGTCAGAAGCGGATGGAGACATTCAGATGCTGTTATCACAGGTAATCTTTTGTTTGTGTTTGTGATTGGATGGCCATTATGCATTATTGACCCTGGCTCTACATTTTCAATGTATCTTCCGCATTTGCTATGGTTCTTATATTACATTGGGCATGTGACATGCATATTGTGTTTCTACTCCGGGTGGGTGAGTCTGTGAAGTTGAAAGGTGTATATGTCTTGTCTTGGGACTTGTGTGGGAAACAATACTCATGTAGACTTGGTTATCTTAGAAATTTTTTGGGGGTTTTGACTTCGATGTAACTGGGTATTCACTTTGGCTCTATCCAAATTGTTGCAATCTTGGATTGTAATGCTAAAACTGTGACGTTAGCCAAGCCTGGGACAGATACGTTGTCTGGGAGGGTGACTTAACATTCCAAACCGGTTCGTATCGTCTCCTTTCTTTGTGCTAAGAGAATGGTTAGTAAGGGTTGGTTAGTTTCTTGGCACCACATCCCGGGAGGATTATTACCCAAGTTACCTTCAATTGAGTCAAGTTTCGATAGTCCCGCGGTTTTTAGAGTGTTTCCTGCAGACTTTCATGGTATGCCACTGGATAGAGATATTGACTCTGCATCGATCTTGAAACAGGGTACTCGTCCCCTTTCCAACCCCCTTATAAAATGGCTCCAGCAGAGTTATGGAGTAAAAGCCAACTTCAGAATTGTTAGGGAAGGACTTTATTAAACCAATGCATCCCCCTGGGGTGCTCCTGTTTACGTTGTGGATTGGCGTTGGGTATAGTTTGTAAAGAAGAAAAGTGGGAGTCTTCGGATGTGCATAGATTATCGCCAACTAAATAAAAGCAAATGTTAAGAATAAGTATCCTCGTCATCGCATTGATGATTTGTTCGATCAGTTACCAGGGTGCTTGTGTTTTCTCTAAGATCGACTTGAGGGTCTGGTATCATCAATTAAAAATGAAGGGCAGCCAGGATGTCGCTCCAAAGACTGATTTTCGACCGGTATGGGCATTACTGAATTCTGCTAATGTCCCTTTGGAATAAAGAATGCCCCTGCTGCTTCATGAGCTTGATGGAACGGATTTTGAAGCAATTGGATCTATTGTGTTCGATTTATTGATGATATATAATGCTAACTACAAAGAGTAAGAGGAATATGCGGAGCATTTGAGAATTGTGTTGGAAATGTGATCGGGAGAGGAAAAAGATTGTATGCCAAATTCTCCAAGTGTGAGAGTGTGGGCTAGAGTCAGTGTCTTTCTTGGGGCACGTGGTTAAGGATGGGGTGATGGTGGATCCTTCTAAGATTGAAACAGTTGAGAAAGTGGGTAAAATAAGACCTACTATGGTCGGAATAAGGAGAGTTGTTGGGTTAGCCAGTACTACCGTCGATTGTCAAGGGATTATCTTCTATCGCTTCCCAATTGACGACCTTGACTAAGCAGAAATGTTCCTTTGTCTATGGTCGGATGAATGTGAGGAAAGCTTTTCAAAAACTCAAGTCTTGCTGACTACCGCCTATCCTTACCTTGCTAGTAGAGGGTAAGAACTCGTTGTTTATTGTGATGCATCCTATTCTGTTTGGGTGCAGGCAATGCAAGAGAAGAACGTAATTGTTATGTTTCGAGGCAATTAAAGGTCCCACTTGAACGTACTTATCCGACCCCCGATTTGGAGTTGGTGCGTTGTTTGTATTAAAGCAATGAGACACATCTATATGGGGTTAAGGTGAATATATACGGATCATCGAGCCTACAGTATGTTTTTACTCAGAAAGATTGAAATTTGAGACAGAGGAGATGGGGAAATACTGAAGGACTACGATATCCCATCTTGTATCACCCAGGAAGATAAGTTTCTGTGGCAGAAGCCTTAGTAGAAGTAGGGAGCAGGGGGAGTTTAGTCTTAGGTCACTTGCAAGCCTCTAGACGCCCATTGGCTAGAGAGGTTTCAACTCTGGCTAAGAACCTTATGAGGTGGAAGTAAATGAAGAGGAGATTTGGCCTGTGATTGAGGCCAGATACTTCCTTTATTGACAAAATTAAGGGAAAGACCAATTTACTGATGAGAAACATGATTCGGATCCGAGATAAGGTGTTGCGAGGAGAGGCATAAAGAAGCAATATGATGAGGAAGGTCAGGTGTTTTGAGAATTAAGGGAAGGGGTATGTGTGCCCCCGAGTGTGAGATTTGATCCACAGTATTCTTCCAGAGGTTATAGTTCGGATATTCTATACATCCTGGTGCAACCAAGAGGTACCGTGACCTAAAGCAACACTTGGTGGAGTAGAATTGAAGCGCGACATTGTTGATTTGTTGCAAAATGTCCAAATTGTAAGAAGTAAAGTTGCACACCAGAGGCCCCAAAAAAAGGAGTAGAGGAAACACTTCAGAGAATGCCCATTCCTGAATGGAAGTGGGAGGAGAATTGCAATGATGGACGTCGTGGTTGGTTTTCAAAGACATTGGGCAAGTTGATTCTATTTTGGTAATTCTGGACAGATTAACTAAGTCTGCTCATTCATTACAGTTAAGCTTGTGCTTAAACCAATGCAGGAAGTTAAGCCAGACTATGACATCTCAGAAATTGTTCGGTTGCATGGAGTTCCCACTTTCATCATATCAGATAGAGTACGCAGTTGACTTCTAAGTTTGGAAGAAACATGCATGATGCTTAGGACTGCATTCACCTCACCCCGGACCCGAATGGGCAGTCTGGAGGCGAACATCAGTTGTGGAAAGATATGTTTCGTGCGTGCTTGTGATAGTGATAGAATTGGTGGTCATTGGGATAACTTCTTAACCTTTAGCAGAGTTTTCATACAATAATAGCTACACTCAAGTATTGATATGGCTCTTCGAAGGCATTGTATGGGAGGAGATGTAGGTCTCCCATTGGTTGGTTGATGCATTCGAGGTTAGACCTTGGGTACTGACCTTGAGGATGAGATCATTAGAGGAAGGTGAAATCTATTCAGACAAGCTTTTAGCGGATCAAAGAGGCAAAAAGGAGTATGCAGATCGAAGGTTAGGGACGTGGAGTCATGGAGGGTGAGCAAGTTGTCGATGAAGGTTTCACCCATGAAGGGTGTGATGCTGGTTTGGTAAAAGAGGGTAGATAAGCCGAGGTAATTGGGCCATTTGAAGTACTTAAGCGAGTAGGGGGAGGTGGCTATGAAATTAGAATTGCTCCAGGGCTGTCAGCGATTGCATTCCGTATTCAGTGTCTATGCTTGAAAAGATACCAGGGGAGGGAAACTACCATCATTCATTGGGACTCAGTTCTGCTTGATGAAAATTTGACTTCATGACGAGGAGCCTGTTGCATTCGAGATAGAGAAATTGCGCAGCAAGTTGAGATCCAGGGAGATTGATCCATCAAAGTTCAAGGAAGAATCGACCAGTTGAAAGAGGTCCACTTGGGGAGAAGGAGAGATATGTAAGAAGATACCCACATGGTTTACAGATTAAGATACTCCCTTTTGCCCTGTTTTTCGTCTTATGATCGTTCGAGGACGATAACGATGGGTAGGTAATTGCGTTATTCTATGTGTAAGAACTGTTTAGTCGGTTTTAAGCAGCAGATTTTATTTGTGGAAAACTGGCTGTCGAGGATACCACGGACGAATGTCATGGCACGACGGGACAGTCGTGGGCGGTCTCGTTCCAAAACATTAGAATTTAGAAATTTGAGTACTGAGATCGACTCTTCTTGAAGTCACGACGGTGTGTTGCAGTGGGACAGTCTCAGGGCATGACGGGCGTCACAGACATTGGTAAAAAATATTAGCTATGCACTCTATGACGGGAAGCAGCAGGACGGACGTCTGCAGGCACGAGACCGTCACAGACTGCATAATCCAGCTGGGTCGGATTTCTATTGTACAGTTTTAAGGGGCGTTTTGGGAATATTCCTGCTTATAATTATTAAAGTTAAGTGGTTTGAGTGTTAATAATCAAATTTCTTGAGGTTAAAGGAGATAACCTCTTAAATTAATAGTGGGTACTTGTGGCCATCTTTTTACTTAATTATATGTTAATTAGGGTAAAATAAAGAGGGTTTTGAAATAAGAAAAATAGAAAGGAACAAGAGAGGCGAGAACGATCAGAGAGAGGAAAACGAAGAGGATAGCAAGATTTAGGATTTGCTTGCTGATCACGAAATCTTCGGTGGAGGAGGTTATATGGGTTATGCTATTCGTAGTAAGTAAACTCTAATAGCGAAGTGGATGTATGGGGTAGTCGTGTTGAAACCCTTCTATATGGCTTAATGTATGCTTGTTTGAATGATGATTACATAATTGTGATAAAATAAAGCAGATGAGCTATTGAATCCTAAATCTTGAAAAACCCTAATCTGACTTTTTATGAGATTGATGATTCCTGGTATAAAAGAGCTTGATGAACTAAGATGATGAGCGTAGTGGAACGGGTGTCACGAACAGACACGTAGAATGTAGGGGATGGGGGTCACGAACCGGACACGTAGAATTAGGAGATCGGGGGGTCAAGAACCGAACACGTAGAATAAGGGATAGGGTGTCACGAACCGAAACGTAGTATATGGAGCGGAATAAGGCAAGTGTCACGTACCGACACGAGAGAATAAGCATAATGAATCTTGAAAGACAGTTAATATACTAAATCTAATGAACATTAATTTTCCAAATGGTATTATGCATTGAGGCTTGAGTCCTCATAGGTGAACTTGCGGTTGTTATAATATGATAGATTGTTGATGCTACATGTTGAGTATTAAGTTGATTTATGATATTATTGATTATATATGTTTTCTCATTTTGAGGTTGGCCGATGAATACCTACTCAGTATGTGTTTGTATGCCCATAATTGTATGTTCTCTCTTGGTCATTGTGGAAGTTGCAACAAACGTGCCATCGTCTTCAACTCAGCCGCAAACTTCTACCAGTCTTATCCAAGCCAGATTTCAGGGTGAGCTATTGATCCTAGCTTGGACTGGATCTTCCTCGTCATGGATTGATGCCTTGAGATTCGGCATGGACTAGCTATTTACCTATTTTAATTCTTAGATACTCGTAGATTTAGTTAATTGAGGATAGATTTTATTGTGGTGATGCCTTCCAGGTTTTGCAATGAATAGTATGGAGTTGTATAAGTTAGTTAATCGATTTTCATCTGATGAGTTTTAAGTCTTCCGCATTATATTTTGTTAGTTATGGTTGAAGAGCTGGGAATTCAGATGGGTGGTTCGCTACATCGTAGGATAAGCTGTGGGCTGCAGTCGACCGTGTTGGGTCGTGACACTAGTTTTAGTATTAAATTTTTCCATTTGTTTTCTTATTTTTTTGTCCTTTTTTTTAGTCTTGTCATTAAAATATTGTTTTATTAATTATAAAATTCAATAATATTTAAATATTGTATAATTTCATATGAAATGAGTTCGAAAACCCATATTATTGACATTCTTACTTAAAAGCATGTCTTTCGATTCATTTTAAACCATTTTAGACTTATTTTATCTATTAAATACCAATCATTTTGGAGATGATTGCATGTTCCATTTTCTTATTTTAAGTTTATTTTCTTATTTGTTTTCTCATCAATCCATGCTAGTAAGTAATTAAAAAAGAAGAATATAAAAAGATGATGTTGTCACGATATGATCTTCACTTGATGAGATCATTGTATATCTTGAAGATTCATCAAATTATTTGGTACATTAAACAAAATGAAGAAAAAACTAATTATCTTGGAGATTCATGCATAGAGAGTTGTACGTAGTAGTAATAAGGTTGATTGATTTTTCCAAAAACATTTTGAAGATTATTGTTATACATTTGATTTCAACAAATATTATTTATTCTCTTTATTTATTTCTTAATTTGAACAAAAAAAATAATAATTCCATTCATTGTTGTTGTTGAAGATGAAAAAAATGATTATTCGGAATGTCGCTTTATATTTATGTAAGTGTGAGGTGAACATATAGCTTGGTTGGATAAGTGATTAATTCGACGATTTTTGTATATTTGGTGCCAATGATTATTGAAATTGTCATTTTTTGCTTAGCTCAATTTTGATTTTTTTACTGCTTGTCCTCCTCAATTAATTGTCGATTTGTTAATAAAATAGCATGGCTTCAGTTCTCTTTAGTTTTTCTATTTTTGGTGGTTGTCCAATGCATTATTTGTTGCCAATGCTTCATTTATTACGTTCATGACATTTCTCTCAAGGCTGATGTAGTGATCATATACCATGTTATTCTTGAGTTGATACCCATTTTGGTTTTAATGCAACTGTTTGAGATGTCTTCATTTGAGTTTTAATTTTTAACTTTAGTTTTTTTTTCTTTTCCGTCTCATGTGAAAATCCATCTGGGTCCTTTTGGATCGCTATACTCATCTCCTCGCATTTCGGGAGAGCCATAAAGGCTCAAAGTTCCTTCATCGAGTCGAGGTCAAAAGTTGATGTACACGCCAAGAAGTTGAAGATTTTGGGTTTAGAAGCCCAATTTTATTTTGTAATTTTGTTTTTTCGAGCCTAATCCCTTGTTTCCTTTATCATTATTGTATTGTTAGAATTTTAGGACAAGTGAAAATGAGTCGAAGAATCAAAATTAATATATTTCGATAAAGAAGGTTTATGGAAGACGAAGAGTTATCTGAGAACGTGTTCTGATATTTCCTCAGAGAATGTTTACCCTATTTTATTAAATATTTTTTAGGAATTGTAATTTGTTTCTTTTGAGGGATGAATTCATTTGATGTTGAAGTGTTGAGATAAAAATGATATTTTATGTACTTGTATTTTTATCCTCAGGTTCTTAAAGTGATGAGAAGGTCCATGATCCAGTAACCAACCCCACTTTTTCACTTTTTCTAACTCTAATCCTAAAAGTTAAACAAAAAGGAATTAAATGGCTATTGTTCAAATTAGTTTTGGGGGGTGTATATATTAAGGAGATAATGCACAAGTACCGCCTTAATCTATGCCAGTAATCTCAGAGACACACCTATATTATATTAAAGTCCTATTACACCTCATGAACATATTTTATTAATAAATTTCTACCCCTTTTCAGTCTACGTGGCACTATCTTGTGGGTCTAACGCTGATTGACTTTTTTTTTAAGCTAGTGCCACACAGGCAAAAGAATGGTAGAAAATTACTTATAAAATAAGTTCAGGGAGGTAATATAATATAAGTATATCTCTGGAATTTCGAACATAGGTTGAGGGAGTACTTGTGCATGTTTCATATATTAAACGTAGATAGCTTCATTCCTTATAACAAAAAATCCTTGAAGAAAATAGTTTTGTTTAAATCATGCATTCCTAATATATCTATCTTGGTTGAAAATATAAAACAACATAAACCTAATTTTATCACAAAATTCATCAAATGAGAGGTAATTAGAATGAGTTAAGACGAAATTAATATATATTTTCAGATTAGGCCCCTGCTAAGCACTGACGCAGCACAACTACTTTAATAATATAAGAATTTAGAAAAAACCTATTAAATTTCAAGTTGATAAATAAGCATGTGTAAGCGTTATTCAATTTAGTAGTTCTTCTTTATTTAACAAAAGTATTATTGCAATAGTGTTTGATTATACGTAAAAGTCTAAAATTACCCCTCGATTATATTAAAGGTTTAAAAATATGGAAATTATATAACTGTTATAAACATATTTGTATTATACTGAATGTCTAATTGTGTGGAGTCCTTGTAGGATATGGTGAGGAATCCTACTTGGGAGACAAAGTTACGGTTTTCCCATAAATAAGAGGTTTGCCTCATTGTAGAATAAGATTTGTGAAAGATCTAGAATCTGAATATACTTCACAGAGAAATAATAAGTCTTTATCCTTCTCCCTACTTTCTCTTCTTCTAAATTTACAAGTTTCATCACACGTTATCAGGGGGAACATTATTTTGATTCTTAAAAAGAATTTATGAAGAGACGGAAAAAGTGAAAAGAGATCTTGTATAAGTTATGCAATAAGGTTTTTCTATCTTCGGGGCGGGTGTGATTTATCTTATGTTATAATTATTTATGTAACCGATTGGGTATCATCTAAAGTAAGTACTTAAAGAGACTTGTTGATTTTCTATACGTTCAATTTTAACCAACTAGAAAGCGAATTCCTTAATTTATTTGAATAATTGAATAAGCACATCTTAGGAAAGGTATGTTTTCAAACCTTTAATGAGGTAGGTGATCTATTAAGCTATAGTTATTAACTACTAATATTAATATAATAAATCATAATCTCAAGTTGTGGGTAATTATAAGGTACACATAACATTACATGATCATCAAAAGTGGATAAATTTCTAATTATTTTGACGGCTTGAGGTTGAGCTATTGTGGGTAAGAGATAGATTTAAGTTTGATCGCACCAAAAGAATAAGCCGGTGAATTTATGTCCAATCTACAAGAGTAAAGGAAAAATACATTGTGTTAAAGTAATGATGCACCATGATGATAAGAGATTGGTTCAAGACGACATCGATTTATGACCTAAGACACTTTGATATGGATAAGACATTGAATTTAAGTTTTAATGCACCATATTGATGTGATTAATAATGACTAAAGAAAAAAATAATGGGTTTTGTTCATGAAAAGTCATGAGATTACTGAATTTGCTCCATTACGTAAAGTGAAGTAATAGTGTGCATAATATATCTGAAAAAAGGACAATGAGTTTAGTTTTGATAATGCACATAAATATGAATGATGGGGGGCCGGTACTAAAGTTATCCTAAGTGATATGCTCACATGTTTGTGTTCATCATCAAGAATGAGTGAACTTTTTGATAAATGCAAAAAAAATATAAATCCAATTCTCGAAAGGCAATGAGGTGTAAGCCCCACCATGCTAGAATGAGAAAGATTGCGATCTGGTCAATAGTGGTATCACCAAGAAGTCTCTAGAAGACATGTATATAGAAAAGTTTCTGTTTATATTCAAGCTTGATTGGACAAGAATTAGTGCCCAATGAGGCCATTTCTATGGTAAATAAGAAGTTTGCTATTTCAATACTTTCTTTAGTTTGACACGAGTTTTAGGACATCGGTAGTCTATAATGTTTAGATGAATTATGGAAAGTTAAAAAAATGGACATCCATGGAAGAAACCTAAAAATTCTTTTAAATAGTGGAATTTTCTTTAGTTATTGTTAGCCAGACAGTTAAATTGTGAGACATTATAAAAGGAAAGTTGAGATGAATATCCTACGTTCTACGAACGTATTACAAATATTTGTGACTTAATTCCTGACACCTAGGGAATGTTTAGATACTTAATGGTCCTAATAGATGTTTTTCTATAGTGGGCTTATGTGTGCCTATTATTATTCTTGCAACTTGATGTTTGCAAAAATGTTGCAAAAATAATATGTTCATGCAATCTTCTTCAGATTAGCAGTCAATGATGGGATCACGGACGCACCTAAAGGGTAAAGTATTGAGAAGAATAAATCTGAAAATTACTCTTGGGTATAAATTGAAATTTACTCATGTAATAGTCAAAATCAGAAATGTACTAAAGCAACAAGCACCGACGTAATAAACATAGAGTTTACGAGTAGTACTATAATTTATTAGTTGGCATGAAAAATTTGATCATCCCCAAATATGTCTTACTGATAATGGACATACATTGAAAAAGCTAAAAGACCTTCAAGAATTCTATGTGTTGCTTGTTCTCGTTTGGTGGGATAACTAGATGTGGTACTTAAGGTATAATCTCTAACTTTTGAAAAGTATAAAGGTGAATAGGGCCCCCCGTTACATCTAATGGTGATTAGATAAAAAGATGCCATTCAATAAGATAATCACATGGGGCGTCGTGTTGTCAACTTGAAGTTTGACATTTGCAGAATTATTTGTTGCTAGATACTTGACTTAAAAACACAACTTTCAGAATATAAAATTAAGAGTAGTTCACCTTGATAATTTTTTAGTGAGTAAAATATAGATGATGTAACACTAAATGTCACCACATAGTGAAATAATTGCTTATGAAACAAAAAGTTTTCATGTGTGGATTTGAAATATGATATTACATACAACGTAATTGTATGCAACCGACAAACCAATAAGTTATGACAATTTTTTTGTCAATTGGTTTCTTTATGGTCAGGGACCAAATAATTTCATAGCTAGTTTGATTTGCAATAAATGATTAATGAATTATTACTATGGATGCACAAACTATGTAGTTCCAAAAGATGAGATTATGTTAGTTTCTAACTAAGGGGAGATTAGAAGCAACACAAAGTTGAAAATACTCCTATTGAATGTCCCTTAAGGATAGAGTCTTACATTCAGAATCATGATAAACTAATCAATTCTAATAAAATAATCCTTGAAAAAGGGGGCGAGGAGCAAAGAACTCAAAATGGTTATAATAATGATTTACAATGGCTCTTGATAGCCTACGACATAACACTTATCAAACACCTAATGAGAGGGGTAAGCTAACTTAAAAAAAATTAATGAAGTGATGAGATATAAAGAAGTTATGTCGTATCTGGGAATCAATGCAAAAATGATATATCGTTGACGGTATCTTTGATTAGAATAGCACGCCCTATGTAAAAGATTACTCTGATCTAAATTCTACGGACTATTAAAGCATGCTGGTGTAGAAATAATTATAAAGTGAAAGTGAAATGGTTGCATCTTGGTCAACGGTTAAATTAAACTTATTTGACTTCAATTACGGCACTATAGCAGATGTCCTACATCTAATATGCATGGGTCACTGACAAACTAATTATGAACACATATCCAGGTTTAAACATCTAGCCTATACAGGTTTGAAAACTTGTCTTCATCCTCATAAGATTAAACAGATTCAAAATGCATAGAGGTTATACAATATGTTATGCAGTGATAAAATGCAATTGAAAACTCTTGAAGAGTTTGTCAAATGGCAACACATTATTTGCTTAAATAGGTTAAAGGTAAGGAAACTTAAAGAAATCTTTGACCCGAAGGAGATTATAAAACGAGATAGAAGAAAACATATTTCTCAAGGTTTTTTTACTACACTATGGGCTTCCAAGCAAGGTTGATATTAACAGGCGAGAGGTTGTTCAAGTAATATTATTGTTGATTTATTCACATAGTCTCTACCAACTACAACTTCAAGAAGATGCTGCACAAACTTAAAAAAAAGAAGCTTCTAGTCTCTAAATTAATGTGGTATTATGAGGACGTTATACGTGATGTATCTTTTTTTCCTCACAAGGTGTTGTTCCCCCCCAGGTTTTATTATAAGTTTTTTAATAGGCAATCCAGAATGCGTATTATAGACTATGCGTACTTTTTTCATTCACGATTTTTTTTTCACCGGAGTTTATCTAGTAATGTTTTAAACGAGGGCAATAATGTCTAACATTCGAGGAGGGAGTGTTATAAAATATTTGGAATTATAGTGAATGGCTAATTGTGTGGGAGTACTTGTAGGATAGGGATAGAATCCTATTGAGACCAAGTAAGGTTTCCCCATAAATAAAGGGGTTGGTGCTTATTGTAAGAAATGTGAAAGTGAAGATCTATGAATCTGAATTATACTTCAAGAAAAATCAAGAAGTTTTCTCTTATCCCTACTTTCTTCTTCTCTAAATTGTATATTTAGTTTTCATAACATAACTTAAATCTAACATTTAGTACCTAATTATACTAGATGACTATAGTTTCACTTAATTATACAAAATGGATTAGGTTATGGTAGGTCCCAATGTTTATGTATGAAACGTTTAGAATCCAATTTTTGATTTTATACAACCAACTCACTATCTCTCTCTTCTTTCCCACATAATTATCTCCTTTATTCTCTCTACTCACTATAACAATCCACCCACAAATCTCTCAACAAAATCAAATTCTTATTTTGATAAATTGCCTCCTAATCGTTCAAATTCGTTTACAGGTATTATTTTTGTTTACTCCATCAATTTTTAATTGATTGTTTTTGTATATTTTTTCATTGTCCCCCAATTTTTTCATAGTTGGAAAGCTAAAATCAAGATTCTTTCGATTTAGTAGTGACAATCTTTCTAATTATGGAGGAACAATCTTCATTAAAGAGAAATCACTAAAGGTTCTATTGTAAAATTTAAAAAAGAAGAGTACAAGAATAATCTTCCACTCAAAATGACTCAAAAATAATCAGAGATATGTCGCAATTTTAATGATCTGATTTCGTCGTTAGAGAAAGCCAACCCTCTGATTTCGTCGTTAGAGAAAGCCAATTGAAAAAGAATTGGGGCCAGAAAAAACTTTTGGATAGTAACTTGGAAATTTCAAGCCTAGTCCAG
The DNA here is from genome assembly GCA_027704765.1 of Solanum habrochaites. Classification (NCBI taxonomy): domain Eukaryota; kingdom Viridiplantae; phylum Streptophyta; class Magnoliopsida; order Solanales; family Solanaceae; genus Solanum; species Solanum habrochaites. The sequence continues at coordinate 51,685,938 of JAKWJA010002499.1, read as the reverse complement.
ATTTGAAAAAAATCGAAGTTATGAGAGGTGTAGAAAAGTCTTGTAATAAATAAAAGATCTAATTGTGATTTGGATCGCACGAGTAGATAGCGAAGACGTTAAGGAATTCGTACTATTTTTTGGAATTAAATTCAAGCGAGTAGAGCTCCCAAATTGATCATAGCGTGATCAATATTTTTTTAATGTCATGGATTGAAGGTCTGTTGTGAAAAGAGAATTTGAAACTCAAATTCTAACTCTCTATTTTCGTGCAAGCCACTAGGGTGGGATTTATCCCATCAAGGAAGGGCCACTATGGCGGGATGTGGCCCCCCATAGCGGGACATTCACTACTTAAGGCGGAAATAAACCCCAAAACATTATTATTCGGCAACATTCGTTCTTTGAGAGCTAAGGAACGATCTAGGGATACTTTTTGAAGGTTTCTCTACCTCTTCTAGCACCAAAGGTAAGGATTTTACCCCCTAATTCATTTTTCGATCATTAGGACTTAGGTTCTTGGGGTAATTATGACTTAGGTTCTTGGGGTAATTATCCATGAGGGAGGGTATTGATATGACATTTACGGTGGAAAATCCCTAAATTGGGCACGAGAATCATGGGTTTCTCCTAAGGTCGATAATTATAGTTATTGATTGAACCGGGTAGGCCTCCTCCTTTCTATCCTCCAGTATGAACCACTGCCCCCCCCCCCGGAAATACACAGTGACTTAGAGGGATTCAAGCTTGTTTTGGAGGTAGATGATGATTGTGATTTCATGTTTGTGTGATGTATGTAAGTATTTGCTTCATTGTATTGCATGTATGTATGGGAATGTTGTATTATTGATCACATCTATTGTAAATGAGTATGAACGAATGATTGTAAGTCATGAATCGACACGTCATTGTATGATTGTGAAACTGTACATTGTGATTGTGATTGTGACATGTTGAACGGGTTGGGTGTCACGTTTCGACACACTAACTAGGATTGGATGTCATGTATCGACATATGTATTTGATCGAATGTAACGTAGCGACACACATATTGGATTGGGTGTCACGTTTCCGACCAACAATTAACTGGATCGAGCGTCCACGAATCCGGACACCCACTTACGTTGGGTTATAGGTTCCATGAGGCGGATCATGAATTGTCACAATGTGTATAGAGAATGTGAAATTGACATTGCTTCTACCTGATAATGATATGTATATGTTTTCAAGTGTGTTTACTTGGCTCGGTTTGACTGCAATATATATGTTTAACTTACTGAAATAGTCGTGTGATCCTACCAGTACATTGTGGTTGTGTATTGATACTACACTTTCTTTTTCTTTGTTGAGTACAGGGCATTTTCAAGCCTCTACTGACAGACCTCGTTTAGAAGAATACTGATAGTCATCGAATTCAATGGTAAGCTAGTTTTTCCAGGCTGCCATGAGTTCTCTTTTTGTTTAGTCCATTTTCCTCTAACTTTGACTTGTAGTTTAGATACTCTCTTCTTTAGTTTGGGTTGTACCCATTTTCCTAGACTTGTTAAACTTTAGAGTTTTGATTTATTGACTTTCAGGTTCTAGGCGTTGTTTTCCGCAATGTTTTAGTATGGTTTTGTTAAACTTTCAGAGTGTTTTTGGAAAGTCCATTTTTATTCTGCATTTAAACTTGCTTCTTGGTTAATTGCTTAGTTGGGTTTCAGTAATTTGGATCTTACACCGGAGGGTTCGTGTGGGTGTCACTCACGACGATATCTGGATCATCACAATAATGGATTAAAAATCATTGTGGAAGATGATTATATTGAAATGGATGAACAAGTAGCAGGTGATTTTAAGGTAACCTTGTTTTCATTTTTTCCTTTTTGTATATGGATAATTTAAGTTGTATATGACACAATAAATGGATTGTAATTTCAGATAATTTATATGTTTCATAATTGACATCAAGCATATGTATGCATAATCGATGTGTTATTGTTTATAGTTATACAAGTTCAATTGATATATTTATACGACTACAACGATTTGTATAATGAAGTTATGTTATTTCTATATAAATATTTAAATAGGTCAAATTATACGAGTCCAACTCATATATATTTATACACGATTTGTTACTATATTATATTAACTTGTTGACTTAAAAGACAAAAATAACGGCTTGTACAAAATTCATCAAATACACAAATAAAACTATAACATATACAAACTGATCGAGTAATAAAAAATTATTCAATTGCATTCATTTATTGACTTAAAATATATAAAGGCATGTGTAAAGACTATTTAATATACAAAACAAACGCTAACATATAAAAACCTTTAGAAGGAATGAAAATTACTAAATTATTTTAAATTTTTGACTCAAAACATTTAATGGCTTGTATAAAGTCTATCTAATATACAAATCAAATAGTAACATATACAAACTGATATAAGTACTTAAAATTACTCAATTTTATACAGTTGTTTAATTAATTTAGGTATTTGTATAAAATCTATTTACTATACAAAACAAATAATAATAGATACAAAATGATACAACTAATCGAAAAAAACAAAAAATTTAATATAGGTGTAGAAAAAAAATCGCTTTTATAACAGTCTGGTGAAATTCGAAACCATTTATACATTCTATAAAGTGATAGTCCGTGTTTCCTCAGAAAGAAGTCTTATTTTGGTAACATATCCTAATTAAAGTAACACCTTTAATTAAGGCATTCCTTAATTAACACTTAATTATTTAGATATAATTAAATAATCTTTTTGTATAATTAATTACAAATAGGTAGAATTATACAAATAAAAAACGCAATAGCTATTTAAATTATAGATATGATGCATAAATAGACAAAATTTAGTTAATGAGCCTATTAGGTTTTTTGTTATAGCTATTTATGAAATTTCCCAAAAAAAAAAAAAAAACATGTCTTCATATATAATTCCCACGTATACCTTGAAAACTACAACCCCTATTCATTTTATTTTTTAAAAATTATTTATTAAGTGTTTTTTATTGGATGAATTAAAATTTCTCACCCACCTAGTTTTTCTCTACCCGACCCCATGACCCAAAACTAAAAAAACACACAACTAATAATAATAAATAGTCCAAAGATCTTTTCAGAAATTTATTTCCATTTTCTCTTCTATGCTAAAAAAAAAATAATTTGTTGGGTCATGGGGCGTGTATCATACTTTCGGGGTAGGTCAAAAATGTCTGATGGGTGTGAAATTTTTAATTCATCAATTAAGAAAATAACACTTAATGAAATTTTTTTTTAAAAAAATAAATAGGAGATGTTTGTTTTAAAGGATATAAATGAATAAAAAAGGTGAACAAAAGGGTAATTTTGATAAAGTAGGCGGATAAAAGATACTTTTATATGCTTTCCTATAGTTTAGGGGTATTTGTATATTTTTTCTTTGAGTAATTTATATATATAGTATTTCAAGATATATATGTTTGTTAACGTATCTGAGCAAAAATCAAAATATTGAAAGACTGAATAATTTGAGAAGAAAAGCTTTGGAGAATATTGAAAGTGAAAAATATTATTCTATTTTATTTTCTAACGAAATTCATGTCCAAAAAACACGATCATAGAAGATTTTTTTTTGAAAAAATCTACTCTCGTTTCTTTTTGGACTAAACCAAATAAAAAATGTTATTTGTTTCTATTTCTATCAAATCATTTCATCTAGATAAATAGTTTCATTAAAAAAAAGGAGAAAATACACTTTAAAGAAATCCTCATAAACTTGACAACAAAACTTATTTTAGCCTTTAAATTACACGTTTATATGTCCCATCATCATTTTTCAAGTGATTTAAACACCACCTAAGTGATGATATGACAGAGAGAGAGTGAGAGTACTATCCTTAAAGCGCGTGAAAAAGAAAAAAAATTGAATCTTATAAAGTTCTACGCATGACCTTTTTTTATTGATCAATATATAATTAATATTTTAAATAATTTTCTTGATATATTAACTCTTTAAAAATATGTAAAGAAAATTATTTAGAGGTATATAGAATATGTGGTCCCTCTTTAGTTTCTTTAATTTTTTTCATTTCATTTTGTTCTCTTCCTCAATACACATTTTTCTCCATTGAAATACCTCCTCCTCCATCTTCCTCCCACTTCACAAAAAAAATAAAATATTTTTATTTTACTAGTCCTTTACTAATCCGTAAAATTTAATATCAAAGTCATTTATTGACGTTGATGTCGCTCTATATTATTGGTGTTGATTTTGTAAATGTAAACTTTCATGAATTTCGGATAACTCATTTTGATTTCTAGATCTGTTCAAATATTTCTCATAGAATTTATAATTTTTTGAGAAAATGCATAAGTACCCCCCAACCTATGTTAAAAATCCCAAAGACACACTTATACTATACTAATGTAACATTCCAGAAAATGTACTCGTCTAGTTAAGAGTTTATTAAGTTTTAAGAATAGGTATTGGGGTACATAGACATCCCAATGCAAAATATTTAGAAATATTGGGCATATTAGAGAATATTGGCTTAAGAGGGTGTTAGCACTTCTATGTATAACAAGTATCAAAATAATGACAAGCTTGTTAAAATTTTACCTGCAATGAAGCCCTAATAAGCTAAAAATTATTGATTCTCAACTTAACACATTAGGTACTAGACTACAAGTGTAAAAGCCTAGGTACCATACAATGACAATTCTTAAAATGATCAGTTAGATTAAGTGTGCCACCAAAGCCTAGTGAGATTCCTTGGGACAATAAGTAAACTTTCCAAATAAACCTTCCAGAATAGTTAGTAAGGAAAGTACATGTAACACATGTGTAAGCACATGCGCAACCGGCCAAGAGACAAGCTAACTGATTCGGTTAGCGCGGTCGGGGACAAGCGCGCTTTCGGGTCAGCCCACGTGGGGCCAAGCTCCCTAACTGGTCCTAGACTCTAACTAACTGACCTAGCTAACTAACTGACATAGGACAAACCAAAAATAACTAAGGGACCCGACAACCTAAGACCTAACCGGGTGACATTAAGAAAGGTAACTAACTAAGAAGCATCCTTGTACCTAACCTAGGATGGTCCAAAAGGGTTGGTTATGTTCCTAATGACTTAGGGTTACTTTAGTCATTATCCTAGGTCACTTAATTAATTAAATTTAAAATTTAATTAATTAATTAAAAATCATGGTATTAGCCGAAACACTTAAAAAATTTCCAGATTTGGCTAAGTCAAATGTTCTCGTATTTTAAGTCAACTTAGGAGGGTCGTTTTTGTAATTGGCTAATTAATTTATTCTATTAATTTAATTAACCTAATTTGAATTAGTCAATATCATTTCCTAAGACTTAGACTCACGTTCAATCACTAGAAAACCCTTGACTCAAAATAGTAAGCAAACGTAAGAAAAAAATAGAAAATTCTCCTTAGGCGATTTCAAGGCTGTTCTTCAAGATTTTTCGTGCAAAGTATAAGGTGATCTTCGTAGATTCGATTCTACAGTAAGGTATGGGTTTTGTCTGTTGGTTTCCTTTCCCTTAAAGGCTTTTCAAATGTTTCAAATTCAAGATATCTGAAACTAGGGTTGTTCCCAATGAATTTTTTGAATGTTCATCGCCCTAAATCTCCCTATTTTTGACTCATAATAGTATGTATTATGCAAATCTCGAGCATGTTAGTGGTATGTGGTTCTAACTGATCATTATGTGTAGGTTACTATGATTTAATAACATCGAATGAGACCTATAGGTTAGATCCGTATGATAAACGCCCAATTATGTTCGAAAAGATGAAACTATTATAAGTCGTTTATGAAATTTAATTTACTGTTGAAAGGGATGAAGATTTCGATTACTAATTGTGTCTTACAGTAGATATGTTTGTAATTGTTTGGAATGCAAGGTTTCCAAGAAGAGACAAGAATGAGAATTAAAGTTAGTTAATGAATCTTCAAAGCCAAATCAACTTCATAGCTTGGCCAATCTAACACTGAATTGTTCTTATAAGCTAATTAAATGTTAAAAGTTGACTTACTTAAAATGAAGGTAAAGATTACTATAATATGTGAAAGTCTGGCCTATGACAATTGTGTTTGAGAAGATGAAAATGTTCTTATAAGCTAGTCAATTGTTAAAAGTTGACTTGCTTAGAATGAAGGTTTAGATTACTATAATATGTGAAAGTTTAGCTTATGCCCATAAACTTACGTTAGGGAGGTTTAGATTACTCCTTGAAGTTTTTTAAGATTTCCAAATATTCTTCTTCCCTGGTGTCCAATAAAAGGGATGAGATGAGCAGGTTTGTGACTGGTGTACCGGAGGATCTGGAGGAGGAATGTCGGGTAGCCATGTTGCATGATAACATGGATCTTGGTAGGTTGATGGTACATGCACAGCAGGTGGAAGAGATTCGTCGGAGGAAAAGAGGTCGAGAAGGCAAGAAGCATAGGTTCTCGGAACAGGCTGATTCTAGCACTGGTAGGAGTTCGTTTGGAGTCCATGACAGTCCCAAGTTCAAGAAGAGGCACCAACACTCAGGTAATCCTACTCCTTCTAGGAACACTAATCCCAATGGGGACAAGTCTGATTCAAATAAGGGCAATGATATAAATGCCCAGCGTGAAATAACCGTGTGGTAAGTGTGGCCGTTTACATGGAGGTTAGTGCTTGGTAGGTACTAATGCCTGCTATGGGTGCGGAAAGAGTGCGCATATAATCAGGGACTGCCCACATGTGAAGAATCAGGCAAGGCAGATACTCAGCCTCGACCTAATCCTAGATGCAACTAAGCCTACCAAGAGGAACATGTTCTATGGTTTGAATGGTAGAGAAGAGCAGGAAAAGTCAGCTAGTGTGATCACTGATAAATTGCTTGTCTTTACTGTTCCTGGTTATGCATTGTTAGATCCAGGATCCACCTAGTCTTTTGTTACTTCTCTAGTAACTAGCAAATTTGACTTGCTTCCTGAGATCTCACATGAACCTTTCTAGGTAGACAGTACTCCCAAAGGGAAACATTTAGAGCTGAAAGGGTTATATAGAGATTTCCAATAAATGTTCTTGATAGAGTTACCTTATGATGACTAATAGGAATTAAACCTATGGTGACTTTGAATTATTGGATATATGGATTGGCTCCATAAGGTTATGCTACCATAGACTGTCGAAAAAGTGGTTTAGGTTTCCAATTCCTAAATGAGTTAGAAACTGGAATGAGAAAAGGGGAATTTCAAATCCATTCAGGCCAAATAGTTCCCATCTTTAAACCAATAATATGTTACCTAAGGGGTATTGATATCACTTATTCAGAGTTCAATGACTGTGAGAACATGAAGTTCCTTCCAAGGCTTTGTGTCCATAGGGAATTGAGTTTCAAGATGTCATCATGATTCTCAAGGATATTATTGGTTGGAAGGTATGCAAGCAAGATATTCTAAATTGTGGAGGGGTAGTGCCAATTACCAAAGGTTAAGGCCGAAACACCTTAAGCCGTGAGGTCTACCTTAGTCGACGAGATCCGTACTTCAACTTGTTCAGTGCTTGAGGGTAGATCTCACAAACCTAAGTCTGATTTTGTATGATGAAAACTCCAAATTAAGTTCATTAATTGGTTGTGGTGTTTTAAGTCCATGATGTGTGTGTTTCTTTCTACTACTTGCACTAAAATGAGTTAATTATAAGTCATGCTGGCATATTGTTGCTGTTTTTGTATAAGCGGTGACATGATTTTTGTATGTTGCATGAGTTGTGATGTGCATTGAGTCAAAGGAAGCATTGAGAAGGAAGTTTTTCAATCTCAGATTTTATGGTCAGAATAAGCTGTGACTGATGTGCATCAACCAGGTAAGTTGTGAATAAGATATTCACAAAGAGGTAAGTTTTCAAATAATTGAGGTGTTTTTCGAAAATACCTCTTGATTAAAAATGATGTGTAGTGGTCATTCGGGGACGAATGTTGCCTAAGGGGGATGATACTTGTGGGGATGTGGGATAATGGTGGGGACTGTTGTAAACATTCTATAAAAACTATTACTCATATAGTGAAAGAATCTATTAAGTTTCTCTTTATAGAAACAGGTATTTTTATTGGGGTGGTTTGGGCGGTTGGTACGGGTGGGGGTTGGGGGGGTTGGGGTAGGTACATAGGAATTCCCAATGGCTCAAATTAGAAATTTATGCATATTAGAAAATAATTCACTTCTTATTTGAGCGGGTGTTTGTTAGCCCAATTTCTTGGATACATAAGATTTAAAATAGAATAATCCAAGGTTGTTTAGAATTAAGAATTGTTACCTGCATGAAGACCCTAAGCTTAAAATATTTGAATTTCTCAACTTAACCTTATGTACTAGGCAATCCAAGTTGTCAAGCCTAGGTTATCATAGCGCACACACGACACTTTAAAATGATTTGTAGATTTTTGTAGATTAATTAGATTAAGTAGTGCTAAGAAACATAGTAGAGAACATAGTAAGGATCCTTGGGACAAAAGTAGACTTTCCAAATGAATGAATCTCCAGAATATAGTTAGGAAAGTGAAACGCAACACATGGATTGTTTCTTATACAATCTTAGTTCTTATTTGAGTTGTCAAGAAAAAAAACTTGGCTTTGGCTTAAATTTTTATTAAACAAATTTTAATTTATTCCAAGAGGATGAATTCGTGGGGGTCGGTTCGAAAGAAGATGGGGTCGGTTCGAAGAAATTCTGACCGAGAAGGTGGGGAGAGGCCCAGGGGTGAAAGAAGAGGGTAGGTGGTCGTCGGTTAGAAGATTTTTCGAAGAAGCGTTGGGGGTAGGTTCGAAGAAGAGATGTGGAATATAATTAGTGATTTGTTTTTCATTCTAGTTATTTTCACAAAAAAAAAAAAGCGAACAGTAAGAAGAAAGTAAAGTTAGTAGTAAAGTATTAAGGTGAAATGTGAAAAATGATAAGAAACAATCAAGAAAAAGGAAGAAGAAGAATGAAAGAAAGAGAGGGGGGTTTGCGGGGTGGTATGGGTCGGGTGCGGGGGTATGGCTTCCGGGGTTAAGGGGTAGGGAATGCATTTTTTAAAAATAAATTCATTGAATTATTAATATTAATAAAAAGTGTTTAATGAAATAGTGAATTAGTAAGAAAGAAAGAAGAAAGAAATAAAAGTTATATAAAAGTTTTAATGACGTGGTGCCTACAGGTTATGGTTTGTGGCGTGTGGCGCTTACCTTTTGCTAATGGTTTGTGGCACGGCACTTTGGCACTTGGCACTTATTGGTGGAAAAAAAATCACTTTCCTTCAAATATGAAAAGGGGGTTGGATATAATTTAAACGCTTCATGTAGTTGAAGTACTAAACTGAGTTGCTGCCAAGGTTTATGGGGTTGTTTTTTAATTCCCCCTGCCCCCCCCCCCCCCAAAAAAAAAAAAGAGCAAATTTTACATATACACAATCATAAAAATCATACTATGTGTCCTATAGCTATAGTTTGACATAATTACGCCCATAGCAAACATAAATAGTGTATATTTAGCTATGCATATTACAAAGATAGCGTATAAGTCGTTTATAACATTATACAAAAGAACGTGTGTATAGTGTATAAGTCTATACACATATATCAAAATAAATAGTGTATAACTATTTCGGTTATACATATCAACAATATCAATTATCATCTGGTTGTATAAAGCGAGAAAGAGAGAAAGACAATGAGAGAACTGGATAGGAAAAGATTATATTTGTATAATCATAAGTAGATAAGGAATTCGGAGACCAACTGATCAATTTTAAAGAAGTTGTAATAATTGTGGACTAATTTCTTTGGTTACAATATTTGGACCAAAAAAAACTATGTATAACAACTTTTTAAAAAATCCTAACTTCCATGTACCCCTCGTATATATAATGATGTTTTACCTCTCATTTATAAACGCAACTAAAATCTATTGCGGCGAGGAGAGGAAGGGATTTCATAAAAGAAAGAAGAAAATGACGATTAATGATGATGAACCCCGTCTTCAAATGAATTCCCTTCATCAATTCTTCAGCGATTGACTTAAAGTGAAATATCAGGTTTGTATGTTTTTCTATTCCTTTGGCTTTTTTAGTTTTGTTTGATGTTGATGTAGATGGATTCATATTTGGATACTTAAATGAAGTATCTTTTCCAATTATTTCTTATTCCTTAAAATAACTTAGCTTGAATAGTATTTTTAAGCTTGAAGTAGTTATATATTTGATTAAATAGAGTAAGTTGTGAAAAATATGATGATATTTTTCAACACAAAAATCCTAGAGTTTTTTTGGAAAGCTTCTATAAAATCTAGTTGTTAGTCACTTGGATAGTATCTTGTAGAAATATCTAGATAAGCTAGAGTAGAATATAATGTACTAGATTTTCTTTTAGATGTTCTAAAGAACTTATATATTTTTGAAAATCATAGAATAGACTAGATTTTCTTAGTAATCTAGAAACATCAATAGGCTGTATAAATATGACGATGGTATTGTATATCGAATCAAGCCCAAGAGTAACCCAAGAAACTAAGAAAAACAAATGATAGAGTCTTCTTCCAATATAAACAAGTTCTCTTTATAGCTTCCTGTCTTTAGTTGATCTTCTACATATTAGTTACGATCTTGGGCAACCACAAGGCGTCTCAAATGATACTTTTATTTGCTATTCTCTACATGGTAACAGAAGCATAATCATTTTTTAATTTTGGATATGCAAGATCGGGTTAGTGGTATATTTAACTGGTTTATCGATATGGATTTGCACTGTAGTGTTAATGGACTGGGGATGGAATTGTTGATCTGTCCATACAAAGGGATGGAAGACAGTATGGAATCAGACCTTGTGAAGAGATTTGTGGGATGTTGTTAATGGGAATGGACACAATCTCCTGATGATGACTGGGAAAACAATATATTATACAAAACAGTGGAAGTAGGTTAATGGAATGCGGAGTTCACTAGAAGAGGATAATCTCTTCTAATTGATTTGATCACCTTATAAAGTGTAAAGCAGCTCATGAAATAGGAGGGCCCTCGATCGCTTGGACAACAAGAAGAATGCAGCCTCGACTACAGATATTGGAGAATGAATGGCAACACGATTCAAAATCTATCTATTGCAGAGTTTTTTTAAGATTAAGAAATATGTGCTAAGACTCTTTGGGAATCCAAGAGGCTATCTCGGCAAGCAGAATGAGAACAATTGTGTTCGGGTTGAAGCCTGAATATAAATTCAATTTGTAACGTCATTCAAGATGGGCTCAACATATTCTTGAGGAGTTCACAGGAAAGACTGCTAGTCAAGCAGTTGAACTAGTTGTATTGTCAAAAGATGGAGAAGCCTAGCTATTGTGGAAAGAAAATTAAAAGGAAATTTAGAGAGATATGACGCATCCGATATGCAGCGATCTAGAAAGTGGTAAGAAGCCTCTTAGAGTATAGGTGGAAACATAAAAAGATATTGCAGAGCCCCAAAAGACAAAAAGAGCAATATGACTCAAAAAAGTTTGACAAAACTTGTCAATCATAGATGTATCTCAAATATTACAAAGTAGGGAAGTAGTAAGAGAAAGAGCCAGTTCTAGGACTCAAGGGGGAAACGAGAGAGATAATTCCATTGCATCTCCTCCGAGTAATGGAAAATCTTTTTCATTAGATGAAGAAGAATGTCTTGAAGAAGCTGTTGATTGTTGAAATTTTCAACCAAGAGGTGCTCAAAGCTTCGTTTTGAAACTCTCCACGTGGACAAGTGTGGGGGTAGTTTCCAAAAAATTACTTTAAGGGATGTTTTGAAAAATATAGATATATATTTTGGAACTACAAAAATCCTATTAGATTTTTAGGAAAGCTTCTAGATTAATCTAGCTTAGTCACTTGGATAATTATCTGTAGAAGTATCTGGATAACTGAGTAGAGAATGTACTAGATTTTCTTGTAGATATTCTAGAGAAAGAAATTAGATATTTGTTAGAGGAATCATGAAATAGTTCTAGATTTTGTAGATCTACAACCATCCATAGGTTAGTATAAATATGGATGGTATTGTACAGTTTAATCAACTAAATAGTTAACCCAAACAAACCTAAGAACAACAAAAATAAATAGGTGCTTTTCCATAAATAAGTTCTCCTTCACGTTCCTTTCTTTAGTTTATATTCTTGATCTAGTTAACTGATCGTGGGCTAGCCAGAAGATTTCTCGGAATATTATCTTTTTTCTGCTATTCTTGTACAAGTCGACCGGTGTGTTAATCTTTAAAATGAGTTATCTTTCGCAAAAAAAATCATTATTTTTCCTCTCTTATGGTTGAGTTCATCCATTTACATTATAAGTGCTTCCACAAGTTACATTTCTTTCTTCCTGCTCTTATTGTTATATCATACAAGTGATATTTAAACAATGTAGAGAGAAACAATGAGTGAGCTGATTAATATAAATCTAGATTCATGGTCTTGTGAACTTCACTTAGTAGAATATTTTTACTTTGCCTAATGCATATACATGTACCTGAAAAATTAAATTATACAGTGGTTCTTAAAAACAATATGATCAGGTGTAGCAGTACGCAAACTCAATGTGAAGATGTGCTATTAAGCTATTCTTACAGATCATTGATTTGGGTTTATGTTAATCAGCGTAAGTGGTTGATTTGGTTGTTTCAATAAACGTTGTGGATAACGAACAAAAGAGAAGAAAAATATCCCACTTATAAATCAGATGAAAGGGAACTCAACAAAGAAAGAAGAAAAGTATTTGCTTTCCTTTTGAAAAAAGCACTGCTGCATTTATTCAAGCAAATCACGATCTTAGAGTTTTGTAATATTAAAAATAAGATGTGTAATATTTTATAAAATGTAAAAGTTAAATAATAATTTGATAGTGGTTTTTCTATGATTTGTCTATAACTTGTTTTATGATTAGATGTTACTCTAGATAGTTTCGTTATAGTTTCTACAATATATAATGAGAGATCTTATTTATTATAATTATTTTAGTTGCTTCATTTATATTAGCATACTTATTTTATTGAATTTGCCTAGTAGAGTAGTTAATAATTTGTTAGTAGTGTAAAACATTTAAATTATTTAATAATTGTTGTAACCTATTGAAACACCTTGTTGTGTTGTAGATTTACTATCCTATGAAAAAAAGTCTCCAGATGTAGTATGTGTGGATGTGTGTATTCTATTTAGATGGTCGAGAAAATGGAAGTAGAGTCGATCAGAAATCAGTATGGTATAAAAGAGATTAAGGTAAAAGTCGACCCAAAACAATTTCGTCATGTTAAGATTAAGCTCTTATACCATATTGAGTCTGTGAACCGACTTTACTTCCATTTATCATAATCATCTATGATATATCTAAAACATCCATAACAGATCGACATTGGAGCTTTTTTTCGTATGATAGTAACTACAACACCAACAAGGTTTTCATTGGTTACAATAATTATTAAAGAATATAATGTTTTACAATATACGGCACAACAAATTATTAACAAACTCTCCTGGGAAAAATCTATAAGATGGCCTATGCTAAAAAATACAAATGAACAACTAAAATAATTATAATAGATAAGATCCCTCGTGATATACTGTAGAAACTATAATGGATCTATCTAGAAATATATCTCCTAAACAAAAATTTAGACAAATCATAAAAAACTATTATCAATCAATAAATTAACTATAACATTTTATAAAATATCACATGTCTTATTTATAAGATTACAAAACTCAAGTTTTGTAAACTCTTACATGTAAGTATACTTTAAATTACATGATTTTATCTCGCTACAACTGAAATATTATCGAGTCATCCACCTCTTTACAGTTGGACTATTGTTGAGCATCCATCTCACTACAGTTGGAATATTATCGATCCATCCACCTCGTTGCAGTTGAAATACTATCAAGTCATCCACCTCGTTACAAATAAATATTATCGAGTCATCCTCCTCGTTACAGTTGGAATATCATCGAGACATCCACGTCATTACAACTGAAACATTATCGAGCCATTCATCTCGTTATAGCTAAAATATTATTGAGTCATCCACCTTATTACAATTGGAATATTATCGATTCATCCACCTCGTAGACTGGAAATATTAACGAGCATCCACCAATGTTCAGTGGAAAGATACATAAGTAATTCCACCTAGTTAGAGATAAAAATATTATCGAGTCAACACCTCGTTACATTGGAATATTAGCGAGTAATATACCTTGTTACAGATGAAATTAAGTGAGTCATCACCTAATTATTAGTTGGAATATTATCGAATTCTACCTTTACAGTTGAACATTATTCAAGCATCCAACCTCATTGCAGTTGGATTATTGTCAATTCCATCTTAGCCGTTGCAGAGATCATCGTGTGTCCACAGCACAAAAACAAGCAATGAAATCTTGAATTCTCAGAAAATCATGACTTAATTGACATTACGTTGTTCGGAAACGATGTCCAGATATCTTTTACTCTCACTACTTATTTATTTTCTTCGTTAGTCAAAAAAGTCTGTTTGTGCTTATTTATAAAAAAATTAATATTCTATGAATGATCTTTCTTTATTTATGATTCAGCCTGCTAGCTAAGCGGACATTATTCATCTTTCGACGCAGAGTGAGTTAAACCCAAGACAATGGCGTATCCAAATAAACTTGCAAGACGGATGACTAAAAAAGTTCGTTTTTTAGATAAGAGATGGCTATTGCTTCCAAATTAAAATTATTCTAACAAATTTTATTTCATCTTTGTCGAGAGCATAAAAAAATGATGTGAATTCTCAAATCAAACAGAAAATTAGCCCCATGTGCTAGCACAGGCAGACGGTAAAAACAAAAAACTTGGGCCCATTTTTTTATTACGAAGTTCTTTATATTTGTCATTTATAATATTTTCAACTGTAATTTTATTAATTTTAAAAGGTCGCACACATTCAATTTCCTAAGGATAGCCATTCCAAAATAATTTTTCCAAAAATTAAATAAGCACTCTTCACTTGATTTTAGAATATTTTCAAATAATTTAGTTAAATAATATTGTTAATTTCCCCTTTTCCCAAAGATAATTTAAAAATTTAAAGTTTGAAAGCATGCCTCATATTTTAAAACATTAGTCCAATAGTTGTTACCATATAACCACAGTTAAAAGTCTTCGGGTTACTTTCAAATCCCTTTTCGAATGCCTAATATCGATCCGAACCCTCCTTTTGTATATTTTATTAGATTTTATGTTTTAATCTAGTGACCTTAACACTTAGGAAAAAATAAATTTCAGTAAAATCTACTCCACCAACGACGGAAGATTGAGTCTAAGCTAAATTTTTTGAGGGTGTTGCAAACACTGCCTTAAATCAAGGAATAATCACTTCAAGGGTCGAGTTATCCATTCCAATTTCACTTTCAATCTATAAATCTATACATAAAACAAGTATTCACAATAACTTTGCGGAAACAGGTATACACACTTATTCACTCTTTTAAAAGAGGGGTCAATTAAACACAAAACTCAACCCAAGATTCATCAAAAGTCACCCAGCAAGTTTACAAATCACTTCCCGAAAAAACACCCACATCAATCTTTGAAAAAAAAAAAAAAAAGGGTCAATCAACATAAAATCCAATTCCGAAATTAAGGTTGAATTAAATTCAATAACTAGAAAAACATTACTCAAGGATAGGAACCCATTGGAAAAAAACTTTTCGAAAAAGCATTGAAAAACAGTTCAAAATCTCATATGTTTATGGTTAGCCGTTGGTGTTTATGTATGGATTGGAGGTTTTTAAATTTTATTAAAGATGAAAATTATTTAAAATGATATATGTCAAATTAGAAGTTAAGAGACTAGAAAGGGGTTGATAGGTGACGGCTTCTTGAAAAATAATTTGAAAATATCTAAGGAAATTAGGTTGCATAGTAGTCTCGAACTTCATACAGCGTATTATATGTTTTAAGGCTAGACATCTAATAGTGGGATTAGTACTTGTGGTGGTATAGGCAATATCTAAAGTGATTTGACAATTGAAAGGGAACAATAAAAAGATGGATAGAAATGGACATGTAACTTTAGAACGCAATTAGTAAGATATCATAAAATGTAGAGTTGCTATCAAATAAGGAAAAGATGATTTTGCGCTAGTTGAGGTCAGAACCTGTACTATTATTTCATATTATGGCATAATTCAAAGAGGATCATGATATGTTATACATTATTAGTGATGATTACTTTTTGGACCCACTATGGAGTGTGTTATTGTAATATAAACCGCGCTACGAAAGAATACATAAATCTTGGGCCTAGATATGAGAATGAAACTCGGTAATATTTTTACAGCTATTCATGGTAGAAAGTGTGGGCTGATTTGGGTGCGATCTGTCTCCGGTAGGTATGAGGTGTTCTTTGTAGTGTGAATCTTTACACCAATTTCATGGTTATTACTAGTAGTATGTAAAAATTAATATGTTGGTTTTCAAGCACGAATACTAACTACTTAAAAATTTATTAGTTGTATCATATTCTCGTATAATGAGATCCGATGTTGCATCATACTTGAGAAAAAAACTAGGTTGTTATTGCAGATGTTTGGGGTTAAGCAGTGTGTATAAGAAAGATTTTAGAGGTGGATCGATTATACGATATTAATGTGGTAAGTGGAGAAGTGTATTCTCGGGGTTCTAAATGAGGACCAGTAATTTCATGGGAATGGATAGGTACCAGAATGAAATGCTTATAGATAAAAGAAGTTTAAAAGAGTATACTTGTGAGAAGGTAATTGAGAACTTTAGTAAAAAGTGCTTATAAAAGTGGGTATAATTGGGTTTAAGGTGTCACATTGGTGAAACTATTAACTTTGAGGTGATAACAGAAGCTAATTGAGCATGATGGTAATAAGAGTTCGTGACAAATTATGATTGAGATGCAATTACATAATAACTATTGTTAATTGAACAGATTTTGTATAGTAATAACGACTCTGAGTATCTAAGGTTGTAATTTTCTACTACTTGCCAAGTAACTTGGTTGTATGAAAAGCTTTAGGAGATGTTGGGACATTGCTCGAATAGAATTTAAATGGGCTAGAGTCATAATAAAAAATAAATAAATAAGTGAGATATATTCCAGCCTTCGAAAAGAGGTGAGAGTAAGAATATTTTCTCTGATTGCAAGGACTAAGGATGTATCTTTAAGGGGTTGAGAATTGGGTTTAGAGACACGTGATTTCATCCGTTTTTCTCTGGTCATGGTAATAGTGTCATAGGTTAATCATATTGGTTAAAATGATTGGATAAGATTTGCGAAAGATGTCTATAGGCGTTCGAGTTGAGTATGGTAGTAATTGTTTTTGTGTAATTGAGTTTGATACCTAGTATAGATAACATCAGAATTTAAGTTTTCAATTGCAAATATACATTCGTGGTAGTATATTTTGTTAAGGTATGAATAGGTAAGGTAAGAATTGATAGAGTAGATCGACTTTTGAGCATTTAAAAGAACATGTGCAGGGTTGGATCGTAAAATTTATTACTTTTAATTATTGAAGGGCCTAAGAAAGTATTTCTCTTACGGTGTTGGTTAAGAGTATAAGGTAACATGTCTTGGGTTGTTGGCCAAAGGATAAGATTGGTAAGGGATCAATAAAAGAAACAAGAGTCTGGTATATTTAAGAGTTAAATATATTTAGAGGTTTGCATCATAAGAAGAATTTAAAAAAAAGTGAAAAAATAAGACCTCTTGTATATGCCCTTTGTCCAGAAGGAAAGGTTATATGGATTTCCTTTGAATTAAGATATGACTATGAGATGTGGACTGGTTTGGTACAGACTTACTAGGGGTTTTTCATCTACTAGTATAAAGATTGAATTCTGGGTTAAGGTGACAAACAGTAAGGTATGGAAAATTTAGTGTTTTACATGGGGGTAGATTGCTCAAAGTTTGATAGATGACTTATTAATGTGTACAAGATGAGATATAGTTCTACATGGTTATTAAGAATTTAGACTTGGATTAATACTACTGTATTGATGGGACTACATATAACATTATAATGTGTTACATAGACATTTGATAGTAAATAAAAGCTATGAATTTATAGTATACAAAAATATTTGGGTGAGCAGGAATGATTCTACGTGTTGGTATGAGTTATGTGATGGTTTGGAATGATAGTTAAAGCATGACATGTGGAAGTGGTGTGGAGTTGAATTTGGGTGTGTTTTAATACCTTTATTTCGATAGAAATGTACTATTAAATTTAAAATTAGTGTTACGAGGCTTGTGTGGAACTCGTATTTATCATAAAATGCTTATTTGGAAAGCTAAAGATCCATACTTTAAAATTCTTACAGGGTACAATGTGTGTGCTAAGAAGACTTTAATACTACTAACTGTTTTAGAGTAGGCATAATACATAAATATGCCCTTTAACTTGGCTTCGAATAACATTTATGCCCTTTAACCTTGGGTGTGCACATTTAGACACTTAAACTTGTATAAAGTTTAACAAATAGACACACATGTCCTACACGTCATCCTACATGTCATTTTTGTCTTACATGATGTCCTACGTGTATTTTGCCATGTAGGACTCATGTGTTTATTTATGTAAAAGTTTGATAGTTAAAGTGTCTGTTTGTGCATTATAAAAGTTGGATGTCAAAGTTAGAATATGAAGCCAAGTTTAGATTCCAATATATGTATTATGCTTTTACAGTAAGGTAAATGATCAGTGTTATTATGATGATTTGTTAGTATTAGGAGTGTTGATTTTAATAGAGTACATTGTGAAGATCATGTGGGGTTCGACAAACCAAGTATATGTGTGCAATTATAATTGAGACTACATTGGTAATTGTGGGTAGCTAGAAAATCAAAGAGATAAAGTCATACGAATGAAAGTATTCGATATGGACACTATGGAAGAAGTATGAAGTATTCGACATTGGTTCTATACATTCTAATGTGACGCCTACTTCATTTTGGATATGATTTAAAGTGTGATTAATATTCTATGCCCACACATGTTTCCACATCTTTGAGTGAATTCCTAGTGGTGGATTGGGTGTACGATCCTGTGATTGTCCTCTTAATAGGGTGGTATTCTTGGAAATATTTGGTCATTTCAGTTATAACATATTTGGTGTTGCTTGGTATAGTTAAGGTATGTCGGTGGTTCTACACACATGACCTTGCATATGAGAACTTATATAAGAGCACTATGAATAGTTACAATTATCTAATGATGTTATTAAAGGTTCTGCATATTGGTGTGTATAGCTTGTTAGGTGGTTACTTGATCTTATTCTTCTTTGTATTAGATAAATTTGACTATCCATTGATTAGTACCCGATGTCTAAAGATTAGATGTTTATAACTTAGGCTCCTAAAAAGATTGTGTTGTGAAAATGAAATCTCAAAAAGATCTGTGATGGTCTCTGCAATATGAATATGTAGTGGTTGGTTCAGGTTCACTTCTTGTTGTAGTTGGCATTGATTCAGAATGTTATCTTGGTTATGTAAGAAAAAATTTGTTATTATGATTGTGTTGTGGTCGAGTGGGTTTCAGTTTACATTTGGTTCATGGGAT
The DNA here is from genome assembly GCA_027704765.1 of Solanum habrochaites. NCBI lineage: Eukaryota > Viridiplantae > Streptophyta > Magnoliopsida > Solanales > Solanaceae > Solanum > Solanum habrochaites. Next base: position 51,666,369 of record JAKWJA010002499.1, on the reverse strand, counting down.
TAGTTTATGGTTTGGTAATCAATATTGATTTGTAAATCTATCAAAATTTGATTCTAAAGTTCACTTCTTAGTAGTTGATCCCGATGAAATTGTTTTAAAGAAGAACTCACATACAGAGATGAACCGACTGGTAGGTCATAACTTAAAAGTTTTGTCACGCTCTGAGCTACCCCCTAGACGCGGACACAGAACCTAGGACCAAAATTGATCCCAAGCTAACCCTGCTGTCATGATCATGAACATAATAAAAATAATAAACTGCTGGGTAAACTAAATCATAATTTTAGACTGAAAAGATAGGGAATACCCATATTTTGTAACTGAAATATTTGGAAATAATAAGTTTAATACAAAGGAAATATTAACTCAATACTAAGCTGAAACTAGCTATGTCTAAAATAATCCTCTATCTGGACTAGAAATACTAGGACAAGCCCCAACTAAATCTAGCAAAAACTGAAACTAATATACTAAATACTGAAAAGAAACTCATGATTATTATCCTCGGAGAATGAGGACTCACCCACTGAATCAGCTGAAATGAAGATCAGAAATCAATCTATGCATGATTTGGATGCTAAGAGCCTAAACCTACATCACGAGAAGATGTAGCGCATGTATGCGTCAGTACTTGAAAGGTACTGAGCATGTAGGATAGAATAAAGCTGAAATAAAACATAACTGAACAAACACAAAAGCAAGTATAATAATTTGAGCATGATATAGAGAATTCTGAGCTACTCCCATTAATTATGTTATTACTGATTATGACTGAGTTTCTGTAAATACTCAATTGCTCAAAACCGAACATGCAAACTGAGAATACAACAATTAATTTGGTAATTATGCATTTATAACTGAGGCATGTATATTTGAATTAACTGAAATATCTTACTTAACATGTGTAATTCAAGATCTAAAGAAATACAAAGCTAGGGTTCTAAAATTGATGCAATAAATTAAATAATAACATGATAACATAATTTCAAACATATAACTAATAAGTTCATGATGTTCTATTGAAGTTCTAGAAACCCTAGGTTTAATCATGATAAGAGAATCAAGAATCTGACTGAAAACTAGGGACCGAATGGGTGAAAGGAACCCACTAGTGAAATCCCACATACCTGGTGATATTCACGGAGAAACATTTAGATTTTGAGGATGGAACTGCTGAAACCATGTTGCATTCTCAAACTAGGGTTCTTGACCTTTTTCTCCTTTCTTGCTTCTAATTTTCTAAGTTTTGATTTAATGATTTGACTTAGGGTAAGTTTTAGTTATGTTTGTAGGCTTAAATTGACTAATTTCTGATGATTTAGGGTCAAAATGAGGTATATTAGGGTTTTTTACGAAGTGGGGACAGACCAAAAGATCCCTGGGTAAAGTGTTGTTGGACCAAACGACAACCGGGACTGACGGTCCACGTCGTTCCATCGATGGTCCGTCGTTCTGTCCAGAGATTGGTCCTGTTCGACATGCCTTTACTAAAATGGTCATAACATTTTACTCGGAGGTCGGAGTATAGCAAGGTCAGTTGCTATGGAAAGACAATTCAATTATTGATCTTTGGGTAGGTCATGGGACACCTAATTCATTTTATTATAAGAGTTATTATCATTTGAAGTTGACCCAACTGCATTTCCCCCCTAATTGTCTGCTATTTCTCACCTATGGATCGTCTGTAGGTCCATCTATAGACCGTGCTAGTCATCTGTGGTACTTATCGTAGAGTGGGTGAATGGGGTGTCGATCGATGGTCACGGACTACCGACCATAGTTTGACCTACAGAATATATGTCCGTTCGTCGATGATGACTTAACCAAATCTTCTTGGGCTGAGATTTTGGGGGTTTCTGACCCCATTGACGGATCTGTGGGGTGGACCATTGGTCAGTCTATGGTCCGTCGATGGCCTCGTTGATTGCACCTGCAGATTTTTCTGAGAACCTGGTTTTTGTTTTGTTTTGGATAAGTGTTACATAATCTCCCCCTTGGGAACATTCGTCCTCCAATGAACACTAAACTAGCTGGAATAGAGGGAGAGAGTTGTAACCCTACTACTAAATAGTGAGAACTGGCTTTTTGACTGAATTGAGTTCCAAAAACATGCAAATACACTGAAAATGACTGGAAAACTAAAGAGGAACTATTGCCTCAAGCTGGAGTGGAATCGGAATGAAAGAGGTGAGGATACTTGGCTTTCATGGCTTCTACTTCTTTCCAAGTAGCTCCCTCTACGGATGACTCCTCCACAAAACCTTGACTAAAGCAACTTTTTTGTTCCTTGACCTTTTAAACTGACGATCAAGAATCTCAACTGTTACATCCTCATAAAAAAGATTATCTTTCAGCGCCATACTCTCTAATGTCACTATAGAAGCTAGATTACCCACACATTTCTTCAATAGTGAGATGTGGAGGACCGGATGCACTTCATCTATTCTGCTGGCAACTCTAACTCATATGCCACCTTGCCACCCTTTTTAAGATCTTGTAAGGGCCTACATATCTAGGACTGAGCTTACTTTTCTTGCAAAATCTCATAACTCCTTTCATAGGGTATACTTTCAGGAAAACCCAATCATCAACTTGGAACTCTAATTCCCTTCTGCTTACATCTGCATAAGATTTCTGACAACTCTAGGCTGTCTTAAGTCTATATCTAATGACTTGCACTTTTCCATAGCATAAATGATTGAATTTGGCCCTATCAAAGTTGCTTCACCTACTTCAAGAACCAACCAACAATAGATCTACATCTACGCCCATAGAAAGCCCTCATAAGGGGCCAAAAGGGTCCACCTAATGCTGGAATGGTATGCTATTTTGTAGGCGAACTCAAAAAGAGAAAAAGGAGATCCATCCCAACTCCCCTTGAAATCGTTCACGGTAGCACAAGCTCTCAACATATCATGTAAGGGTTTGTAATGGTAATGCTTTTCAATGTCCATTCCGTTTGAGGATGAAATGTTGCTAAAGGTTTAACTTTAGTAACCAAGACCCTTCTGAATATTCCAGCAATTAAGTAAACTGAGGACCTCTATATGAGAATGTATAGACAACAAGAACCCCATGCAACCTCAACATTTCTTACTGTAATCTTGCCATAGTCCTCTGCCAAATCTATAGTCTTGACCGCCAAAAGCGAGAACTAGGTCATCCTACCACACTCATCGCTACTGACCCAAATTGAACTATGTGCTCTCTTTGCTAGAATACAAAACGATAACCCTGTGATAAATCCACAGTGATCACTTCCCCTTTCCAAGTCGGAATGTAGATAGTTTGATTTTACCTCCTGGATTCTGATGTCTACCTTACTTGCTGGATGTAAATTTGGTGGGCACTTCTCACAAAGTTTGTTTATCATCCCCCCTCTTCAATGTCATTCCCCATAGACTTGTCCCGTAGATCCGCCTGTGCGCATCTAGTGGCACCTTGATGAATAAAATACCTAGATTATGGGCTTCTGCAATTAGTTGTCTACTTGTCGTCGTCACTCTCCCCACTACTCTGGAACCACATCTACCGCCGGTAGCGAGCGAAGTCCCATCTTCTCTCCCTTTGAAGATAAACCTCCACCTGTGATTAGGGACTACACCCTTAAGTTTGAAGCCAAGATTTGGATCCTACCGCGTCTTTTTCTTGTTCTCCACAATGCCCGTCCTCCGTAGATCGCACTACCAGACGGTTCTTCGCGTTCCATGTTTACATAATTTGTTATCTATTGCTTCCGCTTTCCACACGTTTTCTCCCTTTGCCCGTACTAGTCTCTTCCTTCCAGAATCTTACAACCCCTTATCATTAACTGTCTACATCCACTGCAACTCCTCTCCCCTCTTCCCATCCATTTCGTCCCCCCTTCCTCCTCTCTCCGTCTTTCTATGCCTCTCTCTCGCCCCTACTCGCGGGCGCCGTGTTTCCTCTCAAGGCGACTTCTTCCACCACACCTGCGTGAGTCCGCAGCCTCGTGAACATCCCATCTTATCCCTCTCTTTTCTCTGTACTTCTCCTCGCCTCGGGGGCAGTTTCTCTTCTTCTGCCTCAACTGTGGCTACGACTAACCCATAAGATAGCTCTACTATAGCATATGCACTACATTCTCCTTACCAGGCTGATAATGCACACTCATTCATTCCTTAAGGAACGCAAGTCCTCCTCTGATGAAATTTACCATTTCTGGGTGAAGACATACGAATGCTCTTAATGGATTAGTGAACCCCTACAAGTATTCTCCAGATCGTGAGTGGCAAAGCCACTTTCTGCAAGCTCGAGTCATGAGTTGGATTTTCTTCTTATGCCCCTTTAAGTTGTCTAGAGCCATATGCTATAAACCTTATCTCGTTGCATCAATACACGTCCAAGGACAAATTCTGGATGCATCACAATATAACCTTCGAACCCTCTGGTAGAGTTAGAACAAAAGTTTTTTAGTCATCTTAGTTTGTGTTGTTTCAATTCCTTTGAAGCTTTCCTCAAACAATGATCTGACGATTGGAACTTGACCATCCTTCTGATTTACCCTAATTCATGGTGGAGGTTATGAGGAGAATCTTCCACACCCTTCTATATAACCCGCTAGACCTAAGAAACTTATGATATCTGAAGTAGAGGTAGGTTTGGCCTATATTTTACTTCTTCTATCTTCTGTGAATCCACTCGGATCCCTTTGATAGACACAATGTAACTAAGGAAAGCAACGGATTACAACCAGAACTCACATTTGCTAAACTTAGCGAATAACTGGCGATCCTTGAGAGTCTGTAAAACAATTCTCAAATGACTCGCATGTTCTTCCTCATTCTTAGAGTAAATGAGAACATCATCAATGAAGACGACAATGAACAAGTCCAAGTACTGTTTGAACATTCTATTTATCAAATCCATGAAAGTTGTAGGAGAATTGGTTAGTCCAAACGACATAACTACAAATTCATAATGACCCTACTAAGTTCTGAAGGCTATTTTCGCAATATCACTTTCTCTTAATCGAAGATGATGATAACCCGATCAGAGGTCTATCTTTGATAAGTGACTAGCACCTTAAAGTTGGTCAAACAAGTCATCAATACTGGGGATGAGATACTTATTCTTGATTGTGACCTTTTTCAACTGTCTATAGTCAATGCACATTCTGAGAGAACTATCTTTCTTCCTTACAAACAACATTGGTGCATCTCATGGAGAAATACTAGGTTTGATGAAGACCTTATCTAAAAGGTCTTCAACTGCTCTTTCAATCCCTTAAACTCTGCTGGATACATTCTGTAGTGATGAATAGAAATATGCTGGGTATCTGGAAGAAGATCGATTCCATAGTCGATTTTACTTTCGGGAGGGACTTCGAGAAGATCTTTTGGAAACACTTTTGAAAAATCACAGACTACTTGATATTAGACATGGTCAACGGACCGGAATCTGGGTCCACCGGACCAGAAGGAACCGTACCGGGACCGGACCGAAATCCGTGACCGGAAATTTTGAATCGGTACCCACAATCCATGGGATGCAACCCGACCGAATTACCACCGGGGATGGTTCATCGTTTCCGTCCCTTCCCACTATATACCCCATACCACCGGGACTTAACCTTAATGACCGGAACGGACCGGGAATGGCCACTGGACCTGGATTAGCGGGACGATATTTTTTGAAATACGAAATATAATTTTTGTATCTTTTTTAAGTATAAATTAGAGTTTTTAAATTTATACTATAATTTTTTAACTTAGTTTTTTTAAAAAAGATATTTATTAATTTTTTGATTATTGTTAATTTTGCCAGTAATCTAATAAAGTTTCAAATTTAATCTTTTGAAGTTTATATCTTTATAAGTTATCTTACTATACTTAATTCATTAATATTATTTTAATAATTATATTTATCACTTGTATCTTGTAAATATTAAATCATAAAATTTGTAATTTTAAAAAAGTAAATGAAAATAAGGATAAAAAAAATTACAAAAATTTTTAAAATATCAATTTTATTTTATTTAAATTTGTAACAAATTCACAATTTCAATTTACAACTAGAGTATAGTACATAGGCTTACACAGCACCTTTCTAGAAGGGGTTCTGTTTCACTATGTCTCCGAATGTATACTATAGTTTGTAAGTCCGTTAAATCCCTTTCTAACTCAGCTAGGGATTGATTGTGATCACTTCTGGTCTTGCTAAAGCTTGTTGACGATCTGATTTCGATGCCATCATCACTACTAACTACCACAATCCAATAGCTGAATCTTGAAAAGTTCAAATTGACTATCAACTTTGGAATCCTTGATTTCTACTCTCGACATTTATCCAGCTCTAAATAACACTGATTCCCAGGCTGTCTTCTGCTACGATATCGTGGTCTCCAATTTGAAATCTTTGCCGCGCTGAAAGCCTGCCATCCGAAGCTATACTGATGATCCTTGAATTGCAATCTATCCTGCACCATCCTACTAAGTTTTGGATATGAGCTCCCACGATTTCGTCCACCAGTTCATAGTTCCGGTATAACCATTATCGTTGTATTATCATTTGTACCTGTCAAAGATATTTAAACAGCAATTCCACATTTATAGAAGAGTCAAGACCAAGTTTATGTTTCACTCGTCCATGAGCACCTCCTTATTTGGTAGAACCGTTTGAGGATTTTCAACCATTATCTAAGAATGAAATATTTTATACTTTCTTTGCAAAGTCTTTTATACTATTTGACATGTTAACCAAAATCAGGTTTCTTTCCTTCAGGTTGAATTATCTAAATTCTGATAAATGCATTCAAACTAAAGCTTTTGCACATTTCTTTATATTCGGGTTGAAAATAAGTTCAAGTAAATAAATTTGAGGCATTAGGAAAAAAATATTTTTTTAAATTTTGTAATCATAACTTCAATACGCAGAGGTGAATAAATATGTGTTTTAATATCAAGAAAAATAGATGAAATCTTCACCATATGTGTCTTAAAATTTTCTAAATAAGTAGGATAATATATTCCAGAAAAATTTTAGTAGCATCAATAAAAAGATTTCATTCAAAAATATTCTAAGTTCATTACTTCATCCCATCACTATCATTACTTTTAAATTCAGATAAGCATTATGATTATTAAAATAGCGGAGTAATAGGTTGCCTATATGCATAAGAACTTCAAGCAATATCATACAGAATTCCATCTAGTTTTTTACCTGCTTCGAAACTTTTCAAACGAAGTTAAATGCCATTACAAAGTTTCTTTAAATTTGATTATTCTATTCTACGACACTATTCATAGGAAAATGTAAAAACCCTCATTAATCAATTTTATCACAACTATTTCAATATTTCACATCACTCACCTACACCAAATTTATCATTAGCGCGGCACATCTAACATGAAAAGCATATTTGCTAATAGGACACATTCTAGTTCTAACAAATTAATAGCATTTTAAATTAGCAGAGGCATTATCTCAAGTATACTACCGACTTTAAGAACACCTACCAAAAAATCTAAAAATTTCCAACACAGTAGTATCAATATAACTTCCGGTTTTTTCTTTGACAATTTTTATAACCAATAATTCTTTTTTGTAACTTGCATTTTAATCGATCCATGCGCTGTAACCGTTAAATAATCAACATTAGGACTAACACGACCCCTATCAGTAGAATAGCAACTCTACAATCCTTAGTTCAAAATAGGCACGGTAAATCTTGACAATGTTGTTCTTGAAATTCGAAATATCTCTTTTTACCCATGCTTCTTGTAACCTTGAAGACTTAGGATTATGTTTCACGAATATAAGCCAATAAAACCCGGATGTTTCCTCCAAACTAAAAGGTAAACCACAAACAACAACATTTTATCAAAACATTTTCACTGATCACGATCCTTGTTATAGGTTCGATGTGTCAGAGGCCACTTGGGTTCGACATTTATTTACTCACTTTGAACCATATTATCCTCTAACGATCTTCAACATTACAATTTCAATTTGCAACAACTTTCAAGAGAATACATATATGCAAACCACTCTTTACTATGCTTGTTAATCAAATGTTTTTTTAATCCCCCCGTTGAACTCTCGCTCCGACCCACCAGATGTCTATTTAAAATGTTGTTTTACAAGATTAATCTACTAAAAGTTTTTTTCTTCATTCAAATACCAATTTCCACACAATGTGAGTTTAAAAACGTGTACCTTGGTCTTAACCTCTACTTGGAATATAGGGGTGGACGAGTAGTTTCAACCAGAGGTTGAGCTTCAATACCTATACTATTGACTGTATTGATGTCGGCGGCGGGGCTAGTCTGTAATCCTCTAAATCTACTTTCTTCATCTAAAATTTAAAAACTTGTTCAATGCCGTTTCCACTTCTTTCATGTTTCTTGATTATACTATAATGTATTTCATAGAGTTCATGGGGAGTCGGACTATCTGAATTAATATTTATAGGACCCGGACGGAAAAACTAGTTTCATTCATCATGCGTAAATTCATCTGTATTTATTCTAACAAATGAATTTTAGATTTAGACACTAGCACCTTGTTAGTTTTTTTTAACTATTTTTTTTAGTGATTCTACTAGACCTCTTTACTCCACTTTTTTTTAGAAGACTCCCATGATATAATTATAAATATAAAATACGAACTTAACAAAACAATAAATAACAATACAACTACAAGTAAATAATAAAATACAAAAAATAAATATAAGATTATAGAGTGGGAACGAAGGTTACCAAAACGTTTGTGGTAAGACAAACGATTATATGAAAATTAAAATATTAATGTCAAAACTTGAAATTTGAATAATATTCCCTTTCCTTCCTCCCCCGAAATACACAAATGAACCAAATGAATATAAGTGATAACTATGACTGTAATTTGGAATATATATTCTTCCTCTCAAATACTCAGATTATATTTGTAAGTTGTAAACTTTAATTTGTTCTCACAAATTTTACACACATCTAATTTATCAACAAAAAAACTAGCCTTTTAATTTTCCGTTTAAACTTAAGTTGTTGGTAAGGGTGGTCTCGGGACAAAAGGGTGTGGGCGGGAGGGGGGGGGGCTTTGCCTGTCACTGCAGCTTGCAGTGCACTTTATGCGACTGCGCATTCTGCAGGGCAGGGGCGGGCAGGGGCGGGAAATTTTAAAAAAATTAATTTTTAAAATTAATTTCTAAAATATCAATATAAATTATATAAATTAAAATCTTAAAAAAATTAATATTATATTAAATAAACAGACGAAACTGGAATGACCGGGATGAACCGGTAACCGACAACCCTAACAGTTTCCGTCCCGTTCCGTGTACCGATTTAGATTATCCCGGCCCTCCGTAGGCAACTGAAACGGGAAGAACGGAACGAACCGGAACTGACCCGTACGTCCCTTCCGTTGCCCATCTTACTCTTTGCTATGACTCAATACTTGGGTTTCAGAGCTAGAATTTTAACCCGAACTAGATGATAGATATAACCCTTAGAGATCATCTTCTGGCCTTAGTAAGAATAATCGACCCATAGGCGCTAAGCTACTACCCTTACTATTCTAAGTTGGTTCTCTGGAGACTGAAAAAATCCTAGTTTCTACAATCGATTGAGGCATAATATAATGTAACTAATCCATGCCTAGAATGAACATCGAAGTCTACCATTTCTAACTCTACACAGATCTGGCTGAGGTGGACTTCTGAGATAACTGTGACAGGGCAATTTCTGTATACCGTCTACCTATATTGGGGGGCACAAACTGTAACTTTGTATGAGAAAGTTTATGGGAGATTTTTCTGTGACTAAGACTGAATTGGACTGCTATACAATTTCAAAAAGACAAAGTTCATCTCTATTGTCTTTTCATACAGTGAATTCCACCATATGGTGAGTTACATCCCTAAGCTGGTAGGATGACATTTTCACCTATCACTCTACCAGTTACTTTATATCACAACCAAATATTTTCTTGACCTCATCATGAATTTCCATCAATGGGTCCTTACAAACTTGTCCTTAAAAACTTAGGCGGGATTCTTCCCTAACAAAATCCACAAAGCTCCCGTTTGCCATAATTTAATCGCTTTTTCTATTATTGGAAACTACTCGACATGTTGATTGTTCTGTTTGGTCATACTCTAAGACAAAAACTGAATTGGTGTTCTGAAACTCTACATTAGAACTTCCTTCTCTGGTACTAGAGGAACAACATTAGCATTGCGTGCCTAAGCTCTATGAGAAGGCATGATATTAAGCGCACAACGTCGAGTTAGAATGGAATCAAATCATACTTTACGCATAATAAGAGTAACAAGAAAGTGAAGTTTTCCTAAGAACACGTTGTAGCCTTCCTCTCATTAGAGATGGTGCACTTCACACCCATGAAAAGGACTCTACTTAGTGCATCTTTTCAGACATCCTAGGATTCTTGAACCTAGTGTTCTGATACCAAGTTTTGTCATGCCCCGAGCTACACAGGAGACTCGGACACAGAACCTAGGACCACAAGTGATCCCAAGCTAACCCTGCTTGCATGATCATGAGAATACTAAAGATAATAAACTGTTATAGAAACTGAATCATAATTTTTGACTAAAAAGATAGGGAATACCCATATTATATAACTGATATATTTGAAAACAATGAGTTTAATACAAAGGTAATACTAAGCTGAAACTAACTCTTTCTTAAATAAGCTTCTTACTGGACTAGAAATACTAGGACAAGCCCCAGCTAAATCTAGAAAAAACTGAAACTAAAAGACTAAATACTAAAAAGAAAATCATGACTATTGTCCTCGGAGAATGAGGACTCACCACTGAATCTGCTGACCTGAAGATCAAAAAAAATCTATGCGTGATTTGGATGCTCATAATTTTAACCTACATCATGAGAAGAAGTAGAGCAGGTAGCGTAGTACTGGAAAGGTACTGAGGCATGTAGGATAGAAGGAAAGTGAAATAAAACAAACTGAACATGCACAAAAAGCAAGTATAATAATCTGAAAATGATATGAGGAATTCTCGAGATAACTGAATGGAATGACCGATTTATAACATGCGGAAAGGAATATGAGTATACTATAAATGATCAGTGCACGAGAGTATGACGGAAAACTGGAGGCAGACTACTACTAACGTTAATAACCACGTGAGCTAAATGTGGAGTCCGATGTATACGCCCCATCGAGAGGACTTAATATACTCTGTCAGAGGTATAAAGGCATGCTGGAGTTATCACTAAACTGATTGCCCTTACAGGGGACTTATAACCTACTTGGCTAGTAGTTCTGGACTAATTGGGTACGCTGAACCCTAGTCCAACTCGGTATTATGCTACTTCAATGAATTATGTTATTAACTGATTATGATTAAGTTTTTGTACATAGTGGATAGCTCAAAATTGAACATGCAAATTGAGAATTTAACAATTAATCTGGAAATTATGCATTTATAACTGAGGCATATATATCTGAAGTAATTGAAATATCTGACCTAGCACGTGTAATTAAAGAACTAAAGAAATACATAACTAGGATTCTGATCATGCAATAAACTGAATAATAACATTATAATCTGATTTGAAACATATAACTAATAAGTTCATGAAGTTCTGTTGAAGTTCTAGAACCCTAGGTTTAATCATGATGAGAGAATCAAGAACTGACTGAAAACTAGGGACTCGATGGGTGAAAGGAACCCACTAGTGAAATTTCAATACATGGTGATGAAATTCACGGAGAAACACTTAGATTTTGGGGTTGGAACTGCTGAAACCTTGGTGCGTTCTTGAACTAGGGTTCTTGAACTTTTTCTCCTTTCTTTCTTCTAATTTTCTAAGTTTTGATTTAATGATTTGACTTAGGGTAAGTTTTAGTTATGTTTCTAGGTTTAAAATGACTAAAATATGATGATTTAGGATCAAAACAACGTATATTATGGTTTAAACAAAGTGGAAAACGACCAAAAGACCCCTGGGTAAAGTGTTGTCGAACCAAACGACAACCAGGACAGACGGTACGTCGTTCCATCGACTGTCCGTCGTTCGGTCCGTAGGTTGGGCCTGTTCGATAGGCCTTTACTAAAACGGACATAACTTTTTACATGGAGGTCGGATTTTAGCAAGGTCGGTGTCTATGGAAACATAATATGTGGGTAGGTCATAGGACACCTAATGCGTTGTGATAAGAGTTATGTTCATTTGAAGTTGACCCAACTGCATTTCCCCCTAAGTGTCTCATATTTCTCACCTATTGTCAGACCTATGGACCGTAGGTCCATCTATGGACCATGCTGGTCATCCGTGGATCTTGTTAGAGAGTGTGTGAATGGGGTGTCGATTGACGATCACAGACTACGGACCGTAGTGTGACATACGGACCGTAGATCTGTCCGTCGATCATGACTTAACCAAATTTTCCTAGGCTGATAGTTTGGGGGGTTTTGACCTCATTGACGGATGTACAAGATGGACCGTGGGTCAGTCCACGGTCCATCAATGGCCCCGTTGGTTGCACCTGCAGATTTTTCTGAAAAACTGGTTTTTGATCTGTTTTTGATACGGGGTGTTACAATTTTATTAACATTGGTTATTCTTCCTTCTTCTTGTTCCTTATGTTGGAGGACAAACATGATTTTAAATGATGGATAATGTAATGACCCGAACCGAAATGTCTTTTCTTTGATAATAACTATAGTTAATTAATTTGCGGATAATTTGTTTATTTTCAATAATTAATTAATTCAAAAAAGAAAATAAGAAAAAAAAGAATGTTTGCGGCAATCATAAACACAGAGAAGATTTTCGTATGGAAGATAGCAATATAGGTGCGGCCAACCCTTCTATAGATTATTAAACATTTAAATAAATAATTAATAATTATTGAATACTAATTGGGTAATAATGACTACATGACAAAATTCAATTTAGAGGAATTTATTGTTTGTTTGGATTACCAGTGGAAATTCTAACGGGTGGCAAATCAGTGGCCAACGATTATGGTCTAGTCACTTTCTTCATTTATAAGGTAATTTTTTTCGTATAATGTTCGTGATTTAGCTAATGAGCTCCGTGGTTAAGTCCTAGTTTTGTTTCGCTTTTGTATTCTTCTTATAGTTATCATGTTGTAATTCATGTTTTGATATATGAAAATATGTAATTAATCATAAAGTGTATTGTATTATATGAATACAATTAAAATATATTATTTGGAAAAAATTAAATGAGTTGACATATTAATTGACATCAAGATTAGGAACTTGATTGTATATTTGATTGAGTTTTTGAGTCTAGACTAGACATAGTTATGTGGATGGTGTTAGTCTTGAAATCTTATTGTAGTCATTCATTTGAATAGATTGTTTTGAGTTCGAAGTTCAACTAAAACAAAAGGCTCAAATTATGGAGTGAATTGTAGATTGATTGAGGCAAATGGATTTATAAACTCTTGTTAAGTGTATAAAATTCATGTATTTCCTTGTAATATGTATTTGGGGGTAATGAGAATTTGTGATAGGTTGACTTGTCAACATTCATTAATTCTAATGATGGAAAAGGGGTAATAGAAGGCAATGTGATTAATTGTTTGTGTGATGTGTTGAGAATGGTTTGAAAGGCTTGTTGAGTCATTGTTGATGTTATGATTGTGTTGTTGCAAATTGTGCAATGTTCTCAAAATGGTCATCTCTTCATTATTTGTGTGGACATATCATTTGCATTATTTTGGTATATGGTTGTGACAAGTGTTATGTGAATTGGAAAGAATAAGAAATTAAAGAGGGTATATCATTTCAAGGGATGTATCACGCACCGCAATGGATACTATATTCAAGAGACATATCATACGCCGCAATGGATACTATATATTGAGGGATTTATCGCGCACTGTGATGGATGCATGTGTCACATCCTACATTTACACCTTAGAAGTTAGAGCATCCTTGCGATGTCACACCACAAATGAGACATAAAGAAGTCTTATCTAAGCCTCTCATATCATTCATTGCATAATAAACATAAATAAAATGAGTAAAAATTTAAAAATTTCTTCACACACAAAGAACTTTTTCATAAACAATACGCAAGTGAATGACTTTCATTTGAAACATTAGAACTATACAACATCTCATTTAACCATCTAGACTTTAGAGTTTACCACACTCTGGACTAATCCCATACAAGACATAAAATAAAGACTTAACACATAAAGGAACATGTGGCTATTGTCCTTGAATAGATAAAGACTAACAAATATTTCATCTTCAAAAACCTTGAAACCTATCATTTTTCATGGAACTCAGATTTCATTCCCTACACTTTAGTCAACAAGTAAAGAAGGGGTTACACAATACAGATGTACCAAGTATGAAGCCATGGAAAAACCAGAAAAATAGAACATTTAGTAATAAGGCACTCTTTTCATGATTTCGTTAAAATATCATAAGTATAACATAAGAACAACATATAACAACTTATAAACACATAAGAAATCATTTAAGGCAAATAGTCACATTTTAGCAAAACATTACAGTGAAGTCACTTCAATGGACAGTGAAGCAATTCACTGTACAGTGAAAGTCCTAAACTTCACTTTAAACCCCTTTAGCATGTAATTTCTCACTCTAAATTTATCCCAAGATTCACTTAAGTCACACAAGAGAGACTGTCCTACACCCTCTTAAGATGTGCATAAACGACCCTCAAGACTTACTTATAATTGAGTCACATTACACGTTTTAGATAAACATTAACTAAGAACACGCGATTCTCCTATCAAGGGGACTCTAAGGTCATGATTATTGGTAAAAGCGATCGGCCATACAATTACCATTACACACGCACATAAGAGATAATATCGATCCCGAAAATAGGAACCATTCTCATTTTAACCCATTATCAATATAGGTGATGTGACATTCTCCTTCAAAAAATTGTCAAAAAACTTACTTAGTAAAATCAAGAAGATAGCGTACATAGCTGACCCTCTTCAAGATGTTACCTATATATTATGATTACCTCAAGGCTTAGACCATGTCCACATAATCAAACCAACTCCCTAACTAGAGTTATTACTTCAGACTTATCGAGGTAAAATAAGAAGTGACCATTCTTATGCCCTCTTCACACCTTAACTAGAAAATCCTTAATTACTATCGATAATACTACGTCATTTTAACATACTTCCTTCAACTTAAGTTATTATATTTCATTAGTTCATAAGAAAGCATTCACACAATAAAGGAGCATCAAGTAATGGTCTTATACAAGACCTAGGGATTACAAATAACATCTTCAAAGCCTATTGTGCAATGTCTAGATAGCGTCCCATACAACCACCTAAACTTCATAGAAATTCTCAAATGCTATTATACCACATGATGAGAATAGGCATTAACCGACATAGAACATGTGAGGAACTCATGGAATCCGGAGTTCTAACCTACTCCGATGAGGGTGTTCTACTTGCCAAGGGTACAACTAGGACACATCCCATGTGGGCAGATAGTTAAGGACTATGAAGGGCTTTTATATACTCTAGTCTCATTATCACTTAGAGGTATATTGTACTCTTGTCTCATATCAAGTAGATCTACTTCCCATAACATAATCACTCGGTACTAGCCTTCGTTCTCATAGAGTAATTCACATTAGGGTTCATATAAATGGGTTCCATATCCAGTTCATGACCCAGTTACATTCAACTAACCAAAGCAAGGTCCACTGCGGCATATATCACTATGGTGACAAGAAGCTCATCGCGACTTTCCTAAGGTATGATATGATGTCGTTCCAGACAATAAACCTTAATTCCATCACAAATTACATGAAGGATACATTACGGCTAACTACTTCACAATTTATAACCTTAGCACTTGGTTCAAAATTCAACGTAAATGACCTTCGTATACATGACAAGTCTCACCTAATTAATTTATTCAAGATAGACCCTTTAGTCCTAAGTCAAGACATCACGTCTTCACATAAGCTCAAGTAAGGGACACAAGTCAACCAAAACAAGGACACCCATACTTCACTTAAACAACATATGACTAGTCCTCTATAAGCAATAGAATAAAATTATCTCTTTAAGTCATCCTACACACTACATATCATCAACAAAAAAACATTATAGACTCCATATACGCAAGTAGGAACAACCATGCATCAACCTAAGACTACACTACGAAGCAACATAGGCATATTTACATGATTTCCTAACAAACATAGAAAAGAAAAACATACTTTAGTATTCCTTCACATAAGATAGATAGACTCATACTTCACATAAAACAACTATACCGAAACATAAAGTATTTCAAGTAATGCAGACAAGGCCATGATATCATATTGCCATAAGAACGCGACAAGGCACGTCAATTGCCAAGTAAAAACAGATAACACCGCCACCATAAATGGATCATACCAATCACAACATAATTGAAGTCTAATTAACATAAAAATAAAGTGATTAGGGAAACATACCCCACTCTACCTTACCAGTTCGATTAGAAGGCTAAATCATCCAATTCGATATTACAAGGTCCTTACCCAAGGCCATAACCGACAACTCGATACAATTACATCGATAATCAATTAAACTAGGTCAATTCATTACATTCTTATAAATCTAATACAACCTATATATCAATTGTATATAATTATTGTCTCGTTAGAAAGCCCATAGAAAATTACATTAGAAATCTAAGCCTTAAGTCAATATCAATTCAATAAGCTTAGCATGCAACAAATCTAAGAGTATCCATTACTCAATTAATCAAATTGAAACAGCCTATACATCATACATACATATACTATACAAGAATCAAAAGCCCATAACAATATATACGTGAATTCATGAATATCAAAGCATAATCAATTCACCCATATTTTAGTGAAATTTAGAGATTTGATAAGATCAAGGGTTCATGGATAATTTAATTGGAAAACATCAATTAAACATCAATAACATCATATCTTAATGTTTGGAAACCATTTATGCAAGAACCAAAGACTTAGAGTAGAAATTGGACTTTTTTATGTTTTTGAATTCTTTGAAAGTCATCTTTGATATTGACTCTAAGTTTATATCAAGCCTTAGATGAAGAATTCCCATACCTTATTTGAAGAATCCAAATCTAACTGAAGAATAAATTCCATTGAATACCCATCTTCAAGCACTATCTTCACTTTGGACTCACATGGAGGTTTTTGGAGAAATTTTAGGAGGGAAGGGGTTTTGATTTAGATGTGAGGGTTATAATGAGAGTTTAATGACTTATATACTCTTAAAATACAATAAACACCTAAAATAATCGTCCTCCTATTTTAAAAAGAATTGGGGTTAAATCCCAACTTCACCCCTAACATTATAGAAAGATGGCAAAAAATTGCCTTACAGATGACTTTCCCATCGACGAGGCGTCACCACCACGACGAGCCGTCACTGGCCACTATCGGTGGTTACATAGACTTCCAAGGCTTCCCTCTTCACCCATGGACAAGTACCCCATGACGACACCCTTCGACGGGCCTTCAATAGGCCCACGAGCCTTCGACTGCTCCGTTGTCTAGGGCCTGCATGGGACAGTTTTGGAAACAGTTTTGGGTCCTTCCTCAAGTACCCTTAAATGGTCCTTAGGTATAATATCTCGGACATTTCCAACCCAATTATATTTGTATACAAGTTTAGCACCTACCACATGAGTTTCATAAAAAACGAACACGTAAAACTCAATGAAACATACATAGACACAGAATGTCATTTCAAGGAAAGACTTTTAAACGTCATGGACGTTTTTGAACGTTCGACCTCCAATTTAAGGCCCCGCGCTACCCTGATATGCGAACACGGAACCTAGGACCACAAGTGATCCCAAGCTAACCTGTTGGTATGATCATGAGAAAATTAAAGATAATAAAATGTTGCGGAAGCTAAATCCTTCTTAAAACGAAAAGATGGGGAATACCCATATTCTATAATTGAGATATTTGAAAACAATGATTTTAATACAAAAGAAATATTAACTCAATACTAAGCTAAATCTAACTATGTCTGAAAATAGCTTCTAAACTAGACTAGAAATACAGGGACAAGCCCCCAGCTATATCTAGCAAAGACTGAAACTAAATAACTAAAGACTGAAATGACACCCATGACTGTTGTCCTTGGAGAATGAGGACTCACCACAGAATCTGTTGAACTAGAGATCGGAATTTGATCTATGTGTGATTTGGATGCTGAGAACCTGAACCTACATCGCGAGAAGATGTAGCGCACGTATGCGTCAATACTTGAAAGGTACTGAGCATGTAGGATAGAGTTAACCTAAAATAAAACATAACTTAACAAGCAAAATCTGAACGTGATATAATGATTTCTGAGCTAAGTGGATGAAATGACCAATTTATAACATGCATAAAATGAATACTGAATACACTGATAAATGGTCAATACATAGAGTCTGAATGAACTGCGGGAGCTACTAATAATTGGTAATAAAACCACATTAGCTAAATTGGAGTCTGATGTATACGCCCCATCGAGAAGACCCAATATACCCTGCCAAAGGTATAAAGACATGCTAGCGTGATCACTAACCTGATTGCCCACAGAGGGGACTTACAACCTACTCGACAAGTAGTTCTGGGACTATTAGTTATGCTAAACCCCAGTTCAACTCGGTATTATGCTACTCCCAATGAATTATGTAAATTAACTGATCATATCTGAATTTCTGTAAATACTGAATAGCTCGAAACTGAACATGCAAACTGAGAATGCAAAAATTTATGTGGTAATTATGCATTTATAACTGAGGCATGTATATCTGAAGTGTCTGAAATATATGACCTAGCATGTGTAATTCAAGAACTAAAGAAATACAAAGCTAAGGTTATGAAGTTCATGCGATAATCTGAATAATAACATGATAATCTAATTTGAAACATATATTTAATAAATTCATAAAGTTATATAAAAGTTCTGTAAACCCTAGGTTTAAGCATGATAATAGAATCAAGAATCTCACTGAAAACTAGGGATCCAATGGGTGAAAGGAACCCACTAGTGAAATCCCACATACCTGGTGACAAAATCCATGGAAAATTACTTAAGTTTCAGGGCTGAAACTGTTGGAGCTTGTGGCGTTCTTGAGCTAGTATTCTTAAGCTTTTTTCTCCTCTCTTGCTTCAAATTTTCTAAGTTTTGATTTAATGATTTGACATGGATATGTTTTAATTATGTTTATAGGCTTAAACTAGCTAAAATATGATGATTTAGGGTCAAAATGACGTAACTTAGGGTTTAAACGTAGTGGGAAACGGAAACAAAAACCTGGAAGGTTGCTGTCGGGCCTCACGACGGCCAGTACTGACGGTTCGTCGTGCTCCCGACGCCCTATCGTTGGGTCCGTCGTGAGGGCCTGTTCGACAGACCTTTACTAAAATGGGCATAACTTTTTGCTCGGAGGTCTGATTTTAGCAAAGTAGGTGGTTATGGAAAGATAATTCAATTATCTATATGTGGGTAGGTTATAGGAGACCTAATTCATTTTGTGCTAAGAGTAATGATCATTTTAAGTTGACCTTACTACATTTCCCCTTAATCGTTTTTAAATTTTTCATCTACGAACCATGTTGGTCATCCATAGATCTTGTCAGAGAGTGGTTGAAGGGAGTCTTGATAGACGGTCACCGACTACGGACCGTCATTTGTCCTACGGACCGTAAGTCTGTCCGTCGTCCAAGACTTAACCAATTTTTCTAGGCCGAAATTTTTGGGAGTTTCTGATCCCATTGACGGTTGTTGAGGACGGACCGTGGTTCAGGCTACGGTCCGTCAATGCCACCGTTGGTAGCACCTGCAGATTTTTCTGAAAAAACTAATTTTTTATCTGTTTTGGGTACGGGGTGTTACATCCAAACTTCACGAAACTTGACACACTGACTATAAACACCATATAAACTCATTTAAGAACCATATAAGCTCATGCATCACACATAAACACATAAAACCACGTATGAGGCACTTAGGTGACTTAGTCGTCGAACGTCTTGGTCGTCCCTTGACTTTTGACTTTCAATGCAACTAAAACTCTTTGCTACTGCCTCTATTCAAATTATAGACCAAATTAGGACCTTATATCACCATTGCAACCACGTTACGCTTTAGATTTGCCTAAAATATTTTCGGGGTCTTACATTCAACCCTACTTGGACAACATTCATTGTCGAATGACACTTGCCACTCTCCGAACACTTCCAAAATTAAGGATTAAATTAGAAACTCATAAACAATCCAGATAACACACAATCAAGAAGAACACGTCAATTTCACATAATTAAGAGAATCACAACACAACAAAAAACTAGAAAACATTTTATAACTCATCATGCTATAAAATTCACATGATTCATTTCGAATGGCAAAATCTCATTTTTTAATCAATATCATACTTATATACATCAGTTCTAACCACATTAAAACAATTTTAGACCAACAAATCAATTAGTCAAATTTCAAAAAAAAAAATCACAGTGCATTACAGTGATTTGAGCAATTTTTTTTCAAAAATACAATTTCTAGGCAATTCATGATATAGACATGCTAATATTTAAGGCAACGTCATATAAACGTCTTTTACAACATAATCATGGCTTCATAAAATACATAATGCAAGAGTTATTGAAATTCAATTTCAACAAAACTTCAACCAAATATGCACATCATAAGGAGAAAGTTAGGAACTTATCTTCCACAAAAGGCTCCTCTACAACCAAGTTACCAAGAACTCTTTGGATTAGGATTGAATAAACATATTATGAAAGGTTAAGGTCACCTCACCCCCAACAGGCATTACCCTTCACCATACTTCCCCACTTAGGAGAAACCCATTCTAAGGTCAACATAACATTTACCATAAGGAACTCCCTCAAGGTACCTTAAACCATACTAATACTTCCTAACCCAAGTCTATATCATGGAGACTAAAGGCTCTCAAAGGTCTCATTATCTAACCTTTTCATCCCCTTTACTAGGAGAACTCACCCTTATTCCTTCAAATCCCATCACCTCCCTTCCTATGGTTGAGATCTTAACAACATCAAACTATCTTAACAACCATTAATTAAAATTCTCACACTATATCTTACCATTCTTTAAAACTTCACTACCCTTCAAAAGGTAACCAATCCAATCTAAGACAAAAACCATCATCTATCACACCTCATCTAACAAGTTGCATCTCATTTTTTTCTCTCCCTCAACCCAAACTTCATAAAGTCACCCTCTAGGGACAAACATATAAGGGAAACTATTGAAAGACACCATATACCAAACTCTTAGGCACGGTATACATGAATGAAGAAGTGAAACTTTTCTTAGCACCCAATAGCCTCCTATTTATAATATGGCACGCTTCACATTATAAACAAGACTCTACTAGATGTGGTTCATGACACAACTAAGATACTCCCAAACCTAGCTCTGATACCAAGTTTGTCACATCCGACAAGTACACCTTAGAAGTTAGAGTATCCTTGTGATGTGACACGGCAAATGAGATTTCAAGAAGTCTCATCTAAGCCTCTCATATCATTCATTGCATAAAAAACATAACTAAAATGAGTAAAAATTTTAAAAAAAAAATTCACACACGAAGAACTATTTCATAAACAATACGCAAGCGGAAGACTTTCATTCAAAACATTAGAACTATACAACATCTCACTGAACCATCTAGACTTTAGAGTTTACAACACCTGGGACTAAAACATACAAGACATAAAATAAAGACTTAAGACATAGAGGAACATGTGGATATTGTCCTCGAATCGATGAGGACTCACCAATACTTTATCTTCAACCCTTAGAAACCTATCCATCCTTCATGGCATATCAAGATTCCATTTCCCTACACTTTAGTCAAAAAGTAAAAAAAGGGGTTAGCACATTGGATGTACTAAGTATGGAATTCATGCAAAAACCATGAAAAAGAGACATTTAGTAATAAGAGTGCTTTTCATGAATTTCGATTAAAACATCATACCATAATCATAAGAAGAACATTTAACAACTTAGAAACACATAAGAAATCATTTAGGCAAATAGTTACATTTTTAGCAAACATTACAATGAAGTCACTTCAGTGTACAGTGAATTCAATTCATTGTTACAGTGAAGTTCTTTCACTTCACTTTAAAACCCCTTTAGCATGTAATCTTCTCACTTTACCGTTGGTAGCACCTACATATTTTTTTGAAAAACTAATTTTTGGTCTGTTTTGGCTACGGAAAGTTACATCCAAACATCACGAAACTTGACACACTGACTTTAAACACCATATAGAAATCATTTAAGAACCTTAAGCTAATACAATCACACATAAACACCTAAACCAAATATGAGGCAATTAGGTGACTTCTAGTCGTCGAAGTCTGGTTCGTCCATTGAGTTTGACTTCCAATTGAACCTAAACCTGGATGCTAATACCTCTATATCATATTATAGACCAAATTAAGACCTTATATAACCATTCAACCACGTTTAGGATCTAGATTTACCTAAATCATTTTCGGGGTCTTACAGCATGAACTTATATGTTTTCCAATGATCCCGAACTAAGAGAGACTAGGTGTGTATCACTAGGTCAGGCATGCATCACTATAATTGACATTTCATTCCATTTTATTACACATACCTATCATCAGTGAACCTGATATTGTGTTTTGCTGACCTTTTTAATGCCTTTTTGTGGGACTTTGATTGATGAATATTGAGGTTGTTGTTGAGGATATGCAATTGTTAGAGTGCTTTTTAGTTGTGTGCTATATGCATTATCAAATGTTAGATTGGACTGGTTCTATGCATATTGTAGTAGTAGAGGTTGTGATTGATGGATATTGAGCTTGTTGTTGAGAATATGTGATTGTTAGATTGTTGTTGTTGACATAAGTACTTGAAAATTGTGAAATGTTAGGTTGGGCTAGTTTTATGCAGGTTGTAGTTGTGGAGGTTCGGTTGGGGTTTAAGGAGTACCCGTATTCCATACCCTTAGCTTGTGCTTAAAGGTTTACTTGCTGAGTAACGTGTGGTTTGGTACTCACCCCTTGCTTCATTATTTATGTAGGTTATTAGCCGGACCTTTGTAATATTTTCTCTACTCTTTGTCTGAGGATTATTATGGAGGTTTCTGAGGTTGATGCTTGTCATTTCAGCTTACTCCTATTTATGATCTTGTTCTACTATAGAAACAAGATCATATGAGACTTGGGTTTTTCTTTGAATTAATTGTAATACTTTAGAGGCTTGTACACGTGACAACCAAGCAAGAAAATGTTGTGAGTGCATGATATTATTGCCACAGACGTTTTCAAAGAGAGATAAGAAACAAGATCTTGACGAAGCATGCGAAATACGTTTGCAACCATAGCCTAGATATGTGAAGAGATTCTCAAAAACGATCATCACAATATATTATTGAGTGTCATAAACTGTCATTCATCGCATCTTCAGTTTGGTCTCTTTAAAATATATATGTATGGAAGACACCCTTATCTATACTATGTTACTTTGTCTGGAAAAAAATCTTATCTTAGATGAATTTTTTTTTTTAAGTTTCGATTCTAAGCCCAAGCTCCTAAACTCCAATCCCAATCTTGTATATTATATATATTAATAAAAATACATACGTACACAATTACATGAGATCACTCATATGTCAAGATAATAGAGTGATAAATAATAAATCACCATAATGTTCGGGAAGAGATTTCCACCCGAAAAGGATTTTGAAGAATAGAATTCTTAACTCAATATTTAAAAATGTTACATACACAAAGAAGGATAACATAGTATTAATGGTAATTATCCCGGTGGGTAATTGAATATATCTACGTAATTCTGTCTCGGTGATTGAAATTTGATTTCAATAGTTCTTATCTATGATTATATGTGCACAAGTTACATATAAATACTACGTAATTGAATAGTTAGCGATAAATCGTTCAATTCCCTCTATGGAATTAGACTGAACACTTATGATGGTTGCGAATAGTGTAAGTTTGACGCATTATCACTGAATTATATTCTATTAGAAATATTGTTGATGAGTTCTTTGATACAATCCTATGTACAATCCATTGTGATCCTCATAACAATATACATCTAAAAATAATTTAAGGCTTTAATCGCCCAAAATTTAAGGTGGACCCATTATCTTAAATTTTTTAATGAACTATCTCTATTCTAAAAAGATATTGAATGTATATATATTTAATTTGTTTACTAATTAATAAGTCATTAAAAATTACATTTTTCCTATAAAAGCTCCAGCTTATGGGTATCCTAGCAACGTAAACTAAGAACTCTTATCCTAAAATATATTTAATAATAATTACCAAAAATTCACGTTGACCCTATATATAACTTTTAAAAAGTTTATTTCTTATCTAAATACTATCCACTTAATGATGAAACTTGGTACATCAATTATAACTTCCAATAAAAAGACTTTTACTCATAAAAGCTTAAGTAATTTTTTTTCACATTCCACATCAAGGAGGAAAATTTAAATTGTTAGATAGTATATTCCAAGTGAGCAAGGTTTCTTTTACTACTAGCTTTAATTTACAAGTTTTTTAATTGTCTGGCCTTTATGATTCTCTATTATAAACTAATTTTTGGGGATTGGGGTAGAAAAATGAATACTTCATCCCTCCAATAAGGTTCAAGAAGAAAAGTTATCTTCATAATGGGGGCCATAGGAACGGAAAATCCCGTCTCTCTGTGATCCTTGCCACCCATTTTGGAGGAGAAATTATCAAACTCAGATAAAATGCAAGTTTTACAAGGACTGAAATGTTACAAACCAGATCACACACACTGAAAAACAAGGAGTATGGACTTTTTGTTAGTATGATATGTTTATTCTCAAAATTAATTATATCAAATGACTACCTAGAAACATTTTAAGAAAATTTTATAGTAGTAATTATAGATTCTTTACTATTATTAAAAAATCTTTCTTGCAATTCCTGAGAAATAGTTAATTGAATCACATTTTCTTAGGTGAACAATTGAACAAGATTCAGACTTCACAGCTGCAAGATTTGGTTTGCAATCTGTCATCTATATAGAAAATAATGAATACTCAAAGGTTCCAATTATTGTTGGAGGCCGTCAACTTCCCGCTATACTCCACAACAACTCGTCGGCACCAGACTCCATACTGTGTTTCATGTCAAATATAAGTATGATAGTTGCTGTATTTGTATTGATGTTGAGCAATCAGCCTTGAACCGTAGAGGTGACATGAGGGTTGATCAAATGGTCAAAGGACTTGGTAAGTTTTGTAACTATTTTTGTGTATCAATTAAGATATACTATCATGACAGCTAGCTAAAAACTTTCTTATATAAATTTTCTTAATAAACTTTTTGGTTATCAAAATATGTTCTATAAATAAAAACTCTTCTGTAAATTGGGTGTTGCCATGCAGGGCTAGGGATGACGGTGCGACAGATTTCATTCCAGATTAAGATTACACCAAGGGAATTCGAAGGTCATCGGTTTTCTTTTATTTTTGTCCCTGAAATGAACATATATTTAAGGGAAAAACAAAATATAGGACGGAGATGATGATTGAAATCAAAGAGATGAGTCTTCAACTTCAATTTCAAGTTTCAAGCGTTAAAACTCGTATGTTAATTTTTACCAACTTGACATGATTCAACGATTAATAAGCAAAAACAATGTGAGTCCCGTGACTACGCCATTTTCTAGAAGATAGAGAAGAAGATCTTTTTACCAGGATGGATGTGATAATGTTTTGAAACCATGCCTTGATTGATATTGTGAAGGATTTCTCAAAAACGATCATTCACAATATTATGATGAGGTAATAAACTGGCATTATCGTCATCTTTATTTTGGTTCTTTACTTTTGCGACCTTTTTGTAAACAGTTTGTATCGCAGTACAATATATATATTGATAGACCCCTGATTTCTATCATATGTTACCTTGTCTTTGCTAAAAAAATGTTATCTATAGAGGAAATATTTATTTATGTCGATCAAGCCAAGCCCCAATTCCCAAGTCCAAGTCATTTATATTTAATATATATTTATACAAAGACATATGTACACAGATTCCATGAGATCCCTCATCATTCAAGGTATAGAGTGATAAAATAATAAATCACCATAACATGTTCTGGAAGAAAGATTCCCCCTAAAAGGATTTTGAGCGTAGAATTCTTAACTCCATACTTTTAAAAAGGTTCCATAGAAAAGAAGGATAAAATATTAAATTGTAATCTATCGATAATGAATATATTCTACCTAATTCTATCACGGTGATTGAAGCTAGATTCAATAAAGTCCTGCATCTATTCATTATATGGTGAACAGTTAATATAAACTACTCGTAATTAAAATAGTTACTGATAATTGTTCACTTCCCTTTTTGTACTTAGACTTAACACTTATGATGTGTGGTTGACCCATAGTGTAAGTTTACAACGCATTATCACTTTTAATATATACGTTAGAAATATTATTGAGGTTCTGCTACAATACTTATTGTAACACTTGTGATCTCATAACATATTATATCTGAAAACGTCATCCTACAAAATAATTTAAGCTTAAATAGCCAAAATGTAAAGGGTGACATCTCTCTAATTTTTTTAACACGAACTATTCTTATTCTAAAAGATATAAAAATTGTATATATTTAATTATGTTTACTAACTAATAAGTCTAAAAAAATCACATTGTACTATAAAAGCCCAGCTCTATTGTTGGTCTTACTACAACGACACTAATAATTTCTCCTAAAATATATTTAATAAGTTATTTACCAAAAATGCCACACAAGATGGTACTATAAAATCTGAATGTAATTTTTTTTTCACGTCCACCATCAAGAAAAATTATATTTTTAGATAGTATATTCCAAGTCAAGCAAGGTTTCTGCTTACTAGCTTTATATTTACAAGATTTTTTAATGTCTGACTTTATGAATTCACTAGTATAAACTAATTTTTTTTTTGTGTAGATAAAATGAAAACTTTCATCAACAGTGAAGAGTTCGACAAGAAGAAATTGATCTTCATAATGGGGGCCACACAAATGGGAAAATCCCGTTTCTCTGTTGACCTTGCCACCCATTTTCGAGGAGAAATAATCAACTCGGATAAGATGCAAGTTTAGAAGGGACTTCAAATTGTTACCAACAAGATCACACTCACTGAGAAACAAGGTGTACAGCACTATTTATTAGGTATATATGTGTGACGACCTAGAAGGTCATTTTTCAAAATTTTAAATATCCGTCATTATAACATGAAATAATTGTCGAGGAGTTATTTAATAGATTAGTTCATTGTAAGGTTAATTAATTAATGAATAAATAATTGTAACAAATTAACTTAACCAATAGTATGGACTAAAGTGATAATTTATTGAGACCCTATATTATTTGACCCATATTAAAATAAGTAAACAAGATTATTATTGATTTATTTATTAATTTATAACAAGAAATGGAATAAGGGTTTGCAATAACGATAAGTCGGAGTGTTCAATTTCTTCTTCCTCAAGTACAATCGCCCCCACCCATGACTTTGAATATAGATGAATTGTAGGATATATATATATAGTTATATATATCTATATATCATATATAATTATATATATATATATTATCCATATATATAAATTATTAATTGTGGAGGAATAGGGAAAGAGAAAAGGTATAGGATTTAACATGGTTAAAGTTGGAAATTGGTTAAGAAATTTGGGCATTTTCCATTTGTGGGGTGGGTTTGTAAGGGGGGCGGCAAAGAAGCCCAGTCATTCATTAGCAAATGGTCGTCAATTAATTGTAAGCACTTATTAAATTATTATTAAATATAGTATAGTTGTACAAGGGAAGATTTAACTATGTAGTATGTGAATCCGTAGGTTACTTAATATATTTTCACGGTTCGTAATAAATTATTTTATTATCGTTCAAATTATAATTCAAGTTTTGACTATCAAAATATGTATTTAAATATTAAGGCTCATTTACATTATGGTGAAGATCATTAGATTTAAATATTTTTTGGAGAGAGTTTGAAACCCCACCTTTTAACCCCAGGACTTGCATTTGGAAATATGAGAATATTATATTGTTAACTTAATTATAAATTTGGATTAAGCTTTTCGTCTAAGATAAACCTAATAACAAAGTGTTGTTAGTATCGGAAATCTATTTGACTACATACTTGAATACATAAATTCATTCGTTTGGAAGACTCAAACGAAAGGGGAAAACCAAGTACCGGAGTGAGGTGATTGTTCGCTTTCATTTGAGGCAAGTGGATTTCTAAGTCCCTTGTTATTGTTTGTTAAGCTTATGAAATTCGTTGTAATTGTGTAATTCCTTGTGTGGTGTTGCGAATGACCTCGAGACTTGCGTTCTATTTGTTGGTGGGTATTCCTGGTTGTAAATTGTGTGACTTTGTGTATCAAAATGGTTATCTCCTCATGTTCATTTGAGCATGTCATTCTGCAATTATCTAAGACAAGGTCGTGTGGTGAGAAGAAAGAGAAGTACCATTTGAGGATCGTTTACGCACGATGCGTATGGGATATTAATATTGGGAGACGTATCGCGAGCCGAGACCGGATCCTTTTATCGAGAGGTCGTGATCTTGCGCCGTGACGAAGATGAACATGGATAGATATGTTACCCCCATGGGTCCTAGACTGAGAGGACAAACGGGTGTGTGTTGTTAAAGCAAAACATGATCACCAGACTTACATATGCATTTCTCATGGATTACTTATTTTTATTATTGATGAACTTGAATACGGTGTTTGCTGATCTTGTTAATTGTTTCTCTTGTGAAAATTGTGACTGTGATATTGAGTTGTTATTGAAGAACTATGTAAACTAATAGAGTGTGGTTATTGAGGTTGTGTGTTTGGTTAAACCTGAGTTGTTTGTATTATGGAGGTTCAGCTAGGGGTAAGGTGTACCTGTATTTGTTCACTGAACTTGTATTAGAGGTTTTCTTGTTGGGTACCGCATGGCTGGTACTCACCCCTTGATTCTACAAATTTTTTTAGGTTTACGAGCCCAGATGTGTGGATAAATTTCATTGTCTTATTTCTGAGGCATCTTTTGAGGATTGTGAGCTGGGGGTAGCTGCTTTCAGCTCAGCGAACTTCCTACTCCAGTTTCTGAATCAGTATTTTTACTTGAAGACAACTTAATGTTAGACTCGTATTTTCATTAATTTTAGTATTTACCATTAGAGGCTTGTGAATGTGACACTAATAAGTTTGGGAGAATTGAATTAAGTTTAATTGTTTTTTGTATTTAATAATCGTTATAGCCTTTGTTTTATTTTGTGCATTTTACAAAATTATTGGGTTAGGACTGTGACTTGTCTTGGTGGCGGATAAGACGAGTGTCATCTACTACCATTTGGGTCGTGAAGAAAATGATCAGAGCCCCAGTTCAAAGGTCTCAAGTGTAGACAAGCCGGTCTACCGTAGAGAGTCTCAAGGATTAAGTACGGAGACGGTCTGTTACTTATCTCTGAGGAGGGACTTAAATATAACAGGAAATTCCTTTTGTTCATTCTTTTCATGTGCGTAGTAAGTTACTTCTTTATTACTGAGAGGTTGGATTAATCTTTTGACAGATGACGAGGACTAGAACTAATGTTACGGTTGGTAGAGGGGTACGGCACATTCCGAGGAAGTTGTTAAGGCCCCAGCGTGGGGGGTAGGGGTAAAGCTTGAGCTAAAGGTTGTGCTCGTGGTACGACAGTAGCCAGAGGTCGTTGGCCGTGGGAGCAGTTCCTCAGAGCCGTAGTCAGCACCTTTGTTCAGATACACTTTATGGTGAGGGTGTTAAGTGTTTACTCAGCGGTGGTGTGCCGACCCCAGCGACCACCACCCCCCCCCATGCACCCACCTCGTTACCATACGACCCCGGGCCCGCCGCCATCCCCGCCACCCAAGAGCAGAAACAAGCTACAATGTGTCTGGATGCGGTGGGGGGGAACTACCCACATTCAGAAGAATATTGCACACCAAACAGTGGGGGGTCCCCAGTTGCACAGGTGGGTTTTTCATGACAGATGGATGAGCCAGCGCGTGTCAGGTATAAGAGATTAGAAAGATGGACACCTCAAGTTCAGGGTCGGCGAAAGAGCGAGGAATGATCCATGAGTTTCTACGTACCTGCTGAGAGTTACTAGAGGTGGTTGGATTAGAATGAGCACATTGGGTTCAATATGACTACCACTCCAGCTTCCTGGACCAGCGATTAGATGGTGGAGGACTGATTAAAGGGTTTTGCCAGTGGATTCTCCTCCAGTGAAATAAAGAGCAAGTTACTACTGCTCCAGATTCGTTATATCCCTTGGAGCGGTAGAGAGGAGGTCGCTGAGGTTTGAGGAGCCTGAGATAGGATGGTTTGACACCCCAATACCTCCCGTCACGCTATTTTCACCTCACCCGCTCGTATCTCCCACCTCTTATCGGTACAGAGTATGAGGAACATTTTGCCCAGAGTTGTTCTAGGCATGTGTTGCCCATTAGTCCAAATGAGAAGAGGAAATTCATAGATTTGTGATGGGGATGGGGATTGGGAACTTTCTCTATTCTAGGTAAGCTGTTTTACGGGCATCCTAGGGAGGGGCTGCTTCAAGTCCATTGTTTGGACTCGCGATTTAAAGAGTCAAAATTGAGAGAGAGGAAGTTTAGGACAATAAAAGGGAACTGTTATATCAGGTCAGTTTCATGATGTCTCATCTGGAAGTAGGGGATCACAGAGAGTGAGTAGTTATTTTCAGCAGCTGGGACCTATTCATGCGTGTATGCCGACATTTGAGGGTGGAAAAACATATAGGGGTTCTTATAGCCCAGGTCAAAGCTCGTATGGGTTTTAGGGTCCACACAGAAGTTTCCAGGTCATAAATTTTGTTTTACTAATGGAGATCTCGATCAACTAATGCGGCAGTGTACTTCTCAAAGGGGTCGTGTTGGGCCTCGATCTAATTTTTCATTCCAGACTAGACCACTAGCACCAGAGGGTAGAGGTCGTGGCAGAGTTCAATCAGGTAGAGGTGATAGAGTTTCTAGTAGTGGTGTTGCAGCTCGGCAGAGTGGGGGTAGAGGTACGATCCAAGCTAGAGGTGGACGAGTTTAGGCACTACTATACTTCTCAGGAGTAGAACAGTGAGGCGGAGACCTCTGATGTTGCTGTTATTACGGTGATCATACAGTATGCCATCGCTGCGTCTGTGGTGTTTGATTCCAGGTTCTACATTATCCTAGTGTCTATTATTTGTTTTTGATGCTGAATTAATTGATATGTGATAGCATGACTATACCTATTCGTGTTTCTAACACCCATGGGTAACCCTTAGTGATGATCTAGTTTTCGATCCGGCTTGTTCTTTGGACTTGGGTATGGGAATTGGGTAGACTTATCATTGGGGATGGTAGACTTGTGATATGTTATCTTGGGTATGGATGGCTTTCTCCTTATCAAGTTGTCCTTGATTGTAAGCAAGGACTGTGTGACTTTAGCAAGCTGGTGTTCCGCGGGGTGAGGGGAAGAGAGAGATTAGTGTTCTTATCCTAGCAATTGGTCATCTATTTATCCTTCCTCAAAATCTTGTGAAAAGGGCCGTGTTTTCTTACTTAGCTTTTATCGGGAACTAGCGGTGAAAACCCCATACCGATGGAGCTCTGTTCCAGTGGTAAGGAGCTTCACGGATATTTTTCTCTGCCACCACTTGCTGAGTGTGAAATGTAACCAGATTCAGAATTAAGTTGAAGATTTTTTGTTTGCCAGCTTGTGTCTATATCAGAAAAAAATACTGAAGACTATTGTTCCATATATGTTGGAGCGGTTCGAAGTCGTTATATGGAAAACACTTGTGGCAGATCCTTATTCATGTTTTTAACAATATAAGTATGGAAGTTTCTTTATTTGTGCAGGATGTTGAGCAATAATCTTGAAGTTAGAGTGGAATGAGGGTTGATCAAAATGGTCAAAGCAGGTAATTTTTTAATTATTTTATGATCACAAGATATACTTCATGCAGCTAGCACAAGAACTTTCTTATATAAGTCGTAAGAATACTGCTGTAGTTCATCAAATATAGGTTAGACTAAATAAAACGCTTCGGGATTAAATTTGGTGTGGCACGTAGGGCTAGTGGATGACGGTGCGACATATTTTCATTCCAGTGCAGATGTACACCAAAGGAGGTCCATCGGCGTCGTGAAAGGACAGATAGTTAAGCCAAGAAACAAATATAGGCGGCAGATGATGAATCAAATCAGATGATCTTCAAGCTTTAATTCAAGTATCAAGTGTAATACTCGTATGTTAATTTGTAACAAAATGAAAGATTCAACGATTAATAAGCAGAGGAAAATATGGGCAGTGCATAATATTTCTGCTAACGGACGTTTTCACTTAAGATAGAGAACAAGTCTTGCGAAAACATGGACGAAGACGTTTGCAAACCTGCCTAGGTATTTAAAGAGATCTCTCATAAAAGATCATCACAATAATTATTATTGAGTGTACATAAACTTTCATTATCGCCATCTTCTCTTCTGTTTGGTCTATTTTATTTTGACCAATTAGTGTTTATACAGTTTCTCGCATTACAACATATATATGTTGATGACCCTTATTTCTATATATGTTACTCCTATCTGCTAATAAAAAAAATCTTATCTAAGATGCACATATTTATGTTTAAGTGCGATCCTAGCCCAAAAGCCCCAAGTCCAAGATCCAAGATCACTCTATATTTATTATATATTAATACAATACATACGTTAAACAATTACCTGAGATCACTGGTACGTCAAGTCTAATCGAGAAGTGATTGATTAAAGATACATAAAATCACCATAAATGTTCGAAAGATCCCCCTAAAAGGATTGAAGCAATAGAATTCTTACTCAATACATTAAAATGTTACATAGACAAACAAAATAAAATGGTTAAAATTATTAATTCTAAGGTATGAATGAATCATGTTTCTTAAGCCTAATTCTATCAATCCCGGCCTTCCCGTTATGACGCTTTGATGATTTCCTTATCTATTATTACTATGGTGCCAAGTTTAATATAAATACTCATTATTGAAATAGTAATTGATAATGTTCATTTCCCTATTATGGACTAGACCTTAACACTCTATGATGTGTCCTGCACTTGTAGTGTAAGATGTAACACATTATCACTGATATATTCCGTCAGAAACTATTATGAGTTCTTGTACAATCCTTTGTAACTACTTGTGATCTCATAACAATAGACATCTCGAAACGTAATCCTAAAATATTTAAGCCTTACACAAAAATAAAAGGTGACCAATTTCTAAATTTTTTACTGAACTATTCTTCTTCTAAAATATGTGATTTATATATATTTAATTTGGTTTACTATCAATTAATAAGTCTATAAAATCACATTTTTAGAATTAAAAGCTCAGCTCTAGTGGTCTCCTACAACGTTACAATATAACTTTATCCTAAAAAATATATGTAATAATAATTACCAAAACTCAAGTTGATATATCTATTACTTTTAAAAAGTCATTCTTAGATATTATATAAAGTAATTATGAAATTGGTATGTCAATTAATAATCCACAAAAAATATTTTACTATAAAAGTTGAGAATCTAATTTTTTTTCACATCCACCCTCAAGAAAGTTTTATACTTTTTAGATAGTATATTCCAAGTAAGCAAGGCTTCTACGCTAGCTTTTATTTCAAGATCTTTTAATGTTCTGACTTTATGATTCACTATTATACATAATATTATAATTTTTTGTATTATAGATAAAATGAATACTTTCAATCAAGAATGAAGAGTTACAAGAAGAAAGTCAGATCTTATAATGGGGGGGCCACGGAGGACTGGGAAAATCCCGTCTCTTTGTGACCTTGCCAGGTCATTTTCTGAGTAAAAAAAAATAATCAACTCAAATAAAAAGCAAGTGTCAAGGGGACTTGAATTGTTACAACAAGATAACACACTGAAGAAGGAAACAAGGGGGTTACACGACATTATGGTTAGGTATATATGTTTATATTCTCAAGAATACTTACATCGAAATGACTACCTAGATTAATTATAGTAAGTAATTATATATTCTAGTGAAAAATGATTTTACTATACAAAATTCTTCTTTACATTCGGAAGAGAAAGTTATTTGATCATATTTTCTTAGGTGAAATTGAAACCAGATTAAGACTTCACAGCTGAAGTTCTTTTTGTTTGCAAGCTGTCATCTATCATAAAAAAGAATTACTAAAGACTCAAGTGGTCCAATAATTGTTGGAGGGTCAAATTAGTATATTGAAAACTTGGGAAGATCATGGTTCATGTTCAATATAAGTATGATCGTTCCTTTATTTAGATTGATGTTGAGGCAATCAGCTGGGAACCATTAGAGCTTGTTGGACATGAGATTGAATCCAAATGGTCAAGCTAGGAAATTATTTGTAATTATTAGTATCACATCAAGCATATACTATCATGCAGTTAGCTAAGAAATTTTTATATAATTTTCTTCCTATAATTACGTTTGGTTATCAAAGATATGTCTACTCAAATAAAACTCTTCTTTGAATTTGTGTTGCTATGCCAGGCTAATGGATGAGGTGCGAGGATTTTATTCCAGAGGCATATTACACTAAAGGAATTCGACAGTCCTCCAGTGGTGTTCATTGTAGGTTGGGATTTGTGCATTTGCGTATTCTTTTTTTTTGTCCGAAATGCGAAGAATTCCTTAACGAAACTAACAAAAATACAAGGAGATGATGAATCACAAAAAGATGATCTTAAGCTTCAAATTTCAAGTATCAAGCCGATACTCGTATATTAAATTGTAATCAACTGACAAGATTCAACGATTAATAAGTGGAAAATGTGAGGCTGTGCATCACTTATTTCTACGGACGTTTTTTAACAGAACAGGCATAGAGAAAAAGATTTGTCGAAAGCATGGACGAATAAAGTTTGCTAACCATTTCCTCGACATTGTGAGAGATATCTCTAAAACGATCATCACCAAATTTATTATTGAGTTACATAAACTGTAATTATCGCCATCTTTTGTTTCGGTTCTCTTATTTTGACCGATTTTGTACAGTTTGTTATCGCATTACCAAACTATATTGTGTGTGACCCAGAACCCTTATTCTATATTGTTACTCTTGTCTGTAAAAAATTCTTTATATTAGAGCACATATTTATTTTATGTTTCGATCCAAGACCAAGCTCAAAGTCAAGTCCAAGTTCTTCTATATTTAATACATATTCAATACCAATACATACGTAACAATTACATGAGATCACTCATAAGTCAGCTTAATAGAGTGATAAACTAATTAAATCACCAGGAATTGTTCGGGAAGATTCCACCTTAAAAGGGCTTTTTTTTTTGAAGTATAGAATCTTAAACTCAATACTTAAAAATGTTACATCGAAAAAAGAGATAGATTAAAATAGAACATTTGTATATATATCAGTAATGAATATATTCTACACCCTAATTCTATCACGGTTGATGAAGCCTGATTGATAAAGTATTCATCTATTAAGCATAGGGTGACAAGTTAATAGAAATACTCGTATTGACAAACTTAGTTATCATATACACCCTGTTTCACTCCATCTTATGGAATTAGACTTACCCACTTATGATGTTAGGGATGGAAAATAGTTTAAGTTTTGACGCATTATCACTTGAATAATTCCGTAGAAAGATTATTGAGTTCTTTTACAATCCTTTGGTAAACTTACTTTGATCTCATAACAATATACCTCTAGAAAAGTCATTTAAATAATTAAGCTTAATCGCCAAAATTTAAGGTGTAATTATCTCTAAATTTTTTAACTGAAAACTATCTTATTCTAAATGAATATGGGAATTATTATATATTTATTTGATTACCAATTAATAAGCCTATAAAAAATCACATTTTACTATAAAAGCCCAGCTCTATTGTGGTTCTCCTAACAACGACACTAATAACTTTATCCTAAATATATTTTAATTTCTCTTCCTTTCCTGTTTCTATTTTGTTGTTCGATGATACATGAATTTTTGTTTGGATACTTGAATGAAATATCTTTTGCAAATAATTTTATTTCTTTGTTTTGTTGTTAATAGGCTAGGAAGGGGTAAGAATAACTGAAAGAAGGCAATCAATTAGTTATTCGTCAAAGTTTTATTCATTCATGACCAGAATTAAACGGGGATATATAGCTCGGAGACGTAGAATAAAAATTCTTTTATTTCCATCAAGATTTCAAGGGGCTCATTCAAGGCTTTCTAGAACTATTATTCAACATAAAATAAGAGTTTTATTTTCGGCTCATCAAGATGGGGATAGGAAAAAGAGAGATTTTCGTCATTTGTGGATCACTAAGATAAACGCACTAATTCGCGAAAGGTAAGTATCTTATAGTTATAGTAGATTAATACACGATCTGTACAAGAGACAGTTGCTTCTCAACGGTAAAATACTTTCACAAATAGCTAAATGAAATGGGAATTGTCTTTATATGATTTTGAACGAAATCATAAAGGAAGTAGATTGGAAAGGAAGACACAGAATAATTTTTACATGGAGTACCTGGAGAATATTAATTAAATAGATTGCTTGAATAAAACTTTTCTGTTTTAATAAGTTATTATATTTGATTAAATAGAAGTTAAATCGGCTGGTTTTAAATCTTTAAAGTAAAGTTATCTTTTGAAAAAAAAAATTGTAATCATATTTTTCGTCTCTTCTTGTTGAGTTGCTTCCATTTACTTTATAAGTTCTTCACACAGATACATTTTTCTTCTTGCTTCCCTTATTGTTAATATCACACAAGTGATATTTTAAACAATTACAGAAACCATCAGTGGGTTGATTAATTTGTCCACTATTATTTTTCAGTGTCTATTGTTAGAGTTCACAAGTATATAAAACACTTTGACTAATTATTTTAAGATTGTATTTTTTCATTATATTGATATGGAAAAAATTGCAATTTATAGTACCTTTTATATAGTTTTTGAATATCTAAATTATTTTTAAAAAATATCGAATCAATGTAATCTAATTTAACTTTGAAAATTAGTCAAATTGACCTTAAAAAAACGTAATATGAAAAATAAGAGTAAAATAATTGCACAAATAGCTCCAAAATGAAATGGGAATTGTCTTTATATGATTTTGAACGAAATCATAAAGGAAGTAGATTGGAAAGAATCCACCAGAATGATTTAAATGGAGTTACCCGGAGAATTAATTTAAAATACTTATGCTTGAATAGAACTTTTCTGTTTTAATAAGTTATATTTTGATCTAATAGAAGTTAAAATCGGTGGTTTAAATATTTTTTAAAGTAAAGTTTCTTTGCCAAAAAAAAATGGTTAATCATATTTTTCGTTCTCTTGTTGAGTTGGCTTCCCATTTTACTTTATAAGTGCTTCACCCACAAAATTTGTCTTCTTGCTTCCTTATTGTAATATCACACAAGTGTTATTGAAACATTACAGAAACCATCAGGGGGTTGATTATTTGTCCACTATTATTTTTCATTGTTTCTATTTTTAGAGTCAAAGTATAAAAACTTTGACTAATATTTTAAGATGTATTTTTTCATTATATTGATATGGAAAAAATTGTAATTTATAGTAACTTTCATATAGTTTTTGAATCATTCTAAATTCATTTTGTAAAAAATACGAATCAACTGTAATATAATTGACTTTGAAATTAGTCAAATTGACCTAAAAAAAAAAGGATTCTGAAAAATAGAATAAGAATAAGATGTGGACGGAAAGGGAGCAGTATTAATCTAGATAAATGGGCTTTTGATGGACTGGCTTAGTAGAATATTTTCTACATGTACCTGAAAATTAAATTATACATTGGTTCTAACAATATGCATTTGTGTGATACTAGCAATAAGAGTGGACGGAGGGAGTATTAATCAGGGTTATGCAGTATGCATAAGTCAATGTTGAAGATGTTCTATTAAGCTATTTCTTACAGATCATTGAATTTGGGTTTATGTTAATCAGCGCTTAAAGTTGAGTTGCTTGGTTTGTTTCAATAACGTTGGTGATACTAAAACATATTAGAGAAGACAGAAAATGGTACTTATAAATAAGATGGAAGGAACCTCAACAAAAGAGAAAAAATTAGTTGAACAAAAGATGCATTTTTCTAAGAATCACGATCATAGAGTTTCATAATCTTAAAACTAAGATATGTAATAATTTATAAATGTTAAAAGTTAAAATAAGGAGTTTTGATAGTGGTTTTCTATGATTGGTCTGGTTTATGAAGATGTTTCTTAGATAGTTCCCTTATAGTTTGTACAAATAGCATGAGGGCATCTTATCTATTATATAATTAGTTGATTCATGGTATTAGCATTACTTTCATATTGACTTTTGTCTGTGGCAGCGAGTAGTTAATGAATTGCTTAGGCAAGCGTAATACTGTAAAACATTTAAAGAATAATTATTGTAACCTAATGAAAAATCTTGTGTATTGTCGGTTATATTATAAGAAAAAAAAGTCACATAGTCGATATGTTATGGATGTGTATATATATATATTAGATGGTTACGAGAAAATGAAAAGTAGAACGTTGATTCAGAATCCAACTATGGTAAAAGGAGATTAGTAAAGTCGTGACTCAGAAGACAGAAAACCAATTTAGGCCTTTTAAGATTAATATCTTTTCCAATTAATTTTTGAATCGGACTATCACTTCCATTTCTCGTAACTTATTTAGATATATTACCACATATCCATAACAGATCGACATATGGGAACTTTTTTTTTCATATGATAGTAAACTACAAACACAACAAGGTTTTCATTAGGTTACAAAATTATTAAAAAATTTAAAATGTTGTACAATTGTTACCTTGCACCAACAATTATAAACTACTCTACCTAGGAAAACACAATAAGATAAGTTAATGCTAATGCATATTCCTGAACAACCTATATGACATCGGTGGTCGCAAGCACGACCCCCTTGTCATTTCTTTTCTTCAATCTTTCTTTATGTCTCCTCCATTTAATAAAAAAATTGTTATGATTATCCATATAATCCATAAAAATATATTTATTATTATATGAATGATCTTTATTTATTTTCTAACTCAAGCTGCTAGCTTAAGCGACTGTCTACTAATTATTTACTTTGAGTGTGCAAACATGTTCTGAACAGACCTATATGTAATCTTTCTAAGCAAGAGCGATTTTAAAACACCAAGACAATGGCGTACCCACAGAAACTTGCGAGAAGATATCTATTTAAAAAAAAAAAATTAACTTTTAAATTTATAATTAGAGGCCTAAGTTCTACATAAACTTTATATGTATTTAGTTAAAATTATTTAGATATAAATATTTGCTTAAAATTTCTTTATAGATGATTTCTTCCAAAAAAAATTATTATAATTAATTTTAGGTAAGATTTTTATCAATCCAACATTAGAAAACCCTCTTTTACTGGGGTCATTACTATATAAGTCATTAACAGAATTCTTATTAATAGGTTGACAAACTTTAAATTAAAAAAAAAGCTAAAATCATAGAATTTGATTCAAGAAGTTTGATAATTTGATATATCCTACTTTAATATGTTGTTGTATTGCTTGAAAGTTTAAGAAGAAATGAAAAAAAAATTGTAATTTACTTTTTTTAACACGTTTGAACTATTGATTCATATTTTTGACAGACTATTACTCTATCTTATCAAAGATTTTAGAAAAAAAGATTTAAAACATATAGATAATATGAGTGTTAGCGAAAAATAATTGATTTCTTCAATACGAATGGGATTAAGAGAACATAATAGTATAATTTTATGTAAAAAATTAACAAATAAATATTATCTGTGGCAAGAATTTGAGGCCCCTCAAAATTGGGGGCCTAAGACATATGCCTCAAATTTTGTATGCAAGAGGCGCCACTAGGTGTTAGAGGTTGGAAGGAAAAAAAACAGTTGGGGAAAAGAGATAGAATAGAACAAGAGAGTCATAAAGAAATCGATTTAGATATTCTAGAATCCTTTTTGGTGTGACTACATTGAAAGCTTTTCATTCGAGCCTTTTTCCGGTAAAGTTCGAGTTCTAGGGGATGTTTGTTCATGTAACAACCTGTTTATTCGTTTTGAGCAGCAGATTTTATTTCTGGAAAAACTGGCTGAGTCGGACGGATCACACGACGGACCGTCATAGGTACGACGGACCGTCGAGGGGGGTCTCGTTCCAAAAAACACTTAGAATTTAGAAAGTTGGGTAGGTACTCGGATCGAATCGACTCTCTGAACGTCAAGACGGGGTGGAAGCACGGACACCCCGTATCAGGACCATGACGGGGCGTCACAGACTCTTTAATGAATTGGGTCTCTGAACTTCTTTGGTGACGGACCAGCAGCAGGACGGACGTCCAGCATGACGGGCGTCAAAGGCTGCGGACCCCTTGCCTGGGTCAGATTTCGTAAATATTTTAAGGGGGCGTTTTGTTACTATTCCGCTTATAATTGTTAAAGTGTAGGGGTGTAATGTTTATAATTTAATTATTGGGGGTTAAAAGGGAGAGAGAACCTTGTGAAACAAGTTAGTGGGGTATTATATCCATCTTTATATTAAGTTATCTGATTTTTAGTGGTAAAGAAAAAGGGTTGTGATAAGAAAAAATAGAAAGAAAAGAACAGAGAGAGAGAGGGAGAAAATGGGGAGAAACGAACGAGAGACAGGAAGAACGAAGAGGAGGAAAGGCAAAGACTTTGAAGATTAGCTTGCTTGATCAAAATATTCTTGGTGGAGGTAGGTTATGGTTTATGCTATTCCGTAGTAAGTAAACTCTTAATAGCGAATGAATGTATTGGGTAGTATTGTAACCCTGTTATATGCTTAATTGTTATAATATCATGAATGTGATTACATAATTGTGGATAAAATAGGATGATGATGAATGCTATTGAATCATAATTTGAAAAAAAAACCCTGAATCTTGCCTTGTTAATGAGGAGTGATGATTGACTTGGTATAAAAGAAGGCTTGATGAACTAAAGTGATGAGAGTTAGTGGAATGGGTTGTCACGAAACCGAAACGTTAGAATTAGGGATCAGGTTGTGTCACGAACAACACCATTAGAATTGGGGATGGGTGTCGGACGACACGTAGAATTAGGGGATCGGGTGTCACGAACCGACACATAGAAATTAGGGGATCGGGGTGTCACGTCCGACACCAGATAGTATATGGAGCGGGAGTGTCAAGTACCGACACGAGAGGAAATAAGAATAATGAATCTTGAAGATGTGTTAATATAACTCAATCTAATGAACTAATTCCCAAAATGGGTATGGCCATTGAGGCTTGAGTCCTCAGGGTTGACTTGGCGGTGCTTATTCTTGATTATAGAACTTGTTGTTGCGACATGTTGAGCATTGTAGTGGATTTATAATATTTTTTGATATATTAATGATGATTTTCTATTTTGAGTGGACGATGATTTGATACCTACTCAGTACTTGTGTATGGACGTGACCCTTACGTGTATGTTCTATCCTTAGTCATTGTGGCGTGCAGCCAAAAGTGCCATCGTCTTCAACTCAGCCCGCAAACTCTAGGCAAGTCTCCATCAAGACAGATTTCAGGAGGTGAGCTATGCCTTAAGCTTGGACGGATCTCCCGTCATGTCTTTGATGCTTGAATTCCGGCAAGGGGACTAGCTTTTTATTTATTTTAGCTTGCTTAGGATTATCTTAGATTAGTTAACTTGGGATAGATGCTAGATGTTCTTGTGGTGATGACTTCCAGGTTTTGAGGAAATACAATTGTAATGAGTTTTTATACGTTATTTAAAGTCCGATTTTTCATTAGTATGAGTTTTAAGTCTTTCCGCCATTATATTTTGTTATTCATGGTTGAAAAAACGTGGGAAATGGATGGGTTGGTTTCGCCTCAATAGTAGTATAATGTGTGGGTGTCAGTCGCGGCCCGTTTGGTCGTCGTGACAACTTGGATAGAGCATTAGGTTCGTTGGGCTCATCAACAAAAGAACGGTTCTAGTAGAGATTAAGGAAAACGGTAGGGGACGCCTTTACTTTTCTTTGAGAGCTTAACGACTTTAGGAGAAATCCATCTTTCTTTATTTAGTGCTATTACTTGGATCCAATGGTATCTAGGTGATACCAAAATTGGTATCTGACCATTTGCATATTATTTGCAGATGCGTTAGAACTAGAGGCAACGCACTGCGCCAAACACCAGCACCGGAGGGACAGGGTTGTCGTCTGAGCCGCCACTGGGGTTCAGCGCGAGAGGAGGCAGAGCTAGTGGCAAGGGGTCGTGGTAGAGGTTCAGCTTTGGGAGGACGTCCTCTAGAGGAAGAGGACAAGCACATGTCCCTCATTCGGACTAGGGCGGTGACTCTACCACCGACTGAGGACAGTAGTAAGAGTGAGGGGGAGGAAAGGGAAAGAGAGCAGTCAGAATGAGGAATTACTACTCCCACCTACACCAGAGATGATTAAATCAAGGTTCTTGCATTATTTAGTGGGTTTTCTGAGCAAGGGCAAACACCTCGGTTTGCTGCAACAGCACCTCAGGTTAGGAAGTACAACAGGCAAATGCTGCGGCTCCCCGCATGGATGTTCCATTGGGAAATAGCACCTTTCTCGTTTGACAACAGGGCCTATAATTGACAAGCGATCGCAATGAACTTTTCAGTAAGTTCTGATGAAATTGAACCCTCCAGTCTTCAAGGGTTTGTTGAATCTTGAGGAGGATGCCCCTATGATTTTCTGGTTGATTGTCAATGAGTTAAGAAATAAAATGGGCATAGTTGGACATGATTTGGCGTGAGTTTGTAACTATCAGTTTCAAGGAGGAAACGCCAAAATGTGGTGGCGGTGGTCACATGTCGAGTGTCAACCCCGCACAGGCACCACCTATGCTTGGCGTTATTCTTGAGCTTATTATGGAGAAGTACATTCCCCCGGGGACTTGAGAGGATAGGAGGAGAGATGAGTCTGAGAACTAGAGCAAGAAGAATGACGGTCACTACGATGAGGACAAGTTTCGTGATTATCTAGGTATGCCACCACAGCTTTGCTTAAGTTCACAAGGAGCGATTCGCCGTTTTCGGGACAAGGGATTCGCGGTCAGGTCGGCGGATTTCAACATTACAGGTAGCGGCCTACAGCGAAATCCTTTCCCGGAAGTGGTAGACTCAGACTTCGGGATAGAGGTGGACGGAGTGAAGCCAGAGACTTCTCCATGGCACCTCGACATATAAAAGGTTTTGAAAGGGAGGTGGTTTAATGGTCTGACTTAGAGGAAAGGGTTTAGAGGTTACTCAGTCGACCAATCCAGTCTTCACTAACAGGACTTAGTTGGGGGTCCACCTAAGAACCGGTCAACATTCTCTTGACGTTGGAGGTGATTCCCAAACACGTCCATTCTCATAGAGACCTATTGTCTAGAACCCCAAGAGAATGTTATGGATGTGGGGAGAATGTGGACAATTAGGAGGCATTGTCCAAAACAGAGTTATAGACCCCCAAATATAGCGGTAAGAGGTGGTCATGGTTAGAGGCCGTTATTCTGGAGGACGTTGGGGGCCGGGGTAATGGTGGTCACCAAATCGGCCGGCGGGGGGAGGTGACGGACAACTGGAGATACTACAACACACATGGTAGAGGGAAACGGGCAGACAGGTGATAGGGCCCATTCTTACGCCTTTCCCTGGGAGAGTTCTGAAGCGGATAGGCATCAGATGTGTTATCACAGGTAATCTTCTTGGTTTGTGATTTCTTGGCTTCTGTATTATTTGATCCTGGCTCCACATTTTTCATGACTGTTCGTCCATTTGCTACTGCGCCTCTCTCAATCTTACATTGTGAATTGCTTGAATGCATTTCGTGTTTCTACTCCGGTGGGTAGCCCCAGTCCTGCGGCACGAGTTGAAAAGGTATATAGGTCGTGTTGGTGACTTTTGGGGGGAGCAATACTTATGTAGACTTGGGCATCTTAGAGCAATGGTTGATTTATGGTAATTCTGAGGTTATCACTTGGCTTTCTCCAAATTTTGCAATCTTAGGTGTAATGCTATAAA
Source organism: Solanum habrochaites (assembly GCA_027704765.1). NCBI lineage: Eukaryota > Viridiplantae > Streptophyta > Magnoliopsida > Solanales > Solanaceae > Solanum > Solanum habrochaites. The sequence goes on along the minus strand of JAKWJA010002499.1, from coordinate 51,622,195 downwards.
ACTGTAACGTTGGCCAAGCCTGGACAGATCGTTAGATGGAAGGGTAACAAACTGCCACTCCAGTTCGTTATAATCTCCTTTCTTCATGATAAGACAGAAAAATCGGTTGTAAGGGGGTTTAGAGTTTATTGGGCCACACCTCAGGATGATATACCAAGTACCTTCGATTGCGCTGTTTCGGTGGTGAGTTAGTGAGTTTCTGGATGTGTTCCCACGGGAGACTTCATTGGTATGCCACCGGACAGGGTGGATATTGACTTTTGCATGATTTGGAGCCGGGTCAATCGTCCATTTCCTATACCCCCTTATAGAATAGCTCCAGGCAGAGTTAAGGGAGTTAAGTTTAAGTTAAATAGCCCAACTTAAAGAAGAATTGTTAGGGAAAAGGGCTGTATAGACCGAGTGCATCCCTTGGGGGTGCTCCTGGTTTTGTTGGTGAAGACGAAAGAATGGAGTCTTCGGGATTGTGAATAGATACGGCAACTCTAAATAAAAAAGTAAACTTTGTTAAGCACGGGTAGGTATTGTTCCACGACCGAATTTGTAGGTCGTGATGGATAACTATGTTCCCAACAAATAGGTAAGCCATACCCCATCAGATAACTAACTAACCAACAACATGAGTAAAAAAGACTAACACTTAGAAGAGAAATCCAAACATTGAGTTCCTTATAAGTATGAAATGTGGGAGGAAGCTAAAACATATCACCCCAAGAATGGTTATCCTTATTATCTAAGTCAAGAAGCTTCTAGGAATACGAGGCAAGTTTGAAACGAAAAGACAAATCTAACATAAAGGATATCTGTCGGATACTGAGAACAGAATAAATAAAAGTAGAAGAGGTAGTGGGCCACGAACAGCCAAGAAGCTCAAACACAACTCCAGACACTCCAAACCGGACTCAATTTTCTCCACGAGATGTCGCCTCATACTCGGAATCGAATCTGCACCACAAAGAGTGCAACAAGCGTAGTATGAGTAAGAACAACGTAGTACCCAGTAGGGTCTCATTGAACCGACAATTGAAGAAGTAGTGACGGGAGTTTATACAAAAAAAATCATTAAATTTATATAAGTTATATATATATATCATATATATTACAACTCAAATATTTAGGTTTCATCAAAAAGGTAATCAACACATCAAAGTATTTTTCAAACACCAACACAAAACACATAATCATCAAAACATAATGATGTGATGAAATACAATGCAATATAACAACTCAATAATGACTTGTCTCAACTACCCAGACACCAATCAACCGTATATGACATGAGCTCCTCGGAAATACATCGATGAGTTCATGACCCATATGGTGGGACTCGCGGACGGTCCATATACCGGACACGGACGACTTCCACGGTCTGTTGGGCGATTTCAAACGGCACTATCATAAAAAAATATCAAACAATTTTAACCCCCACGACGGTTCTCCACGTATGCCCAAGTACAATCACCCCTTAACATCTAACGCATCACCAGCACGAACGATCTCCACTGGCACAAATTATCCTGAGGTGCTCTGTCTATGCATGTGCACAATAGGATTTCAATAGAGGGGATAGATGATACATCTCAATCAAATCAATATGAACATAATACATAACCACCTCAATTACAACTATACGGGTTGTGTGTGAAATTAATAAAACCACAATCCACCAGGGATTCAAGACAATAATATATCAGTATGCCCATACTGCTTTGGCATTCTCAATTTTCAATCCAAATTATAATAGTATCTTCTCTCTTTTTATAACAACGGTACTGTCAACTGCCCCGTCACACCATTGATACCGAGACCACATCTTTCCCCCGGTTACCCCTATGTCTATTTTCTATTTTTTAATCGTTAACTTAGGAAAACAGTCCTTTCAACAAGTTAAAAAGTCTTAACATACCTCAGATGCAGAACTTGTGACACGAATCTTTTAAGATTTTTCCTCTTCAGTTTCACAAGGTTCAGAACGTTCCCCAAATTTCTACCCAACTTTTGCAATATCGTAAGTAAGCAAAATTTTTTGTAGAAGTCTTAATTTATTATATGTCTATCATAGACACAAAATCACTCATATTTTCAAACCAAAACTCCAAATCTTGATACATATTGGTTATACCAAATTTTCATACTTGCTAAATTTCAGGCCAAGAAAATAAACTCTAACCTCTTCAAATGGACTAAAATTCAATGTTAGATCATATAAAATAACACTTTTAAGTACCAATCCCAATATATTTAAAAAAACTAGCATTTTAATATATGAAATAAAACACGAACCACTTTCCACCATTGGCAGAAAGAAGAAGGGGAAAGCCCCTCCCCCCTTTTCACGTTCTTTTTTTTCTTCTGTTGGAACTGCCAATTAAAGCATCCCCAATGCCCAATCATCGGCATATGATTGCCCCACATGATTGGCATCCACTTTTAGTCACTACTATAATTCAACATAAAAATATATAAATAAAATAAAAAACTTCCAACCATTAAATTTCCAATAAAAAAAAATTATTATCCTTATATACATGATATTGATTTTTTTTTTTGCAGAGAAAACCCCTTGAAACAATGTGACAATTTTCTAAAATATTTATCAAAGTCCCATATTGGCACTCATTGACAATGATTGTCCATGAGTGGCTCATCTTACTCTACCATATGAAACTAAAAATATATATATAATAAATTCTTTTGACAACAATCCCAGCAAATAGTAACACCGTGCAGCAATTTTTAACTATTCGAATCTCGATCCGATTGTATTATATGTATTTTTTGAAGACTAACCCAATTGCTAACATATAAAATAATTTAGTAATGCATCACCAAATACTCATTATGTTTTATACCCATTATCAATTAGCATAAAATAAGAAATAATCCCCAAGCACTCCGACACATATTACTATATATAGAATTGAAAAAAAAACGAATTATCTCATATATTTACCTGAACAAGTTGTCTCTGAGTTTTCTCCCTTCTCGCTGGTTCGCTTGTGGTAAGGTTCGCATCCCACTTTTCGTTTTCCTTTTATTCTAAATAAGAAATATTATTAAACAGTGAAATCTCCCCTAACCCTATTATCTAATGATTTATTAATAAAGTTTCATTTCCATTTGGGTATCATCGTTATCTAATATAATTTCAAAATACCACTTTAAATTTGCAAAAGGGAGTCACAACTAGTCCTGTTTTCAAAACAACATAGCGGGTCCCGTACCTCACCTACACACTTAAACCAATGTCGTCGACTCGAAGGGAAAAGAAAGAGCTAACCTGAACTCTAAAAGATGAGGCCTCATTTTACTCTCATGCTGATTCTGTCTCCCATGTAGCCTCCTCCACTGGCACGATGCTTTTCCATGAACCTTTATTGAAAGCACTCTCCTTGCCAGACCTAGCTTACGAATTGCCTATCCAAAAAAACAAATGGTGCTGGCTCTTCTCAAAAGTAAAATTCTGATCAAGTAACACTGAATGCATCCCATTGAATCAAGATGATCGCCACCTGATGATAATTTCTAGCATGGAAATATGAATTACCGGACTTGAACACCTGACAAACCAGAGGGGGGGGTGGCAAAGCCAACGCTACGCCACATCACTTAATAGCTCAACAATCTCGAAAGGGCCAATATAGTCTTGGGCTCAACCTTGGGGCCCTTCTTCCCAAACCTCACACCCATCTTAATGGGTTGATGAACCTTCAATAACCCCTTTTACACCAATAAATCTAAAATCAACGAAACTTTCGATCTGCGGCAACTCCTTTTGCCTACCCTTGAGCCATGACGAAGTCTATCTTGGATCAAACTTGACCGTCCAAGGAATCCCTCAACCCAATATCTGTACCCCATGTTCTAACCTCAAATGCATCAAACCAGCCAATGGAGATGACATCTACTGCCATACAGAGCCTCAAATGGGTTGCCATCTCAATGCTCGAGTGAAAACTATATGTAAGAAACTCGCTTAGAGGCAAAGAACTGGTTTCCACTGGACCACCAAAGTCAATCCAACACGCCCGCCAACATCTATCCTAGAGAACCTGAAAGTACGCTCAGATTGACCATCATCGAGGGTTGAAAGGCTGTGTTTGTTACTAAGAGCCACCCGAGAACGTGCCCAACTCTTCGGCATCGACCGCCAGACAATGAGAGGTAAATAGGTTCCTACGACAGAAATATAGATATAGGAACCCCATGCAAAACGAATATCTCTTGAATATATATCTTGGCTAACTTCTCTGAGTTATAGGTAGTCTGAACGGGTACAAAGTGTGAACCCCAGACTTAGTCGTCGATCCACGAGACCCATTAGCATCCAACTTTACCCAAGGTCCGGAGAAACCCTACACAAGTCAATAGCAATGGCTTCACCACTTCCACTCAGGTTCTGGGCCTCCTTGGTCACACCCCAGGCTTTTGGTTTGTCATACTCACTCGGACAATTCAAACATACTAGATACAAAATTACTATGTCCATCTTCATACGACCCACCAAAGTGTGGTTTCAAGTCACGATACATTTAGTAGGCCCGACGAATGAATAGAGTACCTCGAACTCATGAGCCTCATCAATGATCAATCTAGTCAAATCCACGGGACGAGGATCCAATATGCGACCATTACTCTCAAAAACTCACCTCACTATCAAGACATTGACAGCCTTGGGCTTTTCCTTTTCAAAACTTGTCCTAATACCTTACATAAACACCATCATCAAATGGTGAGACCAGAATTTGCTCCAAAAAGGCTGACCTAGCTCAATATAAGCCCAACACTTACCGATTCTGAAATATCAAGTCTCACCAAAACTATTGCCAGGGCTTGGGACATCCACTACGAAGGGGAAGATTGCCAACGTAACATGCTAGGCTACCCTACTTATCGCCTTCCGACTGCAAGGCATCTGCTTACAACATTTTGCTTTGCCGGGGTCGATAAGAATATGTCATATCGTAGTCTTTGCCAGCAACTCAAAACCCACTATCGCCTCAAATTTAAGTCCCTCTGATTGAATATTATACTGGGAGCCATAACGATGATCAGTGAACACCTCACAACAATGCACACCATAAAGATAAGCCTCCAAAATCTTAATGCAAAACACCACAGCCGCCAACTATAAATTACGAATAGGGCATAAGCAAATAATCAGAAACGTCATTCTAAAATAATTTAGCTTAATCGCCAAAATTTAAGGTGTCATATCTCTAATTTTTAATGAACTATCTCTATTCTAAATGATATGAATTTATATATATTAATTTGATTACTAATAAAGCCTATAAAAAATCACATTTTTATATAAAAGCCCAGCTCTATGTGGTCTCCCTAACAACGTACACTAAGTAACTTTATCCTAAAATTATTTAATTTCTCTTCCTTCCTTTTTTATTTGTTTTGTTAGATGATACAGATTTTTGTTTGGATACTTGAATGAAATATCTTTTGCAAATAATTTTATTTCTTTGTTTTTGTTTTAATAGGCTAGGAAGGGGTAAGAAAACTGAAAGAAGGCATCAATTAGTTATTCGTCAAAGTTTTATTCATCATGACCAGAATTAAACGGGGATATATGCTCGCGAGACGTAGAATAAAAATTCTTTTATTTCCATCAAGATTAAGGGGCTCATTCAAGCTTTCTAGAACATTATTCAGCATAAAATAAGAGTTTTATTTTCGGGCTCATCAAGATGGGGGATAGGAAAAGAGAGATTTCGTCATTTGTGGATCACTAAGATATAAAAACGCACTAATTCGCGAAAGGTAAGTATCTTATAGTTATAGTAGATTAATACACGACTGTACAAGAGACAGTTGCTTTCTCAACGGTAAAATACTTTTCACAAATAGCTAAATGAAATGGGAATTGTCTTTATATGATTTTGAACGAAATCATAAAGGAAGTAGATTGGAAAGAATCCACCAGAATAATTTAAATGGAGTTACCTGGAGAATTAATTTAAAATACTTATGCTTGAATAGAACTTTTCTGTTTTAATAAGTTATTATATTTGATTAAATAGAAGTTAAATCGGCTGGTTTTAAATCTTTAAAGTAAAGTTATCTTTTGCAAAAAAAAATTGTAATCATATTTTTCGTCTCTTCTTGTTGAGTTGCTTCCATTTACTTTATAAGTTCTTCACACAGATTACATTTTTCTTCTTGCTTCCTTATTGTTTAATATCACACAAGTGATATTTAACAACTACCGAACCATCAGTGGGTTGATTATTTGTCCACTAATTATTTTTCATTGTTTCTATTTTTAGAGTCACAAGTATAAAAACTTTGACTAATATTTTAAGATGTACTTTTTCATTAGATTGATATGGAAAAAATTACAATTTATGTACTTTTATATAGTTTTTGATATCAAATTATTTTTAAAAATATCGATTCATGTAATCTAATTTAACTTTGAAAATTAGTCAATTGACCTTAAAAAAACGTAATATGAAAAATAAGAGTAAAATAATTGCACAACATACCAAAATGAAATGGGGAATTGTCCTTTATATGATTTTGAACGAAATCATAAAGGAAGTAGATTGGAAAAGAAATCCACCAGAATAATTTAAATAGAGTTACCCGGAGAATTAAATTTAAAATACTTATGCTTGAATAGAACTTTTCTGTTTTAATAAGTTATTATATTTGATTAAATAGAATTAACCGGCTGGTTTTTAAATCTTTAAAGTAAAGTTATCTTTTTGCAAAAAAAATTGTAATCATATTTTTCGTCTCTTCTTGTTGAGTTGCTTCCATTTACTTTATAAGTGCTTCACACAGATACATTTTTCTTCTTGCTTCCCTTATTGTTAATATCACACAAGTGATATTTTAAACAACTACAGAAACCATCAGTGGGTTGATTAATTTGTCCACTATTATTTTTCATTGTTTCTATTTTTAGAGTCAAAGTATAAAAACTTTGACTAATATTTTAAGATGTATTTTTTCATTATATTGATATGGAAAAAATTGTAATTTATAGTAACTTTCATATAGTTTTTGAATATCTAAATTATTTTTAAAAAATATCGAATCAATGTAATCTAATTTAACTTTGAACATTAGTCAATTGACCTAAAAAAACGATTATGAAAAATAAGAGGGACGGGGAGTATTAATCTAGATTCAAGGTCTTGTGGACTGGCTTAGAGAATATTTTCTACATGTACCTGAAAATTAAATTATACATGGTTCTAACAATATGCATTTGTGTGATACTAGCAATAAGAGTGGACGGAGGGAGTATTAATCAGGTATGCAGTATGCATAGTCAATGTTGAAGATGTTCTATTAAGCTATTTCTTACAGATAATTGAATTTGGGTTTATGTTATCAGCGTAAAGTTGGTTGTTTGGTTGTTTCATAACCTCTTGTGTGATACTAACAATAAGAGAAGAAAATGGTACTTATAAATAGATGGAAGGAATAAACAAAAAGAGGAAAAAAGTTTTGAACAAAAGCACTGCATTGTTCAAGCAAATCACGATCATAGAGTTCATAATCTTAAAAATAAGATAGTAATAATTTATAAAATGTAAAAGTTAAATAAAGTTTGATAGTGGTTTTCTATGATTTGTCTGGTTTATGAGATGTCTCTAGATAGTTCCTTATAGTTTGTACATATATCATGAGGGATCTTCTATTATAATTATTTAGTTGATTCATTTGTATTAGCAATTACATATTGAATTTGTCGGCAGAGTAGTTAATAATTTGTTAGTGCAAGGTAATACTGTAAAACATTTAAAGAATAATTATTGTAACCTAATAAAAATCTTGTTGTATTGTAGGTTTACTATTATAAGAAAAAAGTCACATATGTCGATATGTTATGGATGTGTATATATATATATATTAGATGGTTACGAGAAAATGAAGTAGAAGTTGATTCAGAATCCAATATGGTAAAGAGATTAAGGTAGAAGTGACTCGAGAAACCATTTCGGGCCTTTTAAGATAATCTCTTTTACCATATTAATTTTTGAATCGACTTCTACTTCCATTTTCTCGTAACTATTTAAGATATATCTACATATCCATAACAGATCGACATATGGAACTTTTTTTTCAGATGAGTACAGACCTACAACACAACAAGGTTTTTCATTAGTTACAATAATTATTAAACAATTTAAATGTTTTTACACGTTTACCTTGCACCAACAAATTATTAACTACTCTCTGGAAAATCACAAAAGATAAACAATAAGACATAGAGAATACGTGTCAACAATAGCCGACTCATAGAGGGCGAGCCATAATTATAAAAAATGTTTTATGATTATCCATATAATCCATAAAAATATATTTATTATTATATGAATGATCTTTATTTATTTTCTAACTCAAGCTGCTAGCTTAAACGATGTCTACTAATTATTTACTTTGAGGTGATGGCAAAAAAGGCGTGAACAGACTACATGAACCGCAAGAGCAAGATTTAAAAAACACAAGACAAGGCGTACCCACAGAAACTTGGAAGAACAAAAAAAAAAATTTAACTTTTAAATTATAAAAGAGGCCTAAGTTCACAAAACTTTATATGTATTTAGTTAAAATTTTAGATATAAATTTTGCTTAAAATTTCTTTATAGATGATTTCTTCCAAAAAAATTAATATTAATTTTTAGGTAAGATTTTTATCAATCCAACATTAGAAAAACCCTCTTTTACTGGGGTCATTACTATATAAGTCATTAACAGAATTCTTATTAATAGGTTGACAAACTTTAAATTAAAAAAAAAGCTAAAATCATAGAATTTGATTCAAAGTTTGATAATTTGATATATCCTACTTTAATATGTTGTTGTATTGCTTGAAAGTTTAAGAAGAAGAAATGAAAAAAAAAAATTGTAATTTACTTTTTTTAACAGTTTGAACTATTGATTCATATTTTTGACAGACTATTACTCTATCTTATCAAAGATTTTAGAAAAAAAGATTTAAAACATATAGATAATATGAGTGTTAGCGAAAAATAATTGATTTCTCAATACGAATGGGATTAAGAGAACATAATAGATAATTTTATGATGAAAAAATTAACAAATAAATTTCTTGTGGCAAGAATTTGAGGCCCTCAAAATTGGGGGCCTAAGACATATGCCTCAAATTTTTGTATGCAAGAGGCGCCACTAGGTGTTAGAGGTTGGAAGGAAAAAAAAAGTTGGGGAAAAGAGATAGAATAGAACAAGAGAGTCATAAAGAAATGAATTTAGATATTCTAGAATCCTTTTTGGTGTGACTACATTTGAAAGCTTTTCATTCGAGGCCTTTTTCCGGTAAAGTTCGAGTTCTAGGGATGTTTGTTCATGTAACAACCTGTTTATTCGTTTTGAGCAGCAGATTTTATTTCGGAAAAACTGGCTGAGTCGACGGATCCCACGACGGACCGTCATAGGCACGAAGGACCGTCAGGGGGTCTCATTCCAAAACACTTAGAATTTAGAAATTTGGGTACTCAGATCGACTCTATGAACGTCACGACGGGGTGGAAGCACGGACCGTCTCAGCATGACGGGCCGTACAGACTATTTAATGAATTGGAGTCTCTGAACTTTGTGACGGAACAGCAGGACGGACCGTCGCAGGCATGACGGGCCGTCACAGGCTTGGTGACCCTGACTGGGTCAGATTCTGTTTTAAATATTTTAAGGGGCTGTTTTTTACTATTCCTGCTTATAATTGTAAAGTGAGTGGTTTAATGTTTATAATTTAATTACTTGGGGGTTAAAAGGGAGAACCTTGAACAAGTAGTGGGGTATTATATCATCTTTTATACTTAATTATATAATTATTAGGGTAAAAGAAAAAGGGTTTTTGAATAAGAAAAATAGAAAGAAAGAAACAGAGAGAGAGAGAGGGAGAGAAACGAACGGAGAAAGAGAAGAACGAAGAGGAAGCAAAGACTTTGAAGATTAGCTTGCTTGATCACGAATTCTTCGGTGGATGGAGTGGTTATGGTTTATGCTATTCGTAGTAAACTCTTAATAGCGAATGAATGTATTGGGTAGTATTGTAAACCCTTATATGCTTAATTGTATACTTATATGAATGTGATTACATAATTGTGATAAAATAAGCAGATGATGAAGCTATTGAATCTCATCCTGAAAAAACCCTAATCTGCTTGTTAATGGGTGATGATGCCTTGGTAATAAAAGAAGCGTTGATGAACAAATGATAGAGTTGAGAGTAGTGGAATTGGTGTCACGAACCGACAGTAGAATTAGGGGATCAGGTGTCACGAACAAACACTTAGAATTAAGGGGATCGGGTGTCACGAACCGACACGTTAGAATTAGGGGATCGGGTGTCACGAACCGACACATAGAATTAGGGGATCGGGGTTGTCACGTTCCGACACCAGGATATATATGGAGCGGAGTGTCACGTACCGACACGAGAGAAATAAGCATAATGAATCTTGTGAAAGATGTAATTTACTCAATCTAATGAACCTATTCCCAAATGGGTATGGCATTGAGGCTTGAGTCCTCATGGGTGAACTTGGCGGTGCTTATTATTGATTATAGAACTTGTTTGTGCTACAGTTGAGTATTGTAGTATTTATAATATTTTTGATATTATACTGTTTTCTATTTTTGAGTTGGCCGATGTACACTCAGTACTTGTGTTATTGTACTGACACCCTCACTTGTATGTTCTCTCTTAGTCATTGTGGAGTGCAGGCAAACGTGCCATCGTTCTAACTCAGCCCAACTTAGACGTCTTCATCAAGACAAGAGTTTCAGGGTGAGCTATTGCTTCTAGCTTGGACTGGATCTTCCTCGTCATGTCTTGATGCCTGAGATTCCGGCATGGACTAGCTTTTTACTTATTTTAGCTTCTTAGATACTCTTAGATTAGTAATTTGAGGATAGATGTTCTTGTGGTGATGACTCCAGGTTTTGGGATAATTGTATTGAGTTTTTATAGTTATTAATCGATTTTCATTAATGAGTTTTAAGTCTTGCCATTATTTTTTATTCATGGTTGAAACGTTGGGAATTGGATGGTTGGTTCGCTCACATAGTAGGATAAGTGTGGGTGCCAGTCGCGGCCCGTTTTGGGTCGTGACAAACTTTGGTATCAGAGCATTAGGTTCGTGTGGTCTCATCACACAAGAACAGGTCTAGTAGAGTCTTAAGGAACGTAGGGGGACGCCTTTACTTTCTTTTGAGAGGCATAAGCTTTAGGAAAATTCCATTCTTTCTTTCTTTCGTGCTTTACTTGGATCCAATTGGTATCTAGGTGATACAATTGGTATGACCATCTTCACTCTATTTCGCGAGATGGTGTAGAACTAGAGCAACGACTGCGCCAACACCAGCACCGGCAGGACAGGTGCGTCTGAGCCAGCCACTGGGGTTGTAGCTCGAAGAGGAGCAGTGGCAAGGGTCGTGGTAGAGGTCGTGGGAGTACGTCCTCTAGAGGAAGAGGACAAGCACCTGTCCCATCTAGCTCCACCCAGACGCTTCCTCAGCTACGTTCTCACTACCAACGACCCTAGAGGTAGGAGAGAAAGATAGCGGCTAAGAGAGAGGGAGAGGAAGGAAAACGGAGATATAGAATGAGATTACCAAAACAACTACCAGAGATAAAATCGTCTGCTTTTAGTGGGTATCTGATCAAGGTCAAACACCTCAGTGTTTTTGCACCAGCCCTCAGGTTCAGGAAGTACACAGGCAATGCTGCGGCTCCCGCATGGATGTTCATTGGAAATAGGCACGTTTCCTCTTTTGACTACAGGGCCTATAATGCACAGCGATCAGCATATGAACTTTCAGTAAGTTCTTGAAATTGAAACCTCCAGTCTTCAAGGGTGCTGAATCTGAGTGCCTATGATTTTCCGTGTTGATTGTCATGAGTACTACATAAAATGGGCATATGGAATGATTTGGCGTTGAGTTGTAACCTATAGTTTCAAGGAAACGCCAAAATTGTGGTGGCGGTCACATGTCGAGTGTCAACACCGCAAGGCACCACCTATGACTTGGGCGTCATTTCCTAGCTTATTTATCGGAGAAGGATACCCCGGAATTGAGGGATAGGAGGGAGAGATGAGTTTTCTGAGCACTAGAGCAGGCAGAATGACGGTCACTACGTATGAGGCCAAGTTTTGGCATTATCTAGGTATGCCACCCAGTTTGCTTCAGATTCACAGAGCGGATTCGCCGGTTTTGTGAAAGGGCTGAGGTCAGATCTGCGGGATTTCAGCCTACAGGTAGCGGCGCTACAGCGAAATCCTTCCCGGAGTGGTTATAGACTTAGCTGATAGAGGTGGAGGGAGGTGAAGCCGAGATGACTTCACCATGGCATCGACATCTAAAAGGTTTTGAAAGGGAGGGTGTATTAATGGTTCTTACTAGAGGACAGGGTTTAGGAGGTTACTCAGTCAGACCAATTCAGTCTTCACTACCAGACGTGTAGTTGGGGGTCCACCTCAGACCGGTCAAACATTCTCTAGTTGGAGGTTATTCCCCAACCTCGTCATTCTCATAGAGACCTATGCTAGACAAGAATGGTTAGGATGGGGGGAACTGGAAACATTTAGGAGGAATTGTTCAAAAAGAGTTATTGACCCCAATAGCTAGAGGTAGAGTGGTCATGGTAGAGAGGCCGTTATTCTGGAGGACGTGGTGGCCGAGGTAATGGTGGTGCACCAAAAAAAGGCGGCCGGGGTGAGCGACAACAGGAGTACTAAACAAACCACATGGTAGGGGCAACGGGCAACAGGTGATAGGGCCCATTGTTACGTGCCTGGGCGATATGAAGGGAGGCATCAATGATGCTGTATAACAGGTAATTTTTTGGTTTGTGATTTCTTGGCTTCTGTATTATTTGATCCTGGCTCCACATTTTCATATGTATCTTCCTTATTTGCTAACTGTCTCTAATTACATTGTGAATTGCTGACATGCCTTAGTTGGTTTCTACCGGTGGGTGAGTCCTTGGGAATTGAAAAGGCTTATAGGGTATCTGTTTGGTGTGAACTGTGGGGGAGACAATCTCAGTACAATTCGGTCATTTGAGAAATTTTGATGTTGATTTGTAATTCTGGTGGTATCACTTGGCTTTCTCCAAATTTTTGCAATCTTAGATTGTAATCTAAAAATGTTAAGTTGGTAAACCGGGAAGATCCTTAGTATGGAAGGGTAACTACACTTCCAACTCCAGTTCGTATCAGACTAGTTACAGAAATCGTAAGAAAGGGTTATGAATCGGGGTAGGTTGCGTTTGGCAACGAAAGAGTATTTATAACCAAGTTCTTGATTGAGTTGGTTTCGGTAGTTCGTGAGTTTCTGGATGGTTCCCTACAGGACCTTCCTGGTATGCCACCGGAAAGGGATATTGAGACTTTGCATTATTTGGACCGGGTACTCGTCCATTTCATACCCCTATAGAGATTAGCACCGATAAGGGAGAGGAGCGGGGGTACTTCGTATTTTGTTATGTGTGGTTAGGTAGTTAAAGCCCACTTCAAGAATTGTAGGGAAGGCTTATAGACCGAGTGCATCCTTGGGGTGCTCCTGTTTTGTTGTGAAGAAGAAGAAAAAGATGGGAGTCTTCGGATGTGCATAGATTACCGGGACAATAAATAAAGTAACTGTTAAGAACAAGTATTGTCACGACCCGAGTGGTAGCGTGAAGGAGATGTTAACCAAAATAGGTAAGCAAAAACATTCAATTATTAACAAACTAAACCAACACAAATGAGTAAAAAAGACTACACTGCAAGCAGAATTCCAACATTGAGTTCCTTATAAGTTGAAATGTGGAAGCTAAAACATATCACCCCAAGAATTGGAGTTATCAAGTACAAGAGCTTTAGAATACGAGCAAGTCTGATGAAAATAATGACAAATCTAACATAAAGGATATCCTGTCTGAATACTGAATAACAGAATACGTAAAAAAGATAGAAGGAGGTGTGGCCACGGAACACCAAGAAGCTACACACAACTCCAAGACACTCCAAAACGGACTCAATTTTCTCATGAGATGTGCTCCTCACCGGAATCAATCTGCACCCACAAAGAGTGCAACAAGCGAAGGAGAGGAGGAACCACCGGAAAAAACGGCGCGGGGGAAAAAAGCGAGGGAGAAGGGAAATGAAATAGGAAAGTTATAGATAACCAAGGAAGGGTAAAGGGAGGTGGGTGAGAACAAAACATAAAAAGGAAGAAAGGAGCGTAGAAGGAGAGGATAGAAAGAGAGAGGTGATAAGAGAAGAGAGAGAGACTGAGAGAGGACACGAAGTGAGGGTAAGGGGGGAATAAAGAATAGGGGGAATTGTTTAAAAAATCAAGTATTTGTACAAAACAAAAAACCAAAAACAATAATAATCATCAAAAAAAAATGATGTGATTGAAATACAAGCAATATAACACCATATAATGGAATTGTCTCACGAGACCCAGACACACTCAAACGTATATACATGTTAACCTCTCGGAAATCGCGTCCCCGCCACAACTGTATTCCCCCACAAAAGAAGTGCCCACTGGGTAGGGAAGGAAAAAGGGTGGGAACGAAGAGAGGGTCTACTCCGTCGCCCTGCCGCGCAGGGAAAGACGAAGAACAAGGAAGGAGAGAAACGGCCTCCCATCCGTCTGTGCGGACGATCTCAACGCACTATCTAATATAAAAAAAAATGGGAGAAAGGACGGTATAACAAAGGGCCAAAGTGGACAATATTAAAATTTCACCATCCCAGCACGAAACGATCTCACGGGCCCAACTTAATACTCAGTCTCAGGTCCTTGCATGCGTAGGCTACAATATTATTTTCCAATCGAGGGATGATTGATACATCTCAATCAATCAACCTTATGAACAGAATACTAACCATCATCAATTATCACACGGCAGAATGTTTCGGGGTCTCCGGGCGAGCGGGTTAAGAAAAGGGAAAGAGAAGACATCTAAGGAACCAGCCACACACCTTAGGGGAGGAAAGAACAAGAAGAGAAAGCAGAGAGAAGGGCCCAAGGGCGGGGGCACGGCGCAGGAGGGGGAAAGGCCCCAGGAGGGAGAAGGAGCGCCCGACAGGGGAAGTGGGTGACGAAAAAACTTGGAAGGGAAAATAAGCTGACATAAAACCAGTGTGGAGAAGAGACCAAACATCTTATCTCCCTGTACCCTTTGTATATTTTTCATTTTTTAATTCTTTAATTAGGGACAACGTCCTTCAACAAGTACTAAAAAGTTCTAACATACCTGAGAGATAGATGCACTTTTGCACTCACGAAATCTTTAAGATTTTTCCTTCCTTTTAGCAAGGTTTCAGGAACGTTCCCCAATCTACCCATTTTGCATATTCTAAGGTAAGCAATTTTGTGTAGACATTCAAATTTATATATATGTTAATAGAATAAAATCACACATTGGTCCCAACAACTCCAAATCTTGATACATTATGTGGTTATACCAAATTTTTCATACTTGCTAAATTTCAGGCAAGAACGGGAACGCGAAACGCGGCAAAGGGAAGAATCAAGGCAAGGGGAGCAGGGAAGAGATAAAGAAAAACGAAGAATTGGAAGGACGGGCAAGCCCAAGCGGGAGAGGAAAAAATGTAGAAGCGGCGTGTAAGAGGTAGGAAGAAAAAAAAGAAAAAAAAAAGTGGCAAATACAATAAGGGGGAAATGAAGAAGGGGAAAGAAAAGAACTACAGGAGGGGAACGGGGTTGGGGGGAGGAGGGGGAAAGGGAAAAGAAAACTGAAGAAAACAGCGCAAAAGAAGAGGCAGAGGATGGGACCGAGAACGGATGGGCAGCAAACGTGGAGAAAGACGACAGAAGGCAACCAGAAAAACAGAAAGAAAAAAAAACGGCAACCATGAGGGGCCAAAGGTAAAAAAAAATTTAGTATCATTATAACATATATTTTATTTTTTGCAGAAACATTGTAAACAAGTGTCAATTTTCTAAAAATATTATTCAAATTCACAATATTGGCAATCATTGGCAAGATTGGTCCAATTTGATTGGCTCAAATCTTATCATACCATTATGACAACGAACAATATTCGGGAGATTCCACCCTAAAGGATTTTGAAGAATAGAATTCCTTAACTCAATCTTAAAATGTTACATATACAAGGATAAAATATAATTTGTAATCTCATGGTAATGAATCTATTCTAACCAATTCTTCACGTGATTTATCTTGAGTTCACATAAAGTCACTTACTATATTATATGGTGCACGAAGTTGATATAATTCTCGTACATGAAATATTATCGATAATTGTTCACTTACCTCTTCTCGAATTAAGACTTAACAACTTATGATGTGTGTTGAATAGGTAAGATTGACACTTTTCACTTGAAGATAATGCCGTTAGAAATCTATTAGTCTTTGTATAAAAAAAAAACAAAATCCTTATGTACTACTTGTGATCTATAAACCTTATTTATTTTTTATTATGTTGATCAAAATGAAAACTTTCATCAACAGTGAAGAGTTCAACAGAAAAATTGATCTTCATATGGGGGCCACTGGAACGGGAATCCACTCTCGGTTGACCTTCACCAACCCATTATGGAGAGAATATTCACTGTGATAAATGCAGTTTAGAAGGGACCAAATTGTTACAATACAAAGATCACACCAGTGATCAAACAGCGTGTAACCCACTATTTTGTTAGGTATATATATGTGAAGCCCGACAGAGGTCATTTTTCAAATTTTAATTCCGATTACTTGATTTAGTTAATTGAGCGTAGTTATAGATAAATCTTATTTAGTAAGGTGTTTAATTAATTATGACTAATTTTAAAATTTAACTTCACCAAATAGTAATGTACTAAAGCTGATAATTTAGTCTAAGAAAAGTCGGGCATTTTCCTTTGTGGGTAGGGGAGGGGTAGACTTCCCAGGGCATCATTGCCAATGGCATCATTAATGGTAAGCCATATAATATTCTCTTAATAATAGTATATTTGTCCACGGAATTCCGATTATATCTGATCGTAATTTCATTGAAATTATTGATCTTTTCATACGGTGTCGTAATTAACTGTATTTTCTTGTATTATTCTCATTATAAGTCAAGTTTTGACCTATAAATTATGGCACTTAACATTAAGGGCCATTACTTATTTGATATTTTATATTTATAATAATGGAGAGTTTGAAATATTAACCCTAGACTTGAATATTTTGAAATAATGAGAATTGTATTGTTACTATATCTAATTTGGATAAGCTTTTAGGATCTAAGCTTAAACCTATATAACAAAGTGTTTGTTAGACGCAACTTGGCTTGGTGGGCAAGACGAGTGCTCTCATGGCCCATTGTTTGGTTCTGACAAAATGGCTATCAGCAGCCCCGGTTCAAATGTATACCGTGTACTCAGCCGAGTCTACGTAGCATCTCCAGTATTAGTACACCGAGACAGTCGGATACTACATCTCTGATAGGCTATAAGATTACTAGAATTTCCTTGTTCATCTTTCTCAATCGTGCTGTAGTTACCTCTTTGTACTAGTTATTGTCTATACTCTTTTGACAGATGACGAGGACGAAACCTAATGTTTTACTGGTGGTAAGGGGGCACATCCCATTCTGTTATTGAGGCACCTTGCTAGGGGGTGGTTAGTGCTCCAACTAAAGGTCGTGCTTATGGTAATACAGTAGCACAGAGGTCGTGGCCTGAGCAGCACCAAAAGAGGTCGTGCTCGAAGGTCTCTCCAGACCTCAGATTGGATGGCAGAGAACGGCACTACAGTTCCTTCATATCCGGTATCACATCCTTTTCTTCGGGTACACTCTTGGAGGGTGTTAAAGTGTTTTCTCAGGTGGTGGTGCGAAGCCGCCCACACATCCTCGCGTATAGAGAGGGGGCTCAGACCTAGCCCAATCAACAAGCCCTGTTGTTCATGATCGTGTGGGGTAACTAACTAGTAATCCCAAACTCAGAATGATGGGTTTCACCATCCGTTAGGGGGGGTCAGTTCAACTGTGTTTTGTCCTGACAAGGATGAACCCGTAGGTATGAGATATTTCGAAATATGGAACCCCATCAATTTCAGGGTGGGAAGAGCGAGGATGACGCCATGAGTTACTACTTACCTGCTTAGTGTTACTAGAGTGATGTTGAGTAGCGGAGTCCCAATGGATTCAATACTCTGCCTCCAGCATTCATGAGACCAGCTATATCTAAGTCGGGAATTTCAGGGGTTTTCCAGTTGGATCGCCTCCAGTGACTTGGAGCGTAGTACTAGTGCATCCAGGATTTTTTAGCCCTTGAGCATGAGAGAGCTCGAGTCACTGAGGTTTAAGGTCTGAGACCTTATTGTTTATCTGTTACAGATTATGAGGGCCCATTTTTGCCATTTTCTACGCCGGGCGTTGGCTCCATTAATGAGACATGGAGAGGATTCACAGATTTGTGAGGAGATTGACCTTCTTATTAAGGTCGAGCTTGTTTCGGCATCTCGTGTAGGGGTACTTTTTTCCCAGTCCATTGTGGAGCGCCGCCAAAGAGGAGAATTAATGAGAGAGAGCAGGTTAGGGAAACCCTAAAAGCCCGTATAATCAGGTTCAGTTTCAGGGTCTTCATCTGGATGTACGGGGATCACAAGAGTGTGGTTTCTTTTCAGCATTCGGGACCTATTCATGTATATATGCCTCTCCATTTGAGGTGTCAACATATATAGGGGTTTCTTGATGCCCTAGCTCGGAGGCCTCGGCGGTATCACAACAGCAGACCTACAGGGGCGAGACAATTTAGTGGGTTTTTTCCAAGTTCCACACGCATTTTCCAGGTCAGAAATGCTAGTTTTACTTATTCGAATAGTTCCCGATCAAAAACTAATGGCGGCATGTGAAGTTGCCAAGGTCCGTAGTATTGGGCACTCAAGGACATTTTCATTCCACTAGACCACTAGCCCAACGGTCGAGGTCAAGGCAGAGTTCACGCAGTGAAGTTAGTGTTTTCTAGTAGTGTGTGTTGCAGCTCCGCAGAGGTGGGGTTAGACTTACCACCCAAGCTGGAGGTTGCCGACGAGGGAGGCCACTTTTTATGTGCCCGTTCCCCGGAGGAGAACCTAGAGGCAGAGAACCAGCTGATGTTGTTATTTACGGGTCATCATCAGCCAGTAAGCCTCGGACCTGCATTCTGTTTGTCTAATCCAGGTTCCTACATTCTACCTTAGGTTTTTACGTATTTTGCTGCGATTTTGATATGATATGTGATAACCTGAACTGTACCGAGTTAATTTTTATTTCACCCGTGGGTAAGCCCTTGTGGTGGATAGTTTATCGATCCGTCTTGTTTCTTGGGGGGGTATGACACTTGGGTAAGACTTAATCATTTGGGGAGGCTAGACTTGATGTTAGCTTAGGTATGGATGGGTTTCTCCGATCGCGCTGTCACTTGTTGTAATGCTAGACTTGACTTTCAGCTGCCTGGTTTTCCGAGGGTTGATTGGAGAGTGTTGTGGTTCTTATCCTAGCAAGTCGCATCTCTTTTATCTGTGCTAGAAATCTTGGAGAGGGGGTGTTGTCTTACTTATCTTTATTCGGGATAGAGCGTTAGAACACCCCCATGGACTCGTCCCGGTGGTTCAGGAGTTTCAGTAGTTCCTTTCATGATCTTCGCAGAAGTGTTTCCTCCGGATAGGGATATAGATATTCCTATTTGATTTGGGAGCCGGGCACTAAGCCTTTTTCTATCCCTCCATATCGGATGGCCCAGCATAAGTTGAAGACTTAGGTATCAGTCGCGATTTATTGAGTAGGGTTTTATTTGCCCTCAATGTGTCACCTTGGGTCGCCCTTATTGTTTGTCAAAAGAAGGATGGACTCTGAGGATGTGTCTTGTATTAAGACCATTTAACAAGTAAGAGTTAAGACTCTGCTCTTTTTTATTAGTATCCATCTTCCGCGAATAGAGCACTTATGTGATAAGTTACAGGAGCATCATTGTTCTCTAAGATTAGTTGAGGTCTGTGTTTATCATTGAATTAGGGCATCAGACCATACTAACACAGATCATTCTGACCCAGTATGGCATATAGTTGTCCCTGGTGATGTCCTTCCGGATTGGCTAATTCCCGGCAACATTCATGGAGTTATGAAATGGTGTTTCAACATCCCTTGATTCTTTTGTATTTTTTTCATCGATATCTGTTTCTCTAAGACGAGAGGACCATGTCTACACCTAAGTTGTACTTCGAGGTTCAAGAAAGAATTGTATGCCAACCTCTAAGTTATGAGTTCTAGCTTACTTTGTGGCTATCCTTGGACACGTGATGTCCAAGAGGGTATTAACGTAATTCGCCAATATTATTGCGTTAGATGCTGGAACGTGCCTATTCACCCTACTGAGATTCGAGTTTTGTCGATTGGCAGTCTATTATCAATGATTTGTCAAGTTTCTATGCTTTACAACCCATAGTAGATTGACTCGACAGGATGTTCGTTTTTCAGGGGGTCTAATGAGTGGATCCAAAGCTTTACGCCAAGAACTCAAGACTTTGTTGACTTAACTCCCTGTGTTCCTCATACCTGAGGAGGGTGTACTTTCCCTGCCTTGTGAGGCTGCAGGAGTTGGATTGGGTGGTATGTTGAAGCAGAAGGAAAGTGATTGCTTATGCTTCTAGCAATTGGGAGTCCCATGAGAAGAACTACCCTACTCCTTATTGGGAAGTTGGCGCTGTGGTATGTGTACTTACTTATGGCGTCATTAGTTGTATGGAGTGCCTTTGTGAGAATCTTTAATTGATCATCATGAGTCTCAGATTCTTTAGTTGAGAGATTTGAAACGTGTGTCAGCGGATGTGGCTTTGAGTTGCTGAAGGATTATGAAGTTGACCATTCTGTATCATCCGGGGAAGGCCAATGTTGTGGCCGATGCTTTGAGTAGGAAGAATCATAGTATGGGGAGTCTTACATCTCTTAGTATTGAGAATAGACAATTGTCTAGAGATGTACAGATGTTAGCCACCAGTCTTGTCCGATTACAGATTTCATAGGAGAGTGATGGGATGATTGCTTTCATTGAGGCTCGGTCTTCTTTAGTCGAGCAAATCCGTGCACGCCAATTTAATGATGAAAAGTTATGTCTCATTCGAGACAGAGTATTGAGAGGGGAAGCAAAGGAGGGTGTCCTTGATTCTGATGGTGTCTTGAGGATCAGAGGCAGGATCTATTTGCCCACGATAGGCGATTGGATTATATTGATTATTGAGAAGGCCCATCGTTCTTGGTATTCTATCCATTTGGGAGTGGCGAAGACATGATCTGAGTAAGAACTACAGGTGGTGTGGGATGAAGAGAGATATTTCAAACATTGTTTCAAAGTGTTTGACTTGCCATCAAGTCAAGTGTGAGAACCAGCGGCCCGGGGGTGTATCTCAGCAGATTCCTATTTTTACTTGGAAAAGGGAGCGGATTACTATAGACTTTGTTGTCGGTTTTACTACCACCGTGGGTGGTTATGAATCTATTTGGGTTGTTGTTGATAGGCTGACCAAGTCTGCCTACTTAATTCCAGTTCGGGTGAAGTATATGGCAGAAAAGTTAGCCGAGCTATATATCAGTCAATTGTACAACTACATGGAGTTCCGGTTTTTATCATATCAGATCGAGGTTCACTATTTACTTCACACTTCTTGAAGGCATTATAACATAGTCTGGGTACTCAGTTAGATATGAGTACGACATTTCACCCTTAGACAGATGGTCAATCTGAGCGGACCATTCAGGTATTGGAAGATATGCTTCGAGCGTGTGAAATCAATTTTAGTTCTATATGGGATCAACATTTACCCTTAGCGAAGTTCGCCTATAATAACAGTTATCACTCTAGTATCCAAATGGCCTCATTTGAGGCATTGTTTGGTAGACAGTGTAGATCTCCGGTTGGTTGGTTTGATTCGGTGGAGATGGAATCTTTGAATGCAGACTTGCTTAGATATGCTATTGAGCAAGTTTGTATGATTCACTATAGACTGTTGACAGCCCAGAGTCGATAGAAGAGTTATGCATACAGGAGAGTTAGAGTCTTAATGTTTATGGAGGGTGATCATTTTTGTCTCCGAGTATCCCCTATGAAGGGTGTGATGAGGTTTGGAAAGAAGGTCAAGCTTACCCCTAGGTTCATTGGACCTTTTGAGATTTTGAGCCGAGTGGGAGAGGTGGCCTATAAGTTAGCCTTTACACCTAGTTTGTCGGCAGTTCATCCTGTTTTCCATGTCTCTATGCTTCGAAAGTATATTCCGGATGAATCTCATGTGCTTTCACTTGAATCTGTGGATTTGGGTCCAGACTTGACATTTGAGGAAGAGCCTATAGCTATTTTTGATAGGCAAGTTCGAAAGCTTAGGACCAAAGAGATTGCTTCAGTGAAGGTGCAATGGAAGCACCGATGAAGTTTGGGGAAGAGGCAACTTGGAGACGAGTTCTTAAATACATGCCAGATATCCCACTTTTTTGAAGCTCCATGTATTTGTGGTCTTTCATCGTATGTTTCGAGTGGCCAAACATGATTTTTTAGGATGGATAATGTGGTAACCCGAATGTGCATTTTGCCAAAAGTGAAAATACCCGCTCATTTAACGTCTATGAGTTAATTAATTGAAGCGAGTTATTTCTAGATAAAGTATTCGTTTAGTAACAAAGGGTCTTTCCTTAATTAATGAGAGTCATTGTAAATAATGTAACCATCACCCAATAGTGGTAATGGATAAAGGGATAACCTTATTAAGACCAAATCTTATTTGACCCATATTAATAGTAAAAAAAACACGATTATTATGATTATTTTAATTAATTTATAACAAGAAAGGGAATGTGTTTGCGAAAACGATCAGGGGCGTTCAATTTTCTTCTTTCCTTCAGGGTACAACGCCCCCCCCCCATGATTTATGTAGGTAGATACATATAATATCCTATATTATATATATATATTATAATTGCTGGGAATAAGGAAGAACGAAAGGTATGGACTTACCTGGTTAACGTTTGACCACATTGTTAAGAAAGTGGGCATTTTCAATTTGTGGATACGGGGGGGGGGGGGGGCAAAGAATGCCCAGTCATTCATTAGCAATGATCGTCATTATGTGTAAGGCAATATATATTTATATAAAATATAGTTCGTTGTACAAGGGAATTACGATGTAAGTATGTGATCCGTCTGGTTTCTTAATTAGTATTTTTCAGTACGGTTCGTAATTATTTATTTTAATTATTATGGTCACATTATAATTCAAGTTTTTGGACCTATAAAATTATTTCTTCCACTAATTTAAAGGAGGCGCATTATTTTTATGTGAAATTGTGAATATTCTTACATTTAATAATATTGGAGAGTTTTGAAATTTAAACCTAGACTGAATTTTGGAAATATGAGAAATTATATTTCTTAATTATAACTTTGGGATAACACCTTTCGGTCTAAGCTAAACCTATATAACTAAGTGGTTGTTAGTGTCAGAATCTATTCTGACTATATACTGAATGATTGCATGTTTGGAACGCTCAACGCCAGGGGGAAAACTCACTCCAGTCCCCCCGAGTGATTGTTAGTTCATTTGAGGCAGTGGATTTTTAAAACCCTTGCTAAGCGTAGAATTCGGGTAATTCCTTTTGTGGTGTTAGAAAGACTTCGAACTGTTTTCTTATTGATGGTGTTTCGTAATTTTTCCTTGTTGTAATTGTGATTTGTTTGTATCAAATGGTTATCTCCCTCATTTTTCATTTGAGCATTTCCGGGGGCGGGGGGGGGGGTTTTCATGTATCACTGTATCTAAGACAATGGTTTGTGGTGAGAGAATGTACCATTTCGAGGTCGTATCGCACGCCGCGATGGATATTATATTTCGAGGGACGTCTCGTGCGCTTGTAAACTTTACTATTATCGAGGGCCGTTGTTGTCGCCGCACAGATGCAGGACAGATTGTCCCCCATGGGTCCCAGTTTGATAGACAGACAGCGTGTGTGTATCGTTAGGGAATACATGCATCACCATACTTAATTGCAATCCATCTCTGGCATTACAACACATTTTTATATTATTGAGAACTGATACGTGTTCTTCTCTGTGAAAATTAATGACTGTTAAAATATTGGTTTTATTGCAATTGTAAACTAATAGAGTGTGGTTATTGAGTTGGTGTTTGGTAACTGTGAGTGTTTTGTAAGTGGTGGAGGTTCAGATAGATGTAAGGAGTAGCAGTATTTTTTTTTCCCTTTGTTGAGTGTTTTAAGAGGTTTTGCTTTGTTGGGTACCGCGTGGCTTGGTAACTCACCCCTTGCCTTTTGACAAATGTGTATTGTTTATGAGCCGGATTATCGTTATATTGTCATTCTCTCTCTTCATTTACGACGCATCTTGTGGAGGATTGTGAGGTAGCTGCTTGTCATCCTCAAGCGAATTTTGCTACTCCTGTTTTATCTCACTTTGTTTTTACTTGAAAGACAACTTCATGTTAGATTCGTATTTTCATTCAATTTACTATTTACATTAGAGGCTTGTGCCATACAAACCAGGTTGGAATTGAATTTAAGTTAATTGTTTCCGTATTAGTACTCGTTCATCCTATGGCTTTTTGTTTTATTCTATATTTTATTCAAAATTATTGGGTTAGGCTGACTTTTCTTGGTGGGATAAGAAGAGTGTCATAACACCCATTTTTTGGTCGTGACAATATGTTTATTCTAAGGAATATTTATATCAAATGACTACCTAGATAATTTTAATGTAGTAACTATAGATTCTTGTGAAAAATATACTTTACAATTAAAAAAAATTATTTATTTCAATTCTGAGAAAGTTAATTTGATCACATTTTCTTAGGTGAAACTGAACCAGATTCAGACTTCATAGCTGAAGATTTTCGTTTGCAAGCTGTCGTCTATATAGAAAAAATACTAAAGACTTAACGTGTTCCAATTATTGTTAGAGGGTCAAATTCGTATATTGAAAAACTTGTGGAAGATCTTGTGCTCATGTTCAAATATAAGTATGATAGTTGCTTTAATTTAGATTGATGTTACAATATTGTCTTGAATCGAGAGTTGACATGAGGGTGATCAAATGCTCAAACAAGGTAATTTTGTAATTAATTTTATGTATCACATGCAAGATATACTATATCATGCACTTAGCTAAAACATACGTATATAATTGTCTTATAATACTTTGGTTATCACATATATGTTCTACTAAATAAAACACTACTTCATTAATTTGTGTTGCATGCAGGGTGTAACGACCCGCTAGGTCGTTTTTGAGAACTAGGGACTAGTTTGACTCCTTTTTGAAAATTTAAAGGGGTATTTTAAACTTATTTTGAAACTAGAATATTTAGTTGATAAAAATTTTTAGTGAAGAATTATATAGTTAATAGTTAGTGGGTCATATCCAGAATTCATTTAATACCTTTTTAAACTTGACCCACTAATTGATTTTATGTTAGTGGGATGATTTTTATTTTATTTTACTTAATACTTAGAATGCGAAAATAAAAGGGTTAAGCAAACTACCCTGGGCAATGTGAAGACAGAACGTGAGGGAACCATGGAAATCTAACAGGGTAAGAAAGCAATTGGAGATTTTCTTGATTTTTATATAATCATATGACATGTAAGTAGAAAGAAAAGTTGATCCTTATCGTCTTTTTATTATATAATAATGGCTTGGATAGGAAATTGGCAGGGACGATATATACATTTTCCGTTCGTTGTTTGCCAGTTTGGAGTATGTTTGTGCTGTTACTATAGTACCATTAGAAGGTGTAGTTTGTTATATTTAATGAAGTTGGACAAAATTATTTGGGGTTTAGTCATTTATCGAAAGGTTTTAAACCAAATTGGTGAACTTTAGGTTATTTAAATATAAATAACAAATAGTTTTGGGAACATAAGAAAATCATGAGCCAATCATTGACCAAATCAATTCACAAGTCAATCATTTGGCAGCTTGCCAATGATTGGCATGTTTATGATTTTGGGGATTTGACAATTTTTTTTCTTCGATAGTACCACGTTGCAGTGCCATTCTGCGTCCGTAGTGTAGATTTCCATTGACCTTCTAAGCTAATTATCAAGTTTAGATTTAAACTTTAAAATATAATTGGATGGTATTAATTCATTAGGTGTTATTTTAATATGATCTACCATTGAATTTTAGATCGCATTTGAAGAGTTAGAGTTCCGTTCTTGCTTGAAATTTTAGCAGTCATGAAAAATTTGGCATACCACTATATATCAATTTGGAGTTGGGGTTGGAAATAATGAGTGAGTTTTAAGCGTCTATGATAGACTTATAAAATTTTGATGTCTACAAATAGTGCTTACCTAAGAATTTGCATACTGTAGATTGGGAACGTCCGAACCTTGCCAAGGAAAGAAAAAATCTTAAAAGATTCTTCGTGCAAAATTCGCATCTAAGTAATGTTTTGACTTTTTAGACTTGTTGAAGGACTTTTCCTAATTAAGATTAAAAAATGAAAATAGAACAAAGGGGTAAGGTGGAAGATGGTGGTCTCGTATCACTGGTTGACGGGCATTGGTACGATTAGTACCGTTGTATAAAATGAAAAAGTACTATTATAGAATGTGGATTGACAATTTGATAATCCAACATATGGGCAAATTAGCTTATATATTATTGACTTAAATTCCTTGTGTTATGTGGTTTATGTTATTTCACCCCTTATAGTTTGTAATAATTGAGGTGGTTATAGGTATTATTGTTCATATTGTTGATTTGAGATTGCATCCCCAATCATCCCCGTCTATTGAATAAATTGTTCATAGCATAAACATTAGACTGAGTATAAGTTGGGCAACGTGGAGATCGTCCGTGCTGGGGATGATGAGATGGTAAGTAAGATTGTAATTTGGGGCACGTGGAGACGCACCGGTGCGAAAATTGTTTGATATTAATGAGATGTGCGTTTAGATCGCTTCTGCACGACACTTGAGTCCGTCCGTTTCGTTATATGGACCCCCCTCGCGCGTCCCAAATGGGTCCATGAACTCTCGATGTTTTTCGAGGATATCATGGTATATCATAACGGTTGAGTGTGTCCTCTACTGGGTATTCTTGAGATAAGTCATTACATGGTATCATATTTCATAAAGGGGTGGGCATTTCGGTATTTCGGTTCGGTTCGGGGTTTTTTTGTGTTTTTCGTTTTTTTTGTAATTTCGTACCGATATCCGAACCAAAATTTCATTTCGGTTTGTTTTTATTAATTCGTTTCGGTTTATTATTCAGTTTTTTTAATGGTGTTCATATTTGCGATTGAATTTTCATCACATCAGTTTTGTTTTTGATGATTATGTTGTTTTTGGTTGGTGTTGGGAAGTACTTGATGTTTGATTACCTTTATTGATTGAAACTAATATATGTAATATATAGATACTATATAATTTAAGAATTTATTATTTTTTTTTATAAACTCCCCTCACTACTTCTCCGTTGTCGGTCAATGAGACATACGGGTACCCGTGATTTCTGTACTCACACTACGCTTGTTGGCACTCTTGTGGTGCGATCTATTTTCCGAGTAGCGTCACATCTTCGTGGAGCAAATTGAGGTCCGGCTTGAAGTTCTTGAGGTGGGTGAGATGCTTGGGTTGTTCCCGTGGCCCCACACCTCCCTCTAATCTTTTTATGTTAATTTTGTTATTAATATTCAAACAGGATATCCCTTAATGTTAGATTTTTATTTAGTTTAAGACTTGCGTCGAATTTTATAAGCTCTTGTACTTAAGACACCCAATTCCTTGTCTTGGGGTGCTAATTTTAGCTTTCGATTTTTTCGTACTCTTATAAGGGACTTATGTTGGATATTCTTGCTAGTGTTAGTCTTTTTACTCATTTGTTGGTTTAGCTTGGGTTTAATATATTGGTTCGCTTACTATGATTGGTTGGGAACAAGGTCCAGCACGACTTCAAAATTTGGGTCGTGACAAATTGGGTATCAGAGCACTAGGTCATCGGTCTCAGAGTACAGCAATGCTGTATAAGTCTTGGGGATCGTATGAATACGTCCATACCTATCTTCGAGGGCTACAGTGACATTTAATGAAATATTCTGGTTATTTTATTCATTATGTGCACACTTGACCCGTAGAATTCTAATCTTGAATATCTCATTCTCCTCATATGGCGGAGGAATAGTCAATCGGCAAGTGGTGGTCATGATGCTATTCTGCGCCTGCTTCTGGGGAACACTGTCGAGGTAGAGGTAAGGAGACGGCTCTATTCGGGGGTAGGGGCCGTGTTGCATCACCTCGGATGTTCAAGTAAAACCATAGCTACCCAGGGTCGTATAAGGAACCGCACCTCCTGATGCAATGTTTATTCGGGGATGTACAAGATTTGGTCGAGGGGGATGGGCCACAGCTCAGGCTTCCAACCATACATGTCCCCCTAGTACTTCAAGATACCTTGGCTCGTATGTTAGGAATCCTAGAGGGGATGGGTCCCCAGGCAGGACTTTGCCTGCACTGTCTGATGGCACCAGACCGTGTTTGGAGGTCAAACCCAGATCCGATAGTTCTTTCTTCTTCCAGGATTCACTGACTCCCAGAACTCAGCCAGCTGGCCTCTGTAGCTCCTCGTTTGGATAGTAATGGATTTTCCACTATGACGTCACTTTGTAACAGACCTCTATGACTATTGATGAGCAAAAATGTTTGGGAGGTTCCGACTGAAAGAATCTCCTACTTATACTGTTGGATCAGCTGAGGATGCATACGAGTTTATGTTGTGTCATGAGAGGTGCATAATCGTGGATTAGGTAGGCCTCTGGAGTTGACTACATACCCAGCGTTTCAGGATGACTACTGGCTTCTGCTAAGCAGTGGTGAGGGATTCTTTAGTAGTAGCCATCTGGATCTCACCAACTATCCTGGACTAGTTTACACGCAGATTATTTCTATCCAAATTTGGTTTTCCACGACAGGAAGGGTGAGTGCAGAGGGCCGAGTTTGAGGGTTTGCAGCAAAAGGTAGTCAGTTGCATGAGTATGAGGGTAAATTTCATGCCTTGGCTAGGCCATGCTTCGATGATACTCTCCCTCCCACAGAGCTGAAGATGAGGAGGGTTTTTAAGGGGCTGATTATTTCCAATCGTCTAGGCGTTTCTCAGGTTGCTGCGTCTAGTGTTCCCTTCCATGAAGTGGTAGAGCTGCTAAGAGTTGGAGATGCTTCGACATGATGGGGCTTTGAGCAGAACAGGGCAAGAGGACTCGTTAATTCAGGTGATTATGGTGGTGCTCCGTCTAGGAGTCCTGGGTTTCTTGGGGCAGAAGTTTATCACCTCACAGTCCAAGCATACCATTCATGCTGCTATACCCGCGTTTGAGGCTGTTACGCTTGGCAAACTCGTCGAGCTTGGTAACATACTACTTCGCAGTGGTTCATTCCATCTTCTAGACCTGTAAGTTTTCGTGGAGGGCATTCTGGTCATTCAGGTTCCTCTATCACCTGTGTCTTGTAGGGCTGCTTTGAGTGTGTTGATATGTGACACTTTTGAGGGACTGCCCTAGGACCATACGTGGTGGCTTACATCGGGTTTATCAGGCTTCGACTCTCTAGGGCCTGCACACCTCCTCGCTAGGGGTGGTGTCAAAAGACTGGTAGAGGTGGTTCTCATTCATGTAGATGTGTTCTCCTTCTTTTCGAGGTGGTGGTCGTGGAGGTTCACAATGATGGAGTCATTCTCACTGTTATGCGTTTTTACAGGTAGGCCAAGGCCTGAAGCCTCAGATGCTGTTATCACGGTAATTATTCCGGTTTGTCTACGACCATCTACTGTATTAGTGATCCAGGTTCTTTTTATTCTTATGTGTCCACATATTTTGGGCTCCTAATCTGGATATATTGTTGAGTCCCTTGATTTGCCGATACGTTTTTCCTACTCCTGTCGGGGATTCCTGTAGTGTGTAGATCGTGTGTATTCGTTGATGTACTGGTTACTTTGGATGGGGTATGACCTCATGAGATTTAAAGGTCTTAGAATTGGTAGATTTTGATGTGAGTCTTGTATGG
This sequence comes from Solanum habrochaites, assembly GCA_027704765.1. Taxonomy (NCBI): domain Eukaryota; kingdom Viridiplantae; phylum Streptophyta; class Magnoliopsida; order Solanales; family Solanaceae; genus Solanum; species Solanum habrochaites. The sequence goes on along the minus strand of JAKWJA010002499.1, from coordinate 51,592,145 downwards.
ATTGTTTATCTTCTTACCACTCATTTTAATTGTCATGCTGCCAAGACGCTTCACTTAGCGATGCCCTGGAATTCCTATAGTTAATGGAGAGGTACCTTATTCATCCTTCTAAGTGTGTGATTTTCATTCCTTAAGGCTCGTCAGTTGGAACACAGAGGATAGAAGGCGGACAGTATGAGTATAGCACATAAAGGATGAAGGAGCAATTACAAGAAAAGAGTGGTAGAGATAAGGAATAGGAGTGAGGGGGCCTCTTCCCTTTTTTTTATTCTCCTGACTGTTGGCCCACTTCGAGATACTAGTATTGAGACTCCTATCTTGAGTCTATTCCGTAGTGAGTATTTTTCAGAAGTATTTCCGACCAATTTACTAGGTCTTCCACCAGCTCGGATATTGATTTTTGTATTGATGTGGAGCCGCCTCGGCCTATTTTCCCAATCCATCCTTCTCGTATGCACCGGCTGAATTTGAAAGATTTTGAAGGAGCATATTGGTAGGATTTGTTGAGTTCAAGGTTTTAATTAGACTCCAAGTGTATCGCCTTGGGCTCCATGTTATTGGTGAATAAAAAGATGGATCTCTGCGTATGTGTATTGCATATCGTCATTGAACAAGGTACCATCAGAAATAAGTATCTGATACCGCTCTTATTGAGATTTTATTTGTCCGTTGTGGGTGCTTTCATTTTTCTTCTCCAAAATTGACTTGAGATCTGGCTATCATCAGCTGAAGTTTTCGGCGGAGGATATCCCTAAGACGGCTTTTTACACATTAATGGTCATTACGAGTTTTTGGTGATGTCTTTCAGACCGACTAATGCCCACACAAGCTTTTTATGGACTTGAATGAATTGGAGTATATTCATACCGTATTTAGATTCCTTGTTTATTGTCTTCAGAAATGACATCATTGATATACTCACCGCACTAGGAGGAAACATGAGCATCATTTGGTATTGTTCTTGGGATTCTAAGGAGAAGCAGCTTTATGTCAAAGTTTTTCAAAGTGTGAGTTTTTGGCTTAGTTTCGGTAGCATCTTGGGAAATGTTATTGTCCAAGGAGGGTATCAGGTGGGGGTGCGATCCTAAGAAGATTGAGGCGGGCTAGAGTTGGGTCGACCTACTTCAGTTACTGGATTCCGGAGTTTCTGGGCCTTGCAAGGTTTATTATCGACGGTTTGTTTAGGGTTTCGCACCATTGAATCTCCATTAACTAGATGATTACAGAAGAGGTTGACTTTTCAGTGGTCAACGAATGTGTGAGTTCCGTTTCCAAAAGCTCAAGACTTTATTACCTACTGCCCAATTTTTGACCCTACCCGTGGGGAGCTGTTTGTCGTATATTGTGATGCTTCTTCTCGGGTTGGTCTTTGTTGTGTGTTGATGCGAAGGGAGGGGTGATAGCTTATGCTTTCGAGCATTTAAAGGTTCATGGAGAAGAACTACCCTATTCCTGATTTTGAGTTGGCGGCTGTGGTGTTTTGCATAAAGATTTGGAGGCATTATCTTTATGGTATGCATGTTGTTAAGGTGTTCACTGATCATCGTAGTCTCCAGTATATATTCCATCCTAGGATCTAAATGACACAGAGGAGATGGTCGGAGTTTCTCAAAGACACGATCTGACTAATTCTTTTCACCCATGCAAAGCAAATGTTGTAGAAGATCCTGAGTCCGGAAGGGGTTAGTATGGTATCCTAGCCAAGTTACAAGTTGGCGAGCGTCCCTTAGCTAGGATGTCCAATCCTTGGCCAATAGCTTTGTGAGATTGATATTTCAAATCTGGTAAAGGGGCTGGCTAATATGGATGCTAGGCTCCTCCTTTGTTAGAACAGATTCGGGCATCAAACAGTTTTTGATGATGGTGATTAGTAAGATTAGGGACAAGTTTTAAAAGGAAAGCCAAGGCTCCCATCCTTGATAGTGAGGGAGTTTTTGAGGATTAGGGTCGTATATATGTGTTCCTCGTACAGGTGAATTTGACTAGATTGGATCATGGAGGAGGCCCCATCAGTTCGAAGGACTTCTATTCATCCGGGGCGAACTAAGATGTATCGTGACCCCGTTGAAGCAACATTATTTGTGGTTGTCGTATGAAGAAAGACATAGTAGTTTTATCCCAGTGTCTCTGAATTGTCACAAGTGAAGTATGAACAACCAAATAGCCTGGATGTTGGACACATAGGATGACATACCTGAGTGGAAGTGGGATCGTATTTCTATGGACTTTGTGGTAGGATTGCCATGTACTATGATTTTGTGTGTCCTGTTTTTCTTGCTACTCGGTGTTTTTCCTTGTGGAATCGACTGGACGTAATTCTGGCACACTTGTAACGCAGTTCAGACGACCTAATTATTCAGAGAGCCTAGTCCAAAATCCTATATTCGAGGATCGTTATTCCGTTTCCTATGGGTTCCATTTCTATATTTCTGTAATCGTGGCACTCATTTACATCTCATTTCTGGCGGCTATGCAGAAAGAGTTTGGGAACTCGGTGAATTCTTAGTAACAGCCTTTCAAACCCTCAGACTGATGGGCAGTCTGAGAGGATAGTCAGGTTTTGAGGACATGTTGTCGGGCCGGTGTGATGGACTTTGGTGTCACTGGGATCTAGTTCTTGCCTTACGGAGTTCTTACAATAATATTCTCATTCAGCATTGAGATGGCAAACCATTTAGGCTTTGTATGGTAAGGGATTGTCGAGCTCCAATTGGTTGGTTTTTATGCATTTTTGGAGGTTAGACATGGGTACCGATTTGTGAGGGAGTCCTTGGACAAGGTCCCAAGTTTCCAAGGATAGACTTCTCATGGCTCAGAGCAGGCAAAAGAGTTTACGCAGATAGGAAGGTTCGTGATTTAGAGTTTATGGTTGGAGAGAGGTTTTTATTGAAGGGTTTTCACCCATGAATGGTGTATGAGGTTTGGAAAGAAAGGGCATTGTTGAGTCCAAGGTCATTTGGTCCTTTCGAGATTTGGTAGCTTATTGGTGAGGTGGCGTATCAGTTGTTTTGCCACCGTGGTTTGTCAGAAATGTACCAATCGTTTCTTTCAATATTTCAATGCTTAAGAAGTATAACCAAGCTGGTGATCTGTGATTCAATGGGATTCAGTGTACTTGATCAAATTTGACTTTTTGAGGAAGAGCCGTTCACCAGTTTTTGATAGGCAATTCGGAAGCTAAGGTCCAAGTAGATTGCTCAAGTAAGTTTAGTGGAAGCAATCGTCCAGTGGAGGAGGCTACATGGGAGACAGAGTAATGACATGAGGATAAATATCCCTCATTTTTTTTTATAGCGTTTCAGGTTAGCTCTTTTCTTTTCTTTTCCCGTTCGAGAAACGTTGTTAAGTGTTAGGTGAAGTAACGACCCGCTAGGTCGTTTGAGAACTAGGAACTAAGTTTGACTCCTTTTGAAAAATTTAATGGGTATTTTTTAACTATTTCGAAACTAAAATATTTAGTTGATAAAAATTTTAGTGAAGAATTAATATAGTTAATATTAGTGGTCAATATCCATATTCATTAATACCCTTTTTTACTTGACCCACTAATTTATTTAGGTTTAGTTGGGATAGTTTATTAATTTTCCTTAATTACTTTAGAAGCAGAAATAAAAGGTTAGAAAACTACCTGGGCAGTGTGAAGACAGAATGTGAGGAACCAACGAATCTTCAATAAGAAGCAATTTGGAGATTTTTTCTTGATTTTTTATATGGAATCCTAGTGAATGTAAGGTAGAAAGAAATTTGAATCGTATTCCTCTATTATTATTATAATAAGGGGCTTTGTAGGACAATTGCTAGGAACGAATAACAGTTTCCTTCATTGTTGCCATTGGAGTATTTGTTGCTGTTTACTATATTATCATTGAAAGTGTAGTTGTTTATTCATGAAGTTGGGAAAAAAATTATTTGGGGTTAGTCAATTTTATCGGAAAGGTTTTAAAACCAAATTGGTGAACTTTAGGTTATTTAATATAAAGAAAAAATAGTGGTGGGGAATCATAAGAAAATCATGAGCCAATCATTGGCAATCAAATTCACAAGTCAATCATTTGGCAAGCTGCCAATGATTGGCATTGTTATGAATTTTGGGGATTTGACAATTTTTTTCTTCAGATAGTCACGTTGCAGTGCATTCTGCCTGTCCGTAGTGTAGATATTACATTGACCTGCTTAAGCTAATTATCAAGTTTAGATTTAAAATTTATAATATTTGAGATGGTAATTAATTTTCGTTTATTTTATATGATCTAACATTGATTTTAGTCCATTTGAATAGGTTAAGTTAAGTCTTTCGTACCTTGACATTTAGCAAGTAATGAAAAATTTTGGCATACCACTATAATATCAAGATTGAGTTTTGGGTTGGGAAATATGAGTGAGTTTTAGCGTCTATGATAGACCTTATAATTTAAAATGTCTACCAAAAATTACTTACTTAAGAATATGCCATAATTGGTAGATTGGGAACGTTTCCGAACCTTGCGAAAAGGAAAGGAAAATCTTAAAGATTCGTGGCACAAGTTCGCATCTAAGGTATGTTTAGAACTTTTTTAGACTTGTTGAAGGACGTTTTCCAATAAAGATAAAAAATGAAAATAGACACAAAGGGTAAGGGGGAAGATGGTGGTCTCCGTAATCAATGGTGTGACGGGCATTGGTACGAGTACCGGTGTATAAAAAGGAAAAGTACTTTATAGAAGTGGGATTGAAAATTTGAGAATGCTAAAGCATATGGGCATTAGCTTGATATATTATGACTTAAATTCCTTGTGTGATTGTGATTTATTTTTTCACCCGGTATGTTGTGATAATTGAGGTGGTTATGCATTATGTTTATTTGATTGATGAGATGCCTCATCATCCCCTCTATGAATAATATTGTGCACATCATAGACATGAGACTTGGTATAAGTTGGGCAACTGAGATCGTCTGTGCTGGGGATGGTGAGTGTTAAATTGTATTTTGGGGCACGTGAGAACGTCCGTCAAAAATATGTTTTTATATTATGATAGTGGCGTTGAGATCGTCCGCACAGACAGTGGAGATCGTCCGTGGTAGTAATATGGACCACTTCGCGATCCCCCATGGGTCAATGAACCTCGAGTATTTCCGAGGAGTATCATGTTATTCCGGTTAGTGGTGGCTGGGTATTTTCTGAGACAATTCATTACATGTATCTATTGCCATGTGTTCATTTCATCACATCCATTTATGTTGATGATTATGTGTTTTTGTTTGGTGTTGGGAAGTACTTGAGTTTTGATTACCTTTATTGATGACACTTCAATCGTGAGTGTACTATATCGATACTTATATAATTTAAGACTTATTTTTTTTTTTTTTTTTTTGTATAAACTTCCCGTCCTACTTTTCTCCGTGTCGGTCAATGAGACATACTATACTCTGGGGGACACGTGATTTCGGACTCATACTACTATACGCTATGTTTGCAACTCTTTGTTTTTTAAAAAGATTTCTTCTTGCAAAAAATACGAGAAGAGGTATTTATTCGGTAGCGAGGAGAGTTTTTGCAAGGTTGGGAGGCGTTGATAAACGAGGGAGTGGGATGGTCAATTTTAGAAATAACAAGTTTGGTGCAGATTTTCGATTCCAAGTAGGAGCACATCTCGTGGAGCAAATTGAGTCCGGCTTGAACGTTCTTGAGTTTTGTGTGAATGCTTGGTTTTCCGTGGCCCACACCTCCCTCTATCTTTTTATGTATTTGTTATTAAGTATTCAACAGGAACCCTTATGTTAGATTTGTCCATTTAGTTCGACTTGGCATCGAATTTTTAGCAAGCTCTTTTGTACTTAAGACAAAAAGCAACCAATTCTTTGGGTGATCTAGTTTAGCTTTCCGCATTCCGTACTTATAAGGGGACTCCCAATATTGGAGATTCTTCTACATGCTAAGTGTTAGTCCCTTTACTCATTTGTTTGGTTAGTTGGGTTAATATGTTGGTTGGCTTACCTATTGTTGGGAACATAGGTGCCCATCATTAATTGCAACAATTGAGTCGTGGACAGCAGGGCTAGTGGATGAGGTGCGACATCGGACAAGATTTTTTCATTCCAGATGGCCTATTCCAACAAAAAACGGAATCGATGGTCCATCCGGTGTCCCTCGAAATGGAAGATATTTAAGGGGAATAACAAATATAGCAGGATGATGAATTCGAAAGCAGATGATTCTTCAAGCTTCAATTTCATGTATCACGCGTCAATACTTAATATGTTATATTGTGCCAACTTGAACAAGAATTCACTTAATAAGCGAGAAATGTGGCCATTGCATCATATGATTACATTACTAACGGAACCTTTTTTTAAAGAAGATAGAGAGAAGATGTTTACCGAAGCAATGGACGAATAATGTTTTTGCAGAACCATGCCTTATATTGTGAAGAGATTTCCTCAACAACGATCATCAAATTATTATTATTGAGTGGAGATAAACTGTCATTATCGCCATAAATGTTTTGGTCCTCCTTTTATTTTTTGACCTATTGTGTCAGTTGGTATCGCATTACAATATATATGTGTGGGATATGACCCTTATTTCTATATAGTGTTACGCTTGTCTTTAAAAAAATTCTTATCTATAGATGAATATTTATTTTAAAGTTCGAGCCAAGTCCAAGTCTTTTTCTATATTTTAATATATATTAATACAAATACATACATACCAATCACATGAGATCACTCATAATCCAGCTAAATAGAGTGATAAAGCATAAAAATCACCATAATTCGTGAAGATTCCACCCTCAAAGGGATTTTCAAGAATAATTCTTCACACAATACTCAAAAGTTACATAACAAGCAATATCAAAAGATTAAATTTGTAATATATCGGTATAAATATAGTTCTACCTATTCTATCACGGTGATTACAGCTTTATTCAATAATTCCTTATCTATTATTATAGGGTGCACGTTAATTACATCTCATAATTGAAATAGTTAGCGATAATTGTTCACTTCTCTCTTATGGAATTAGACCTAAAACTTATGAATGTGTTTGTTGAAGTTTGTAGATTTGACGCATTATCATTTGAATATATTATGTTAAAAATATTATTGAGTTCTTTGTATAATCCTTATTTAACTACTAGTGATCTCATAACAATATACATCGAGAAACGTCATCCGTAAAGTAATTTAAGCTTAAATCGCCAAAATAATAGTGACATATCTTCCTCTAATTTTTAATGAACTATCTTATTCTTTTAAAATTGAATTTATTATATTTAATTGGTTTACTATTAATCAGTCCTTAAAGAAATCAATTTTTTACTAGAAAACCCCAGCTCTATGTGGTCTCCTAGCACTACACCTAATATACGTTATCCTACTATATTTAAATAATAATTACCAAATCAAGTTTACATATCTAACGAACTTTTAAAAGTCATTCTTGTCCCTTAAATATAGTCAGAATTATGTATGTCCATTACTAACTTCCACCAAAGTTTTTACTAATACAAAGCTTAATTAATTTTTTTTTTCCACGTCCACTATCCAAGAAATATATTTATAGTTTTGATCGTAAAATAATTCGTATATTCCAAGTCAATCAAGGTTCTACTACTACGCGTTATATTTACAGATTTTTTAATGTATGACTTTATGAATTCACTATTATAAACTAATTTTTTTGTGTGTGTAGATAAAATGAATTCTTTCATCAATAATGAAGAGTTCAAGAAGAAGTTATCTTCATAATGGGAGCCACAGGAACGGGAAAATTCCGTCTGTCTATTGACATTGCCACCCATTTTCGAGGAGACATTATCAACTCGAATAAAATGCAAGTTTACAAGAGACTTCAAATTGTTGCCAAAAAAATCACACACACTAGAAAACAAGGTTTACGACACTATTTGTTAGGTATATATGTTTACTCTCAGATTACTTCTCCAATGACTACCTAGCTAAGTTTGTTAGTAGTAATGTATAGATTCTACTGAAATTCCTTTATATTAAAAAGAGTATTTCTTTCAACTCTTGAAAATTATTTGATCATATTTTCCTTAGGTGAAATTGAACCAGATTCAACTTCACAGCTGAGAATTTTTTGTTTGCAAGTTGTCGTCTAATATAGAAAAATACTGAAACTCAACGTGTTCCCAGTATGGTTGGATGTCAATTCGTATATCGAAAAACTGTGGAAGATCCGTGTTCTGTTCAAATAAAAGGTATGATAGTTGCTTTTATTTGGATTGAATGTTGAGCATTATTTTGACCAGTAGAGTTTTACATGAGGGTTGATCAAATGGTCAAAGCAGGTATTTTTTTGTAATATTTTTGTTATCACTCAAGATAATACTCTCCTGCAGGCTAGAGTAAAATCTGTTCTTATATAAATTTGTCTAATATACTTTTGGTTATCAACTATATGTTTTCTAACTAAATAAAACCTCTTCTTTAATTAGTGTTGCATCAGGGCTAGTGGATGAGGTGCGACATATTTTCATTCCAGATGCAGATTACCCTTCAAAGGAAATCGCTGACGGTCCATCGGCTGTACGAAATGACAGATGTTAAGGAAGAAACAAATATAGACGGAGGTGATGAACAAACAAGATGATCTCTTCAAAGCTCCAATTTCAAGTATCACGCGTATACTCGTATGTTAGTTTTGTAACCAACTCGACAAGATTCAACATTAATAAGCGATAAATAGGGTCAGTGGTAAAATATTATTGCATACGGACTTTTTCGAATAAGATCTTGGACGAACTCATGGACGAATACTGTTTTGCACCCATGCCTAGATAATCAGACAGAGATTTCCCTCAAACGATCATCACAAGATTTATTAATTGAGTCATAATTGTCATATATCACCCACTTCTGTTTGGTCTCTTTTACAAATTATATTATGTATGCACCCTTATTTCTAAGATATGTTACTCTTGTCTGTAAACACTTCTTCTCTATAGAGGAAATTTTATTTTATGTTGCGAGCCAATCCGAAGCCCCAAGTCCAAGTTCCAGTCTTCTATATTTAATATATATTAAGACCAATACATGCTATACAACAATTTACATGAATACACTCATAATGTCAACTAGTAAGTGTATAAAATAATAAATCACCATAAATGTGCGGTGAAGATTCCACCCAACAAAAAAAAACAAAAAAAACAAAAAAAAAAAAAAAAAAAAAAGAGGAAGGAAAAGAGGAGAGAAAAGGATTTGGAAGACTAGATTCTTAACTCAATACTAAAAATGTGTACTGACAAAAAGATACATAGTAACTGTGTAATCTATCGGTAATGATTTTCTACCTAATTCTATCACGGTGATTGAAATCTTGATTCAATACAGTCCCTTATCTTTAATGACATGGTGGAACAGTTTACCATATACGTCGGTAATTGAAATAGTTTTATCGATATTGTTTCACTTCCTCTTATGCAAAATACCTTAACACTATGATGTGTTTTTGAGTAGTGTACGAGTTGACACATTATCACTTGAATATATCTCGTTTAGAATAGTATTGAGTTCTTTGTACAATCCGTTGGTAAACTACTTGTGATCTTCATAACAATATACATCTAAACGTCATCCTAAAATAATTTAAGCTTTATCGCCAAAATTTAGGTGACATAGCTCTAAATTGTTGAATAACTATTTTATTATAAAAATATGAAGTTTATATATATGTTAATTGGTTTACAAATTAATAGTCTATACAAAGATACACAATTTTTTACTATAAAAGCCCAGCTCTATGTGTCCCTCCTAACAACGATACTAATAACGTTATCCTAAAATTATTTAAATATAATTACCAAATTCAAGTTGCACCATTCTTAAACTTTTAAATTCCAGTCTTGTCCTAAAATTAATCCTAATTATGAAAATTGGTATGTCATTAATAACTCCACAAAATATTTTTACTTAAAGCTGAATGTAAATTTTCTTTTCACATCCACCATCAGAAAAATTTATATTTTAGATATATATTCCAAGTCAAGGCAAGTTTTCTACTTACTAAGCTTTATTTCCACGATATGTTAATGTCTAACTTTATGAATTCACTATTATAAACTAATTTTTTGTAGTGTAGATAAAATCATTCTTTCATCATAATGAGAGTTCAAGAAGAAGTTATCTCAGAATGGGGTCCCAGGACGGGAAATCGTCTCTATTTGACCTTGCCCCCATTTTCGAGGAGAAAGTATAAACTCGATAAAATGCAACGTTTTACAAGGACTTGAAATTGTTACAACAAGATCACACACACTTAACAACAAGGGTGTCGCCACTATTTTTTAGAGTACATAGGTTTATTCTCAGATTACTTATATCGAATGACTACCTAGTACTTTTATAGTAGTACTTATAGATTCTCGTGGAAAATAACTTTACTATTAAAAAATTATTTCTTTCAATTCTGAGGAAGTTAATTTGATCTCAATTTTCTTAGGTAAGGGGGAACTAGATTCACCTTCATAGCTGAAGATTTTTATTCACGCTGTTAGTCTATATAGAAAATACTGAGACTCAACTGTCCAGTTATTGTGGAGGTCAATTCGTATATCGAAAAACTTGTGGAAGATCTGTGTTTCATGTTTAAAATATAAGTTGAGAGTTGCTTTATTTGGACTGATGTTTGAGCCATCATTTCTTGAACGTAGAGTTGACATGAGGGTTTGATCAAATGGTCAAAGCAGTAGTTTTCTAATTATTTTGTGTATCATCAGATCATCCTATCATGTTGCTAGCTTAAAACTTCTCTTATATATATTTTCTTAATACTACTTTTGGTTATCAAATATATGTTCTACTAAATAAACTCTTTTTTAAAATTGTGTTGCATGCAGGGCTAGTGATGAGGTGCGACAGATTCATTCCAGATGCAGATTGAGCACCTAAGGATCCGACGGTCCCTCGAGTGTCCCTGAAATGGACAGATATTAAGGAGAAACAAATAAAGACAGAGATGATGAATCCAAGCAGTGATTTCTCAAAGCTTTCAATTTCAAGTATCAAGCGAATATCGTATGCTAATTTGTAACCAACGTGACAAGATTCAACGATAACGCGAGAAAAATTGGTCGGTGCATCATATATTTCTAGTGGACGTTTTCAAAGAAGATAGAAAAAAGATCTTATGACGCATGGACGAATACTGTTTGCACCATGCCTAGATATTGTGAAGAGAGTTCTCAAAAACGATCATCACAATAGTATTAATTGAGTGTACATAAATTGTCATTAGCACCATCTTCTTTTTGGTCTCTTTTATCAATGTATATGTATTATGACCCCTTATTTCTATCTTGTTACTCTACCTGTAAAAAATTCTTATCTATAGATAAATTTTATTTTAAGTTTCGATCAAGTCAAGCCCCCTAATCCAAAGTCCAATCTCTATCTGTAATAATCTATTCATACGAATACATACGTATACAGATTACGTGAGATACTCATCAATGTTCCAAGCTGATAGACTGATAAAATCTAAATCACCATAAATGTTTCGAGAAAAAAAACGGATGATTCCACCCTAAAAGGATTCTGTAAGAAATAGAATCTTAACTCAATACTTAAAATAGTTACATAGACAAAGAAGATAAATAGTAAATTTGTCAATCTATTGGTCATGAATATATTATACCTCATTCTACATGGTGATTGAAAGCTTGATTCAATAAAGTCCTTATCTATTATTATATGGTTACAGTTGATATAAATTCGTAATTGAAAATAGTTATCGATAATTGTTCACTTACCTCTTATAGATTAGACTTAACACCTTATGATGTTTTTTTGAATAGTGTAGATTTTACAAATTTCTCACTTGAATATTTTTCCGTTAGAAATACTATTTAGTTCTTTTGTACAGTCCTTATGTAACTACCTTGTAATCTCAATAACAATGTAACATCTAGAAACCATCATCCTAAATAATTTCAGCTTAATCGTCAATTGAAGGTACTATCTCTGAATTAGTTTCATGAACTATTCTTATTGTAAAAGATAGGAATTTATTTATATTTAATTTGGTTTACTAATTAATACATTCTATCAAAAATCACCTTTTTACTATACAGGCCCAGTTCTATGTGTCTCCTAGAAACGTACACTAATAACTATCCTAAATTATTTTATCCTACTTAACCGAAATTCAAGGAGACATATGTATAAACTTTTAAAAGTCTTCTTCCTAAAATATATCACCGTAATTATGAAATTGGGTATGTTACAAATTCATAACTCCACAAAAAGATTTTACTATAAAAGACGGAAGTAATTTTTTTTCTCACATCCACCATCAAGAAAAATTTATAATTTGTAGATGTATATTCAAGTCAAGCAAGTTCACTTAACAACGCTTTTATTTACAAGTGGGGTTTTGGGGGGGGGTAAAACAAAAAAACAAAAAACAATTTGTTTGTTTTTTGTTGTTTTTTTGTTTTTTTGCTTTTTTTGTTTTTTTGTTTGTTGTTTGTATTCTATTGGGTTTTTTTATCTTAATGTCTGACTTTCTGAATTCCACTATTATAACCTAATTATTTTTTTGTGTATAGATAAAATAATACCTTCATCAATCATGAGAGTCAAAAGAAAGTTTTATCCTCATAAGGGGGCATAGAAACGGGAAAATCCGTCTCTCTGTTGACCGTGCCACCCATTTTTACGAGGAGAATTATCAACTCGTATAAAATGCAAGTTGATCAAGACTTGAAATTGTTACAAACAACATCCATCCACTGAAAAACAAGGTGTCACCCTATTGTTAGGTATATATGTTATTCTCAAGATTACTTATATCGAATGACTACATAGATAATTTTATAGTAGTAAATAAGATTTCGAGTGACAATATACTTTTACTATTAAAAAATTATTTCTTTCAATTCTGAGAACAAGTTCTTGGATCACATTATCTTAGGTGAATTGAACAAGATTCCGACTTCCAGCTTAAGATTTTTGGTTCAGCTGTCTCCTATATAGGAAAAAATACTGAAGCCTCAACGTGTTCCAATTATTGTTTGAGGGTCAAAGTTCGTATATCGAAAAACTTTTGGAAGATCCTGTGTTCTGTTCAAATATAATATGATAGTTTGCTTTAATTTGGGGTTTGATGTTGAGCAATTAGTATTGAACCGTAGAGTTGACATGAGGTTGATCAAATGTTAAAGCATGTAATGTCGTAATTATTTGTGTCATCATAAAAATATACTATCATGCAGCTGCTAAAACCTTTTCTATATAATTTTCTTAATAACTTCTTATTATCAAATATATGGTTCTCTAAATAAAAAATTTTTTTAAAATGTGTGTTTCGTGCATGGCTAAGTAGATAAGGTGCGACCGATTTTTTCATTCCGATACAATTATACAAACAACGGAATCTTACCGGTCCATTGGTGTCCCTTACATGGACAAATATAAAGGGAAGGAAACACAAAGTGGAAGGTCAATACACAGAGATGATGAAATCAAAGGCTGCGTCTGCTATGATGAGACTCGCCGCAACACGACGTTTCATCAATGGGGTGCAGCTTGCATGATCAAGCTAATACTCGAGCCGTAAAAAAGAGATCAAATGCGAGTAGCTAGTAGGAAGAAAACAGACAACCTTGACAAAGAAGATGGGTAAAAACGATTATAGGAATACAGTACATGAACAAGGGAGTTGTGGTGTCGTGGCATCAGAAAAAAATTAAAAATGAGCGACGACGTTTTTGCCAAGAAAGAGAGAAACACAAAACATCTATGACGAAGCATACAAAGACTATCAGTTGAGGGCCAACCCACGAGCCAGGGCAAGAATTAAAGTAGAGAGCAAGGGGATGTTCAAGGATCCGACCACAACACCAACCAGTCAGCTCACAATAGGATTATGAGTGGACATAACGTCATATGGTCAGCTTCCTGGTTGGGTCTCTTTGACAAATTGGATATGTATGATAAATACCATTATTTCTATATATGTATACTTTACTCCGGAAACCTAGCTTATCTATCGATGAAATATCTATTTGTAAGTTTCTCTCCAGTCGCAAGCCCTATCGAAGTCCGAGTCCTTCTATATTTAATATATGTGTATACTAATACATACTCCAATTAGATAGATCACTCTAAATGTCAAGGTAAATAGAGTGATAAAATAATAAATCACCATAAATTCTCGGGAAATTCCCCTAAGATTTTGAAAAATAGAAATTCGTAACTCAATACTAAAAAGTTACATCGACAGTAAGATAAAATAGTAAATTTGTAATCTAGTGGTAATGATATATTCTACCAACTTCTATCACAGTGATTAATCTTGATTCGAGAATTCCTTATCTATTATTATATGTGGCATAAAGTTGATATAAATACTCGTATTGAAATAGTTGATCGATAATTGTATCCACTTACCTCTTATAGAAACTTAGACTTACACTTTATGTGTTGTTGAATAGGTAAGATTTGACACATTTCACTTGAATAATTTGTTAAAATACTATTCGTCTTTGTACAATCCTTATGTAACTACTGTTATCTCATAACTAATGTACATCTAGAAACGTCATCCTAAATAATTTCAGCTTAAACGCAAAATTTAAGGATGACATATCTTCTAATTAATTAATGACCTATTCTTATTCTACATAATATGATTTATTTATATTTAATTTGGTTTACTAAATTAATAAGTCTTAAAAATACATTTTTAACTAAAAAGCCCACTCTATGTGGTCTCCTAGAAACGTACAGTAAGTAACGTTCATCCTAAATTATCTTTATCATATTTTTGAATTCAAGTTGACCATCTGTATAGGGAGACTTTATAAAGTCCTTCTATCCTAAAATATATCATTAATTATGAAATTGGGTATGTTCAATTTAATAACTCGCAAAAGATTTTACTATAAAAGCTGAATGTAATTTATTTTTTTCACATCCACCATTAAGAAAAATTTCTATTTTTAGATAGATATTCCCAATCAAGCACGGTTTCTACTTACTAGCTTTATATTTACAAGATTTCTCATGTCCTGACTTGTTATGAATTCACTATTATAAACTAATTTTTTTTTTTGTGTGTAATAAAATGATACTTTCATCATAATTAAGAGTTCGATGAACGAAAGTTATCTTCATTAATGGGGGCCACATGAACGGAAATCCCATCTCTCCTGTTGACCTTGCCACCCATTTTTCGAGGAGAATTATCAACTCGGGGATAAAATGGCAAGTTAGCAAGGGAACTTGAATTGTTCAAACCAGATCACACACACTGAAAAAACAGGTTTACGACACTATTTGTTAGGTATATATGTTATTCTCAAGATTACTTATATCGAATGACATCTAGATAATTTCATACGAATATAATTAAAGATTCCTAGTGAAAAATCTCTTTACTATAAAAATTATTTCTTCAATTCTGAGAAATTTAATTTGATCAGTTTCATAGGTGAAATTGAACTAGATTCGACTTCACGGCTTAAGACTTTTATTTGCAAGCTGTCGTCTATATAGAAAAAATGTGAAGACTTACGGTGTTCCAATATTGTTGGAGGGTCAAATTCGTATATCAAAAAACTTTGTGGAAGATCCTGTGTTCATAGTTCAATTGTAAGTATGATGTTGCTTTATTTGATTGATGATGAGCAATCAGTATTGAACCGTAGAGTTTGACCTGAGGGTTGATCAAATGGTCAAAGCAGGTAATTTCGGAATTATTTGTTATCCATCAAGATATACTATCAGTTGCTAGCTTAAAACTGCTCATTATATAATTTTATTAATAATACTTTTTGGTTATCAAATATATGTTGTCTACTAAATAAAACTCGTTTTTAAAATGTGTTGCATGCAGGGCTAGTGGATGAGTCGACCGATTTTCATTCCAGATGCAGATGCACCTAAGGATCCGACTGGTCCAATGGGTCCCCTGATATGACAAATTTTTAAGGAGTAAACAAATATAGACAGAGATGATAATCAAAGCATTGATTATTCAGATTTCAATTCAAGTATCAAGTGTAATCTCGTATGCTAATTTTTTTGTAACCACTTGACAAATTCAACCGATTAATAAAGCGAGAAAATGTGGTCGGTAGCACATCATATTTTGCTACATATTTTTTTCAAATAAGAAGAGAGAGATCTTGACGACGCATGGACGATACTTTTTTATTCAATCATGCCTAGATATGGTGAAAGATTTCTCAAAACCGATCATCACATATTATTATTGAGTGTACCATAACTGTTAAAACATTATCGCATCTTCTGTTTTTGTCTCTTTACAAATGTATATGTATGATATGACCCTTATTATCTATATATGTTACTCTACTCTGTTACAAAACTTCTATCTATAGATGAAAATATTTTTTTTAAGTTTCGATCCAGTCCAAAGCACTAAGTCCAAGTCCAAGTTCTATATTTTAATATATGTTATACACAATATAACTACACATATATGCGAACTAAACCAAATGGGCTAAAAAAAGGGTATGTAGTCGTAATAATATGTAGCATGTAGGTTTGGAGTTGGGGTGGTAGAAGACATGAGAAAGGAAAGAGTGTACGATGAGGGATGTTTTGGGAGCTTTGGGGTTGATTGGTTGGGTGAGGGGGATAAGGGTCGGTAAGCTGATGGGCGGGGTGTGGGTTAGTGGGGATGGGGGGAGTGTAGTTGGGGTTTTTTGCGGGGTTGTGTGGCTGGTAGGGGTACGGGGGGATGTATATTTATAAAGGGTCGCTTGGTTGGGAGGGGGTTGACTAGGGAAAGGGGCTAAGGTATCTATGTGGGGGTGCCGGTGGGGAGATCACTCCATATGTCAATCTATTAGAGTGATAACATAATAATCACCCTTATTTCGGGAAGATTCCACCCTAAGAGATTTTGAAGAAGTAGAAATTCTTAACTCAATACTTAAAAATGTTACATAGACAAATAAGATAAAATAGTAAATTTTAATCTAATTGGTCTGAAATATATTCTACCACATTCTTTTCACGGTGATGAATCTTGATTCGATAAAGTCCTTATCTATTATTATATGGTGCACAAGTGACATATAAATACTCGTAATTGAATAGTTATCGATCATTTGTTTCACTTACCCCTTATAGAATTAAACTTACCACTTTGATGTGTTTGTGTAATAGTGTAAGA
Source organism: Solanum habrochaites (assembly GCA_027704765.1). NCBI lineage: Eukaryota > Viridiplantae > Streptophyta > Magnoliopsida > Solanales > Solanaceae > Solanum > Solanum habrochaites. The sequence goes on along the minus strand of JAKWJA010002499.1, from coordinate 51,574,995 downwards.
TATGGACACTTATCACTTGAATATAGTTGTTAGAATACTATTAGTTCTTTGTACAATCCTTATGTACTACTTGTGATCTCATAACAGTGGCATCTCAAACGGCATCCTAAAAGTAATTTCAGCTTAAACGCCAAATTTAAGGTGACATAATCTCTAATTAAATTTATGAACTTTCTTATTCTAATAATACGAATTTATTTTAGATTTAATTTGGTTACTATTTAATAGTCTAACCAAAAATTAACATTTTACATAAAAGCCCAGCTCTATGGTTGCCTAGAACGTACACTAATAAACTTTGATCCTATTTATATACTTAATAATACTTTCCGAAATTCAGTTGACTTATGTATAACTGTTAAAGTCATTCCTTATCCTAAATATATCATTAATTATTAAATTGTAGTCAATTAATAACTCCACAAAAAGATTTTACTATAAAAGTTGAATGTAATTTATTTTTTTTCACATCCACCATCAAGAAAAAATTTATATTTTTAGATAGTATATTCCAAGTCAAACAAGGTTTCTACTTACTAGCTTTATATTTACAAGATTTCTTAATGTCTGACTTTGTGAATTCACTATTATAAACTAATTTTTTTTTTTTGTGTGTAGATATAATGAATACTTTCATCAATAATTAAGAGTTCGAGAAGAAAGTTATCTTCATAATGGGGGCCACAGGAACGGGAAAATCCCGTCTCTCTGTTGACCTTGCCACCCATTTTCGAGGAGAAATTATCAACTCGGATAAAATGCAAGTTTACAAGGGACTTGAAATTGTTACAAACAAGATCACAGACACTGAAAAACAAGGTATACGACACTATTTGTTAGGTATATATGTTTATTCTCAAGATTACTTATATCGAATGACAACCTAGATAATTTTATAGTAGTAATTAAAGATTCTAGTGAAAAATATACTTTACTATTAAAAAATTATTTCATTCAATTTTGAGAAAGTTAATTTGATCACGTTATCATAGGTGAAATTGAACAAGATTTCATAGGGGGGGGGGGGGGACTTCATAGCTGAAGATTTTTGTTGCAAGCTGTCGTCTATATTGAAAAAATACTGAAGACTAACGGTGTTTCAAAATTCATTGTTGGAGGTCAAATTCGTATTCGAAAAACTTGTGAAGATTCCGTTTTCATTTCAAATATACTATATGTTGCTTTCATTTGGATTGATGTTGAGCATCAGTATTGAACGTAGAGTTTACATGAGGGTTGGACACATGGGCAAAGCAGATAATTTTCGTAATTATTTTGTTGTATCAATCAAGATAACTATCATGTTGCTAACTAAAACTTAGTATATACTTTTCTTACTAATAACGATTTCTTGTTATGAAATATAGATCTCCTAAACTAAAACTCTTTTTTAAAATTGTGTTGCATGCAGGGCTATTGGATGAGGTGCGACAGATTTTCATTCCCAGATGTCAGATTAACGCCTAAAGGGAATCCGACGGTCCATGAGTGTCCCTGAATGACAAAATTTTAAGGGAAGAAACAAATGTCGCCAGAGGATGATAATTAAAGCAGATGATTTCTTCAAGCTTCAATTTCAAAGTATCACGCGTAATACTCGTATGCTAATTTGTAACCAACTTGACAAGATTCAACGATTAATAAGCGAGAAAATGTGGTCGGTGCATCATATTATTGCTACGGATGTTTTCAAAGAAGATAGAGAAAAAGATCTTGACGAAGCATGGACGAATACTGTTTTTCAACCATGCCTAGATATTGTAAAGAGATTTCTCAAAAACGATCATCACAATATTATTATTGAGTGTACATAAACTGTCATTATCGCCATCTTCTGTTTTGGTCTCTTTTACAAATGTATATGTATGATATGACCCTTATTTCTATATATGTTACTCTACTCTGTAAAAAATTCTTATCTATAGATGAAATATTTATTTTAAGTTTCGATCCAAGTCCAAGCCCTAAGTCCAAGTCCAAGTCTTCTATATTTAATATATGTTAATACAAATATATACGTACACAATTATATGAGATCACTCATAATGTCAAGCTAATAGAGTGATAAAATAATAAATCACCATAATTCTCGGAAGAATTCCACCCTAAAAGGTTTTTGAAGAATAGAATATCCTAACTCAATACTTTTTTTATTTTAAAAATGTTACATAGACAAAGAAGATAAAATGTATTTGTTAATCTATTGTTGAATTATTCTCCAAATTCTATAACCGTGTTGAATCTTCTTCTCGATAAAGTCCTTCATCTATTCGTTTTATTCTGCACAAGTATATAATCCTCGTAATTTAAATAGTTTCGATAATTGTTCACTACCTCTTAAGAATTAGACTTAACACTTATTATGTTTTCTGAATATGTAAGATTTGACACATATCACTTGAATCTATCGTTAAATCTATTTAGTTTCTTTGTACTCCGATGTATTCTTGTGATCTCATCAACACTGTATACCTAGAAACGGCATCCTAACATAATTTTAATCCAAAATTAAGGTGCACAATCTCTAAATTTTTTAATAAACTATGTTTTATTCTAAAAAAAGATTTATTATATTTAAATTTGGTTTACATTAATAAGTCTAAAAAATTACACCAATTTTTTTTTTTATTATAAAGCCCAGCTCTATGTGGTCTCCTACAACGTATACTAAATACGTTACTAAATATATATAAATATAATTACCTAATTCAAGTTGACATATCTATAAACTTTTAAAAGTCAATCTTGTCCTAAAATTATATCAGTAATTATGAAATGGTATGTCAATTAATACTCCACAAAAGATTTTACTATAAAAGCTTAATGTCATTTCTTTCACATCACCATCAAGAAAATTTATATTTTGAGATATATATTCCAAGTCCAAGCACAAGTTTCTACATACAGCTTAGATTTCCCAAGAATTTTTTAATGTCTGCTTTAACATTCGCTATTATAAACTAATTTTTTTGCTGTGTAGATAAAATGAATTCTTGCATCAATAGGAAGAGTTCAAGAAGAAAGTTATCTTCAAATGGGGGCCACAGGACACGGGAAATTCAGTCCTCAGTTGACCTTGCCACCCATTTTCGAGGGAAATTATTTATTCGAAGAAAATGAAAGTTTTACAGGGACTCAAATTGTTATACAAAACAAGATCACAACACACTGAAAAACAAGGTGGGAGACCTATTTTTAGGTATATATGTTTTATTCTCAAGATTACTTATATCAAATGACTACCTAGATAATTTTATAGTAGTAATTATAGATTCTAGTGAAAAATATACTTTACTATTAAAAAATTATTTCTTTCAAATCTGTGAAGTTAATTTGATCACATTTTCTTAGGTGAAATTGAACCAGATTCAGACTTCACAGCTGAAGATTTTTGTTTGCAAGCTGTCATTTATATTGAAAAAATAGTGAAGACTGAACGTGTTCCAGTTATTGTTGGAGAGTCAAATTCGATTGCGAAAAACTTGTGGAGATCGTGGTGTTATGTTCAAAATATAGTATGAAATTCGTTGGCTTTATTTGGGATTGATTTGAGCAATCATCTGGAACCGTAGAGTTGACATGAGGGTTGATCAATGGTCCAAAGCAGTAGGTTTTGTAATTATTTTGTTATCAATCAAGATATACTATCATGCGGCTAGCTAAAAATTTTCGTATATAATTTTCTTAATATACTTTTTGGTTATCATATATATGTTCTACAATAAAACTCTTCTTTAAATTTTGTGTTGCATGCGGGCTAGTGGAATGAAGTGCGACGAGTTTCATTCCGATGCAGATTACACAACGGAATCCGACGGTCCTCGTGTCCTGAAATGGACATATATTTAAGGGAAGAAACAAATAAAGACTGAGATGATGAATCAAAGCAGATGGGATTCCTTCAAGTCTTCATTTCAGTATCAAACGTAATACTCGTATGTTAATTGTAACCAACGTGACAAGATTCACAATTAATAAGCGAGAAAATGTTGTCCGTGCATCATATGATTCTAAAGGACGTCTTCAAAGAAGACAGAGAAGAAGAGCTTGACGAGCAGGACGAATACTGTTTTTTGCAACCATGCTAGATATTGTGAAGAGTATTTCTCAAAAATGATCATCACATATTATTATTGAGTGACATAAAATTGGTCATTCGTCATCTTCTGTTTTGTCTCTTTTTTATTTGACCTATTTTGTTCAGTTTTTATCGCATTACAAATATATATGTGTGATATGAACCCTTATTTCATATATTTTCTCTTGTATGTAAAAAACTTTCTTATCTATAGATAAATATTTATTTAGTTTCAATCTATGCCCAAGCCCAAGTCCAAGTCCAAGTCCTTGCATAATTTAATATAATTAATACAAATACCTACTACACAATTACATGGATCACTCATATGTCCAGCTACAGAGTGATAAAACATAATTAATCACTATAAATATTGGGAAGATTCCACCCTAAGGATTTTGAAGAATAAGAATTCTGTAACTCAATACTTAAAAATGTTTACATAGACAAAGAAGATAAACATAGTAAATTTATAATCGTATCGGTAATGAATATATTCCTACCTAATGTCCATCACGTGATTGAAAAGCTTGATTGGAATAAAGTCCTTATCTGTTATTATAGATTGTGCACAAGTTAATATAAATCCTCGTAATTGTATAGTTATCAATAATTAATTCACTTCCCTCTTATGAAATTGACTTAAAAAAACCCACGTGTGTGTGGTTGTTGAATAGTGTAAATTTGACGCATCTATCACTTGATATTTCCGTTAGCAATATTTCTTGAGTTCTTTGTACAATCCTTTTGTAACTACTTGTGATCTCATAAAAATATACATCGAGAGACGTCCTTCTAAAATAATTTAAGCTTAATCCCAAAATTAAGTATCTCTAAAGTTTTTAATGAACTATTGTTAGTCTAAAATGATATGAATTTATATAGATTTAATTGTTTATCCTAATTAATAAGACTATACAAAGCACAAGTGGGTTTTTTACTATAAAAGCGCAGCTCTATGTGGTCTCCTAACAACGTACACTAATAACTTTATCCCAAATATATTTAATTTCTCTTCCTTTTCTTTTTTATTTGTTTGTTCGATGATACATGAATTTATGTTTCGATAGTTGAATGAAATATCTTTTGCAAATAATCTTATTTCCTTGTTTTGTTATTAATATACTAGGAAGAGGGAAAAGAATAACTGAAAGGCAATCAATTTGTTATTTGTCAAAGTTTCATTTATTCATGACCAGAATTAAACGGGGATATATAGCTCGGAGACGTAGAACAAAAATTCTTTTATTTGCGTCAAGATTTCGAAAGGCTGATTCAAGGCTTACTAGAACTATTACTCAGCAGAAAATAAGAGCTTTAGTTTTGGCTCATCGAGATAGGGATAGAAAAAAGAGAGATTTTCGTCGTTTGTGGATCACTTGGATAAACGCAGTAATTCGGAAAAGGGGAGTATCCTTTAGTTATAGTAGATTAAATACACGTCTTACAGAGACAGTTAGTCTTCCAACCGTAAAATTACCTTGCACAAATAGTATAATTGAAATGGGACATGTCTTTAATCTGCTTTCGACGAAATCAATAAAGAACGTAATATTGAAAGATCCACCAGATAATTTAAATGGAGTTACCCGGAGAATGAATTTAAAATACATATGCTTGAATAGAACTTTTCAGTTTTAATTAGTTATTATATTTTATTCAATAGAAGTTAAATCGACCTGTTTTAAATCTTTAAGGTAAAATTATCTTTTTGCAAAAAAAAAAAAATAGTAATCAAATACATTTTTCTTCTTGCTGCCCTTATTGTTAATATCACACAAGTGATATTTTAAACAATTACAGAAACCATCAGTGGGTTGATTAATTCGTCCACTATTATTTTTCATGGTTTTTATTTTTAGAGTTAAACTATAAAAACTTTGACTAACATTTTAAGATGTATTATTTCATTATATTGATATGGAAAAATTGCAATTTATAGTACCTTTCATATAGTTTTTGAATATCTAAATTATTTTTAAAAAATATCGAATTAATTTCAATCTAATTTAACTTAAAATTAATCAGCGATTTCTTACAGATCATATGCATGGGTTTCTGTTAATCAGCGTAAAAATTTGGTTTGCTTTGGTTGTTTCAATAACCGCTTTGTGATACTAACAATAAGAGAAAAGGAAAATGTGCACTTATAAATCAGATGGACGGAACTTAACAAAAGGAGAAAAAAGTTTGAACAAGCACAAAGCATGCACATTTGTTCAATCAAATCACATCTTAGGAGTTTCATAATCTTAAAATAAGATATGTAATAATTTTATAAATGTAAAAGTTAAATATGAGTTTGGTAGTGGTTTTTCTATTGATTTGTCTGGTTTATGAAATGCGTGTTTCTCTAGATAGTCCCTTATATTTCTACAATATATCATTGAGAGATCTTATCTATTATATTAATTTAGTTGCTTCATTTGTATTTAGCATACTTATCATATTGAATTTGTCTTGGCAGAGAGAGTTAATATTTGTTAGTGAAAAGTAATAACGTGTACAACATTTAAAAGAATAATTTGTTGTACCTAATGAAAAACCTTTTTGTATTGTATGTTTATTATGAATGAAAAAAGTCATAATTGTCGATATTTGTAGGAATGTGTGTATATATATATCTTAGATGGTTACGAGAAAATGAAAGTAGAAGTTGATTCAGAAACCAATATGGTAAAAGAGATTAAGGTAGAAGTTGACTGAGAAACCAATTTCGTCCTTTTAAGATTAATCTCTTTTACCATATTGATTTTTGAATCGACTTCGACTTCTATTTTCTCGTAACCATTTAAGATATATCTACACAAATCCATAACAGATCGACATATGGAGCTTTTTTTTCATATGATAGTAAACCTACAACACAACAAGGTTTTTCATTAGGTTACAATAATTATTAACATTTAAATGTTTTTACAATCAACCTGTTTACCTTGCACCAACAAATTATTTAACTACTCTCCTGGAAATCAGAATAAGGATAAAGTAATGCTAATACATATTCTGACAGGTACCTATATGTAATCTCAATAGACATCAGTGTTCGAAAGCGATGTCCATTTTCTTTTCTCAATATTTTTTTATTTTCTCATTTAATTAAAAAATATGTTTATGATTATCCATATAATCTATAAAAATATATTTATTATTATATGAATGATCTTTATTTATTTTCTAACTCAAGCTGCTAGCTTAAGCGACTGTCTACTAATTATTTACTTTGAGTGTGCAAACATATTCTGAACATACATATATGTACTTTCTAAGCCACTAGCGATTTTAAAAAAAAAAATCACCAATAATAAAAAAATTGGATAATAGGCGTACCCCATAAACTTGCGAGAAGATATCTATTTAAAAATTATTTTTTGACTTTTAGATTTATAATTAGAGGCCTAAGCTCTAAATAAACTTCATATGTATTTAATTAAAATTATTTAGATATAAATATTTGCTTAAAATTTCTTTATAGATGATTTCTTCCAAAAAAAAAGTTATTATAATTAATTTTAGGTAAGATTTTTATCAATCCAACATTAGAAAACACTCTTTTACTGGGGTCATTACTATATAAGTTATTAACAGAATTCTTATTAATAGGTTGACAAACTTTAAATAAATAAAAAAAGCTAAAATCATAGAATTTGATTCAAGAAGTTTGATAATTTGATATAGCCTACTTTAATATGTTTGTTGTATTGCTTGAAAGTTTTAAAAGAAATGAAAAAAAAATTGTAATTTACTTTTTTTAACACATTTGAACTATTGATTCATATTTTTGACAGACTATTACTCTACCTTATCAAAGATATTAGAAAAAAAGATTTAAAACATATAGATAATATGAGTGTTAGCGAAAAATAATTGATTTGTTCTATACGAGTGGGATTAAGAGAATATAATAGTATAATTTTATGTAAAAAATTAACAAATAAATATTATCTGTGGCAAGAATTTGAGGCCCCTCAAAATTGGGGGCCTAAGACATATGCCTCAAATTTTGTATGCAAGAGGCGCCGCTAGGTGTTAGAGGTTGGAAGAAAGAAAAAAAACATTTTGGGGAAAAAAAGACGATAGAAATAGAACAATAGGTTTATAAAGAAATCGATTTAGATATTCTAGAATCCTTTTTGGTGTGACTACATTGAAAGCTTTTCATTCGAGCCTTTTTCCGGTAAAGTTCGAGTTCTAGGGGATGTTTGTTCAATATCTTCGTTCAAGTTTTCTGATTTTGCTCATTGTGTTGAGAATCCAAGGTTCGTTGTGTCAATTTGCAACTGCCAAAGAAGAGATGAGAATCTTGTCTTATTTCGATTCATTGCTTCAGAGGCGAACCCACAATTACTAGTTGCTTCTGTTACTAAGAACTTATGTGTATATCATTGTGAGGTTTGGTCCGTTATTATAAATAATTTGGGTGTGTTGATTTATCATCGAAATGAGAAGATTGTTGTTGCATCCAAATAAATTGTTTACTATTTTTGTAAAGTCTTGTCATGATTAGTTATCAATTTTTATCTCCTTTTGTGCATGAACCTCCTCATCCGAGTTTACTTTGAACTCTATTTAAGACCATTTTGGACTCCCTCTTTGCCTATCCTCGAGTTTAAGTTCGAGTAAGCCTCATCGTTGTTCTAGTGAAAGGAAAATCGAAATCAGGTGGAAGAAGTTGATATACATGCTGATATTCACTGATCAATATACCAGTGATACAATCCGAATATAGAGGTCAATACAAGATATACATGGTATACAGTACTTGTAACACTACTGATACGTAATCAGGAATGGGCCAAGAAGCCCCAAATTCATGCAGTTCGTTTTTTTTTTATGTAATTGGGCTAAAAGCCAGTATATTTGTGTATAGTTTTGATAGTTTTAGGACAGGATATAGTTTTGAAAGTTTTAGGACAGGGAAATTGGGCCAAAAGCCCATCAATTTTTTTGGCAGCCTTATTGTTAGTTTTAGACAGGTTAAATGGGTTGAAAGCCTCCATATATTTCGACATATATTCAGTTTTGGTGGAAGAATTAGACCAAACAGAACTCTATAACCCATGATGGCGCATACTTGTCTTATTAAATTAGTTTTAAATGTTGTCACATTCATTTTCCCTAATGATAGTCGCTTCCAAATAATTTTTTTTTTTCCACAATTAAGTAGCACTCTTACATCTTGATGATTTTAGAATATTTGCAAACAGTTTTCATTTAAATAATATTTTTAATATTTCCCTTTTCCCCTTAAGATACTTTAAAATCTTTATATTTTTTTAATTTTAAAAAAAACATTAGTCAATAGTCTAGTACATGTTTAGCGAGCATTGGTTCGGGTACTTTCAACGCCTTCCTCAAAAGTCTCAAAAATGCTAATATAACCCCGAACCCCCTTTAAGTATTTTTATTAGATTTTTTCTGTTTTAATCTTGTGACCTTAAACTACTTAGGAAATTTCAATTCCCCGGTACAATTCATTCCTATCACAAACCGAAGAAATTCGAGCTTAGCTCAAACCAAAAAATAAAATTTTCGGGGTGTTACAAACAAACACTTGCATTAATCAATCATCTCGCTTTCAAGAATTGAGTCTTCCCTTTCCAATTCACTTTCAAAGCGATACACCTATACATAAGCAAGTATTCACAATAACTTTTCGAAAACAATAATACACACTCTTTTTAAAGGAAACTCAATCAACAAAAAACTCCAACCCAAGATTACTTCAAAAGTCACACAAGCAAATATTCACAATCACTTTCCGAAAATACCCACATCATTTCTTTTGAAAAGAGGTCAATAAACATAAAATGAAATTCCGAAATTAAGGTTCGAATCCAAAAATTAATACTAGAAAACATTACTCAAGGCTTTACGAACTCATTGGAAAAAATTCATTTTGAAAAAGCACAGTAAAATAGTTCAAAATCTTCAATTTTTAGTCAAGAACTGGAGACCTTGAAAAGCCTCATTATTCACCAATCAAAATGTCATATTTTGATGTAAAAACCCATAGTCTAAGGAAAAATGAAGGTTTAAGGTTATGAAAGCTTACCAAATTGATTTAGTATAAGAAATCCTTGCAAAAATCACCAGCAAGGATTGTCCAAGCTCAAAAATAGAAAATGGGGCTTAAACCTCGAAAAAAACAAGTTTAAAACCTCCTCTGATGTCACTTAAGCAAATCCTGCAAAAACTGGAAGTCTCGTTTTTGTAAAGTAGGCTCTGCTTAAGCGACCATTGTTAAAGAGAGCCGTGATTCGCTTACGAACCTTTCAAAAAGTTCGTCGTTCACATAAGCGATCACACTATCGCTTAAGAGAACCGCTTAAGCGGAAGCCTAGGCAAGCAAAAAAAAAAATGGTCACAAATAAACTCAAGCATACCAGAAAAATAGAGAAACACTCAAAACAAAAACGAGCCGCTAGATACATTTAGAACCACATAAACAGAAATCACATACAAAACCGATTATACTTATGTTCTTGACTCAATAGATACCTTCACAACCATAATTTTGAGGTCCCTTGACTCGACACATCCTTGATAACACAAAGAAACACCTCATGTCTAAATAAGACTAAAACATGGGATGCTCGAGACCTCTAAAAAAAATATAAAATTCAAGGCTTCACCGAAGCGTAAAAGTAAAAGATCCACTCAAATCCAACAAACTCTTCAAATCTCGATTATGGAGGAGCATCCAAATCTCCAAATTAACCAAGTCAATCCAAAAGGTAATATTTCATTCACAGTTCACCGACTAGTACCTGAAATCCTCTAATTTAAAACCAACAACTCTTGTGATTTGGATAATGAGTTTCGCGGTTAAGTCCTAGCTTTGTTTCGATTTTAGATTTTTTTAGCTATCATGTTGTAGTTCATGTTTTGATATATTGAAATATGTAATAAATCATGAGGTCTATTGTATTATATAAATACATTTAAAATTATTTTATTTGGAGATAATTGAAAGAGTTGACAGATTAATTTACATCAAGATTTGGAGCTTGATTGTAGTTTGAGGTGGGTGGGAGTTTTATTTTCGAGTCTAGACTAGACATCGTAATGTGGTGTGTTTTGTCGTGAAATCTTATATTGTGGTAATTTAGTTGAATAGATTGCTTTTGAGGTGGAAGTTCCACCGAAAGTGGATGCTCAAGTTATAGAGAGAATTCTTGATTGAATTGATAGAAGTAAGGTAGATTCTAAGGCCCTTGTTTAAGTTATAAGGTATGGATCGTGTATTTTCTTGTTATATGTGTTTGGGAGTAATGAGACTTGGTGACGGGTTGACTTGTCCACATCGATTAATTCTAAGGATGAAAAGGGGTGATAAAAGGCAATGTGATTAATTGTTCGTGTGATGTGTTGAGAATGGTTTGAAAGGCTTGTTGAATCATTGTTGGTGTTATGCTTGTTGTGAATTGTGTAATGTCATGAAAATTGTCATCTCCTCATCATTTGTGTGAACATGTCATTTTCATTATTCTGAGACATGATTGTGACAAGTGTTATGTTAATTGGGAAAGAATAAGAACTTAAAGAGGATGTACCATTTGAGAGACATATCGCGCGCCACGATGGATATTATATTCAAGGAATGCATTGCACACCGCGACGGATACATGAACAGATATGTTCCCCATTGGTCCAGGACTGAGAAACAACGGGTGTGTATCAATAAGTCATGCATGGATCACTATATTTGACATTGGATTCTATTGCATTGCATATATTTATCATTAGTGAACTTGATAATATGTTTTTTTTAATCTTGTGAGTGCCTTTTTGTGGAACTTTGATTAATGAGTATTAAGCTTGTTTATAAGGATATGTAATTGTTAGAGTCTTGTTGTTGAGGTGTGTGATATGTGAATTATAAACGGTTAGGTTGGACTGGTTTTATGCAAGTTGTAGTAGTGAAGGTTGTGATTGATGAATATCGAGCTTGTTGTTGAGAATATGTGATTGTTAGATTGTTGTTGTTGAGATACATGCTTGTAAATTGAAAATGTCAAATTGTGTTGGTTTTATGCAGGTTGTAGTTGTGGAGGTTCGGTATGGGTGTAAGGAGTACCCATATTCTATCTTTGTAGCTTGTGTTTAGAGATTTACTTGTTGAGTACCGTGTGGGTTGGTTCCCACTCCATGATTATACATTTTTGTAGGTTACTAACCCGGACTTTTGTGTCATTTTTTTGTCTTCTCTTTGTCTTAGGATTTTTATGGAGGTTTTTGAGGTATTTGTTTGTCATTTCAACAGACCTTCTTAATCCTATTTATGAACTCGTTCTACTTTAGAAACAAGGTCATTTGAGACTTGTGTTTTTCTTTGAATCAATTGTAGTACTTTAGAGGCATGTACACGTGACAACAAGGTTTTGGGGCATTTTTGAGTTTATTATGAAATTTCTCCATTATATTGTAATGGTAGAGTTTTAGGCTGACTTATCTTGGAGGGATAATACGAATGCCATCACGTCCACTTTTTTATCATGAAAAATGCTATCAAAACCCCAGGTTCGTAGTCTCACATGTGTACAAGTCGAGTCTAAGTAGAGTCTCGAGGATCCGTACGGAGATATTTGTACTATGACACCCTGGAAAAATTTTGAACTAAGACTCGAGTCATTCTTCGTAGTGAGTAAGTTTTGACAAGGAATTTAAATTTTTTTTTGTATTAAGTTTAGGTAAGTAGAAGTAGAACCTTGAATTCCAAAAGGAACTAAATTGAAAATAACAAAAATACAAAATTTGGAGAGTTAAGCTAAGTATGGTTTTGGATCAACTTCAATAGACCAGAACTCGTAGAGCATGATGAGTTATGTGTGATACAAGATACCATAGGAAAGATCTTTGAATTATATTTCCAACGCCGTCAAGTTTTCTAAGTTTTGAGTTTGTATGAGTGAGATATGACATTTTGAAGTTAGGTTGTTTAGTTAAGGAAGGTTAGCCGAAAACAGTGAGGAGTACATATTTCTTTTTCCTTACCGAATACAATTTAATTCTTTGTTAGTTCCTATTTTTAGGTTATAATCATTTTAGGTTCAGTTTTACAATACTAATATATGCCTAGGGTTTTAATTGAGAGTTGAAGAAGAGACAAGCAGAGAAAAGAAGAGAAAAGAGGAGAGGATCAAGCATTCGTCTAGGTTCTTGCTTCTTGTTGGGAAGTTTGTCATGGTTCTAATCCATAGGAGGTATGTAAGATTCCATAGTGTTGAGTTAGTTCATCCACACACTAATCTTGATTTATTTAGCATAATTTCGTTCTTGAAATTTAAGGATTTAAATTTTTGATGAGTTCTTGATTAGCGTTCTTGAAGTTTCATTAAGTTTTGATGTAAGATTCTACTTAGGTCAACTTTAAACGATTATATCTCTTAGAATATTCATATTTATGTGATCAATAACCTATCTAATTGGAGGTAATTGAATTTACTTTCTAACGCCACCAATTTCGCGTCAATCCAAATTCTGAGTAAAAAGTTATGACTATTTTAGTAACCTATAGAACGTTGTTACGAATTAGCCGACGGAAAAACATTAAAAAGGGTTTTTTTTTCCTCCAAGAGAACTCTAAAGACTTTCTTGACTAATAAAAGGTTCACAACAATCAGATTTTCATCTTTACTAGTGAAAATCATAATTCTTGGTCATAGAGATTTGAAGAAACTAATTCAAGAATCTGAAGAAATGTTTTCTTGATCATTTAACTCAAGCTAGGGTTTCAAGGTTTTTATTCAAGTTGTTTTCTAAGATTCTTCAAGAAACTTGTTCTGCCTATCTAAAATCATTTCTAACATGATCACAATCTTAAATTTCATAATTCAAATTCAAGGTAGAGTTGAGAGTTAAGTTTTGAGAATTCTTTCGAACATTCTAAGAAAATCCTTTTGAGTCAAGTTGATGAGTCTTATACAACTTCTAGTAATTTGTTCCAAGGTTCGAGTAAGTAAGTAAGAGAATGAGAAAAAAAAATCTTGATGAGTCTACATTTTCATTGTGAGATCCTTCATATCATGAACCATAACTTTTGAATTCATAATTCACATTCAAGAAAGAGTTAAGAGTATAGTTCAAGAAAGCTTTTGAGTTCAATTATGAATTCTTAGATATCAAATATTTATTTGACCTAAGATTTTGGAGGAGTAATAAGATAAGACAAGAGTTGTACTCATGACTTTCAGGGTTATGTCAACCTTCAGTCGAGTCGATCATAGTCCATAACTTCTGCATGAATGTCGAGTAACTTTGATAGTAGTTCGACTCTTCAAGTTCTAAGTTTTGAGTATTGAGTTGTAACTAATCGTTATTTGTAAAAACCTTTTCCTTGGTCGTTGCACGTCCATAATTCGACATGTGAAATCATATAGAGAAGTCTTTACAATATTTTAACTTTGTTTTTAATAAGACTTAACATTTGAAGTTGAGTAAGAATAAAAGTAAGTTTCATATTTTGAAAAAATGCATACATGGACTAAGTATTTCCAAGAGTAAATGTTTTACATTTAAAATGAAAACGAAACTGAAAATTTTCAAAGAGTTTTGAAGCAGTTAGTACATCTCTTTTATAAGAAAAAATATGATTTGAGAAAGATTGTTTCTAAAAACATGATTAGTATGACCATTGAGTATTTCATCAATGTTAGTCTATGGTATCTAGATCTACCATCAATGTTTAATGCAGTATGACTTCCCAAGCATCCATTATCATATTAAAAAAATATGATTTTGATATGTTTTATGAAAGAGTTTTCAGAGAGCAATTTCCTCTTCCTCTTTAAGAGGGGTAAGTTTGAGTATTATAATCTATTTATAGATAACAAAAACCCACACCCCAGAACTACACCAGTGGATCGAGAAAAAAAATGTGTGTTTGGAATTGGGTCGTAGGGAGGGTGATGGTGTGAATAAAGGTCGCAAACTAAAGAATGAAGTTGTTTTAAAAACACATGAGCTAAGTATATTTTTGGGAGTAGTATTGAATACCGATATGAGGATGCGAGTTCATAATAACTCAAGTCTCCATAAATCATGTAGTCATCATGGGTATTAATGGATCATACTTTTTAGATGATCACATAAGTGTTAAATTAGTGGATCCACTAAGTTAAATTAGGTCCTATACTGATGGCAAGTTATATGATGGTCCTTGGCAGTGTGAGGTAAAGTGTTGTTGCATCACTATAGCTCTTAAGTGATGGTTGTCGGTTAGAGAAACTCCCACATAAGTTATTGTATTTTTATATACATCAGTTAATTGTATTTTCAGATACATTTCAAAGTTATGTTGCATCCTTGTTAAATACATAGAGTTGACATCGTGTATTTAAATACATATCTTTATATTGCACTTGTTTTAAACTGCTTTATATCGAAATGAGATCAGTTAAGTATCAAGAGTTGAGTATCTTGAGTTCATCTGTGATTCATTGAGTCGAGAATCATATTTGTGAAGTCGAGTATCTAATCTTAGAGTTGAATATCTATTCTTTGAGTTGAGTTGAAAAAAGGTAAGTATGTTTCCTTTTAATCAAGTTCAAGCCTATCTTTTATGCTTCAGAATTCTCCTTACATGCTCGTAGATTCCACGTACTTATCCATTTGGCCTGCATCTTTTGATGATGCAGATACAAGTATTCAGAATCATCAACAGGATCTTCGTTGATATATTCGAGACTCGAGTTAGCTATGGTGAGCCTCCTTGCTTCCGGAGGATTTCACTTAATTTTTTTGTTTAGCTAGGAGGTCATGGGTCTTGTCCCGACTTCCATCCTTGTCAGTTAGAGGCTTCATAGATAGTTAGTTCAGTTAAGAAGTCTGTATTATTCATTTATATTATTTAACATTTTAAAGACTTGAGTTGCCTATTTTATGGCGAGTTTAATATATGATTTTAGGGAAAATGCACAAGTACTCCCTAAACCTTTGCCCTAAATCTCATAGACATACTTATACTATACTAAGGTCCTATTACCCCATCCCCCCCCCCTCCAAACTTATTTTATAAGTAATTTTCTACCCCTTTTCGGCCTACGTGGCACTAGCTTGAAAAAAAAGTCAACCAGCGTTGGGTCCACAACATAGTGCATTTTTCGAGGAATATAAACATTTTCCGAGAAAACCTTGGAACACGTTCTCAAAGAACTCTTCGTCTTCCATAAACCTTCTTTGTCAAAAACATCAACTCCATAAGACAAATCATTCTCCAACGAGTCTTCCATTGTTTATTATTGATTATTTCGATAAAGCAGGTTTATGGAAGATAAAGAGTTCTATGAGAATGTGTTCTAACGTTTCAATTTACCCTATTTTATTAAATATTTTTATATTCCTTGTAATTGTAACTTAATTTTTTGGAGGGATGAATTTATTTAATGTTATATTATTAGATGAAGATGATATTTTAGATACTTGTATTCTGTCATGATCCAAACCATTGTGAGTGACATCCAGACTTAACCACCTAATGGGTAAAGCAGTTGCTAACCTCAAGAGACCCAGAAACACGGGTTTTATAAAACAAAGTTACTCATGATAAAAATATAACAGTTCAAAACAACTACGAATTGAAGTCCTCAGACACGCAATGTGAAAATCAAACCACCCTAAGACTAAAAATCTTCATACCAAAATTCTAATAATATATATTGAGGATGTGACCCTAAACCTAAACATAAAACTAATGTCTAATATTTGTCCCCGAAGTGATGGACAAGAAGAGGCAGAAAAACCCATGGAAGCCTGAATGATATAACTCACCCTTAGTCTTTGAGTTAGACATCCCTTAACTGGCGCCTTGGATCAGCCGTTGGAAGATGTTTTGTACTCAATAAGCAAACAAACATGTGCAATATCAATGCACAATCATAGTGTACTAGTAGGATCACATGGTCAATCCAAGATATGAATGTAAGCGGTTGACCACAAAGTAGTAACACAGAACAATACACATAGCAACAATTATCAACCGTATTGATAAAACAACAAAACCTGGATGCATGTCTCATATGATCATAATGCAAATGTCCGGTCCACTTATGGAACCATAATCACATATCTAGTCCTTTCATGGAATCTAAACCCAAACTATTAGTATACCTGTGTGGTACCCTAGCCATACATAGTTAGTCTAGCGGCATGGTACAAGTGTCATCCATAGTTAGTAAATCGACATGGTACCCGAGTCAACCAACAATTAACAACAATCATTAACAATAAACAATGACACTTGAAAACCACAAGTTACAATAACAAAAGACCATGGCATGGGAACATCAAAACATCAATGATATCCATTGCATGATCTTTCCTAAGAGGATTTCCTACCATGCATTACATCAATGAAACTATAAAATAGATATACATACATATATGATCGTTTTATTTTACGGTAAGAAAAATAAACCATATTTAATTTACCACGAGTTTCAACATCAATAAACATTGATGGGAGAAGTAAAAGAAAGATAGAATCTATAATTTCTACAGAAAAGAACATCATGTCTCATCAACAAAAGAAGTGTCGTCGAGCAAAAAAACTAAAATATAATAAAATTGAAGATTAGACAAAATATAAATCCCTCGGCATCCAAGCCACTTGAGAATAATTGGAATGGGAGACACCCCCAAAAATTAATTTAAACAATATCCATTTTTTAAAATTTAATTTTTAGGGTTAGATTTGGAAAAAGTAAAAAATGGGATAGGGTTGTGGGGTCATGGGCCTTTTCATCACTTTAAGAACATAGAGATGATAATACAATTATCTAAAATATTGTTTTCATCCCAACACTTCAACATTGAATAAATTTCAATTCCCTCCAACAGTACAATTATTATCCCCTAAAATACATATAATTTCTTTTTTTTAATAAAATAGGGTAAACATTTTCCGACAAAGCCTTAGAACACGTTCTTAGAGAACTCTGCATCTTCCATAAACCCATTTTATCAAAATCATCAACTGATCATTATCCCACAAGTCTTCTATCCTACATTATTGCAAATATAAAGAAAAAATAGATTCTATAATCGTTCCTGAAAAACAAAGTGGAGTTTGTCTACTACCAATCTTATTCCCACGTTTAGTTGAATCTTTTTCAATTTTCTTCCCGAGTTCATTTGAATCTTCGTCTTAAGTAAGTTTAATTGATTTTCTAACAAATTTTAGTCTATTTGATTTTCTCATTGCGATAGTGTATACTAGTTTAGATGTTTGCTTAAAGTTTTGAAAATATCACCCCTTTTAGTTCATGCTTTTTATTAGGAATCATTACTGATGATTTGCTTTGGATAATGCGAAGAAATTTTTGATTTTTTATGTTTATCTAAACTATCGATTTGAAACTTTTACTATATTCTGGTCGACTTTATGGTGTTTATGTCAATGGCATTGTCGAGTTTTGTTGGAACTTGTACTTATTATGCATTTTGTTGGCATCACTCTCTGTTTGTGTTAATAGACTAGTGGCCGAAATTTTGATATGAAAATTATGTTTTTGTATATAGTAAAATGGGGCTAAAACTAGAGGCAGCATCGTTAAACGATTGTTCCTAAGACTTCTAAAAATAAGAGAAGAAAGGCTGAAGAAGTTTCAAGATCTTCAAAAAAGAAAAAAAATTAGTTGAAGAACCTAAGTCTAACTCAAATTCTAACACAATTGTTGGATTGACAACTATAAGGACAGTAGTGCTCAGGCTAGTGATGATGTTGAATCTAGCGAAGAAAAACCGATAGTGGAGATGACGAGAGTAGAAGAGAAGTCCGAGATACTGGACATGAGGTTAATAATCCACTGTCCTTGCAAATTTGTGCAATAGAAATCTGTAGAAAGTCGTATAATCTAACAACATGGGTGTATGAATTAGGATCGTTTATAACAAAATTTCTCTGAAAGAAAGCATGACTCTTTATCCCGATTGTAGTAAACTTTTAGTTAAAGAAAAAAATACAATGACTTTAAAGGTACATGTTTTGGACACTTGACGAATATTCCAAAATATTTCAAGCTTAATGGACAGATGGTCCATTATATGTTGTTGCGATGTTTAAAAAATAATCTAAAAAAATATTTGCATGAGATGTGGTTTTGTGTGAATGACAAGCCTGCTTGTACTCATCTCATGCATTTTAATATTTTTTTTAATCATTTTGAAACGTTGCAACAACATAGATGGAAGTGGGAAATATAGGTATAGATTTTGTGTTTGGTCTCCCCAAGACCTTGGGGATGTTTGACTCTATTTGGGTTGTGTTTGATAGATTGACTAAGTTAGCCCATTTTATTCCGGTAAAGGTAGATTACAATGCGGAACAACTAGCTAAAATCTATGTGAAAGAGATAGTGAGGTTGCATGGGGTTCCCTATTTCTATCATCTTAGATTGTGGTACGTTTTTCACCTCCAAGTGTTAGAGGAAGTTGCATGATATATTGGGTACATAACTTACTTTTAGAATAAACTTTCATCCCCAGAAGGATGGGCAGACGGAAAGGACTATTCAAGTGTTTGAAGACATGTTGAGAGCTTGTGTGATTGACTTTGGAGGGCATTGAGATTTCTTACCACTATACGAGTTCTCTTACAATAATAGTTATCACTCCAGCATTGATATGGAACCATTTGAGTTGTTATATGGGAGGGGATGTATATCACTCATATGTTGGTTTGAGGCTAGAAATGTAAAAACTTTGGGGGTCGACTTAATGAACGATGCTCAAGATAAGGTGAGGAGCATTAAACCTAAACTTATAACTTCTCAGAGTAGACAAAAGAAGTATGTATATCATAAGGTGAGGGACATGGAGTTTCAGACGAGTGAAAATGTCCTTCTCAAGGTATCACCCATGAAAGAGGTGATGAAATTCGATAAGGAAGGAAAATTGAGTCAGTGATATATTACTCTCTTTGAGGTTCTTGAATACGTAAGACTAGTGGAGTTTAGATTGGCGCTACCCTCTAATTTATTCGGAGTACATACATATTTCGTGTGTCTATGCTGAAGAGATATAATGGAGACGATGGCTATATCATTAGGTAGGATTCAATTGTGCTAGATAAAGACCTCAAATATGAGGAGGAACCGATTGCTATTCTTGATCGTTATGTTTGTATGTTCAGGACCAAGAAATCAAGAACGTGAAGGTTCAAGGTAAGCATCATCAAGTTGATGAATCTTTTTGGAGACAAGTATCCACAATTGTTCACTGATTCAAGTACTACTTTGCTCTTTCCTCAACCCTTTTTTCCTAAGTTTTATCAATCGGGGAAGAGCGATGGGTAAATTGATATCTATTGTAACGACCGGGTTCCTTCGTTATAGAAATGCCAACGAGGAAAAAAATCGGGGCCGAAAAAATTGTTTGTAGTACAGGATTTTTCCAACCTTGTCCAGATTTGAATAAAATTGGTGTGATCAAGATGTGGGGAAATCTTAATCAGGTGGTGTAAATATGAATTTGATTACATAATCGGTTAGATAACTCGTTATAGAATCCGTAAAACTTTAACGAAATTAAATTTGGATAAGTAGATCTCCAGGAATCGATCTTAACATTGAAGGTATTTTCTGAGCGTAATAGTTTAAGAGTGTGTTGTAAGATGGAGAACTGAAATTCTATAAAAAATGTATTGTCTCCAATCGTGCCACTGTAGCGGGAATTATGCCGCTAGAGCGGCGCCGCTAGAGCGGGATGGGCGCTGCTGTAGCGAATGAGATGTGGATTAAAAGTCACAGATTTTGAGATTTTTCAACGAGGCTCACTGGTCAAAGAGATGACGTTGAAGCAGGATTAGTGCCGCTATAGCGGGATGGGTGCCATTGTAGTGGGACAGGCACAAATAATGTCATAAATAAAACGCGTAAACAACCTTATTTGGCACTTTACAACTTTTAGAGCTAAAGAACGACCCCTGAGATATTCCAACTCATTTTTTACCATTATTGAAGCTAAAGGTAAGCTTTCCACTCCCCGAATTTGCTTTTTGATCCGTTGAACATAATAAAATGGGTCAATATTAATAGGGAAGGGTTTCTTGATAGATTCTATGGTGTAATTAACCTAGTTTGACTAGTTGAGATCATGAGTATGATTTAGGGTTTTTAGAATTGTTAGTAATTCGGATAATTACTAGTTTTTTATTCATTCCCGCGTTATTGTGATTGTTTATAAACTAAGAACAAGCAGAACAAATATCGAAAATGGGAGGATCAAGTGTCTTAGGTTTTTAAGCTTGTTTTGAGGTAGGTGATGGTTGTGATTTCATGATTGTGTAATGTATACATGTTCTCTCTTCATTATGATACTTATATGTATATGAATGTCGTAATATTGATCATGTCATTATAATCGAGATAGACGAAGAATATATTTATGAAATCATGATGCAAATGTATGATCTTGATGATTTACTTGTGATTGTGACTGTGGTGTGGGATTAGGGATTGAATTGTCACGTTACAGCAAACTAACTTGGATCGGATTTCTACGTTCTCACATAAATATTGGATTGGGTTGCCACACTCCGGCACAACTATGGGACTCAATTTTCACATTTCGGCAAGCTAACTGGGATGGGGTACGCCGGCATACTAACAATATGAGTTTGGATTCTGTGAGAAGACAATAATGTTTTAAGCATGTGAATTGTGTTGTTGAATTGTCATGTTGATAATGTTGTTTATGTTGATATATCGGCATGTGATATATATTTGTCACATTATTTATAATTTCAACTAGTGGGATAGCCAGTTTGATCCTACCTACCCCGTACAAGTGATTCCTGTACGATATCTACACTTGCTTTTATTTTTGTTGAGTACAGATTATCCTCAAGCGGATATTTATAGACCGCACTTAGGATATTAGAGATTATCGCATCGACTTCAAGGGTAAGTTGCATCTTCTGGGCTACCATGAAGTTCTCTTTAGTCTATGTCCACCATTTCCGAACTTAGACCATTGTTTTAGTTAGTTGAATAGTTAATTAGTATTTTCTTGTTTAGACTTGGTTACCGCTAGTAGTTTTGGTACACTGACTTTAAGATTCTAGATTTATCTTCCACAATATTTAGTTTTTAGATCTTTTGTTTAATAAGGAACTTTGCTTTTAGTTATTTAACTTGCTTCTTTAACTTAAATGCCGTAGTTGTAGAATAAATGCTTTAGTTGGATAGTAGTAGTGGTTCTCCCACCGGCTTGTAAGTGTGGGTGACAATCACGATGGGTTTGAGTCATTACATATATTTTGCATAATTGCGCTCTATATCAAGCATAAATATGTATATTTCGCTATACATATACTAAGAAAGCAGTTGTATAATTCACTATACATATACAAAAAATGTAGTTGTATAATTCGCTATACATATATATAAAAGAAAACACTTGTTATAATATTTTGATATAAATATACAAAAGATCAATTATATCATATGTGTTTAATTTGTAAAAAGCGAGAAAAAGAGAAAGGCGAGAAAACAGGGCAGGGGAAGATTGTATTTGTATAATCATAAGTTTATAGGACAAAAATACATGCATTTGTATTTGTATATACAATTTTCTCTCACATTATACAAACACAACACAATGTATACATTTGTATTTGTATAAAGTGAGAGAGGCGAGCGAAATCTCGGAGAGGAGAGAGAGAAATGAATATATTATATAATATCTATATATATAATCTATAAATATATATCATATATATATATCTATATATCTATATATAATATAATATATATTTATCTATATATAAATTTTTGTCAATCTCGCTTTTTTACAAATACAACACATTTATATTTTTGTGTTTGGTATAAAAGCTAGAGAGACAGTGCGATTGTCCCACCAACGAGAGTGACAAACGAGATTCCCAGGAGAGGGCAAATTAGAGCAATAGTTTTTTCTTTCTATAGGGTTTAATTTATCAACTATTTTTTATAGCATTTAATTTGAATTATGTTTGTATTCTATGCAATTTTTTTCAAAAAAAAAATGGAATACTGATATTATATATAAATTTGGACCACATGATAAAATTTATAAAAAAGTGTGTAATAATTGTTTGGACGTACATTTTCTTTTGTTACAAGTTTGGACAAACAAAATTTATACAACTTCTAGAAAACCCTAGTAAATTCCACATATACCCCTCGTATATATAATTATGTTTTTTACCTCTCAGGTAACGTCGCTGAATCTATTGCGGCGCGAAGATGAAGGGAGTTCACAAAAATAAAGAAGAAAATGACAATAATGATGATGAAACCCATTTTCAACATGAATCCTCTTCATCAATTTTTCATAGTTGAATTAATGAATAGCAAGTTTGTATGTTTTTCTCTTCCTTTTCTTTTTTATTTGTTTGTTTGATGATATATGAATACATGTTTGGATACTTGAATGAAGTATCTTTTGCAAATATTCTTATTTCCTTAAACTACTTATGCTTGACTAGAACTTTTCAGTTTAAATAGTTATTATATATGATTAAATAGAAGTTAAGTCGACCGGTGTTAAATCTTAGAACTTAAGTCGACCGGTGTTAAATCATTAAAGTTGAGTTATCTTTTGAAAAAAAAAAGATTCATATTTTTCCTCTTTTCTTGTTGAGTTGCTTCCATTTACTTTATAAGTGCTTCACACAAATGCATTTCTTTTCTTGGTGCTCTTGTTCTTAATATCACACAAGTGATATTTTAAACAATTAAAGAAACCATCAGTGGTATGATTAATATTAATCTACATTCAATGGTCTTGTGAACTGGCTTAGTAAAATTAAATTATACATTGGTGCTAACAATATGCATAAGTCAATGTTGAAGATGTTCTATTAAGCTATTTTTGACAAATCATTAAATTTGGTTTTATGTTTATCATCTTAATGTTGGTTGCTTTGGTTGTTTCAATACCGCTTTGTGTGATCCTAACTATAATTGAAAGAAATGCACTTATAATCAGATGGAATGAACTCAACAAATAAATAAAAAAGTTTGAACAAAAGCACTGCATTTATTCAATCAAATCACGATCTTAAGTTTTGTAATCTAACAAAGATGTTTAATATTTTATAAATGTAAAAGTTAAATAATATTTGAATAGTGGTTTTTCTATGATTTGTCTATATTTTGGTTTATGATCAGATTTTTCTCTAGATAGTTTCGTTATAGTTTCTACATTATATAATGAGGGGTCTTATTTATTATAATTATTTTAGTTGCTTCATTTGTATTAGCATAGTTATTTTATTGTAATAATTTGTAAGTGCAAGGTCATAGTGTGAAGCTTCTAGCTCTAAATAATAGGAATTCTGGTATGGCAGGAATACTGTCGACCATTACGAGCGATAGCGAAGCCAAGCCGTATAAAGGCGAGCAGCCCTTATAGCAATAGCAAACGGCCTACTTATAGCCTATCAACAGGTCAGTCAATATCAGTAGGGGTCCTCTTGCCTAAAAAAAGGAGTCAGCCCAACATGGGCAATGATAGACAGACCAAAGATTTACGCAGTCCTTGTGTGCTTGCTTTGTGCAGCGGCACAGCAGAATTCAATCCGTAGAAGTTGCATCCTCAAGGGCTGAGTGATTATGCCAGTGATCAAGATATCAACCACATAAATAGGTAGTAAAATGGTTATGGACCCCATGACGACAGTAGTTTAATAATGTTGTAACCTATTGAAATACCTATTTTTGTTGTACTATTTACTATCCTATTAAAAAAAGTCTCATATGGCGATAGGTTGTGGGATGTGGTTGTTTCTATCTTAGTTTGGTTCAAGAAAATGGAATAAAGTAAGTCGATTCAGAATCATATTTAAAAGAGATTAAGGTAAAAGTCGATTCAAAAACCAATTTCGTCCTTTTAAGATTAATCTCTTATACCATATTGATTTCTGAACAGACTTCTACTTCCATTTTCTCGTAATCATCTAAGATATATCTACACACATCCATAACAGATCGACCTATGGAGCTTTTTTTCATATGATAGTAAACCTACAACACAACAAGATTTTTCATTAGGTTACAATAATTATTAAAGAATTTAAATGTTTTACAATATTTCCTTGCACCAACAAATTATTAACTACCCTCCTGGGCAAATCTAATAACATGACTATGCTAATACAAATGAAGCAACTAAAATAATTATAATAGATAAGATCCCTCGTGATATAATGTAGAAACTATAATGAAATTATCTATAAATATATCTCCTAAACAAAAATTTAGACAAATCATACAAAAACTATTATTAAACAATTATTTAACTATAACATTTTATAAAATATCACATGTCTTATTTATAAGATTACAAAACACAAGTTTTGTAAACTATTACATGTAAGTATACTTTAAATTACATGATTTTGTTACTGTGATTTTATTTTGTTACAGTTGAAATATTATCGAGTCATTCACCTCGATATAGTTGGACTATTATCGAGCATTCACCTCGTTATAGTTAGAATATTATTGAGTCTTCCACCTCATTACATTTGACATATCATCGAGTCATCCACCTCGTTACATCTAGAATATTATCGAGTCATCCACCTCGTTACAATCTGGAATTTTCTAGTCGAGTCCACCGTGCGTTATGTTGGAAAGTATCGAGACTCCACTTCGTTTACCACTGATATTATCGAGTCATTCACCTCGTTACAACTGGAATATTATCGAGTCATCCACCTCATTACAGTTCGAATATGATCGAGTAATTCACCTCGTTACAACTGGAATATTATCTAGTCATCCACCTTGTTACAGTTGGAATATTATCGAGTCATCTCGTTACAGTTGGAATATTATTGAGCTTCCACCTTGTTACAGTTGGACTATTATTAAGCATCTACCTCGTTGCAGTTGAATTATTGTCAAGTCATCCACCTCGTTATAACTGGAATATTATCGAGTCATCTCTCTCTTTACAATTAGAATATTATCGAGTCATCCATTTCATTATAATTGGAATTTCATCCACCCTATTATAATTGGAATATGATCGAGTCATCCACCTCGTTACAGCTGGAGTATTATCAAGTCATCCACCTCGTTATAGCTGGAGTATTATTGAGTCATCCACCTCGTTACAGTTGGAATATAATCGAGCCTCATTATAGTTGGACTATTATCAAGCATCCACGTCATTGCAGTTGGATTCACTACAAGAAATATTATTATAGCTACAAAATTATTAGCTACGACATCAAAGTCGTCACTAATTATTAGCTTTTAATGATAAAATTTACTTTTCGTGCTTAAATATATGAGACACATCTTTTAGGGGACGAAATATACAATTCTTAACAAAGTTTTGTCCACAAAGTTTACCACCAAAAATATTGGCGGCTTTTTGTTAGGTAGAGTTAGTCATGAATTAAAGTTATCGGTGACGATCACTTATTTTGTCAGTCATTGATATGTAGTATTAATTGCAAACTAACGATATCAACTTCCTCCGCACTAATTATTCCTTTTAGTGAAAACATTTACTTTTGTGCTTAATATAGGAGACCACTCCTTTTATGTGACGAAAAATAAAATCCTTAGGCAAACTTTTGTCACTAATTTTTCCACCAAAAATTAATTGGCATAATTTGTTAAGAACAAGTGTTAGTCGGCCATTACAGCTATCAGTGGAAACATTATTTCGTTCCCAACCTTGAAAAATAATTTTTGTAGTAATTCATGGAAAAATGTTTTTTTTTTTTTTTTTGTCTTATATTTATTGAATTTTCGGACTAAGAAAAATTCATCTAAACAAATATGTTGTTACAACATCGACACATTAGAGTACGTAGTAATCTTATAAATGTTGGTTTATAATGATATCCTTGTTAATTAGAATTATTATCATGGTTTTAATCCATGTATTAATAACCATCTTGTAGAAAGTTTGCTACAAAATATTCTGCGAATAGGTGATGCCCGACTATGTCTCCTACGGTTGAAACCGATAGGCAAGAAGGCCGTTTAGGGTAGTAAACAGAGTTGAGAGGCGCTGTTAGGGCAACGATCAAAGAAGAAACTGTAGTAGTGACCAGACGAGATTATTATTAAACCTTATTATTACATAATAAATAATTATAACTTTTTATAGGTTTGCAGGAATAAAATTTAGTGAAACTGAAAATGATTAAAATTGGACTCTTACTTACTGGATGATGATTTAATTATAATAATTATACTCTATAATTGAAAAAAAAAAAATCTAAATACTGATATAACAAAAATAATTTATGATAAATTATTACATAATGAGGTAATAGAAGTAACACTCAAGGTTGGGCTGAATTATTATACAGTATGATTTATTTATATGATAATAATCTTTACATAGATTTTATATGATCTGAAATTATTCATAGATCACTGATAATAACATGTACTTACAATTTTGGAAAGAACTAAAGAAAAACATATATAAACTTGAAAAGTTATTAACTGAAAATTTGTATATGTATCTAAGAACTCGAGAAAATGAATATTAGAATATATTGCAAACAACGCAAATGAATACAACAATTAGATCTACTTTAAAAAAGAATATTTATGAGAAACAGATTTTTTCTTAAAAACGTGAGAAAATCAACATCAAGTAAAGTAACTAAATAAACAAACTAAATAGAAAGAAAAGTGCGAAAAATATGGTAAAAAGTTCAAACCCTTATACATAAATATGAACTACCACAACTTACTAAAGACAAGTAATGATAAGACAAATCATTTGATAAACATAATTTTCAAAAACAGAATATAATATGTTTGTTATTTAAAAAAAAAACCGTTATGAAACAAATAAATATCTAAGCAACAACTGATTCAAAATCGGTGAAAAAATACACTAACTACAACAATAGGAAGAAAGATAAAATACAATATGTTAGCGAGGAGTATGTAAAAATTAATTTAACACAACGCGAAAAGTTTTATTATGTTAGAAATACAATAGATTGTTTATCCTTTAAAATCGGCTAACAACTATATAATGTATATTTGTCACGACCAAATCAGGGACGCGACTTGCACCCACATTACCCGCCTTTGAGCGAACCGCACCCATCTAAACCTTAACATTTCAAGAATATCCAACAGAAAAAAAATGCGGAAGACTTAAACTCATTAATAATACATTCAATCTATTATTTTTATCACCCAAAAGCAAGATCGCCATCATCACAACTAACATCTATCTCAAATTACTTACTAGGAATGTCTAAGAACAAAATAACTAAAAAAGCTAGTCCATGCCGAAGTTCAAGGCACAGACTTGAAGAAGAAGACCCAGTCCAGCTAGACGCTTAGCTCACCTGAATTTTCCGTGAAGTGAAGACTGGCTGATCTCTGTTGATTAAGTTGACGGAACGTTTTGCTGGGCAAATACACAAATAAAAAAGAGTGAAACATGAGTAGGGGGTCATACAACCACAACGTACTGTAGATATCACGGCCAACCACAATAAGGAACAGTATATATCAATAATAATTTAAATCAACTACAATACTCAACATATAGCAATAACAACGTGAATTCATCAATAACTGACAACCGAGTTCCCACCCTGAACTCAAGCCTCAATACCATACTCATTTGGGAAATTAGTTCTTAATATTAGTATATTCATTTCTTTCAAGATTCATTTCTTTCTCGCTCTTGTGTCGGTACTGACACTCCGATCCTCTATTTCCTATCCTGGTGCCGGACGTGCACTTCG
This sequence comes from Solanum habrochaites, assembly GCA_027704765.1. Classification (NCBI taxonomy): domain Eukaryota; kingdom Viridiplantae; phylum Streptophyta; class Magnoliopsida; order Solanales; family Solanaceae; genus Solanum; species Solanum habrochaites. The sequence goes on along the minus strand of JAKWJA010002499.1, from coordinate 51,546,187 downwards.
ATCCTCATTCTACATTCTATCCTGGTACCGTAACGCTGGGCACCCGATCCTTTTCTATCCTGGTTGTCGGGAACTTTACACTCGATCCTCTATTCTATCCTGGTACCGGAACTGGCACCCGATTCCATATTCTATCCTGGTGTCGGAACTTGACACTCCCGTCCTCATATTCATTCTAGCCTGGTACCGGGAACTGGCACCCGATCCTCATTTCTTCTATCCTGGTAGCCGGAACTTGGCACGGCCGTCCCCTAATTCAATCAAGCCTTCTTTTAACCTAAGGCGTCCATCATTCTCCTATATAATGTATCAGCCTTCTTTCATACTAAGGCTCATCAGTCTTCATTATATAAGATAGCAAGTGAATTAGGGTTCTTTCAAGATTGGGATTCAAAAAGCTCATCCTGCTTGTTAATTCATGACAATTTTAGATCATAATCATGCACCGCATACAACTTAAAGCACAAGCAGGTTTACATACTATCAAACAACCATAATATTCCAACTATTAAGGTGCAACTACGATATCGTAACATAACATAACCTACCTCCACCGAAGAATTGATCACAAGCTATCTCTCTTCCCTCAAACCTTGCTACCTCTTCGTTTCTCTCTTCTCTCTACTACTCGTTCGTGTTCTTCCTCTCTTTCTGTTCTTTTCTTTTTTTTGTTTATCAAAACGCCTCCCTTCGTTTTTATTCTTTTTACCAACCCTAATTAAAAGTATAATTAAAGTGTAAAGGAGGCGCAATAAAACCCACTAATTACTTAGTTACCTCTTTTAGACCCCCAAGTATTAGACCTATTAGATAAATTAACCCTCAATCTTTATAATTAAAAAAGGAAGAATAGTCCAAAACGACCCCTAAAACTTGTAGATGAATCCTATTTGCTGGGACTTATTTCTTGCGCAACCTGTGACGGGCCGTCGTGCCTGGCTACGGTCCGTCAACGTAGGTCTCGGCATCCCTCAACTCACGTAGCCTGTTAACGGCCCGTCACACATCTGTTAACGGTCCGTCTGTTTCCTCCGTCATGACCAGGTCCCCCCCCCGTCCCCCCCCGTCCCTCCCCCCACCAGAAATCCCCCCCAGAAAACCCACCCCGTCCGAGAAACCACCCCGCCCCCCGCCACTTTCCCCCCCCCCCCTTCCCCTGCTCCCCCCCCCCCCCTCCCGTTCCCCCGCCCCCCCCCCCCCACCCCCCGTCGCTAGCCGCATGGTCCCATAAAAAAAACTCTTTCTTGATCCAAATTCTCAAAATTGAAGTGTTTTGCAACTAAAACTCACGACCGGTTCGTCGTTGGATGTGACGGCACTCCTGCATGAGTGTCCGCACAATTTACAGAGAGTCGATTTTCAGTACCCAATTTCAAAATTCTATAGTGTCATTGGACTACAACCCCTGATCCTCGACATGGGCCTTCGTGACTGATTACGGTCCGTCGTTATCAATCCGTCTCCCATCCAGTTTTTCCATAAATAAAATCTGTTGCTCAAAACGACTAAACAGTTCGTTACAATAGATACCAATTTACCCATCGTCGTGCCCCGAACTTCAAAGAAAAAACAGAATGGCAAAAGGAGTAACCTGATCCTGTAAACATATTGTGGGTATTTTTTCTGTATATCCGCCTCCTCTCTCCAAGTATGCCTCTTCAACCGGTCGTTCTCCCATTGAACTTTGATGGATGCACTCTCCTCTCGATCTTCAACTTCGAACTCTCTATCTAATATAGGCAACATGGGTCTTCCTCTCAAAGTCAGGTTTCTCATCCAACACACTGAGTCCCAACGGATAATGTAGTTTCCATCTCCATGGTATCTTTTCAACATGGACACATGAAATATTCGCGGATTCACTCCGGACATCCCTGGGGGCAATGGCTAATTCCAAATTCATAACCAGCCTCCCTATTCGCTTTAGTTAACCCAATGGTCCAATATCCTTTGACGTAGCTTACTCTTTTGCCAAACCTCATCACCCCTTTTCATGGGTGAAACCTTCAAACAAGACTTGTTCACCTTCCATGAACTCCAATTCTCTAACCGTCCGTCTGCATCTCCTTTTGTCTACTTTGGCGCCGCTAGAAGCCTTTTCTTGAATGCCTTCACCTTTCTAACGATCCCTCAGATGATCGGTACCCAAGGTCTACCTCGAATGCATCAACCAACCACTGGGAGATCTACACCTCCTCCATACAATGCTTTCAAATGGAGCCATATCATCTTTGAGTGGATATCTTATTATTGTACGAATATTGCCAAGGTAGAAGCTATCCCAATGGCGCAACCAAACTTATCACTCATGCGCGAAGCATCTCCTCCAACACTTGAATCTGTTCGCGTCATACTGACCATCTGTCTGAGGCTGGAACGCGGTACTAAGGTCCAACCTAGTACCCAATTCGCAATGCAATGTTTTCCCAAAACTGAGAATTAAACTAACTGCGTACCTCTATCTGATATAATGGATGGTGGAACCCATGCAATCGAACTTTCTGAGATGTAATTTTTGCTAACTTCTCTGCATTGGAGTCACCTTGACCGGAATTAAATGAGCAAACTTAGTCCATCTTTCCAGCAATTAGCCAAATTGAATCAAACTCCCCAGTGTCCTTTTGAAGACCAACCAACAGTCCTTGCAATTCTCTCCCACCCCTTTCAGAATGGGCATTCTTGGAGTGTTCCTCAGGCCTTTTGTGTTCATATTTCACTTGTTTGACAGTTTGGACACGTTGGCAATAAGTCAAACATATTGCGCTTCATTCTACTCCACCAAAGTGTTGTTTGTTAGGTCGCGATACATCTTGGTTTGCACCCCGATGTATAGAATACCTTGAACTATGAGCTTCTTCTGGCCAATAATAGTGTTATCAATAATCAATTCGGGTTAACATATACCCTTCCCTTAAATACTCACACACTTCCTCCTCGTCTATGGTTGCTTCTTTAGTCCTCTCCCTCCGCAACACTTTATCTCGATTCCGCCTTAGTTCCCTCATCATCAAACTGGTTTCCCCCTTATCCTTGTCATAAAAGAGATCTTGACAACACTAGCCAACATCCTCTCCCTTCTCATTTATTTCCAACCTCATCAAGGTCGTTAGCCAGAGTTTCTGAACCTCTCTAAGCCAATGGGCGTCTAGAGCTTGCAATGAGCTAGACTTCTCCCATGCTTCCCGCCTTCTACTCAAGGCATCTGCCACCGACATTCGCCTTCCTCCCCGGATGAGTACAAATAGTGATGTCCGTAGTCCCTTCAGTAGTTCCCTCCATCTCTTTGCCTCAAGTTCAGTCTCTGAGTAACGAACATACTGAGAGCTAGATGATCCCGTGTAAGACCTCACACTTAACCCCCATATAAATAGTTCTTCTCCATTGCGTCAATCAACCACTGCTATACCCGCGGCCAATTCCAATCATGAGTTGGATAGTACTTTCATGCACTTTTAATTTTCTGAGCATAAGCAATTCAACGTTCTTCTTTGCATTAGCACTGCCACTGCCAAAGCACCAAACCCGAATAGGATGCATCACAATAAGAACAATGAAGTTTTATACCCTCTCACCCCCTCTACCAGGCAAGGTGGGATGGTGCGGTAGTCACAAGTCTTAAGCTTCGGAAAGCTTTCCTCAACATTCATCTCCCATACAAATGGAACTTCGGCTTAGTCAAGTTCGTCAATTGGGAAGCAATATAAGATAATCCTTTGACAAACGGCGGTAAGTAGCTCTCTAAACCAACAAAACTCTTATTTCGACACTTAGTGGGTCTACCCAATTTCTTTCACTGTCTCAATCTTAGAAGGATCTACCATCAGACCCATCCTCGAACCAACATGCCCCAGAAGGAACTGCATCTAGCCAAACTCAACTTAGAGAACTTGGCGTACAGCTTTTTTCTTCTCCCTCCACATTTCCAACACAACCCTCACATGCCCCCCCCCTTTTTCCCTTTTCATGTTCCTTCTTACTCTGGCGTATATCAGTATATCATCAATAAACAACGATCACAAAAAAGATCTAAATATGGCTTAAAAATTCCCATTCACAAACTCATGAACGCAAGCAGTGGCATTAGTAAAGACCAAAAGACATCACTCTTACAAATTCGTAATGCTCATACCTTGAAATTCTAAAAGCAGGCTTTGGCACATCCGTGTGCTCGTATTTTCAATGATGATAACCGGATTCTAAGTCAATCTAGAGAATACACAAAGCACCTGGTAACTGATCGAACAAGTCATCAATGCCAGTAAGAGGATACTTGTTCTTTATGGTCACCTGTTCAACTGTCCGGTAGCCTATGCACATCCAAACTCCCATCTTTATTCTTACAACAAAACCGAGCACCCCAAGGCGGATGCACTTGGTCTATAAAGCCTTTGCTCAACAATTCACTTGAAGTTTGGGCTTTTACTCTCTTATTCCCGGAGCCATTCTATAAGGGGGTATAGAAATAGGGGCGTGGTAACCCGGTTCACCAAGTCAATACGATCAATATCCCTATCTGGGGGCATACCCGAAGTCTGCAGGAATACATCAAGAAAACTCACGGACCACCGAAACTGACTCACGAAGGTACTTGGTATTGTCAATCCTTGAGATGTGCCAAGAACGCTACACCTTTTATACCATTTCTCTTAGCAACGAATAAATGGTGATACGCACCGTATTGGAAGTGTAGTCAACCTCCCCACACTAACGGATCTGTCCAGGCTTGGGGCCAATGTCACATTAGCCTTACAATCCAAGATCACAAATTTGGAGAAAGCCATTCATTCCAGAATTACATCAAAGTCACCCATTTCTAAACTAACCAATCTACATAAGTGTTGCTCCCACAGTTACCAAACAAGACCTAATGTAACCTTTCACACCACAGACTCACCACCGGTGTAGAAACACGAATAGGCATGTCAAGTAATTCACCATGGCAATTTAGACCATTAAGCAATGATGAAGATACATATGAAGACGTGGGAGCCAGGGTCAAATAAGACAGATGCCATGCAATCACAACCCAACAGATTTACCTGTGACTAACTACAGCAGCAGACGCCTCCGCGTCAGATCTCCCAGGGCAAAAGCTTAACAATGGGCCGTATCGTTTGTCTGTCCCTTGCCCCTAACCATTTTGCTTAGTAGTGGCTCCCATTTTTGCCTAAACCTCGACCTCTGCCGTTGTGATGACACCATTTACCCTCGAACCACCACTCCCTCCAGAAAAGCGCCTCTCCATGCCCACACCCTCTACCTCTAGCTAGTGGGGTTCTGTAATCTGGTTTGGACAATACCACCATCTTGATGTGTCCAACCTCCCCCACATCCATAACACTCTCGGGGTTCATTGCAATAGGTCTCCTTCTCGGAGTCATGTTGACCGTTTTGAGTGTACCCCCAACTACATCTGTAGTGAAAGACTGAATTGGTCGACTTGAGTAACCTCCGGATCTCTGTCCTCTAGAGTGAAACCATTAACTCGCCTCCCCTTCAAATCCTTTTCGATGGTCGATCATGTCGGGTGAAGGTCGACTGGCTCAACTCCTTCCACCAAAAACATGCTACACCTACACAAAGTCTAAACAGAAAACAAAAAAAAGAAAACCAACCCGATCTTAGGAAGGATGTTGCCGTAGCCGGCTACCTGTAAGGCTGAAATCCGCAACTCTGACCTCAACCCCTTCACAAAACGGCGAATCGCGTTACTTTACTTGTGAACCTGAAACAAAGTTTGGCAGCAATAATGTACTGCGTATCTGGATAGTAGACAAAGCGAAACCAAAAACCACAAAACGAAATTTAGCCTCAACGTTTTAACTGTCATCGCTCCCTTGCTCTATACTCAAGAACTCGTCCCTATTTTCTATCCTCAAAGTCTTTGTATATCTTCTCCATAAACAAGGTAGAGATGATTCCCAAGTCTATGTTTTCCTCTGTTGGTTGACACTCAACATGTGGACCCGACCGCCACCGACGGTTTTGGGCCGTTCCCTTGAAACTGATAGCTCACAGAACTAATTCCAAACCGTTCTACTATCCCCATCTTGTGTAGTAGCTCATGAAACTCAAGCCAGAAATCGTAGGCACCTCTGATTCTGAGCCCTTAAAGACTGAGGTTTCATTTCACAAGAACTTACTGAAAGTTCATGCTGATCATTTGTCCATAATAGGCCCCCAGTAGTCCAACGTGGAATGTGAATTCCCAATGTGCATCCATGGCTGGGAGCCATAGTAGCCGCAGTCCGTACCTCTCTGAAACCGGAGTGTTGGTGCTAATAAACCACTGGGGTCCTTACCCTAGATCTGATAACCCACTAAAGATAAGCAGTCCCTGGTGGATCATCTCGGTAGGTTGGGGTGGCATTTGCCTCATTCTCCCTTTTGTTTTCATTCTCCCCCCTTCCTCCGCCTCTCTTTATCCCTCTGGTCGTGTAGAGTCCACCTTCCCTAGTCTTCAGATGGGCTGGTGCTTGTCCCCTTTCCTCTAGGAGAACTCCTCCCACGACCTCTCCCACGGCCTCGTTTGCCGTTTGCTCTTTCCCTCGAGCTACAGCCCCAGTGGCTGGCTCAGTCGTTTCTTGTCTTTCGTTGTTGCTGCTGCTGTGCGGTCCCGTTGCCTCTAGTTCCTAAACCTCTGCGAAATAAGTGAAGATGGTCAATACCATTGTCTCACCTATCTACCCATTGGATCCAAGTAAGTAGCACGAAAGAAGGAAGAAGAATAAGATTTTCCTAAAGTCTTAATAGCCTCTCAAAGAAAAAAGTAAGGCGTCCCTACCGTTCTTTAAGACTCTACGAGACCTGTTCTTGTGTGATGAGACCAACAACCTACTGCTCTGATCCAAGTTTGTAACGACCAAATCAGGACGCGACTGTCCCCACCTTTATAAATCCCCCTATGTGAGCGAACCCACCCTCTAAACCTAATCAATTTCAAGATATATCACAACCAAAAAAATTCGGAAGACTTAAACCTCCTTAATAAAAACAATTCAATACATTATTAGTATCCCCAAAATCTGGAAGTCATCATCCACAAGAACATGCGTCTCAACTTACTTAACTAGGAATGTCTAAGAACAAAATGAACTAAAAAGCTAGTCCATGCCGGAAGTTCAAGGCAACAAGACTTGAAGAGAAGACCCCAGTCCAGCTAGAGCATTAGCTCACCCTGAATTTTCTGAATGAAGTGAAGACGGCTAGATTCTTTGAGTGAAGTTGAGTTGACGGAACGTTTGCCTGCGCCTTACACAAATACAAAGAGGAAACAGAAAGTAGGGGGGTCAGTACAACCACTACGTACTGAGTAGATACATCGGCCAACTCAAATCAGGAAACAATATATAATAAATAATAATTTAAATCAACTAACAATACTCAACATATAAGTCAATCACAACATGAATTCAATCAATAATACACACCGAGTTCCACATGAGGACTCAAAGCCTCAATAAACCATACTCATTTGGGAATTAATTTCATTAGTTGAGTATATTCATTATCTTTCAATATTCATTAATCTTTCTCCCTCTTGTGGTCGGTACTTGGACACTTCCGATCCTCTCTTTCGACCTTGTGCCGGAACGGTGGACTCGACCTCAGTCTAAATCCTGTGGTACCGTAACGTGCACCCGTCCATTTTGCTATCCCGTGTAGAACCCCGTGACACCTCGATCCTCTATTCTATCCTGTTAAGCCGTAACTTGTCACCCGATCCATATTCGAATCCTTGTTTCGACGTGACGCTCCGTCCTCATATTCATTCTATTCCTTGTACCGGAACGTGGCACCCATCCTCATATTCATTCTAATCCTGGTACCGGAACGTGGCACCGATCCCCTAATTCATCAAGCCTTCTTTTAACACTAAGGCATCATCTTCCCATTATATAATTTAATCAAGCCTTCTTTTCATACAAAGTCTCACATCATTCTCTATTATATAATATATCAAGTGAATTAGGGTTTCTTTCAAGATTTGGGGGGGATTCAATAGCTTTCATCATGCTTTGGTTTATTCATCACATTTTATAATCATAATCATGCAAGCCCTCAACTTAGCACTATCAGGGTTTCAATACACATACAACATAATTATTCCTATTAGAGTTCACTATACGAATATCGTAACATAACCATGAACCTATCCTCCACCGAATAATTGAAATCAGACAAGCTATCTTCCATCAAACCCGTTGCTATCTCTTCGTTTCCTCTCCTCTACTCGTTCGTGTTTCTCCTCTCCGTTCTGTTCTTTTCTTTTTGTTTTTGTTTAATTCAACCCTCCTTCTTTTTAACCCTAATTAAAAGTCTAATGTTAAAGTGTAAAGGAGGAACAATCAAACCCACTAATTAACTTAGGGTTCCCTCTTTTAACCTCCCCAAGTAATTAGACCTATTAATATTAACCTACAAATCTTATAATCGGAAAGAATATCCAAAAGACCCCTAAAACGTGTAGAGGAATCCTCTTTTTTTGCCTGGGACTTGATATTCCTTTTCTTGAGCGCAACCCTGTGACGGCCGTCGTTGGCTGCGACGGTCCGTCACGCAGGTCGCGCAGTTCCCCTCGAACCACGTAGCCTTGTTTAACGGCCCGTCACATCTGTGACGGCCGTTCCCTCTGTGAGGGTCCGTCCTGTTCCCTCCTCATGACGGTCACGAAACCTCGTTTCTGTACCAGAATTCTCAAAGTTGAAGTGTTTTTTTGCAACGAAGACTCACGACTGTTCGTCGTGGATGGACGGCACGTCCTGCAGGTCCGTCTACTTTACAGGAGTCGATTTCATCAGTACCCAATTTCAAAATTCTTCTAAGTGGTCATGGGACGACCCCACACCCCTCGCAGCCGTCGAGACTATGACGGTCCGTCCGTTACTCTCGTCGTCCCAAGCCAAGTTTTTTCCCGAAATAAAATCTTTGCTTCAAAACACTAAACGGTCTTTACAAAATTAAAATGAATAAAGAAGAATTTGCAGTAGACGCAAGAATATGAAAACCAGGATGGATTAACAATAAAAATAATATTTTCAAATTTAGGAAAAAGCTATAAAAAAAATGGAAATGAACTTTATACTACTTAATGTAGAAAAAGAAACAGTGAAATTAAAAGATAGTCTAACAGCTTATATAAGAATACCAAAAGAAAATGAAGAAATAGATAAATCAAACGAAATTGAAGAATAAGAATGCAAGCAAAGCAAGAAGTACGACATCTACAAGAATAAAAAATACAAGAATAAGTGAATTAGAAATAATTGGCCTAAGCTATTATTATATGAAACGCAACAAAAAGAGAAACAGGAAGAAAAAGATAAAGACTTGAATTAACTAATGAGTAATAAGATTAAACCAAAATTAAATGAAAATAGATGAAATAGACGAAATAAATTAATCAAGCATCAAAAAACAATCAAAAATCATAAATAAGTGATATAAGTGACCCTACACAGAAATTCTAGAACAAATAAATAAGCCAAAAATTAGAAATAATAGCAGGAGATATAAATCGACCCATTTACATCCAAGAGTTAAACTCCACTAAACCCTAGAAGTATTCCTAAATGGACAACACCAACTTACTATACAGAAAATATGAACAATCTTATCGAAAACAAATTCAATATGAAAATAGCATATTAAATAAAAATAGACACCTAACCGCTAACCGAACCAATATCACTTGTTAGATCTAGATTGTGTTACAATATAAATAAACCAATCTACTATGGATGAAATATATCTAACAACTAATTGATAACAAAATAAAACAAACAACCCGAATATATAGAAAGAACATTTGTGTGAACAACAAAATTAGGATAGAACGTTTCCCCCCAGAAAATCTAGAAACACTTAGAATGGATAAGAAAATAGAATGGACTCCATCAACAAACAAATATAGTCTACTCAGATAAATATAATTAGCAATATGACATGAATTTGGGGGGTGGATGACCACATGAAATAAAAGAACAAAATCTAGAAAAAATAATAAATATACAACTAGACAAAATTAGTCTATATGTACAATGTGTTTATATGAAGAATAACACATGGCATTCAAAGAATTTATTATAAAGCAAGATATGATCTAAATGAAGCAAAAGAATAAGCCATGCAAAATATTTTAACTAAACTACCAGAACCATTTAGTACACAAATAATTAAAGATTGAAACATGAAGGATTAACGATCCTTTAGGAGCTAGAATAAAATTTTACATCAAGGTTTATACAACTATGTGGAAACACCAAAAGAAAAAATAAAAATGGAAAAGTATTAATTAAAAATTTTAGCCCTGTTTAAAAATAAAATAAAAAATAGCACCACAAGTTTGGATGTACAAATAAATATTAAAAAAGCAAAAACCTAAAGAGATAAATTGTAGAAAAACTATACCTAGGTATAAATATAACAACCAGACAAAGGTATTATTAAAAATTCTAAATGAAAGACCTATAGACCAAAAAGAAAATTTATCCCAATGTACTTGTATAATTGGCGGAAAGATGATGACACTTAGCTAAGATTGTAAGCTAGTCTAAGGATCCAAAAGAAAACAAATTGCAGATAATTATGATAATGATAATCCATTTAAATATAATATATAGACTTATGAATAAGCGAAAATGATAGTATATATTAAGTATCAATATAGAATTTTAAAAAGAAAAGAAAATATTGGATATGATTTAATGGTATAAGGATCTAATGTCTGAAGTGATTAAAATCATATCTAAAGAGAATAATCAAAATGAAGAATAATCATAACACAAATCATATTTGATAATACAATTTTGATCAATAAAAGGAAAAGAATTAGACTTAAGGGTTGAAAAAGTACTTGAAATACCTACTTTGATAAATTGGTTAAAAGAAAAAGAAGAATACGATGTAGTTAGTCGAAAGCACATATTATGATTGGCAAATATAACAAAGGAACGCAAAGATAACATATACTAAATAAAGAATAATAAATAAGAATCCAGGATATAAAAAAAGCTAACACCTATAAAATTGTACATTTGGAGGAACAGAAATATTAATAAAAGCGTTTTGGAGAAGGAATAGATACACCTATGAAAGATATTTAGCAGATGATAGAATATACACCCTAGTAGAAAAAAGCGTAATCAGTGCAGTAAGAGGAAACCTAATATAAAAACCAAATTAAATTTATAATAGTGTCAATTATTCAGTTACATTAAAGATAGAAATATAATAAATCTTAATATTATTGGAAGATGTCTATAAAGAATGAGTTTAACACCAGAATTAAAATATTTACAACAAGCAAGATGTAAAAACTTATATATATAGATAATACGACACAACACAAAGTAACAGCGGAAATAAAATTGATAAATACAAGAAAACTCCTTCGAAAAATAGTTGACTGTATAGACAATAATGAACTACAGCTATAAAGAAATTGACATAAAAGAAGATTTAGAAATTGTAAAAGAAAGATAAGCACTTCACTCATACCAAATAAATAACAAGAACTAACCTCCCCCCCCCAAAAAAAAAAACAATCCCCCCCCCCCAAGATAGTTACATCTATAAATAACTATTAAATTCCACAAAAATGATTAGAAATTTAACACCATACAATTATTTTATAATGTAATATAGAACCAAGAAGATATAAAATTATAATAAATACAGTGACAAGAATAAAATTACTAACAAGCAAATTAGTATTAGAAATAGAAATTATAAAAACAGGACAATTATCCCTGACTACCTATTAATATAGTAAATACACAACTGAAGAGTAACAGAAAAAGAAATAATTAAGAGGAATACATTATAATACCATTTAGAATTTTTCAAGAAAATCAGAATTTACATTAGGAACAAAATTGTTAGAAAAAGTTAAACCATCAATTAGAAAATGGACAATTACCATAATTGCCACAAATAAGAAATAATTACAAAAGAACAAAATGAATAATGAAAATATCTATACTTGCAAATTATATAGAAGGATATCACACAGATACTGTACCCTATGATAATAAGGAGCAGAAACGAATATATGTAAAATATTGTTTAATAACGAAGATAAATGGGAAACAAATTAAACCACCCAGGTGAAACATGATTTCATAATGAAGGAAGTAAATGCTACTTACAAACAAAAAATATAAAATACCAATATGGGATAAATACTAACAATAGAAGAAATGTAATTTTGAATTTACAAACAAAAGATATTTTATTAGGAATGCCATTTCTAGAAAGATTTTTGTAATGACCTGTTTAGTCCGTTTGAGCAGTAGAGTTTCTATTTCTGGTACTAACTGTCTGGTGTCTAAGGATCCCACGCACGACCCGTCATGGGCCGCGACGGATCCGGCGGGTGTTTCTTCCAAACACTTAGATCTCTGAAAATGTGAGTACTGAGATCGACTCTATGAACGTCACGACGAAATGGCAGTAAGGACCGTCTTTTGGCAAGACTTACCGTCACAAATCTTTCCATACATGAATTAACTCCTGCACTTTGTGACGGATAATGCAGGTACGGACGTCACAGTCGTGACGGACGGCACAGGCCGTTGATGGAACCGTCACAATTCCGTGACGACCGTCACAGGCTGCGTACCCTGACTAGGTCAGATTTCTGTTAAAAGTTTTTAAGGGCGTTTTTTGACTTTTCACGTTATAATTAAATAGTTAATGGATTAATGTATTAAAATCAATTACTTGGGGTTAAAGGAGACAACCTTAAATACAAAGTGGGTTATTTTTATTCATCTTTATACTTTATTATGATACAATAGTGTAAAAATAAAGGGTTGGGAAAAAAATAAGAAAACAGAAGAATGAGAGGCGACGTGAGAGGGAAGAACGATGACAGAGAGGAAGGAACGACTTTGGGATAGACTTGATTGATCGCGATTCTTCGTGGGGAGTTGTATGGTTTATTACTATCTCATAGTAACTCTTAATAGCGAATGATATGTATTTGGTTAGTATGTAAAGCTTCTTATGCTTAATTGTTGCTCTGATTTGAAGATTAATTTGATCAATGGGATAAGCATGTAGAGCTTTGAATACTAAACTGAAAACCTACCCCACTTTGTTTAATAGATGATGTCCTTGGTTAAATAAGACTTGATGAACTAAAGATGAGAGTAAAGGTTGGATGAGTTCCGCACCTGGACTAGTAGTAGGGATCGGGTGTCACGACCGACACGGATAGAGATTCAGATCTGGTGGTCCGACATTCCAACACCGTATATAGTAATGTTGCGGGTGTCACAGTACCGACACTGTAGAAGTATAGTGGATCGGTGGTCAACTGTTCAGACACAAGGGGATAGGTGACCTGCTAAGTAGGGTATCGGGTGTCACGTTACCGAACGAGTATGGAGCGGAGTGTCACGTAGACAAGAAAATAATACCTTGAAACCTTAAAGATTTATATCTCAATGCTAAGAAACCGTTTCCGCCAAGAGGTATGGTGTGGAGGCTGAGTCCGCATGTGTTGCTGGTGGCCAGGATTTTATGGTACTATTAAATGACTTGTTGTTCTAGCTGTTGAGTATTGTAGTTGATTTTTTGTATTATCTGAATATATATGTTTCTTTTTGAGTTGGCCGATGATACCTACTCAGTACTTTGTTTTTGGTACTGACCCCTACTTGTAAATGTTTTCTTTGTTAATTGTGGATGCATAAACTTGACCATCACTTCGACTCAAACCGCAACTCTGCCAACTCAGGTCATCACTCGATTTCAGGGTGATCTATTTTTCCTAGGCTCGGACTGGAATTTTTCCTTCAGTCCTTGATCCTGAATTCCGACAGTGACAGCTTTTACTTATTTGAGTTTTCTTTATACTCTTAGATTGAGTAATTTGAGGTAATAGATGTTCTGTGTGATGACTTCCATCTTTGGGGATGATAGTATTTAATTTGTGAGATTATTATGCGATTTCCGTTACTATGAGAATTTAAGTCTTTTTTTCTCGCATTATCTTCTGTTAATTATGGTTGAAATTGGGTGTTGTTGTTCGCTCACATAGGAGGATAATGTGGGTGCCACGCGCGCTCGTTTGGGTCGTGAAAATTTGGTATCAGAGCATTAGGTTCGTTGGTCTCATCACACAAGAACGAGTCTAGTAGAGTCTTAGAACGTTAGGGGGACGCTTTACTTGCTTTGAGAGCTATAGACTTTAGGAAAATCCATTCTTTCCTTCTTTCGTCTATGTACTTGGATCCAATTAGTATCTAGGTGATACAATTTGATCTGACATCTTTCACTCTATTTCGCAGATGGTTAGAACTAGAGCAAGAACTGCGCCACACCAGCCACAACAGCAAGACAAGATGCTTCTGAGCCAGCCACTGGGCTGAGCTCGAAGAGGAGTTGCAAGAGGTCGTGGAAGAGTCCGTGGAAGGACGGCCTCTAGAGGAAGAGGACAAGCACCTGAGCCTCTGTGTTAGGGCGGTGACTCCTCCACCGACTGAGGAAGTAGTAAGAGGGGTGAGGAAGGGGAGAATGAGCAAGTGCAGAATGAGGAATCTCCCCCCCAACTACCCCAGAGATATAATCAGGTGCTGGCTTATCTTAGCGGGTTATCTATCAGGGTCAGGACACCTCCCTCCAGTGTTTTCTGCACCAGCACCAATCGTTTCGAGTACAAGCCTGCATACTGTTGGCTCCCGCATTGGATGCCTCATATGAATGCGCATGTTTCCTCGTTGACTACATGGAGGCCTATAGACAATGATCATCAGAACTTTGTCAGTAGTTCTTGAAATTGTAAATCTCCAGTCTTCAAGTGGTGCTGAATCTAGGAGCCTATGATTTTCTTGTTCGATTGTCATGATCTAACTACATCAAATGGCGCATAGTAGAATGATTTGCGTCGAAGTTTGTGACCTGACANTGTTAGCTTCAGCTTAGTGAGGAAGGAATTCGTTAAAATATTTTATGTTTCAAATTCCTTATTTTGAAAAAACCATTCCTCATATTTTTAATTATTGTGATAGCATCCCGCTGCATTGGTAGGAGTTCAAACTCGTTATTAACAAAGGTAAAATCAGACCTATACGAGGGGGGGGGGTGGGAAAGAAAATGGAAAAAAAAAAGGGATAAAGAGGAGGGAACACAGTCATGTATATCGTATTTGACAAATGGTACCATTATGGTGATTTATGTTCAAATCTCATGATATAGCTCTTGCAGTATCTCTTCTTTACGAATGCTTACATCAAGCTAGAAAAGGTCTGGGAGCTACAGTTCGTGAGGTGTATCGGCTGATTGGAAGCCTATCCAAAACCTTGAGTATATAATTTTGACGGGGCAACCAATCCTGTGGACAGAGATCTCTATAACTTAGGTTCAAAGGAAAACTACTTCATCCTGATGACTTGTGGCGAAAAATGCACTATTTTTTTTTCCCTCCCTATGGTGTGAGTGCATTTTTTTCCTGTAGTTTGGTGAAGGTTGAGTTGATAAAACTCTTATGAATATCTGTAGCCCATATGGGTGGATTGTTAATCCCCCCCTTTCCTTTTACCAAAGGAAAAAAGCCCCCCCACTCTCGACACTTTCACCTATGATGTGTGAAAGTAGGTCCCTTCCTATGAGATGGGGCTTATTTCAATGCACTCATGAAACCGGGATATCACAGGCCATACCGTGCTGGCTTGTTACAGCTCATGTCCACACCCTGATTATTATGTGTGCGCAGTGATTTTTATTTCCCCTAAGTAGTTCATAGTCAAGTCCTGAGACCACTACAACTCTGGATTAAAATTTACTGTTTCACTAAGTGGAGGTTCATGCAGGCACACCTTCATTATGCATGTAGTCTCCTTCCACTGATATACTCTCTATCTATATATTAAAATGAGTATGGGATTGTTAGGTTATTAACATTTTAATATTAATATTTAACACATTAATAGTTTTATTTTGGAGTTATAAAATGAACATTGGAATGAAGTGACTTCTACATCCTCCTTACAGTGGTATCCCATCATGTATTCATTCTTAATTCCTCCATTACTCTTTGTACATGTAACCTATGTACTCCCATTGTTAAACATAGTCCCTATGTAACTCCCATTGTCACCTATGTAACCTATGTACTCCCATTTTAACCTATGAACCTAAGGCCATTATCTTCACTATTACTACATCCATTATCTCCTATTCATTCTAGGATGACTTCTTGTAGTATAAAATATTGGGTAGTCTTCATTTGTTTTTTAGAGATACACAAAACCACAAGAGAAAACAAGAGTGGAAAGAGTTTAGTCCTAAAGAGAGTTCTTCTTGTTTCGAAGGGAGTTTTCTTTTTTTGTTGGAGCTTTGACTGTCACTCTTGTCCAGAGTTGTTGATTTATACTTTGTGAAGGCTGTTGTATCCTAGAGGGGACAAGTCAAAGAGGACTCTGCTGGCGTCTGAAAACATTTGCTACAGTGGGCTTGAATCTCCTTAAAGAGAGCGAGATTCCTCCCTCAGCTGGGAGATTAATTTCTTCATTTTATTTTCAATTGTAATCATGCAATTTTATTATCTTGTAAGTTTTGCACTAACAGGTAGAATATATTCATTACCGATAGATTACAAATTTACTATTTTATCTTCTTTGTCTATGTAACATTTTTAAGTATTGAGTTAAGAATTCTATTCTTCAAAATCCTTTTAAGGTGGAATCTTCCGGATCTTTTTTGGTCATTTATTATTTTATCACTCTATTAGCTTGACATGATGAGTGATCTCGTGTAATTGTGTACGTATGTATTTGTATTAATATATATTAAATAGAGAAGACTTGGACTTGGACTTAGGGATTGGACTTGGATCGAAACTTAAAATAAATATTTCAGCTATGAACAGAATTCCTTTAACAGATGAGTCCATATATAGAAATAAGGGTCATATCTACATATACATTTTGTCAATAGCACGCAAACCGAAGATGGCTATAATGACAGTTGAGTCCACTCAATAATAATATTTGGATGATAGTTTTTGAGAAATCTCTTCACAATATCTAGGCATTGTTTGCAAAACATATTCAGCCCTGTTTGGCAAGATCTTCTTCTCTATCGTCTTTGAAAATGTCTGTAGCATAATATGATGCCCTGACCACATTTTTTATCGCTTTTATCGTTGAATCTTGACAATTAGTTACAATTAACATATGAGTATTAACCTTGATATTAAAATCGAAGATTGAAGATCATCTGCTTTGGATTCATCATCTCTGTTATATTTGTTTCTCCCTTAATATCTGTGCCATTTCAGGGACACCGAGACCTGTCTGATTCCTTTGGTGTATCTGCATCTGGATGAAAATCTGTCGCACCTATCCCTAGCCCTGCATGCAACACAATTAAATAGAGTTTATTTAGTTGAACATATATTTAATAACCAAAAGTTTAGTAAGAAAATTAATCTAAGAAAAGTTTTAGCTAGCTGCCTGATCAGTATATCTTTGTTGACCACACCAAATAATTACAAAAGTACTGCTTTGACCATTTTGACACCTCCTGTCAACTCTACGTTCAGACGAATTGCTCACCATCAATCCACTAAAGCAACGATCATACCTATATTTGACCATGAACAAGAGGATCCTTACACAGTTTTTCAGATATACGTAATTTTGACCCTCCAACATAATTGGACACGTTGAGTCTTCAGTAGTTTTTCTATATGGACGCAGCTTGGAAACAAAAATCTTCAGCTATGAATTCTGAATCTAGTTCAAATTTCACCAAAGAAAGGTATCAAATTACCTTCTCATAATTGAAAGAATAATTTTTAATAGTAAAGTATATTTTTCACTAGAATCTATAATTACTACTATAAAATTATCTAGGTAGTCATTTGATATAAGTAATCTTGAGAATAAACATATATACCTAACAAATAGTGTCGTACACCTTGTTTTTTAGTGTGTGTAATCATGTTTGTAACAATTTCAAGTCCCTTGTAAACATGCATTTTATCCGAGTTGATAATTTCTCCTCGAAAATGGGTGGCAAGGTCAATAGAGAGATGGGATTTTCCCGTTCCTGTGGCCCCCAATTTTGAAGATACTTTCTCTTGACTCTTCATACTGATGAAAGTAGCATTTATCTACACACAAAAATATTAGTTTGTAATATGAATTCTAAAATCAGACATTAAGAAACTTGTGAATATACAGCTAGTAAGTGAAACTTGCTGACTTGGAATGTACTATCTAAAAATTAAATTTTTTGTTGATGGTGAATGTGAATAAAAAATAAATTACATTCATCTTTATAGTAAAATCTTTTTGTGAAGTTATGAAATTGACATACAATTTCATACTTACTGATATATTTTTATGATCAGATGACTTTTACAGTTATAGATATGTCAACTTGAATTTTGGTAATTAATTATTAAATATATCTTAGGATCAAGTTATTAGTGTCCGTTGCCTAGGAGACTACATAGAGCTGGGATTTTATAGTCACAATGTGTTTTTTATAGACCTATTAATAGTAAATCAAATTAATATATATTATTCATATCTTTTAAAATAGAATAGTTCATTAAAAATTTAGAGACGGTTCCCTTAATTTTGGATTAACTTAATTTTTTTAGATGACGTTTCTAGATGTATATTGTTATGAGATCACATTGGTGTTAGTTACATAAGGATTTACAAAGAACTCAATAATATTTCTAACGGAATATATTCAAGTGATAAATGCGTCATCTTACACTATCAACAAATCATCATAGTGTTAGCCTAATTTCATAAGAAGGAAAATGAACAAGATCGATAAATATTTCATTCCAAGTATTTAATATTAACTTGTGCCCCAATAATAATAGATAAGGACTTTATTGATCAAGATTCGAAAAACCTGATAGAATTGAGGTAATGAAATATTCATTACTGATAGATACAAATTCACTATTTTATCTACTCTGTCTATGTCATTTTTAAGTATTGAGTTAAGAATTTTTATTCTTCAAATCCGTTTGTCATGACCTGTTTAGTCGTTTTGAGTAGCAGATTTATTCTGTAAAATGGCTGAGTCGACGACCCCGCGAACCGTCAGTGCACGCGGGACCGTTGTGGTGGTCTCGTTCCAAAGCACTTCGAATTTAGAAATTTGGGTATGTTTTTTTTTTTTTCTGCTGTCGACCTCTCTGAACGTCACACAGGTGCATGACGTACCGTCTCAGGCATGACGGGCCGTCACAGAACTTTTACTAACATCAAGTCTTGATCTTTGTGACCAGACCTGAAGGACGGCCGCCACAGTCGTGACGGACCGTCACAGTTCCGTAAGTTCACTCGGGTCGAATTCTAATTAGTTAAAAAGGGGCGTTTTTGGACTTTTCACCGCTTATAATTCTTTAAGTTATGGATTCATATTAATATTCAATTACTTTGGGGGTTAAAGAGACCAACCTTAAAATAAAAAAGTGGATTAGTTATTCATCTCTATCCTTAATATATACTAATTGGGTAAAAGACAGATGTTTTGGAATATAAAAACCGAAAGAACATAGAAGAGTGAGAAATCTCGCTTTGACAAAAGAGAGAGGAACCCTTTGGGAAGATCTCTTGTTGATCCGCGCGATTCTTCGGTGGAGGTAGGTTTGTTTATGTCTATCGTAGTAAACCTTAATACTAATGATATGTATTGGGTAGTATTGTAACCCTTCTATATGCTTAATTGTATGCTTGTGTGAATGCGATACAAATGTGATAAAATAATCACTGATGACGCTATTTGAAATACTAAATCCTTGAACCCTATCTGCCTTGTTAATCAATTGATGATGCTGTGGTATCAAAGAAGGCTTATGAACTAAATGGATTAAGTATTGGAATGAGTGCACGAACCGGCAACAACGGTTAGTATTAGGGGAATCGGGTGTCCACGAACCCGACCGTAGAATAGTGGATCGGTGTCCCACTACCAACACGTTAATTAGGGATCGGTTTCAAGAACCGACAACGTATAATTAGGGATCGGGTGTCCTAACTGACATGTATAATTAGGGGATCGGGTGTCCACGAACTGGACACGTAGAATTAGGGGTCGGGTGTCACGAACCGAAACTAGTATATGGAGCGGATTGTACTTACGACACGAGAGAATAAACATAATGATCTTGAAAGATGTTATATACTCAATCTAATGAACTAATTCGCAAGGGGTAATGGCGTTGAGGCTTGGTCCTCATGTGTGAACTTGCGATGCTTATTAATGATTTAGAACTTGTTGTTGCTACATGTTGAGTATTGTAATTGATTTATGATTATTATTTGATATATACTGTTTTCAATATTTTGAGTTGGCCGATGATACCTACTCATTATTATGTTTGTACTGACCCTCTTGTACATGTTTTTTCTTTGTATTGGTGTTGGCAGCAAACGTACCATCAATCTTCAACTCAAACGCACCTCTAGCCATCTTCATCACGTCGGATCGCAGGGTGAGCTAATGCTTCTAGCTTGGAATGGATCATCTTCTTCATGTCCTTGATGCCTTGAA
The DNA here is from genome assembly GCA_027704765.1 of Solanum habrochaites. Taxonomy (NCBI): domain Eukaryota; kingdom Viridiplantae; phylum Streptophyta; class Magnoliopsida; order Solanales; family Solanaceae; genus Solanum; species Solanum habrochaites. The sequence continues at coordinate 51,525,652 of JAKWJA010002499.1, read as the reverse complement.
GTTCCGACATTTACTATCTTTTTACTTATTTTTTAGCTCTTAGATCTCTTAGATTAGTAATTTGAGGATAAGTTCTTGTGTGATGACTTCCAGATTTTGGGTATGATGAGTATTAAATTTTTAGAAGTTTTCATTGATTTCGTTATTAGTTTTTAAGTCCGCGCATATTTTCTATTCATTATGGTTCAAATATTGGGATTAGTTGGTTGGTTCGCTCACATAGGATATTAAATGTTGGTGCCACTCTCGACCGTTTTGGTCGTGACAAACTTGGGTATCAGAGCCTTAGGTTCGTTGGTCCGCATCACACAAGAACGAATCTAGTCGAGTCTTTGTAAAGGAACTTTAGGGGGACGCCTTTCCTTTTCTTTAGAGGCTATAAGACTTTATGAAAATTCCATTCTTTCTTTCTTTAGTGCTATTACTGGATCCAATTGGTATCTAGGGATACAAATTGGTATCTGACCATCTCACTCTATTTCGCAATGGTTAGAACTAGAGCAACAACTGCGCCAACCCAGCACGGCAAGACAAGATGCGTCTGAGGCCAGCCACTGAGGCTGTACTCAAGAGGAGTAGTGACCAGAGGCCGTGGAAGAGGTCGTGGGAGGAGGTCCTCGTAGAGGAAGAGACGAGCACCTAGCCCATCTGGTAAACTATGGGGACATTTCGGTGATTCCTCCACCGACTGGGAAGTTAGTAGAGAGGGAAGAAGGGGAAACTGAGCAAGTGCAGAATAGGAACTACCACCCCAACCTACCCCAGAGATGATCAATCAGTTCTTTGCTTATCTTAGCGGTTATCTGATCTCGGGTCAGACACTCCAGTGTTTTTCTGCACAGCACCTCAGGTTCCGGAGTACAACATGCATCTATTATGGCTCCCCGCATGGAGCCTCAATTGGAAATAGGCACTTTTCCTCGTCTGACCATAGGTCTCTATAATGACCAAATGATCAGGCATTACTTTTCAGTAAGTTCTTGAAATTGACCTCCAGTCTTCAAGTGCTGAATCTCGAGGATTCCTACGATTTTCTGGTTGACTGTCATGAGCTCTAACAAGATGGGTATGTAGAACGGTTTGTTGTTGAGTTTGTGACTTCTCAGTTCCCAGGGAACGCCCAAAATGTGGTGGCTGTCACTGGTTGAGTGTCAACAACAGAGGCACCACCTATGACATGGGCATCATTCTCTATCTTGTTTTGGGAAAAGTATATTCCCCGGACTTTGATGGAAGGAAAAGAGATGAGTTCTTGAGCCTAGAGCAAGGAGATGTCGGTTACTGCCTATTAATGCTAAATTTCGTGCATTTCCAGGTATGCAACCCAACTATGTTTTCAGTTCCACAAGAGCGGGTTCGCGCTTTTGTGAAGGGGTTGAGGTCCGAATGTCGAATTTCATCCTTTACCGGTAGGCGGCTACCCGAAATCCATCCAGGAATGGTAGACTCGTGATATAGGTTGGAAAGAGTGAAGCCAGATGACTTCAACTTGTGCATCGACATCTAAAAGGTTTCGAAAGGGAGGTGGTTTAAATGTTCTTACTCTATAGTACAAGGTCAGGAGGTTTACTTCATCCGACCAATTTAGTCTTCACTACAACTGTATTGGGGGTCCACCTCAGACCGGTCCAACACTTCTCTGAGAGACCTATGCTTGAACTCCAGGAAGTTGGTTTATGGATGTGGGGAGACTGGACATATTTAGGAGGAATTGTCCAAACATTAGTTATAGACCCCCAATAGCTAAGGAAAAGGTGGTCCTGGTAAGGCCGTTATTCTGGAGACGCGGTGGCCGAAGAATGGTGGTCCCAAAACGGCCGGGGTAACCGCAACTGGAACTACTACAACACCACATTATATGGGCAGCGGGCAATAAGAGTGATAGGCCCATTGTTACGCTTTCCCTGGGCGGGCCAGAACGGAGAATCATAAAAAAAAAAAAGAAAAACAAGATGCTGTTATCACAGGTCCACTTTGGGTTTGTGATTGTATTGCTTCTGTATTATTTGACCCTGGCTCTACATTTTCATATGTATCTTCTGCATTGCTAATGGTCTTAATTTACATTAGGAATTGCTGTGAATGCCTATTTCGTGTTTCTACGCCGGTGGGTGAGTCTGTGATAGTTGAAAGGGTATAGGTCTTGTCCGTACTTCGTGGGGATCAATACTCATGTAAGAGTTTGGTTCTTAGAAGATGGTTTGATTTCGATGTAATGTTGTGTATGACTTGCTTTCGCAATTTTACAACTTAGATTGTAATGCTAAAACGGTAAAGTTGGCCAATCCTGGTGCAGATCCGTTAGTATTGGATGGTAATTACACTTCCACTTCCAGTTCGTATCATCTCCTTTCTTCTTACTAAGAAAATGGTTAGAAAGGTGTTTAGCGTTCTTGGCACACCCTCAGGGATGATACTGCCCAGTACCATTCGATTAGTCGATTTTTTTTTTTTTTTTTTTTTTTTTTTTTTTTTTTTTTTTTTTTTTTTTTGTTTTTTTTCGGTAGTTCGTGAGTTTCGGATGTGTTCCCTGCAGTACCTTCCTGGTATGCCACCGGATAGGATATTTGACTTTTTGTCATGATTTGGAACCGGACTCGCCCCATTTCATACCCCCTTATAGAATGGCTCCAGCAGAGTTAAGGGAGTTACAAGCCCAACTTCAGAATGTTAGGGAACTTTATTAACAGTGCATCCCCTTGGGGTGCTCCTGTTCTTGTTTTGTAAGAAGAACGATAGAGTCTTCGGATGTGATAGATTATCGGTCAACTAAAAGCCAACGGTTTAATTAATAGGTATCCTCTTCCTCGCATTGAGATTGTTCGTCAGTTCAAGGGCTTGTGTCTTCTCTAGATCGACTTGAGCTCCTGGGTATCACATTGAAAATACGGGGCAGCCATATGTGCCAAAGACTGCTTTTCGAACCAGGTATGGGCATTATGAATTCTTGGTAATGTCCTTTGGACTAACGAATGCCCCTGCTTCTTTATGAGCTTTGATGACGGAAATTTTTTAAGCCATATCTGGATCTCTTTGTGATCGTATTTATTGATGATATACTGATATACTCCAAGATTAAAAGGCACATGAGAGCATTTGAGAATTGTGTGGGAAATGTTGAGGAAAAAAGCTTTTGTCAAATTCGCCAAGTGTGGAGTTTTGGCTAATTCCGTGCTTTCGGGGCCACGGTTTCTAAGGATGGGGTGATGGTGATTCCTTCTAAGATGAAACATGTGGAATTGGGTAGACTACTAATTTCGTAATAAGGAGCTTTGTTTGGGTTTATCCAGCTACTACCGTCGATTTTTCAAGGGGATTCTCTTCTATCGGCTTTCCCAATTGACGAACTTGACAAGCAGACTGTTCCATTTGTATGGTCGGATTGAATGTGATGAAATGCTTTCAAAACTCAAGACTTTCTGACTTACCGCACCTATCCTTACCTTGCCAATAAGGGTAAGAACTTCATTATGTATGGTGATGCATCCTATTCTGGTTTGGGGTGCAGTGCTAATGCAAGAGAAGAACGTAATTGCTTATGCTTCGAGGCAATTAAAGGTGCATGAACGTAATTATCCGAGACCACGATTTGGAGTTTTTGGCTGCGGTAGTGTTTGCATTAAATCAATGGAGACACTATCTAATGGGGTTAAGTGGAATCTATCGATCATCGTATCCTACAGTATGTCTTTACTCAGAAAAAAGATTTGAATTTGAGACAGGGATATGGATGGAACTACTGAAGGACTACGATATTACCATCTGTATCCCAGGAAAAGCTAATGTTGTGGCAGACCCTTTAAGTATAAAGCAGGGAGCATGGGTAGTTTAGCTCAACTTGCAAGACTCTAGACGCCCATTGGCGACATGTTCAGACTCTGCTAATGACTTTATGAGGTTTAAGTAAAATCAGATTGAGTAATTGTTGGCAGTGTGGAGGCAGATCTTCTTTTCCTTGACAATATCACGGGAAAAACACATGTGATGATGAGAACTAAGCCGGAATTCGGATATGGTGTTGAGATGGGGAAAAGAGGCTAAAGAAGCGATCATGGATGAGGGATGTGTTTTGAGAATTAAGGGAAGGGTATGTGTGCCCCGGTGTTGATGATTTGATCCACACTATTGCAGAGGCTCATAGTTCCGGATATTCTATACATCCTGGTGCAACCAATATGTAACCTTGCCTAAAGAAACATTTTTGAGTAGAATAAGCGCTACATTGTTATTGTGTTGGCCAATGTCCAAATTGTCAGCAAGTAAAGTATGAACACCAAGGCCCGGAGGAACACTTCCAGAGACTGCCCATTCCTGAATGGAAGTGGGAGAGAATTGCAATAGACTTTGTGGTTGGTTCTTCCAAGCCATTTGGGCAAGTTTGATTCTATTTGGGTATTGTGGACGATTAACTAAGTCTGCTCATTTCATTCCGGTTAAGGTGCACTTACAATGCAGAGAAGTTACCAGACTCTAATCTCAGAAATTGTTTTCGGTTGCATGAGTTCACTTTTCCCCCATCATATCAGATAGAGGTCGCAGTTTACTTCTAAGTTTTGGATAACATGTCTGCTGAATTAGGTACTAGTTTGGACCTAGTAAATGTAATTCACCCTCGACCGATGGGCAGTCTGGGTCGAACAATTCAGTGTTGGAAGATCTTGCTTTCGTGTTGTGTGATGAATTTGGTGGGCATTGGGATAACTTCTTACCCTTAGCATTTTTCATACCAATATAGCTATCACTCAAGTAGTGAATATGGCTCCTTTCTAAGCATTGTATGGGAGGAGAATGTAGGTCTCCCGATTGGTTGTTTGAATGCATTCGAGGTAGACCTTTGGTACTGACCTTTTGAGGGATTCATTAGAGAATGTGAAATCGATTCACAAACTCTTTAGCGGGCTCAAAGTAGGCCAAAAGGAGTATCCAGATTGAAAGGTTAGGTTCTTGGAGTTCCTTGAGGGTGAGGCAAGTTTTGCTGAAGTTTTCACCCATGAAGGTGTGATGCGGTTTGGTAAAGAGGTAAGCTAAGGCCCGCGGTAATATTGCTCCATTTGAAGTACTTAGCGAGTAGGGGAGGTGGCTTATGAATTAGCCTTGCCTCCAGGTCTGACAGGAGTGCATCCGTTATTTTCATGTGTCTATCTGAAAAGATACCAATGTGGATGGAACACATCATTCGTTGGATTCAGTTCCGCTTGATGACATTTGACTTCTGAGGAGGCCTCCTGTGCCATTCTAATAGGACATTCGCAAGTTTAAGATCAAGGGAGATTGCATCCATCAAAGTTCAATAGAAGAACGACCAGTTAAGAGTCCACTTGGGAGAATGAGACTGTATATGCAAGACAGATACCCCATCTGTTTACAGATTCAGTACTCCGTTTTGTCCCTTATTTTTCTTCTTATGATCGTTCGAGGACGAACGCTGGGTAAATTTGTATCTATTGTAACGACCTGGTTTATCGTTTTTGAGTAGCATATTTTTATTTGTCTGGAAAAACTGCTGTAGTCGATGGACCCACGATGAACCATCTGGGCACGACGTACAAGTCGTGTCTCGTTCCAAAGCACTTAGAATTTAGAAATTTGGGTACGCGATCTCTCTCTGAACGTCACGACGGGGTGGCAGGAACTACCGTCTCAGGCATGACTGGCGTCCAGAACTTTTACTAAAATCAAGTCTCTAAGCCTTGTGACAGACCTGCAGTACGGCCCGTCACAGTCGTGACGGACCGTCACAGGTTCCTTAAGCTCCTCGGTCGTAAATCGTTAAGTTTAAAAAGGGGCCGTTTTGGACTTTTCACGCTTATAATTATTAGTAATGGATTAATATTTAATAATTCCCAATTACTGGGGGTTTAAAGTGAGCAACCTTAAAAACAAAGTGGGGTTATTTTTATTCATCTTTGTCTACTAATTATATACTAATTAGGGTAAAAGAAAAAGGGTTGGAATAAGAAAAACAAAAAGAACCGCTAGAGGGAGAAATATCGATTTGGAGAGATTAGACACAGCTTTGGGAAGATCTCTTGTTGATCGCGATTCTTCGTTGGAGGTAGGTTATGTTTATGCTACCCGTAGTAAACTCTTAATAGCGAAGTTATATGTTTGGGGGTGAGTATTGTAAACCTTTCTATATGCCTAATTTTCTGCTTGTATGAATGTGATTACAATTTGTGATAAAATACACATATGAAGCTATTGAATCCTAATCTTGAAAAACCCTAATCTTCCTTGTTAATGCGATTTATGATGCCTTGGTATCAAGAAGGCTTGGATGAACTAAGTGATGAGAGAGTGGAACGTGTGTCCACGAAAAAATCACACGTATCATTAGGGTATCGGGTTCACAACCGTACACGTAGATTAAGGGGAATCGGGTGTCACAACCAGACACGTAGAATTTAGGGGATCCGTTGTCACGACCCGACCACGTAAATTAGGGATCGTGTGTCACGAACTGACACGTAGAATTGGGGATCGGGTGTCACGAACGACACGTAAATTAAGGGATCGGTGTCACGAACCGACCCTAGTCTATGGAGCGGGTGTCACTACCGACACGAGAGAAAATAAACATAATGAATCTTGAAAGATGTTAATATACTCACTCTAATGAACCTATTCCCAAAGGGGTTATCCGTTGAGCTTTGAGTCCTCATGGGTTGACTTGGCGATGCTTATTAATGATTAGAGAACTTGTTGTTGCTACATGTTGAGTATTGTAGTTGATTTATGATATTTTTGATATATTTGTTTTCTATTTTTGAGTTGGCCGATGATACCTCCTCAGTACTTGTGTTTTGTACTGACCCCTACTTGTAAATGTGTTTTCTTTGTTCTTTTTGGAGTGCAGCAACGTACTCTCTTCACCTCCACCGCAACTCTACCAGTCTTCATCACGTCGGATCTCAGGGTGAGCTCATGCTTCTAGCTTGGACGGATCATCTTCTTCATGTCCTTGATGCCTTTGACGTTCCGCGTGGACTAGCTTTTTCTTATTTTAGCTTCTAGATACTCTTAGATTAGTAATTTGAGGATAGATGTTCTTGTGGTGATGACTTCCCAGAATTTTAGGGATGATGAGGAATTAAATTTTAGAAGTTAGTTAAATTGATTTCGTTAATAATTTTTTAAGTCTTTCGCCTTCAAAAAAAAAAAAGTTTCTGTTCATTATGGTTTACAGTTGGATTAAATTGGTTGATTCGCTCCCATAGGAGAGTACAAATGTGGGTGCCCTCGCGACCCGTTGTGTGGGTCGTGTACACCTTTTAAGGTGGAATCTTCCCTAACAGTTATGGTAGTTTATTAGTTTATCACTCTATAGTTTTACATTATGAGTGATCTCATTAATTGTTACGTATGGTTTGGATAATGTATATTAAATAGAGAAGACTTTGACTTGGACTTTAGGGCTTGGGCTTGGATCGAACTTAAATAAATCTTTCATCTATAGATAAGAATTTTTTTATAGACAAGAGTAACATATATAGTAATAAGGGTCATATCATACATATATATTTGTAAAAGAGACCAAAACACAAGATGGCGATAATGACAATTTATGTACACTCAATAATAATATTGTGATGATAGTTTTTGAGAAACTCTTCACAATATCTTTGCATGGTTGCAAAACAATATTTGTCTATGCTTCGTCAAGATCTTTTTTTCTTTCTTCTTTGAAAACGTCCGTAGCAATAATATGATGCACTGGCCACATTTTGTCGCTTATTAATCGTTGAATCTTGTCAAGTTGTTAACAAATTAACATACGAGTATTACGCTTGATACTTGAAATTGAAGCTTGAAGAATCATCTACTTTGATTCATCATCTCCGTCTATATTTGTTTCTTCCCTTAAATATTTGTCCATTTCAGGGACACCGATGGACCGTCAGATTCCTTTGGTGTAAATCTGGCATCTGAATGCAATTTTGGTCGCACCGCATCCCACTAGCCCTCATGCAACATAAATTTAAAGAAGAGTTTTTATTTAGTCGAACCATAAATTTGAAACCCAAAGTATTATTAAGAAGATTATATAAGAAAAAGTTGTTTAGCTAGCTGCATGATAGTAATATCTTGATTGATAACTAAATAATTACAATATTACCTGCTTTTGACCATTTGATCACCCTCATGTCAAACTCTACTGTTCAAGATCTGATTGCTCAACATCAATCCAAATAAAGCAACTAGCATAATTATCTTTGAATATGAACACCTTATCTTCCATAAAAAAAAAAAAAAACATTTTTCGATATCACGAATTGACCCTCCAACCTACTTGAAACACGTTGATTCTTCAGTATTTTTTCTATATAGATGACAACTTGCAAACAAAAATCTTCAGCTGTGAAGCCTGAATCTGGTTCAATTTCACCTAAGAAAATGTGATCAAGTTAACTTTCTTAGAATTGAAAGAAATAATTTTTTAATAGTAAGGTATATTTTTCACTAGAATCTATAATTACTACTATAAAATTATCTAGGTAGTCATTCTATATAAGTAATCTTGAGAATAAACATATATACCTAACAATTAGTGGTTGTACACCGTTTTTTTTCGTGTGTGGGATCTTGTTGTAACAATTTCAGTCCTTGTAAACTTGCATTTTATCTGAGTTGATTATTTCTCTTCGAAAATTGGTCGCACGGTCACAGAGAATCGGGATTCCTGTCCTGTGGCCCCCATTATGAAGTCACTTTTCCTTTTTTGTTGACTCTTCATTGTTGGATTAAAATATTCTTTTATCTACACAAAAAAATAGTTATAATAGTGAATTCATAAAGTCAGACATTAAAAAATCTTGTAAATATAAAGCTAGTAAGTAGAAACCAAGCTTGACTTGGAATATACTATCTAAAAATTTAATTTGAATTAATAGTTTGCTATTATATGCAGTTTTTCCACAAAAAAAATTGAATATTGATATTAGCAATAGACTTCTTTCACAAATCTTATCCAATCGTTTTAACCAATGTGATTAACCTATTACACTATTACCATGACCTGAGAAAAATGGATGAAACTACGTGTCTCTAAACACAATTCTCAACCCCTTAAAGATACATCCTTAGCACTTGCAGTCAAAGAAAATATTATTATTCTAACCTCTTTTCGAAGGCTAAAATATATCTCACTTATTTATTTATTTTTCATTATGACTCTAGCCCATTTAAATTCTATTCGAGCAGTGTCCCAACGTATCCTAAATCTTTTCATACAACCAAGTTACTTGGCAAGTAGTAGAAAATTACAACCTTAGATACTCAGAGTCGTTTTATTATACAAAACTTGTTTAATTAACAATACTTATTATGTAATTGCATCTCAATCATAATCTGTCACGAACTCATATTACCATCATGCTCAATTAGCTTTTGTCATCACCACAAAGTTAACAGTTTCACCAATGTGACACCTTAAACCCAATTTTACCCACTTTTATATGCACTTTTACTAAAGTTCTCAATTAGCTTCTCACAAGTATACTCATTTAAACTTCTTTTATCTATAACTTTTCATTCTGGTACCTATCCATTCCCATGAAATCACTGGTCCTCATATAGAACCCTGAGAATACACTTCTCAACTTAACACATTAATATCGTATAACTAATCCACCTCTAAAATCTTTCTTATACACACTGCTTAACCCAAAACATCTGAAATAACAACCTAGTTGGTTTCTCAAGTATAATGCAACATCAGAGCTCATTATACGAGCATATGATACAACTAATAAATTTTTAAGTAGTTAGTATTCGTACTTGAAAACCAACATATTCATTTTTACATACTACTAGTACCATACCATGAAATTGTGTAAGATCCACCAGAAGAACACATCATACCTACCAAGAAGATCGCACCCAAATAGACCACACATTTCTACCAATAAATAGCTGTAAAAATATTACTGAATTCATTCCATATCTAGCCCAAGATTTATGTATTCTTTCGTAGGCCAGGTTTATAGTAAAAGTAACACACTCCATAGTTCTAACCAAGTAATCATCAATATAATTGTATTAATCGTATCATGATCCTCTTTGATATGCAATCTATGAAATAATAGTAGAGGTTCTGACCTGAACTAGCGCAACATCATTTTTCATTATTTGATAAGAAACTCATACATGTTATGATAATCTTACTAATTGCAGTTCCTAAAGTTACATGTCCATTATCTATCCATCTTTTTTCAGTTGTTCCACTTTCAATTGTCAAATCACTTTAGATATTGCCTATACCACACAAGTACTAATCTCACTACTAGATGTCTAGCCTAAAACAGTATAAGACGCTTATGAAGTCCCTTAGACTACTATGCAACCTAATTTCTTAGATACTTTCAAATTATTTTGTCAAGCCGTCACCTATTTCAACTCTTTCGAGTTGCTTAACGTTCTAAATTTGACCATAAATAATTTTCATAATTTTATCATATCTAAATCAAATTTAACCTCCAATCCATACATAATACACCAACGGCTAACATCAAAATATGAGATTCTGAACTGTTTTTCAGTGCTTTTTTCGAAATGATTTTTTTCCAATGGGTTCCTAAATCCTTGAGTAATGTTTTCTAGTATCAAATTTTAGATTCATACCTTAATTTTGGAATTTGATTTTATGTTGATTGACCCTCTTTTCAAAAGATTGATGTGGGTATTTTCGGAAAGTGATTGTGAATACTTGCTTGTGTTACTTTTGAAGTAATCTTGGGTTGGAATTTTGTGTTAATTGACCCTCTTTTAAAAGAGTGAATAAGTGTGTATTACTATTTCCGAAAAGTTATTGTGAATACTTGGTTATGTATAGATGTATAGATTTGAAAGTGAATTGGAATGAATAGACTCAACTCTTGAAGTGATTATTCATTGATTTAAGCAAGTATTTGCAACACCCCAAAAAAATTGAGCTTAGACTCAAATCTTCCTTCGTTGTGAGGAGGATTTTACTGGGAAATTTAAATTTTTCCTAAGTGTTAAGGTCACTAGATTAAAACATAAAATTTAATGAAAATATCAAAGAGGGTTCGGGATTCATATTAGCATTTCGAAAAGGGATTTGAAAGTACCCGAAGTACTCGTTAACATGTGGTTATATGGTAACTAACTATTTGACTAATTGTTTTAAAATATGAAGCATGCTTTCAACTTTAAAATTTTAAAGTTATCTTATGGGAAAAGGGAAATATTAAAAAAATTATTAAAATAAACTATTTGCAAATATTCTAAAATCAAGTGAAAGAGTGCTTATTTAATTTTGGAAAAATTATTTCGGAATGGCTATCCTTAGGGAAATTGAATTGTGCGACCTTAAAACTAATTAAAATTACTAGTATGCAAATAATGATAAATTAACAAATATAAGACTTAGTAAAAAATCGGCCCAAGTTTGTGCTAGAACATGGGGCTAATTTCTATTTGATTTGAGAATTCATCATTTTGGATGCTCTCGACAAAGATTGAAATAAACTTGTTAGCATAAATTTTAATTGGAAGCAATAGTAGCATATCTTACGATACTTTTTAGTAATCTTCTTGCATGTTTATGTGGATACGCGACTGTCTTGGTGTTTTAAATCACTCTTGCTTAGAAAGATGACATAGTGTCTCTTAAGCTAGCAGCTTGAATCAGAAAATAAAGAAAGATCATTCATATAATAATGAATATATTTTTATAGATAAGCACAAACATCTTTTTCAACTAACGAAGAAAATAAAGAAGTACTGAGAGTAAAAGATAATGGACACCGCTTCCGAACACCGTATGTCAATTAAGTCATGATTTTCTGAGAATTCGAAAATTTCATTGCTTGTTTTGTGCATGGAGAACTCTGATGATATCTGCAACGACCTAGATGAATTGAAAATAATCCAACTGCAATGAGGTGGATGCTTGATAATAGTTCAACTGTAAGGAGGTGGAAGTTCGATAATATTCCAACTATAATGAGGTGGATGACTCAATATATTTCAGCTGTAACAAGGTAGATTACTTGATAATATTCCAACTATAACGAGGTGGTTGACTCGTTAATATTTCATCTTTAACGAGGTGGATTACTCCATGATATTCCAACTGTAACATGGTGGATGGCTCGTTAATATTTCAGTTATAACGAGGTGGATGAATCGATTATATTCTAATCATAATAAGGTGGATGACTCGATAATATTTTAGCTATAACGAGATGAATGGCTCGATAATATTTCAGTTGTAATGATTGGATGTCTCGATGATATTCCAACTGTAACGAGGAGGATGACTCGATAATATTTTATCTGCAACGAGGTGGATGACTTGATAATATTTCAACTGCAACGAGGTGGATGGATCGATAATTTTCCAACTGTAGTGAGATATATGCTCAATAATAGTCCAACTGTAACGAGGTGGATGACTCAATAATATTCCAGTTGTAACGAGATATAATCATGTAATATAAAGTATACTTATAGGTAAGAGTTTATAACATATGAATTTTGTAATCTTAAAAATAAGACATGTGATATTTTCTAAAATATAAAAGTTAGATGATAGTTTGATAGTAGTTTTTTAATGATTTGTCTACATTTTGATTTAGGAGATTTTTCTCTAGATAATTTTGTTATAGTTTCTACACTATATTATGAGGGATCTTATCTATTTTTATAATTTTAGTTGCTTCATTTGTATTAGCATACTTATCTTATTGGATTTGCCTAGAAGAGTAGTTAATAATTTGTTGGTGCAAGGTAATAGTGTAAAACATTTAAATTCTTTAATAATTATTGTATCCTAATGAAAACCTTGTTGTGTTGTAGGTTTACTATCATATGAAAAAAAGTTCCATATGTCGATCTGTTATGGATGTATATAGATATATCTTAGATGGTTACGAAAAATGAAAGTAAAGGTCGATTTAAAAACCAATATGGTAAAAGAGATTAATCTTAAAAGGACGAAATTTGTTTCTGAGTCGACTTCTACCTTAATCTCTTTTACCATATTGATTTCTGAATCGACTTCTACTTCCATTTTCCCGTAACCATATAAGATATATCTACACATATACATAACATATCAAAATATGTGACTTTTTACATATAATAGTAAACCTACAACACAACAAGGTTTTTCATTAGGTTACAATAACTATTTTTTAAAGATTTTACTTTCATTAGGTTACAATAATTATTCTTTAAAGGTTTTACACTATTACCTTCTATTACCTTGCACTAATAAATTATTAACTACTCTGCTAGACAAATTCAATAAGATAAGTATGCTAATACAAATGTAGCAACTATAATAATAATAATAATAATAGATAAGATCACTCATGATATATTGTAGAAACTATAACGGAACTATCTAGAGAAACATCTCATAAACCAGACAAATCATAGAAAAACCACTATCAAACTATTATTTAACTTTTACATTTTATAAATTATTACATATCTTATTTTTAAGATTATAAAACTCTAAGATCGTGATTTGCTTGAACAAATGCAGTGCTTTTGTTCAAACTTTTTTTCTCTTTTTGTTGAGTTCCTTCCATCTGATTTATAAGTGCCATTTTCTTCTCTTATTGTTAGTATCACACAAGCGGTTATTGAAACAACCAAAGCAACCAACTTTACGCTGATTAACATAAACCCAAATTCAATGATCTGTAAGAAATAGCTTAATACAACATCTTCAACATTGACTTATGCATACTGCATACACCTGATTCATATTGTTAGAACCAATGTATAATTTAATATTAATCATCCCACTAATTGTTTCTCTAATTGTTTAAAGTATCACTTGTATGATATTAACAATAAGAGCACCAAGAAGAGAAATGTACTTGTGTGAAGCACTTATAAAGTAAATGGATGCAACTCAACAAGAAGAGAAGAATATGAAATCTTTTTTGCTAAAGATAACTCAATTTTAAAGATTAACACCGGTCGACTTTGTACAGAATAGCAGAAGAAAAGTATAATTCGAAAAATTTTCTGCTAGCCCAAAATCGTTAACTAAGATCAGAAGATTCAACTAAAGAAGAGAAGCTAGAAAGGAGAACTTATTTATGGAAAAAGACTATTTTATTTGGTTGTTCTTAGGTTGTTTGGGTTACTATCGAGTTGATTATAAATGTACAATACCATCCCATATTTATACTAACCTATGGATGGTTCTAGATATTACAAAATCTAGACTATTCCATGATTCTCTACAAATATCTAATTTCTCTAGAACATCTACTAAAAAAATCTAGTAACATTATCTTCTACTCTAGATTATCCTGATGTTTCTACAAGATAATTATCCAAGTGACTACGCTAAATTATTCTAGAAGCTTTCCTAAAAATCTAGGATTTTTGTAGTTCCAAAATATCATCTATATTTTTCACTCTCCCTTAAAGTGTTTTTTTGGAAACTACCCCACACTTGTCGTGGAGGAGTTCAAACGAAGCTTTGAGCCACATCTTGGTGAAAATCTCAACAGCTTCTTCAAGACTCTTCTTCCTTCATCTAATGATAAAGACTTTCCATTATCTAAGATGCCATGTGAATTATCTCGTCGTTGAGTTCCTAGACTTCCTCTTCTCTTACTTCCCTGCGGTTGTAATATTTGGAGAGACACCTATGATGGAAAAGTTTGCAACGTTTTGAGTCATAATGCTCTCTTTGGCTCGGCAATATCTTTTATGTTTCCACATCGATAACATCTAAGAGGCTTCTTGCCATAATAGTTAGAAGACTCTTCCTTCTTTCTAGGATCGCCTGCGGATAGGGAATGCGTCATATCTCTAATTTTCCTTTGAAGTTTCTCTACAAGAGCATATCCTTCTCCATCTTTTAACAAATACACTAGCCAACTGCTTGACTAGCTAGCAGTTCCTGTGAACTCCTCCAAGAATGGTTGTTGAGCTCATCCTTGAATTGACGTTACAAATGGAATTTATATTCAGGCTTCAAACCACGAACGACAATTTTTCTCATTCACGCTTCCGAGATAGCCTCTTGGATTCAACAAAGATGTCTTAGCACATAAGTTCTTAATCTTTAAAAAATACTCGGCAATTGATAGATTAATTTGAATAGTATTGACCAATTCATTCTCCAATATCTACAATCGAGCTTCATTTGTCTTGTTGAACAAGCAATCGAGGGCCCTCCATATTTCATGAGTTGATTTACACTTTATAATGTGATCAAATAAATCAGAAGAGATTATCCTCTTCATAATGAACTCCGCATTCGCATTAACCTACTTCCACTTCTTGTATATAATATATTGTTTTCCAGTCCATCAGCAAGAGGATTGTGTCATTCCCATTAACAACATACCACAAATCCTCTTCCACAAGGTATGATTCCATACATGTCTTCCATACCTTGTAATTGGACTGATTCAACAATTCCATCCCCAGTCCATTAACACGACCACTGAAATCCATATCGATAAACCAGTTAAATCTACCACTAAACCAATCTTGAATATCCAAAAGTTAAAAAATGATTATGGCTCTGATACCATGTAGAGAATAGCAGAATAAAAGTATCATTTGGGAAACCTTGTGGTAGCCCAAGATCGTTAACTAAGATTACAAGATTCAACTAAAAAACAGGAAGCTAGAAAGGAGAATTTGTTTATGAAAGAACACTCTATTATTTGGTTGTTCTTAGGTTGCTTGGGTTACTATTGGGCTGATTACGAATGTACAATACCATCTCATATTTATACTAGCCTATGGATGGTTCTAGATACTAGAAAATCTAGTCTATTCTATGATTTTCAAAAAATATATAATTTCTTTAGAACATCTAAAAAAAATCTAGTAACATTATATTCTACTCTAGATTATCTAGATATTTCTACAAGATACTTATCCAAGTGACTACACTAAATTATTATAGAATCTTTTCAAAAAATCTAGGATTTTTGTAGTTCAAAAAGGTCATCTATATTTTTCACAACTTAACTTCTATTTAGTCAAATATAACAACTAATTAAAGCTTAAAAGTACTATTCAAGCATAAGTATTTTAAGGAAATAAGAATATTGGCAAAAGATACTTCATTCTAGTATCCAAACATGAATTCATGTATCATCAAACAAAAAAATGAAAAAGAAAAGGAAGAGAAAAACATATGAACCTGATATTCACTTTAATTCAACTCGGAAGAATTGATGAAGAGGATTCATGTTGAAAACGGGGTTCATCATCATTATCGTCATTTTCTTCTTTATTTTTATGAAATCTCTTCATCTCCGCGCCGCAATAGATTTATTTGCGTTAGAATGAGAGGTGAAACAACATTATATATACGAGGGGTACATGGAATTTAGGATTTTGAAAAAGTTGTTATAATATTTCTTTTGGTCCAAATATTGTAACAAAAGAAATTTAGTCCAAAAATTATTACAAACTTCTTTAAAAAATTGATCATTTGGTCCCAATTTATATACTAATATCATTTTTCTTTTTCTTTTTTTGGAAAAATTATATATAATAGCAAACTATTATTTTAAATTAACGTTATAAACATAATTTGATTAATTGTACCCTATAGCAAACTATTGTTATTTTTTCCTCTCTCCCTGGTGAATCTCACTCGCCACTCTCGTTTGGTGGCAACCACTCGCCTCTCGATTTTATACAAACACAAATGAAAAAATGTTTGTATTTGTATAAAGCGAGAGAAAATTGTATATATATACACATATTTTCGTTCCTCCCAGTCTCCTCTCTAAATCTCGCTCGCCACTTTCACTCTCCACTCTCACTTTATACAAACACAAATATATACATTGTATTTGTGTTTGTATAAAGCGAAAGAAAATTGTATATAAAAATACAAACGCATATATTGTATATAAAAGTACAAATTCATATATTTTTGTCTTATATACTTATGATTATACAAATATAATCTTTGCCTATCCAGTTCTCTTGTCTTTCTCTCTTTCTCGCTTTAAACAAACACTGATTATAATTGATCTTTTGTATATGCATACCAAAACAGATTATACAACTACTTTCTTTTATATATGTATATAGAATTATACAACTACATTCTTTGTATATGTATAACGAATTATATAACTATTATCTTTGTATATGCATAGCTAAATATACACTATTTATGTTTGCTATGGAGCGCAATTATGCAAACTATAGTTATAGGATACATATATGATTTTTATGTTTGCTATATGTAAAAGTTGCTCTTTTTTTTTTTTGGGGGGGGGGGGGGGGGGAATACATAAAAAAAAACCATAAACTTAACAGCAAAACTCGTTGTAGTACTTAAACTACATAAGCGTTTAAATACCCCCTTATCATCTTTGAAGTGATTTTTTGCCACCATGAGACTATAACACCACTCTCACTCGCCACATCATAGCAACTTAAGCGCCACACCATAACCATGTAGGCACCACGTCATTAAATTTTAGTTCTTTCTTACTATTCACTATTTTTATCAAACACTTTTTAATATTAAATATTTCAATGAATTAATTTATAAATGCATACCCCGCACCCCCTCTCTTTCTACTTCCTTGTTCTTATCATTTCAACCTTAATACTTACTTTTCTTCTTCTTCATTGTTCAACTTTTTTTTTAAATAACTAGAATGAAACAAATCACTATTATATTCACATTATCTTCCTCGAATTCACCCTCTTGGATAATGAATTTTTTTAAGCCAAGTTTTTCTTGACAACTCAAATAAGAAACGAAGATTGTATAGAAAGTTGATAAAAAAAACATGGAAAATAAGTACCCCCAACCTATGCTCGAAATATCATAGACACATTTATACAATAATAAGGTCCTACCCTAAAATTATTTTATCAATAATTTTCTACCCCTATTCGGTCTACGTGGCACTATCTTGTTGGCCCAGCGCGTGTTGACACTTTTTTCAAGCTAGTGCCACGTAGACCGAAGTGAGATAGAAAATTATTTATAAAACAAGTTTAGGGGGGTAATAGGACCTCATTGTCACAGCCAGATTCTGGAATCCAAATGCAACTGACATCGTTAACCTCTCAGAGGTCGCAGACAAGCCTCTTCTTAGCTTTCATCACAATCATACAATTAAATTTGTAAAAAAATTTAAAACTATTTATATATTAATGAAGTATACTTAGACTTCATATAATTACTGCATAAGAGTGATATACTATAGCTCAAAACTAAACAAGCATCTATCAATAGAGTAAACAACTGAAATGAAGAAATCATGATATAATAATAGTTTATCAAACGGCCTTAATACAAAGCTTTGAATAACTGTTTGAAAGGAAATGCTAGGGACAACATACACTGGCTATATCTAATGTACTAAAACTAGAAACCAAAACATAGCATCCTCGAACTCAAGAGGACCTACCAAAGATCTGGAGATACTAGTTCGAAACCGCTTCAACGAATCTTTATTCCTCTCCAAGAAACTGCACCCATAAAAATAGTAATAGTATATGGGTTAGTACACACTTGTAATAAGTATGGGTGTATGCACATAAACACATAATAAGTATGCATAATCAAGGAAAGATCTTCCTATAGCAACATGTCATTTCTGGAAAGCAAAGTCATTTTACTTTCCTAATTCGTTATTTATGAATCATGCTATGAATATGACATATTTTCATGCATTTAAAGCACACAACTCTTTTTTATATGAAAAAAAGACCTTGGAATCATGAACATAATTTTAGAACAACTCGAACAAAAATTATTATTTTTGCTCCCTGTTAGGCCGAGAGCTCTACTCCCATGCCTTAGTTTATTTTTCAGTTCTTTTGTTCTTGTTGTGTATACTTCAAGGATCTCCTTTGATCCTATTTTTTACTTACAAGTTCAATGGTTCATTGTAGTCCCATACCTAAAATGAATCAAGTAAGTAATCCAAAAGACTAAGGAAATGATTTGACTACCCTTACCACAAGGTATTCTTTCCATTCTTATTAAATTGGGCATGAAATCTTTATAAGCCAATATTTATTGGATATGCCCACTATTTGATCATTTGCATACTATGAAGATGTTGGGGCATATATTCACACTCCAAATGATTGAGTCATTATGTTTGCTCTCTTTATTGGCATATATTTATTGGCTATGCCTAATATTTGATCATTTGCATAATACAATGATTATTGGCAATGCCCATTATTTGATCATTTGCATGATATGAAGATTATGGGGAATTGATTAACCATTATGTTTTGCTTCCTTTATTGGCATAATATAAGAAATCATTATAAGCCAATCTTTTTTTACCTTGCACATAACTTGTTAAAAACTTCATTCTTATCAAAACTGATGATTGATATTCTTGAGCTCTTGCTTTCTTAGTGAACTTTGAACTAACATTTCTTATTCTTTCTTTCTTACTTTCTTAAATAAATCTTTAACATTAAGATCGTGTGAGCTAACATGAAATCCAGTGTCTTCCCCACACCGAAAAGGGGTGGTTCACCGATCAAAGTGAACCTAGATCATGTGAGTTAACATGAAATCCAGTGTCTGCCCCACACCGAAAAGGGGTGGTTCACCAGCTAAAGTGAAACCAAGTCTAGTGTCTTCCCCACACCAAAAAGATATGGTTAACGGCTAAATTGAAACCGAATACTTTCTTTGAGCGTTAACGGACATAGATTATATGAGATCAACATGAAATCCAATGTCTGCCCCACACTGAAAAGGGGTGGTTCACCTGCCAAAGTGAAACCAAATACTACCTAGCTCTCTTAGGTGGAATTCACAGGCTAATTCCTATGTTGGCAACATAGTTCAAAGACTAGGAGATTTGGGAGACTATTTATCCACCTTGGTGGTAGCCTCATCTCATGAGGCTAATATGTGCTTGCACAAGCTCATTGATAGTCTATCGGTGCTTTGCTCAATTTCTTATACTTTTTAACTTTTAGAGTTGACTCATACATTATGAAAGCTTGCTTCTAGTATGAGGTATGCTTAACTCAATGGATGACTTGTTATCCCTTTATTTACTTGATGAATGTGAAATTAAACCTTACATTATCATCATGGTGTTAATGAGACTTGTCTCACGATTTTTAACACCCTCTTATGTGAGTATCCTTAACATTATCGTT
Organism: Solanum habrochaites; assembly: GCA_027704765.1. NCBI lineage: Eukaryota > Viridiplantae > Streptophyta > Magnoliopsida > Solanales > Solanaceae > Solanum > Solanum habrochaites. Next base: position 51,505,522 of record JAKWJA010002499.1, on the reverse strand, counting down.
TAGGTGCAAGTGAGACTTGTCTCACTTACTTTAACTCTCCATTCTGGTCAATTTCATAACTCATAAGCTTTTATTTATGTCATTACTCACCTTATCTTTCTCAATGTCATTTAGTAGCCTTATACCATTCTTTATGAAAGTTATGCACTTATTCAATGTACTACTATATTCATAGTTCATTTGGATAGGATATGTTGGGACTTGTCCCAATGATTGTCATAACCTTGGTTATGAATTCATTGAATTACATTGGTCATGCTTAATTTGGTATAACTTAGTCCATTAGCCAATTTTTATATCATATTTTGGAAATAACATTGTAAGCCAATTTATTGGCAAAAATCAAACTATGATATTATCCTGGAAGCTTTCTTCAATTAACTTCATGTATATACTATAATGATCTCATCATTTTAAGCAAGCCAACTTTAAACATTTTTTTTAATTAGATCATAAGAACAATTTCATCTTCTCAAACACAATTGGCATAAGCCAAATTTTCACATGTGATATGATAAAAAGATGCATCAATAAGATAATCACATGTGCGTTTGTTGTCAACTTGCAGTTTGACATTCGCAAAATTGTTTGTGCAAGATAATTGAGCTAAAAGCACAACTTTCAGAATATGAAATCAAGATAATTCATCTTGATAGTATTGATAAATATATAAGATGATGTGACATTAAATTTCTCATATAGTGAATTATTGCTTATGAAAATAAAGTTTCATATGTTGATCGGAAATATGATATTACATACAAACATAATTGTATGAATCAAACCAATAAGTTATGATCAATTTTTCTGTTAATTGTTTTATGGTCAGGGACCAAATAGTTTTCATCTGATAATTTTGATGTGCAATATATGATTAAAGAATATACTATGATGCACAAAGATAGATTCTCCAAAAGATTGAGATATATGTTAGTTTGTCTAACATAAGGGGGAGACTAGAAGCAACAGAAGAGTTGTAAATACTCCAATTGAATGTCCCTTAAGGATAAAGTCTATGATAGACTAATCAACTCTAAATAAAATAATCCTTGAAAAAGGGGGAGGATCAAAGAATCAAAATGATCATAATAAGAAGATAATGTGCTCTTTGAGAGCCTACGACATAACACTTTATGAAACCTCGTGAGAGGGGTAGCTACCTAAAAATAATAAAGTGATGAGATCTCAATAAGTTCTGTCATATTGTGAATCGATAAAAAATAATTTATCGTTGACGATATCTTTGATACAATAGCGCGCAATATTGTAAAATATAATGAGGATATAAATTATACATCTATTAAAGCATGCTTGTGTACAAATAATTATCAAGTAAAAAGTGGAATGATGCATCTTAGTAAGCGTAAAGCTTATTTGACTTGCAATCTAGGCACTAGAAGATGTCATACATCTAATATTGAATGTTGTTTCTTGACAAAATTGATATGAAAATATCCGATGGGTTCAAAATATAAAGCATATACAAGTTTTTTGGAAAATTTGTTTATCATCCTCATAAGGATTAAATAGATTCAAAATGCATAGAGCATATACAAGTATTATTATGTAAGTTGATGACTAGAATTGAAACTCTTGGCAATTATTTGCTTAAAGAAGTTGAAGTAAGGAACTTGCTGAAATCTTTGACCCTGAAGGGAAGATTCATAAAAGCAGATAGAAGAAATCATATTTCGTCAAGGTTTTTCTACACTCATGAGCTCCCAAGAATGGTGATATCAACATGCAAGAGGTATGTTCAAGTAACATTATTGTTGATTTATTCACCAAGTCTCTATCAACTACAACTTTCAAGAAGATGATGCACAAGCTTGGAAAACGAAGATTCTAGTCTCTGAATGATGTTGTCATTAGGGGGAGTTAATACGCGATGTACTCTTTTTTCCTCACAAGGTTTTGTCCCACTGGGTTTTCCTTGTAAGGTTTTTAATGAGGCATCCGTAATGCGTATTATTAGATATGTGTACTCTTTTTCCTTCACTAGATTTTTTTTCCCACTGGGTTTTATGTAGTAAGGTTTTAATGAGGCACATAATCTACCGACATTCAAGGGGGAGTGTTATAAACAATTTGTATTATAGTGAATGTCTAATTATGTGGAGTCCTTCTAGGATATGGTTAGGAATCCTACTTGGGGACCAAGTAAGGTTTTCCCTATAAATAAAGGGTTTTCCTTTATTGTAAATAAGATTTGTGAAAGATCTATGAATCCTGAATATACTATGAATAAGATCTTTTCTCTTCTCTCTACTTTCTTCTTCTTCTAAATTTATATAGTTTCATAACAGGAGTAACATTATTTTTAAATATTACTGTTTATGCTTCTTTTTTAAAGAAAATCAATTTTTATTAAAATGAGAAATACACACAACACACGCTCTAAAATAAGGGAGGAAATTGGAAATAATAAAAAAGTATGAGTAAAATTAAGGGGAGCTTCCACATATATAGGGTGTGTTTGGTATGAAGGAAAACAAATACATCTATGACTTATTTCTCATGTTTGGTTGGTTAGTAGAAAATATTTGTAGGAAATAATTTTTAGTGTGTGATTTATGAATGAAAAATATTTTTGAGAAATATATTTTTATTTTTACTGGAGTAGAAATTAATTTTTGAAATTAAAAATATTTTTTTAAAAAAAATAATATTTTTGGGGGGTGGAGGGGGGCTGGCGGGGTAGGGTGTGAAAAATAAAAATTTAAAGTTGAAAATATTTTTTTAAAATAAATTATTTTTTTGAGTGGAATTGGGGAGTTGGAGTAGGAGTGAAAAAATAAAATTTGAAGTTGATTTTTTTTTAAAAAAAAAAACAAAATTAAAATTTATTTTGGGAGGTGAGGGTGGGTGTTGGGGGACAGGGGTCGAGGTAGGGGTGAAAAAATTAAAATTAGAAAATAATTTTATTTTTTTTTTTTTGGGGGGGGAGGGGTAGGGGGTGGATGTGGATGGACGAGGCTAGGGGTGAAAAAACAAAAAAATAAAATTGAAATTATTTTTTAAAAACAAACTGGAAATTTATTTTGGGAGGTGGGGTGGGTAGAGAGGCGAGGGTAGGGGTGAAAAAGTTAAAATTTGAAGTCCAAAAATATTTCTTAAATACAAACTTAATTCTTAGAAATTGATGTTTTTCAAAAAAAAATATAATTTGAAATTGGATGAGAGTTTTGGAAAATGTTTTCCTTAATTTTGAGAAAAATGAGTTGATTTGAAAAATGTTCTCCAAAACTTGTCTCAGCCAAACATGAGAAAATTGAAAAACTTTTGTCCCAACCAAACACACCTATAGTCACTTAAAAACAACTTAATTACTCCAACAGGTATAGTTTGATAATTACAATTCGTAGATACATGTTATATGGAGGAGAGAGACGAACGAGACGGAGAGAGAGAGGCAAGAGAGAGTGGAAAAAAAATGAGAAATGTGAATTGTATATGTATATTGATTAGATAATTGTATATTACACATATGTATTCGTATACATGGCAAGCGGAATTGGGAGAGGGAGGAGAGAGACGAGTGAGAGAGGGCAGAGTGGGGAGAGATGTGAATTATATATATTTATAATTGTATATTATGCATATACATTTGTATAGATGACAAGCGAGATTAGAGAGTGAGAAGAAAGACAAGCGAGAGAAGACAGAGAGTGAGATAGAGGTGAATTTTATATATATCGATTAGATAATTATATATTATACATATGTATTTGTATATTCTGGCTAATTACACCGACTAATTATACAAACTCAAAGTCAATCTACATAATTAATATATAATATTAGTCGCAAATAATAATTATAATAAACTATAACTATAATAAGTAATTAAATAATTTAAATTTGTGTAGTTTTTTCAAAAAATAAAATAGGAATCGAAGAGAACGCAGCAAATCAGTAAGGAACGTTGGTTGGCAGAGAAGCCACGAAAAAGACTTCCTTTTTCAGCCAAAAAGGCAAAACAAAGAACCAAAAACGGCACATAAATAAAGTTTTACATTTTATCAATTTTCAATCATCACCTCTGTCCACAATCTCTTAATCTGTTCAGCGGTTAGTACAATTTTCTGTTTTCTGATCTGTAATTTCTAAGCCAATACTTTTTGCTTTTGTTTCTTTGATGGATCTATCAACTGTTGTATACAGGTGTTGAGTTTTATTTTATTAGTCATATTGTTGTGATTTTCTTGTGTTAATTTTGATTTTCTGAGATCAGCTTTACTTATTGGGATTTAAATCATGTTATTTTATGAAATCGTTGTTGATAATCATTTGATTTATGGTTGGTAAAGTTTTGTGAGTACCCTTTTGAATTGGTGGGTTTAGGTGCTGTGGGGGTGGAATATTGTGTTTCAAAAGGCCAGAATTAGGCATATTGCCTCTCAAAGAAAAGTCAAGTTGTTTTCTGCAGTCTTTTTTTTTTGGTCAGAAACATATTTTTGTCGAATTGAACTTGTGAGATGAGCCTGACTCTTAGTTATGTTGCTCGATTTCATGAGCATAGTTGTGAACTTGATTCAGTTTCAAGTTTACTAACCAGTGTTTCTTTGGCTTTTACAACTTTGCTGTACTGATCTTGCACTATTTATTAAAACTTTCGTAGTTTCTTTTGATATTTTGAAAGATTTCTTCGTTTGCTGGCTGCACCTCACTGCCCCAGACTATGTTTTCTTGCTCTTGTCTTATTATGTGGTGCGACGAGGAGGTTCTTGGTGAGGATTAGTTTGAATTATCTTTTTCAGACATAGTATAGTTACCAGACTTTGGGGGGATTTATGTTTTTTTGTTTGAAGCTGGCGGAGATGGAGGATATTTTATCCTGTGGGAAAGGAAAGTTTAACTTATCGTTGAAGATTGATGGGTTGCTGGTGCGTTAATGCAGGCAATTCAAATCTTGGTTTAGTCCTCTTGTGATGGATGTAAATGTATCATATAGAATAAAATGAAACGGCTGAAATAAAAGAGTGTTTTGAATAGCTAGGTGAAGTGAAAAGCAAGTCCTACAGAACAATTGTCCGATCATTATCTATATGTTTGGTCAACAAAGATAATTAAATTTTTTTAGTGATGATCACATCAACAGAGTGTGTGAATATTACACATAGAGGATAATGTGCCTAAAAAGATGTATATCTTAGTATGATAATGTGATGATTGAAGTTGATAGGGGTATACTTAAAATCACTTGGGGAAGTAGCCTAAAAAGATGTACATCTTTCGTAATCGATACAAGTTACCTAGGAAGAGTGCTCAATGGCAGCAAAGGATCTCCAAGAGCAATACAAACCAGTTGGTTTAAATGACTTACAGTTGTTGTTATACTTAAGTTGGAGTTGATGTTTATTACGAGTATTTTAGTTGGAAATTCATACATGTTAGTATGTATGTGCGAGATAAAGAAACTTTAATTTTAGAAGTCTTAAATTTGTCAATTCAAATTATTAAGTGTTGGAACGAATAGATTAGCAGATAGACTCAAAAGGATCACTTTTTGTCTTTGATCAAGTAAACGTATTTGATATCATAAACAAGGCCATAAAATGACTGTAGTGGTATACCAAAAGTCAAAAGGTAAAGAATCTACACTCCACCCGATCGTCTATATAATATGGGACCTTCTATATGCACCTACATAACATAAGGGAACGAAGGCTACTCCTTAACTACTAATAACTCAACTCTACACCTTCAAAAGCTCTTCTACTCCTCTCACTCAGACAACCCACATTAATGCAAAGAATCATATATCCAACTTCAACTAATCGAGATTAAGGTGTAGTTGCTTGTTAACGTTTTCCTCTAAATCATTTTTTTGCAGAAAAGCAACAATATGGAGCATGATGAGACAGGATGTCAACCCCATCCAGAAGGCCCTATTTTGTGCATTAACAATTGTGGGTTTTTTGGAAGTGCTGCGAACATGAATATGTGCTCCAAGTGTTATAAGGACGTGATTCTGAAACAAGAACAAGAAAAGCTTGCAGCATCGTCAATTGAAAACTTTGTAAATGGGTCAACAAGTCAGAAGGGGCCTGTCATTGTTGGCTCTGTGGATGTGCCACCTGCCCTGATAGAATCAAAATCTGTGGTTTTGTCATCACCTCCATCTTCAAGTTCTGGTGAGGCTGCTGAATTGATGGCCAAGGAGGGTCCTAGCCGATGCAGCACTTGCAAGAAAAAGGTTGGTTTGACTGGATTCAAATGCCGCTGTGGAAACTTTTACTGTGGATCACACCGCTACTCAGATAAACATGACTGTCAATTTGACTACCGCTCTGCTGCACGCAATGCTATTGCAAAGGCCAATCCTGTCGTGAAGGCAGAAAAACTTGACAAGATCTAAAAGGAGTTATTGTTCTCAAAGTTGATGTGTCCTTTTAATCCAAGGAGGGCTTCCTCTGATTGGCTACCTTTCACATGATATCTCGTTAAATCTGGGAGTGAAGGCTATTCAAGAATCATCTACAGGCTCAGGAACTCCTGTTCATTGTCATTGATAGAATTTGTTTGTCGACTCCAGTTTCAAGTCTTTGTATGTGCTGGTTTGGTTCATATTAATTAGGTTTGTTTTGTGTCTTTCTGTGGTTCACATGGTTAACATCCATGCAATTGTAATCTGGCATTGTAAATTATTCTTCATGAATCTCTTATATGGCTTCAGTTTGCTCCAATGTTGTTTATTATCCTTACATCACCTTGCTTTGTAGGTGTTTTGCATCGTTCTTGTAGGTAAGCTGTTCACTCTTTGAAAAGACCTGTTTCTGCAGTACTCCGACCCAACTGACTGTGTTACTATTTTGCGGAGTAAGCTTTGATGTTTTTCTGCAATTGATCTGCCCTGAGCAGCAATACAGTTTCAACTATGAGTTTATTAGAACTTCTTTTTTTTGTTATCATTAGGCCTCTTAGATCTTTTTGGTCATGTCCCCAGAAGGTATAGTTGATTGAAAAACAAGCACTAATGCACCGGATCCCATCAAAACTCTAAAGTTATATCGATCTAAGATGAACCTACATGAATTTAGATTGTTGGGGATCTTAGTTTATGTACATTCATATAGTAGGCTGAAAATTGCTTGTGATTGAGGTTAGTTGTGGAGGCAAGTTACAGAATATTTCAGATTTAGCTGCTCTAGAATCAATTTCAAATTTCAAAACTGAAATTGAAAATTCAGGTCTTATTATTACAAACTCAGACATTTGAGTCTGGGGATTTAACATCTAATGTTGTTTACAAAAAGGTACAAGAGGATTTTATCCTCAACATCCTGTGTTTCCCACAAGAACTTGCTCACTAATTGGCTAACAAATGTTACATGAAAACTCGCCTCTTGTTTTAAAGAGAGATAAAAAAAAATGAAATGCTACTCACTAAAGAAGCCGTAAAGCTAGTCAGAACTTAGTCGTGCCACGGGCTTCAGCTTCAAGGTACTTACACATCCGCTCCATAACCTCTCTACCCTTTGCACTGTTCGACTGGAACTTCTCTACACATTTCTGCTCTATTTTCTCTGCCATAGAAGCCAGTGCAGACAAAGGCTTAATCTTAATACTAGTTTCCTGCTTGCAGACTGTCCATGAATTTGGATTATCAGGATGTGGATCATATCTAATTTTCTCCTCTACCTCAATAAAATTTTGGAGACTGATGTTACGAGTAGAAAGTTGCATTGATCGACTTTGTGCATCAACAACTGTTGATTCAATACAGTGGCATATATCTTGACCAATGATTTTGCGAACAAACCATGGCCCAGGTGCATGTATAGTGATGGCACGAGTTGTGTAAAGCTTGCCTAAGTTGGCATCAAGCTTGTGATCTAATGTATCAACCTCAAGGATGTGAGATAGGACACGTTTGTTCACAGGATCAGCGAACTTGCGCCAGGATGCAGAAGTAACTCGTTCCCATGGGTGCCTGTAAATATGCTCTTGTGAATATGCTCTGACCATCTTGTTTCTATTGGTCTATGAAACCTGAACAAATGGAGAAGTCAGAAGTCAAGTAATTTCAAAATCTTGTTGCCTAATGGAGTTGGCTGCAAACTAACCAACATACTTTGCTTTACAAGAAAGTTTTCACACCAAAGCACATGCCTATATACAGAAATATGGATGACCAGGAACTTTCATAATTAAGTACAGTTAAGGTATAGGTAGATGTGATTGTGAAACACCTATTAATAGATCATTCATTAGTTTCATGCTTTTGTACCAGCTCATGATCTAAAACAAGTCTCGTACATACACCCTAGCACATGTTCCTCGGTGTTGAGGGGCACACCTGAAGAGTGGGGGATTTAGTAACCTTTGTGCAAAGCAATCGGCCATGAGAATAAGTTCTCTAAACGACATAGAAGATAAATCTCTCTCTCGTTAGAGTATTAGAGAAGTACTCAGGAAGACCTAACTTGCCCTTTCACTTGGCTGACATACGAGATTATCTTATTCTTTGAGTTGACACCAATAACAGAGAATCTAGAAATGCTCAAATGGTTCCAAAATCCCCAAGGGTCTTCTTCTAAAAGCTTCATCACATACATCATTAACACAAAAAACCAAAATCAGGATCAATGCGGGTGATAAGAAGGTAATAGGTACCCTCCAAGTCATTCATAGCATAAAAAGATCACATCATCAGAAGGTTTTTCGAGCTACCCTAATTAGACATCGATTTGTAACAACAGCTGAATAATAGAACACACACAGAAACACAAGATTCAATTTCTGCAAGAAGCTCATCTAGAGCTGAATCAACCACATATTTTTAAAAACAAATAATACTTTTAGGGCAATTTGTTTGGATTGTTACCTATTGTCAATCCATCAATATGCAAGAACCCACTCATACATGAAATTCAAACAGAGAAGCTCTTCAAAACTCTCATACCGACATTAATCCATTAAGCAAAACACCAATTCAACACCAAATTTTCACTAATTTCATATTCACACCTCAAATATAGATCAACCACAAAATCACAAATTCATACCAAAAAAAAAAAATCAAACATAAATCTCAGAAGGGTCTCTCAAGAATTTGTAGATCCAGTAGTAAATCAACTTACGAAAAAAGACAACTTGGGATCAGAATTCCATTACAGCAGTCATAACAGAGAATTGATACAAACAAATAACTGACAATTGAATCAATTTAAATCAATAAAAGAGACTTACAGATAATATATAAATATGAGAGATGAGCAAATCAATTTTCTTGAAGCACAAGTTTGAATTCTCTCTCTATGGAAATGGAAAACATAAGAAAGCAACGCCGGTATATCTGTCATGCTTTCCACAACGAATGGCGGTGTGTTTGTCGAATTGGATATTGAATCAAATTAATTAAATAATTTTCTTATTTGATTTCGATTTAGTTTTAAAATTTAAAAAACTGTAATAATATCGAACCAAATTGATCAATTAGAGCCTGTTTGGCTCAGCTTAAAAGCTGGTCAAACTGACTTAAAAGCTGATTTTTGACTTATTTAGCTGTTTGACAATACTCAAAACAGCTTATTTTAAGTTAAAAAAAACTTATTTTAAGCCAAAAGTTAAAAGCTGGGGTAGGGGTGCTTTTTTTTCCCAGCTTATAAGCTGTTTTAAGTTGACCACATTTTTACCTTTTTGCCCTTAATATTTTTATACAATCTCCAAATTACCCACATAACTCTAACATCTCTTTCTTCTATTTTTCTCTTTTCACGTGTGGATGATAGACAATTACTATTACTAATGAATGAAAATAAAATAAATCTTAAATCTTTCAAGTGATCTATTCAAATTATATATTATTAAAATGTAAAATAAGTTGCACATATAACTTAAATAAAAATTTATATTCCTCTTATAAATAATTTGTGATAATAAAAAAATATGTGAATGATAGACAAATATTATTACCTATGGATGAACTAAAATAAAATCTTAAATCGTTCTTTAATCTATTCAAATTATATATCTTTAAAATCTATAATAAGTTTATATTTCTCTTATAAATAATTTGTGATGAGAAAGAAATATGTGAATAATAGCAATATATAATTATTTATGGCTGTAAAATATAAATTAATTAACTTTTATTATGTTAACAGTTTTTAAGGGTATTTCAGACATTTTGATTTAAAAAGTTGTTTATCAGCACTTATTTGCCAAACACATCAACAACTTTTTTTTTAACTTCAGCACTTTTATCCAAACGCATAACTGCTTATTTTAAAAATAAGTTTCAGCACTTTTAAAAGTACTTTTTTAAAGCTGCTTTTAATAAGCCCATCCAAACGGGCCCTTATTCCATTCTATAATTATTGACTTATAGTGGTCATAGTTGCTATCTTTATTTTTATTTTTGAAAAGGGCTTCAAATACACTTAAAAGTATTAGAAATTATAAAAAAAAATATTCCTCAAGGCTCCGAAATATCTTTTTTTTTAATTTATTGGCTCTAAAATATTCTTGTCATCCATCTTTGGGTACAAAATTGATCACTTATTTAACGATTTTAAATTTAAATTATTTAAATATTTTTTTAGATATGTGGCGCTCAACTATTTGTTATAACATAATAATATAATTATAAATCAATCAATTGTCCACTCATTACTAATTAAACCGCACTCAACTAATAAATTCATCACATTAGTAATGCAACAACATGAAAGTTACTGTCAATTAGTGTTTCTAAAAATTTGAGGCGAAAATGTCTAAGGAAGTACATTATCATACATTCAAGTCCTCAATCAAAACATATTATAATTCAAGTGTCTAAATAAAATTACCGATAAACTTAAAAGTTTGACTATATTCATCTTAATTATTCCTTAGTCTCAATTATGTGATGTTACTTATTAGATAACGTTTTTAAAAAAAATACTATATTAAAATTTTAATATTTAAAACAAATCAAAAATATTTATAAAGTTATATTATAAAAAGTACATGAATTAATTCGGGATGCACTATTTGTTTATCTTTAATTATAAATTTCGAATTCAAACTTGAAAAAGAATCTTATTGAAAATATCCTCCTAAATAAGTGGCTCAACCTAAATTTAATTGGGGCTTCGATTCGGACTCGAATAATTTTGAATGTCATTTTTAAGAATCTGTAGTTGCGTCGTGTTTTAGTAGTGTTTAGGGCGATTTTGATATTAAAATCAATTTATTAATTGGGTGGGGTTTAATTAGTATGGGTGGGTCTTGGGTTGGTTTATAAATTATATTAATAAATTAAATTATAAACAATAGTTGAGCGCCAAGTATATTAAAAAAATATTTAAACAATTTAAATTTAAAATCGTTATATAAGTGGTAAATTTTGAACTCAAAACTGGATGACAAGGGTATTTTGGAGCCAATAGGTGGATGAGAAGGGCATTTTGGAGTCAATAGATGGATGGAAGTAGTTTCATACCACTTCCAATATTTCGAGGGTTTTCTAGGCCCCTTTCCGTTTTTATTTTTATTATATATTGTTTTAAATAATTGATTTCATTATTACTTGATTGTAGTACTATTTTGGTATATTTATTGTTTTGTTACTATATGTTGTTTCTAGTATTTTTATTATATTTTTTTCTAATTTATTTTTATCTTGAGTCGAGAATCTATCACAAAATATTTTACCGTATATATATATATATATCCCAATTAATCGATAAATGTATTCCTGGGCACGCATATACGTTAAATAATACATCGATGCAATCAACATTTTAGTTCTAAGAGTGGAGGTGGCTATCTGGGATTTATATTAAGGTAGTCTAATTTGTATTTTTTTGCTTTTTCCTTCCTTTCACAGTATAAAGGCAGAATATTGGCAATAATTTTCACTTAGATATCTCAATTAGAACTTGTTCATTTTGGATAGGTTTTATTATATAATTTAATACTTTTTAAATAAATAGCAAAAATTTTAAGGAGAGTATAACACACTCATTGATGATGTGTTAAAATAACAAATTAAATAAAGACACATAATGTATATACCAAAACTAAGAACTAAACATAATATTTTGAATAATACTATCTCTTTCTTCTCACCGTTTTCATGTTACCTCCTTTAACCCTTATTTGTCTCTACCATTAATGGCAGCCCTGTCATTCTCCACTGCTCCCCCAGATTGATGTCGGCATATATATGAAGAGGAGGTTGTTGGAGATGGTTGAAACAGAGTTTGAAATCGCGAAGAAAAGAAATTAAAAAATAGAAGACATATCTGAAATGATTAATTTAAAGAAAAACACACATTTAAAGTGATAATGAGGAGAAACATGTAAATGTTGGACAAAATGATAATCATACTCATCATAATGTTCAAATTAAATATGATATTCGAATAAGTAATATAACAATATTGATGAAAAACTTGATAGTCAAAAGATTACTTGTCAACAGTTTTTTGTTTTTTATTACTCACAACAATATTACTTCCACATTGTTCTCTCACAAACTAAGAAATAGCTTGTGGATTACTCTCTATTGCTTCTCTATTTTGGTGTATCTTCAAGCAAGGGTGAACCTAGAGCATGCCCTCGCGTCAAAAAATTATGTTATATAATTAAGGTTTTTTAAGAATTCTTATGTTTATATATTGATTCGAACCTCGTGAATATAAGATTAGAAATAAACTTAGTGGTTTAGGGGTTCAAACCACTACTCTCTTTTTTTCCGAACCCCCTTAATGGAAATCTTGAATCCGCCATTGTCTTCAAGTGTTCAATTACTACTCTACTTATAGAGTTTTAAACCTCTTGATAATTATCAATATCAGAGTCATTTGAAGGATATATAAGTGAGAAATAAATTTTGAAATCACTCCAAAAGTCACCATGTTAAATGTCCAAATTAATAGATACATTTTTGTCCAATATGATTCATATAATCTATAAAGATATGTATACATGAATGTAAGTAGTTCTTGTATTAATTAAAGGGATAATGCACAAGTACCCCCTCAACTTATGCTCGAAATCTCAGAGACACACTTATACTATACTAAGGTCCTATTACCCCCTGAACTTATTTTATTAATAATTTTTTAACCTTTTTTGGCCTACGTGGCACTGTCTTATGGGTCCAACGCTGGTTGACTTTTTTTTTAGTGCCACGTAGGCTAAAAAGGGGTAGAAAATTACTTATAAAATAAGTTCAGGGAGGTAATAGGACCTTATTATAGTATAAGTGTGTCTCTGAAATTTCGGACATAGATTGGGGAGGTATTTGGGCATTTTCCCTTAATTAAATGTAAAATTGACTAATTCAATAAATTTATAACAATTAACATGTATATATTTTTAGTTGGGAATTGTACTTATAAATAGACATATCTGAGTTGTTAGTGAAAAACTAACAAGATAATAAAATTGCAAGATTACAATTGAAAATAAAATGAAAAAATTAATCTCTTCAGGCTAAGGTGTGGATATCTCGCTCTCTTTAAGGAGATTCAAGCCCACTACAGCAAATGTTTTCACCGGTCCAGCAGTAGTCCTCTTTGACTTGTCCCCTCCAGGATACAACAACCTTCACAAAGTATAACTCAACAACTCTGGACAAGAGTTGAGTCCAAAGCTCCACAAAAAAGAACACCTCCCTTCAACTAATAAGAACTCTCTTTTAGAATAACTCTTTCACTCTTTGTTTTCTCTTGTGTTTTGTGTGTCTCTAAAACCAAATGAAGACTACCACTATTTATACTGCAAGAAGTCTTCTTAGCAATGAATAGGAAGATAATAGAGGTAGTAAATAGTGAAGATAATGGCCTTAGGAGCTTCATAGGTTACAATAGGAGTTACATAGGTTACAATGGGAGTTACATAGGTTACATAGGTTACAAAGAGTAATGGAGGAATTAAGAATGAAATACATTAATGGATAACCAATGCTAATGGATGATGTAGAAGTCATCCATTCTGATTTTCATTCTTATAACTCCAAAATAAAGCAATTTAATATGTTAAAATATTAATATTAAAATGCTAATAACCTAACCCCACTCATTTTAATATTTAGATAAGAGAGTATATCAACTGAAGGAAGACTACTATGCATAATGAAGGTGTGCTCTGCTTTGAACCTCCACTTAGTGAAACAGTAACTTTTACTCCAGAGTCGTAGTGGTCTCAGACTTGAACTATGACTGCTTAAGGGAAATAAAATATCATTGCTCACACATAATAATCAAGGTGTTGACATGAGCTTTAACAGCCAGCACGTTATGGCCATGTGTTATCCCGATTTCATGAGTGCATTTGAGAATAAGCCCCATTCTCATAGGAAGCGACCTACTTCCACACATCAAATAGGTGATATCTGTCGAGAGTGCTCCTGTAAGATTAAAACTCCACCCAGATGGGCTACAGATATTCATTAAGAGTTTTATCAACTCAACCTTCACAAACTACAGGAAACAATGCACTCACATCATAGGGAGGGAAAAAATAGTGCATTTTTCACAACAAGTCATCATATGATTAGTTTTTCCCTTTGAACGTGGTTATAGGATCTCTAGTCCCCAGGTTGGGTTTCCTCATATATGACTCAAGGATTTGTAGGCTTCAATCTCATCCCCCTCGATGTTCTCTAGACCTTTTCTCTTGTTAAGGCCTTCATAAGAGGAACTGCAAGATTATCACAAGATTTGACATAATCAACATTAATGGTACCATTTGTCAAATACGATCTTACATTACTGTGTTTCCTCCTTATAGGTTTGGATTTACCGTTGTAATAACGATTTTGAACTCTACCAATTGCAGCGATGCTATCACAATGAATTAAAATAGGAGGAACTGGTTTTTCAAAATAAGAAATTTGAAACAATAAATCTCTTAACCAATTCGCTTCCTCACTAACTGAAGCTAAAGCAATTAGTTCAGCCTCCATGGTACAGTTAGCAATTATAGTTTGCTTTTTTGATCTCCAACAAACAGCACCACCACCTAAAGTAAAGATATAACTAGTGGTAGAACAGGAATCACCTGACAAAGTGTTCCAATCTGCATCACAAAAGCCTTCAAGTACAACAGGATATTTTTTATAGAACAAACCACAATTTTTCGTTCCAATTAAATATCTCATAACTCTTGTTATAGCATTCCAATGTTTATTACCTGGCTTGCTTGTAAACCTGCCAAATACTCCTACAACATATGCAATATCAGGCCTAGTGCAATCAGTCACATATCTCAAACTTCCGATTATACTAGCATATTCCTTTTGATTTATTACATCATTTTCACTTTCAACAGGAAATAAGTGAACACTTGAATCAAAAGGAGTAGCAACATGCTTGCAATCATGAAAGTTATATTTTTTCAAAATTTTCTCAACATAATGTGACTGGTCAAGGAAAATCCCCTCACATGTTCTTGTTATTTTTATTTCAAGAATAAAATTTGCCTCACCAAGATCTTTCATATCAAAATGGCTTCTAAGAACATTTTTAGCTTCATCAATAACATTCATGTTAGAGCCAAAGATCAACAAATCATCAATATATAGGCAAATGATCACATGTGAATTATTCCAAGACTTATGATATATGCACTTATCACACTCATTTGTTTTAAAATCATTTTCAATCATGCAGTAATCAAACTTTTCATGCCATTGCTTTGGTGCCTGTTTCAAGCCATATAGGGATTTAGTAAGTTTACATACTTTACTTTCTTGGCCTGCTTCAACAAAACACTCAGGTTGGTCCATATATATTTCTTCATTTAGGTCTCCATTTAGAAAGTCAGTTTTTACATCCATTTGATGAATTTGCAAATCAAAAATTGCAGTCATAGCAACTAAAAGTCTAATGGATGTAATTCTTGTTACCGGAGAAAAAGTATCAAAAAATTATAGGCCTTCTAGTTGTTTAAAACCTTTTGCAACTAGCCTAGCTTTGTATTTATCAATAGATCCATCCGGTTTCAACTTTTTCCGTAAGACCCATTTACAATCAATTGTTTTACAACCCGGTGGTAAATCAACTAACTTCCAAATTTTATTAGAAATTAGAGATTCGATTTCATCATTTACAGTCTCTTTCCAAAAAATAGAATCATGTGAAGATAATGCTTCTTTCAAAGTTAGAGGGTCATTTTCAACATTAAACACATAAAAATCAGGACCAAAATCTTTTTCTACTCTAGCTCTTTTACTTCTTCTTAACTCAAAATCAACAACTTCTTTATTTTTCAAAGTTGAAGTAGAAGAACTAGGTAGTGACAAAATATTTTGTTCAATCCTTTGACCTCCAATATTTTTAGTATCAAAAGAAAATTTATTTTCATGAAAAATAGCATCACCAGATTCTATTACAATATTATCTTCAAGATTAAAAAATCTATAGGTTGTACTATTTGAAGCATAACCAAGAAAAGCACAAGTAGTAACTTTCTTACCCAACTTTGTAATCTTGGGATCCATTAGCCTCACAAAGGCTAGACAACCCCAAACTCTTAGATATCCCAAACTTGGCTTGTAACATTTCCACAATTCAAAAGGTGTCAATTTAGAATTTTTATGAGGTACACGATTCAACACATAACAAGAAGTTAAGATAGCTTCACCCCAAAAATTTAAAGGTGCATATGACTCAATTAGCATGACATTAGTCAATTCAACCAAAGTTCTATTTTTCCTTTATGCTACTCCATTAGACGAAGGAGAGTAAGGAGGAGTAGTTTCATGAATTATTCCCAATGATCTAACAAAAGAATTAAACTCATTTGATTGGGATAATGCATAAGTACCCCCTCAACCTATGCCCGAAATTCCAGAGACACACTTATACTATATTAAGGTCCTATTACCCCCCTGAACTTATTTTATAAGTAATTTTCTACCCCTTTTTAGCCTACGTGGCACTGATTTGGAAAAAAAAGTCAACCATCATTGGGTCCACAAGATAGTGCCACGTAGGCCGAAAAGAGGTAAAAAATTATTAATAAAATAAGTTCAGGGGGGTAATAGGACCTTAGTATAGTATAAGTGTGTCTCTGAGATTTCGGGCATAGGTTGAGGGGGTACTTGGGCATTATCCCCATTTGATTCATATTCACGGCCTCTATTACTTCTAATTCTTTTTATTTTTCTTCCAAACTGATTTTCAACCTCATTGAGATAAGTTTTGAAATTTTCAAAAGCATCACTTTTATTTTTCATCAAGTAAACATATGTAAACTTAGAAAAATCATCAATGAAAGTGATAAAATATCTATTACCTCCACGAGTTAGAATTCCACCAAGTTCACAAATATCAGTATGAACTAATTCTAACAAATCAGTTTTCTTTCAACTTGAAAATGAGGCCTTTTAGTGATCTTGACTTTACTACAAGCCTCACACTTTTCAAAATTCTTTTTAACCATTGGGATTAATCCTAAACTACTCATGATTCCAATATAACGATCATTAATATGACACAAACGAGCATGCCAAAAATTAGTAGAAGAAGGCATATAGACAGAAGTAGAAGTTTTATTCATTTCAACATTCAACTTAAACATCCCATCACATGCATACCCCTTCCCCACAAAAATACCTTTCTTCACTATTACATATTGATCAGATTCAATAATCTGTTTAAAGCCTGCTTTACTAAGAAGAAAACGTGACATCAAATTTTTTCTCATAGAAGGAGTATAAAGTACATCTTTCAATGTTAATATCCTTCCACAAGTAAAACACAATTCAACATCTCCCTTTCCAAGCACTTGAGTAGTGTGAGCATCACCAAGCATGATGGTTTTGGGCTCCTCAAAATGAGTATATTTTTTAAACCAGTCTTTGTCATAACAGACATGACGGTTTGCACCAGAATCAGCCCACCATCCATCAACATTCTCAACCATGTTTATGTCGGTAATTACCGCCACAAAAGGTTCTTCGGTAACGTTTGCCTGAGGGTTAGGACCACATTTTCGGAATCTGCAAAATCGAGCAATATGCCCACTCTTTCCACAAACAAAGCATGGTCCCTATTCTTGAACTTGTTGATTTTGTGCTTGGTGATTTTCACCATTATTTTTCTTGGGAGATCTACCATTATTTTTCTTGAATTTTTTCTTCTTAGGCTTTAAAGAAGTATTTTTGTGAGTTTCAGAAGTAGCATTATTTGAAATAATTAAATTTACCTTCGATGTGATGTTGTTCTCTTCTATTTGTAAAAGTGTATCTTGGCCTCTTGCTTCTTCTTCCATGCAGATTTTCATTATCAAGCTTTCAAGAGAGGTTTCCTTTTGTTTGTGGCGCATAGTTTTTTGAAATTCCTTCAAAGAAGGTGGAAGTTTATCCACTATGCCACAAACAATAAGGTTATCTCCAATTTTAACCTCTTCGGACCTAAGCTCTCCAACAATCATGATGAAGTCTTGAGCTTGATCTACCATTGATTTGTTGTCCACCATTTGGAACGAAAAAATCTACTAGCTGCATATTTTTTCGTTTCAGCCTCTTCGGTATCATACTTACTTTGCAATGCATTCAGAATTTTCTTTGCACTTGAGTAAGTTCTATCATAATAATCGTAAAAATTATCAGATAGACAATTAAGAAGATAATACCGACACTTATAGGAATCACCATCGTACTTTTCTACTTTCTCTAGATGAGAAATAGTTTAATCATCATTCATAGTGGTGATGTCTTCTTTATTTGGATTCTTCTCAGTTAATACATAAGAAACATTGAGAAGACTTAAGTAGAAAAGTACTTTACCCTTCCATCTCTTGAAATGGTTACCATTGAACCAAAATGGCTTATTAAGATCTCCCATCTTGACATCCGCAGTTTTTTCAATTTGAATCTCCTTAAAATTGTTAGTGAAAAACCTACAAGATAATAAAATTGCAAGATTACAATTGAAAATAAAATGAAGAAATCAATCTCTTCATACTGAGGCGCGGATATCTCGCTCTCTTTAAGGAGATTCAAGCCCACTACAGCAAATGTTTTCACCGGTCCAGCAGTAGTCCTCTTTGACTTGTCCCCTCCAGGATACAACAGCCTTCACAAAGTATAACTCAACAACTCTGGACAAGAGTTGAGTCCAAAGCTCCACAAAAAAGAACACCTCCCTTCAACTAATAAGAACTCTCTTTTAGAATAACTCTTTCACTCTTTGTTTTCTCTTGTGTTTTGTGTATCTCTAAAACCAAATGAAGTTTACCAGTATTTATACTGCAAGAAGTCTTCTTAGCAATGAATAGGAAGATAATGGAGGTAGTAAAAAATGAAGATAATGGCCTTAGGAGTTTCATAGGTTACAATGGGAGTTACATAGGTTACAAAGAGTAATGGAGGAATTAAGAATGAAATACGTTGATGGATAACCAATGATAATGGATGATGTAGAAGTTATCCATTCCAATGTTCATTCTTATAACTCCAAAATAAAGCAATTTAATATGTTAAATATTAATATTAAAATGTTAATAACCTAACATGAGTTATTAATAAAATAATTTCATTTGATGTAATTGCAATATTATTTTTCTCTATTATTCTTTTAATTTTTTTATTTAAAAAATTATCAATTGATACTAGAGTCATTTTTGAAGGACCTATAAGTGAGAAATGAATTTTAAAAACAACAATTTTTAGATAGTTATTTCTATCTTTGATGGTGATAATTATAATTATATGCACTTAGAATGTAGACTTGTTTTGGGGATTTAGATCTTTGAAAGTAGAGGTAGACCCGTATGGTCTGTGAGGATGCACATGCACTCGATAATTTTTTTATGTATATTTAAATAAATAATTTAAGAAAATGTGATATATTTAGTTGTGCATACTCATAATCAAAACTCACCTGCGTCTGCATACACTAGTTAAAGTTAGTGGCTGAGCCAGAATTTGTATGAATGGTTCGAAGTATAAAAAAGTAAAAACGTAAAAATTACAAAATGAAAAACAAAGTGAAATGGGAGGGAATATAAAACTTAATATGCTAAATTTAACTTGTAGTCAAGTTGTGTTTTGTAATGACCCGGAAGGTCATTTTTGGAAATTTTAAATATTAGTGTAACTTGAGTTAATTAATCGATAGTTTTTGGGCTAAAGTGATAATTTATTTAAGACCCTATACCATTTAGACTATATTTAATTAAATATGTGGGTAAAACCTATCACTTTTAGTACTTAAATAATTCATCAAAAAAAAAAGAAAAAAAAAGAAAAGGGGCGAAGGGTTCTCTGCGGCTTACGAACTGCTAGGTAAGTTTTCTTCTCCTTCAAAGTTTGTTGATTTCTGCACATAGATGTGTGCATATTAGTATATAATAAATTATATACATATGTGTGCATAACAATGAAAGCCAATTGCATGAAGAAAAAAAAACACGTGAACAGTAAAGAAAACAAAAGACCATTTGAATCATGGATCAATGATTGGTTCATGATGAGCCAATCATTAGTGGGTCAATGATTGGTTCATAATGAGCCAATCATTAGTGGGTTGAAAAGGAAAATATATATATATATATATAGTGCAGAATACGTTAATGGCATCAATAGGCGTAAATTTCAGAAAATTAGTTATTATATTATGGTTCAAGTTTTGATATATTGGTATGTAATTTAAATACTAGATGAATAAAATTTTGTGAGTACCATTTAAATTATGACGTTGGAAAAATTTGGGATGCAATTCTAAACTTGAAACTTGAAAACTATGATAGTGTAAATTTTAATTGACATCAAGAATTACAAACTTGATTATAAATTTGGGGTGTATTTTTAGTTCAAGGTTAAACACATAAAAGTGTGAGTGTTGTTAGTTCTGAAACCTTATTGTGAATATATACTTGAATAGATTCCATTGGTTCAGAAGCTCAACGGAAAGGGAAGGCTCAAGTCCAAGAATAATTATTCGATTGGCTAAGGCAAGTGGATTTCTAAACTCTTGTTAAGCGTACGAAATTCGTGTATTTCCTTGTGTGATGTTGAGAATGATTTGGAGACTTGTTGTTTATTTGTTGGTGTTGTATTTCTTGTTGTAAATTGTGCTTTGTTATCAAATGGTTATCTCCTCCTTTTTATTTGAGCATGTCATTTGCATTGTATCTGAGACATGGTTGTGGTAAGAGGATGGTGTACTATTTTCGAGGGTCGTATCGCGCGCCGCGATGGATATTATATTTCGAGGGACGTATCGCGCACCGCGAAGGTTACTACTTATCGAGGGTCGTGTCGTGCGCCGCGACAGATGCATGGACAGATATGTCCCCCATGGGTCCCGGACTGAGAGACAGCGGGTGTGTATCGTTAAGAAAGACATGCATCACGATATTTGACATTGCATCTCATGGCATTGCACATTTTATTATTGATGAACTTGAACATGTGTTTTGCTGATCTTGTGATTGTTTCTCTGTAAATTTTGTGATTGTTGAATATTGAGTTGTTATTGAGAATGTGTAAACTGATAGAGTGTGGTTATTGAGTGGTGTGTTTGGTAAACTATTAGGCTGTAGCGTGGAGGTTTAGATAGGGTGTAAGGAGTACCCGTATTTTGTTCACTTAACTTGTGTTTAGAGGTTTGCTTGTTGGGTACCGCGTGGTTTGGTACTCACCCCTTGCTTCTACAAATTTTTGTAGGATACGAGCCTGGATCTTTGTGATACCTTCTATTCTCTTCGTTTCCGAGGCATCTTGTGGAGGATTGTGAGGTAGCTGCTTGTCATCTCAGCGAACTTTCCTACTCCAGTTTATGATTTTGTTTTTATTTGAAAGACAACTTCATGTTAGACTTCTATTTTGTTTCAATTCTAATGTTTACATTAGAGGCTTGTGCACGTGACAACCTGGTTTTGGGGATTGAATTAATATGACTTGGTTTCATACTAGAAATTGTTGTTGGTTTGTCATTTACTTCCGCACTTTGTTAGATATTGAGTTTTAGGCTGACTTGTTTTGGTGGGATAAGACAAGTGCCATCACACCTATTTTTGGGTTGTGACATGTTTAGATTTTTCATAATTTTACCCTACTCGATCGAGTTTTTTATAACTTTCGTGTTTTTTCTTTTATTTTGGGTGTTCTATTTTAACTTTTTTTTGAATTTTGACTAAGTGTTCATTAATTCATATGTTACTCTAAATATTATCAAAATTCTGCCAAAAAAAGTGTAAAGATCGAGTTACTAATTTAATAGTGCATATTCATATATATCATTGTGTAATCATTTTTTCTGTTTTTATGATATGTCAAATCGATAAAATTATATGATGAAAAACAGTGCAAAAGTTTCATAAAGAGAGCAAAACATGAAAAGTATTCCTCTTTGTAAAGTGTAAGTTTTTCTTCCACTTTATAAAGTGTAAGAAAAGTTTCGCTTTACAAAGTGTAAGAAAAGCTTACATTTTATAAAGTGTAAGAAATAGTTTCGTTACATATTAAGATATAAACGTTATGCGACTAACAGAGAACATTTGAAATATTGGATAAAGTAAAAATTTTCTTCCACTAAGCCTATTTTAGTTACTTCCTAAAATAGGGATTTATTTTGGTCACTTCAAATTTTTTTAGTGGCTTATTTAAATTTCGAACTCCTCTTTTTCCTTCACTAGAATTTGTTCCCACATATTTTTTCCTAATAAGTTTTAACTAGGCATATTATCTATGGACATCCAAGGGAGAGTATTATAAACCCATGAATAGTGGATTATCCGTTGAATCTATCCAAGATTTAATTCGATTCATGTATGGGTGCTTCCAAGGTTAGGGGTGTACAAAGTCAAACCGAAAACAAAACCAAACCAAACCGAAAAAAATCCGACTAGTGGTTTGGTTTGACTTGGTTTAGAGTTGCAAAAAAAAAACCCAACTATATTTGGGTTGGTTTGGTTTCAACTAGAAAAAAACCAACCCGAGACCAAACAACCCGACATTATATATGTAATTTTAAAAATTTTATATACGTAAAAATACCAGACATTATATATATAATTTTAAAAATTTTATTCTATACGTAAAAATATTTACTTTGATATATTTTTAAATATTTCTTACACTTTTTCATAGTTTTTATCTTTTAATATATTTTTTTTGTTTGAAAGTTAGAATTCTTGATGATTGAATAAATATTATAGTCCATACATGTTGATAATTATAATAAAGCTTAAATCAAAATAAAAAATTAATCGTAATGCAAAAAGAGAAAATCAATTCAACACTAAGAATGACTATAATATTGAATATTATTTTTAGTTTTACATAGGTTTACACAATTAAAATACATAATATAATTTTACTTTCGTTTAATATTTATTCATGTAACTAATACTTATTAACTTATTTTAGCATAATTTAGTACTTTTAAATTATGATCAATTTCTTATGACTTATTAATTTGCAATTGTTGTTTTACACAATTTCATTATTATTTTTTAGTTGGATATTGTAGTGTCATTAATCATTTCACATTTTGTGTTATTTTCTTAAAAAATAACTTAGATAGTTGCATTATGGTAGGATAAAATAAATATTTGAAGTACAAGTAAATATATGTTTGTATGCATACTTTACTGAAAAAATCCGAAAATCCGAAACTCTCAAATAAATTTGAAGTTGAAAACCTCGAATTTTATTGTTTTTGTTTATAAATTCAAAAATCTAACACAAATGATTTGGTTTAATACTTGAAAAACCCGAACCTATCCGTTCATGTACACCCCTATCCAAGATGATAAGAACATTAAGAGATAAATATGTATCTATTAATTTGGTGAACTTTTGGGGTGACATCTCAACACTATAAATAGAGATATAACTCATCATTTGAAAGACACACTTGAATAAAAAAAAAATATATATTTTCTTCATTTCCATATCTTGTCTTCTTCTTTCTACATTATAGTATTCCGAGCTTATATTTTATAAGAGAATATAATTAATTACTTTTTGAAATCTTAAACTTAAGTAGTGTTTATTATTAATGAAGCTTGAACGTTGTAAATCTTGATACATAGTATTTATGAACTAATTTTGAATTTTGAAAGACTTTATAAGTCGTTAAATTTTTTTGATTTATGTTTTGAAGGTTTAATTAAGTTGGTTTGTTTATATTTTGTGTAGCATGTTAATTATATGTTTTGCTTGAATGGGTTGAATTCATTCGATATTGAATTTAATTTAATTTGCAGGTGGGTAGCAGATTTCTGCTGGAAAAGAAAACAGAAAAAGTAATGGACATGGAGCTTTTTTCCGTCACTTTTCTGCATTTTTTTTTTTGTATCTCTGGGGTTAAAAAAAGCAACGGATGGCGTCTTTGTCCGTTTCTTTTCAAGTTTTTGAAAATTATGAATTGCAAATAAACAACCGACTGCGTGGCTCTTTGGAAATTAAATTCTTAGACGACGGGGCATTATTCAAGAAAATAATTTTTTTTACAGAAATAAAAACGATGCAGTCTGTCATTTTTTGAAAAGCATCGAGCCAAAAGTTACCAACTTGACTGCGTCGCTTTTTCATCAATTTTGACAAAAGAAAAAGTGATGCAGTTCGTCGATTTTTGCCTATTTTTAGTAGTGAACACGAATATTGATAGAATCAACGATTATTTCTAATATATTAATGTAACAAGTAACTGCAGAACAGTAATACATACCAATACATATACAAATCGTTTTAAAATAAAACAGATTTCAGATCATAACTTTGACTTAACTAATGCAAGAAACATTCCCCCACATGATCACAAATGCACATACAAGGTCCTCTCATGAAACACACTCAAATTGTTAGTATACAGGTACGATATAGGAACCAACTATTAATGATTCATGTTACACGTGGTATTCGAAACAACCATTTATATGTTGTACCGGCGTGGTACCCGAGTCAACCATCAATCACAAACAAGATGCATAATCACAATCACAATGGACAACCAACTTGAAATCATAAGTAAATAAACAGGTTCATTGCAAGAGATATCACATGAAGTCATTACATATTAGCCTTCTAGTTCACCCTACATGCATCACACAATTAATACTGCAAAAATAGTTAACATGTACACATTACATACTTCGAAAAACAAAGAATCCATCACCTACCTAAAAAACCACAGAACATGGAAGAGATTAGATAAAATTTTCATAATCATTAGTGGACAATACCCTTTAAATGATAATAGAACAACTAAATAGCATCGAATCGGCTCATACGCCTATGCTAGTCAGACGTTCTAATTCAAATCAAAGAAGTATCAAGTATTTTCAATTCCTAATTTTTTGGACTGATGACCATGATGATTTCAAAGAAGTGGTCAAGATACTTGGAACATTAAGGTGGAGGGAAATTGTATGTGGAAATTTCGAGCAAACTTAAATATCTTAGCAAGAAACTCAATTAATGGTCCAAGAACCAAATTGACAATGTTTTTTATGAGGTAGAGAATCTCATCTGTTACATCCTATTTTCACGCACGGTATTTGGTTAGAGATTATTTTATTTTTCAGAGTCGTCACTTTGAATTAAGTTATGATGTTCTAGATCACCTTTTTTTTAATCCTTATTCAAAAGAAATGACTCTTTATTTGATATGCGAATTAAAAATTGGGGTAAGAAAAATTCTATTGACTGAGAGAAAAATATTAGACATCCCACGAGTCTCATGGTTCTAACACAATCACTTTACTTGACTTATACTTGAATTAAATTATTATTTTTCTGGATAAATTATGTTGCAGGCCATGATTTGCTCATAATTATTTTTTTATTAAATTTTTTTAGTCTTAAATCGAATGCACAACTGCATCCTCAATTTTTTACATATAATAGTTTAGAAGTATAACTGATTTCTTCTCCGCATCACCTAATATTCTGTCTGCAAATTTTAGTATGAATTTAATAAAAGTTAGCTATTAAAAATAATTTAACCAAGGTGTGTCATCATATCCTTGAATTTCTTTTAGTGTCTCATAAAGATGAGATAAAGCAGTTAACAAAAAATTTAGAACCTGGCAATTATATCAAAATCAGCGTTTACACTATAATAATTACTTAAAAGAAAAAAAATCAAAATGAAAATTAAAATTTAAGTAGCCACAATATAGTACTCCCTCTGTCCTTATTTAGTTGTTCACTTTAGAAGTGACACATATTAAGTCACCAATTATTATCATAGGTTAGTTACAATTTTACCCTTAACTTAAAAGATTATGCAACTTCCAAAGTATAATAAATGTATTTTCTTGTTCCAAAAAGCATGCATTACAACTTAGTAGTACTAGAAATTTTCTAGAATTAAATAAGGGTATATTAGGAAAAAAATTATTGTCCTTTCTTGATTTGTTAAAATGGACAAGTAAATAGAGATAGATATAAAAGGAAATATGGACAAGTAAATAGGGACAGAGGGAGTATTGAATAAAAACAAAATTTCTCCTAGTTGTTCAATCATTTGATAATCAAAGTCCTTTGATAAAGGATCAATATGAGTTAACCTCAAAAGAATTGATCAATCCAATTTCTATCGTTAAAGGTGAAGAACTAATTAACATCATAGAAAAAGAAATAAGACCAAGTGAACAACATTATGAAGAAGAGGAGAAATGAAAGAAACTCAAATGAACACATTAACCTTTGCATGAAGTTTGGAGGTATTTCACTCTCATGAATCCAAATAAAGAAGAAACATAAAACATTAGTCTTGATCCAACAAAATAAAAACATGAAAATTAACATCATCTATGTTATCATAATATCTCAAAATATTTTGTCCACACCTCAATCGATTGATCGATCGTCTTTAATTATTTTTCTCACTCATTCCACATTGAGAAAACACCAGGATTTGATCCTTGAACTGATGACTCTCCTGACCAACCATTGTAACTTGGCATGTTATCATAATCAACTTTAACAAGAGCAACTTCTTCATGTGCACCACCTCCTCCTCCATTATTACCTGAAGTTGAATTTGAACTCATTCCACCAAGTCCAGGAGAATTACCAAAATACCCTCCAGTACTATAACTTCCACTTGAACTACCTTCATTGTTATTCATCAAACCATGCAAGAAAACTTGATTATTCTGAAGATAATTGTTGTATAACGACACTTGATGCGAGTTGTTCTGAAGTTGAAGTTGTGTTTGGAGATAACTCTGGTGAAATTGAGACGACGAATCTTGAATGTTGTATTGTGAAATGTCATGATTTTGGAGAGTCAACAAAGGTTGAGAATTGTCAAAGGATGGTTGATGTTGTTGCATTAAAGGATATGCTTGTAAAGGATTTGAGTTTCCATATTGAAAACTTGAGTTTAGAGCCATCATTTCCTGATCTCTTTTTCTTGATGATTCAAGTGCTTGTGCTTCTTTTAGCCTTTTTGCTGCTCCTCCTCCAATTGGGAGAGTGTTGCTTTCAAGTATGGCTTTAACATCGTAACGATTCATATCGAAATTTGTTACAGCATTTAACCCTCTGAATTTTATTGCTGCTATGTCATATGCTTCTGCTGCTTCCTCCTCAGTAGCTGCAATCATACAATATTCTCTTCTAATTAGAATTTTGCTCATCCAGACAATTTTTTATTTTGCCTAAATAATTATTAATCTTACTATTTATTCACAATGTTTAATTGCTTATAGTTATATAGTTGATAATTTGATGAAGTTAAAATTATGTTTCACTAGATTGTAGTGTAAAAAAAGTTGGAACTCTAAAAGTAGTGTGTTGAAGCTTCTATGAATTTTAATGCAATCATGTCATGTCACCTAGGGTAATAATTACATGTATATTCTCATGAAAAGAGGAACTAAAAATACCACCTCAATAACAAAATATTATTTCACTGGTGGACTCATGATCTTAATGAATGTGATTTGAAAAATAAAACAGAATACTTGAGATTTGAACTAGGAAGTCGTGTTAATTTCTCACATATACAAGTCTCATCCCCGAATTACAACATTCGAGAAGGTGAGAAAAATCTATCAACGAATGCATCAATCAATTCTACCCAAGATATGATAGACAACTCACCTAATCAGATGGTAGACTCTCCGGTGAGTGAGAAAGGACTCAAGGGTGAATTTTAAACTCTGAGTCAACCCTAGATTCGTCCCTGTATATTTCTCTATCTTTTAGGTTACATATAAGTTGAAGAATTACTTTTTATAATTTAGCTTAACAATATGATAGATTAAATACTTTTTACATTATAATATCCATAACATAAACTCTAAACTTATTGAAGCAATTTGTTAGTCACTATAGAATATATTTGTTAGTCATTTTGATCAGGAAAGTGATTTTTTTCCGTGATGAATTCAGAATTTTTACTTACTGAAAGTTCCCAAGTAGAGATCTTTATTTCCAGCCACTCTTCCTATCCTTGCTTGCCATCTCCCATGCTGATGGTGCCTGCTCCCAGATATGTCATGAGAAAAAACCAACAATAAAAGATGAGAATAAAATAATAAAAATAAAATAATTATTTTTTTTACTAAAGTTTTATTTGAAAAAAAAAACAAAGAAAAAAAGGCAACAATACTATGAATACCTTGTAACACCTCGATACATGGATGCACCCCTTGAGAAGCCACTACTCTTCCTAAATATATAGCAAGAAAAATCGAATTTAACTTGAATATACTGATAGTATAATAATCGTTTTGGACTAATACTGTACAATCACTTGTAGTCATCTTTACGTTGTGTTGATTTAATTGTGTAAAAAAATGTTATATTATATATGTCAAAATTAAAAATTTATAATACAAATATATATATATGAAGTTAAAAGAAGTTGTCAGTGAAAAGAAGAAATGGTCAGCCTCTGCCAAAATCTTCTACTTCTATTATTGTTCCAATAATTGGTATCTATAAAAGAACACTACATTACTCTGACTATATATTTAAAATAGAAAGTCTATAACAATAAAAAGTAGTAAGATTTAGTAGATGGAATATATAATTACATCAATTTAAGTATAAAAGGTTCTGACCTTCTTATTGCAGCAACAAATTCTTGCCTTGTCATATGCTTCATGTCTTCTAATTCTTTCTCATAGTTGCTAATCTATACTCATCAAATAAATAATTAATATACATAACCATAGATAATCAAATCCTTTAATTTCAATAAAATGTTACTACATTTATTATATTATTAGATTTTAAAATTGTTCTAAGGGTAATTAATTACTGGAAAATTTGTAGTGGTAGATGTTCCCCAATATTTCAATGCAGCAAGATCATAAGCCCTAGCTGCTTTCTCCTCCTTATCATACCCTCCTACACAAACCAAAATAAATAACAAAAAAATGAGAAAATTATGTTCTAAGAAATAATAGGACTCTTTAATTTTAATCACCAGTGTTAAACTCTCCAAAAATACAGTATTCTTGGAGAATCCAACACGCATTTACTGATATTATTGAAGAGTCCGAGCAAGATAAGGAAAAACAATTGAAGATTGACCAAATAGAGTGTTAATTAAGTTGCTTACCCAAATACACTGCAAATGAATAACAATAGCATCCACCCCAAGAAAGATGGCAAAAAAAATTAGTTAGAAAAATTGATTGAAAAAAAAAAATTGCTTAAAGAAGATTGTTGATGATTGAAATTTCACCTTGACGACCCTTTCTTGATTGGCCTTCCCGCCTACAACTATTATCCCATAGATGTGCTTCATACCTTCCTGTCCATCTATGTCTACATTTTCTCAAGTCCAAAACGAGCACGGCCGTCATAATGAGAAAGAAGAAAGAAAAAGAAGGAAACCCTAAGTTTTTTGTTTTTTTTTTAAAAAAAAGATTACCTAGTTACACCTCTATAAATTGATGTTCTTTGGCCAAAAGTATCCAAAGTTCTTCTAGGTGCAGCTTCAACAATACTAGTGTTATTACTATTTTCAGCAGTTGCACTGGCGGTAGCAGCGTTGGCGCTAGGGCTAGCACTTGTTTCACTAGTTGAACCTTTTCCACTCCCCATAGACAATGTCAAAGATTGAATATTACAAGCATTTTCTTGAAGATCATAGTTGTTTGTAGGAGGAGGAGCTAAAGCATTTTGCATTGATGGCATAAGATGGTTGTTTTGAAAGAGATAATCCGAATCGTTTGCTTGGATTTCATTGTAAGGGATTAATTCAGATTGATTTTCAGATTTGTTCATTCCAAGAAAATCAGCCACCTTTGGGACTTCATTGCTTCCTTGTGTGTTCATTAAGTTCCATTCTACAAAAAAATAAATATGCTGATGAGATGGTCGCACACTACAACATTCAGAATAGGGATGAATATTTGTTAAGAGTAATATCTTAGTATACCTTGGTTTTGGAAGGGATTGTCAATAGTTTCATTGACTAACCCTAATGAAAAATGATGAGATTGAGCATTTTGAAGATGAGGAGGTAAAGAAGAATGAGTGGGAGAAAGAGGAAAAGATAGCCAATTGTTTGAATTCATTCTTGAAAATTTCTTGAATTTAATTTCTTTTTCAAATGGATCAATTTCCTGCACATGTCCAAAAAAGGGAAAGTAAATGAATTAAACATTAGAACAAATCATAAATGCATTATTAGTAGCACATATATTTGTGTATAATACACACTGACAAAAGAATGAATTACCCTAAAAAGTATGAAGAGACTCTCTTCTTTTTTTTCTCTCACACACTTTCTATCCCCTATACCTTTCTTTGATTTTATTTATCAATAATGATTCATCCAAACATATGAGGTTATAGTAGGGGGGAGAGAGAGAGAGGAGAGAGAAAAATAAAGAGGTCTAAAGGAGAAATAACTATTGAGAAAGAATGAAGTATATAAATGAATGAGTTCTTCTACCCACAACTTACTAGAGAATGGTCATTGATTCATATGAAGATGACTGTGCCTACCACATTCCAACCTTCAAACTAGGAGTCCTAGAATATTGTTACATTGGAGAGGGGACTAAAGAGAGGATGGTTAATATATAGTTTTCATTTAACACTATCAATATAGTTTATTATGTAATATTAGTAGTTTATTTATAAATTTTACCATGTTACTCCATGATCCTCCATTCACTTTTATTTGTCTACTTTTCACACCTCTTCAAAAATAATATTTAATACGAGGTTAAAAACAATTTTTTTTGGATGTTTTTTTGATATTTTAAACTCACTTATAACAAAGAGGTTATCTTTAACAAAGAACCAGATAGCTATATATACTCATAGTAAGTCTAATGAATAATAAATAGTGAAATAGAGTAAATAACATATTGTAAGGGATTAGAAAGTAGATTGTAAGCAACATATAAATCAGTAAGTCCTTATAATAAAGGCCACGAGTGTCTTTACTATAAGAAAAGCTAGTGGTCCTTTTTAAGTCTTTGAACTAAGACAAACCTACAATTCCAATTGGAAAGAATCCATTATTTTTTACCACCCCACACTATGTAGTAGGAGTAGGGTAGTAGCCCCAAAACAAAAGGGTCCAAAGGGTAACCCTACAAAAAAAATATATATGTCCAACTTGAGATGTATTGGAACTCTCTTAAATACCTCGTAGAGTGTAATACATGACACCCCAAAGCCCAGCATTCCCACACTACTCAAATCATCTCTTTTTTTTTCTCTTTGTTCACTCGTGCAATCACTTGTATATTCATTCACACCACTCAATGCCATAAATCCACCCATATATGTCAAAATAGGATCAATATGGAATCAACGACAGATAAAATTCAGTAGTTGTATAATAAAAATCACATGTAAATATCATTTAGCTACGAAGTTAGTGATCGATGTACAATTAGTTGAAAGTTATTACGCGATTGATAGATTTCGTAGCTAATTTCATATTCTCTAGCTAGAGTACTATATAACCATATTGTAACAAATAACTACTATATATTTCGTAGCTAATTTCATATTATGAAGATATCTTAGGATAAAATAGAACCATATATTTCAGACGTATTAAAATTCCATTTACCAAAACGAAGGGAATGTTTTTGAAATAACACACTAGTAGGAAGTAAGGAAACTTTCTTGATTAAAGTTTTATAGATTACTCAGTTCTCCCTAAATAATATGATCAATTCTATACATATATTAATATAATTATTAAATTAGATTAAAAAAAAATACAAACAGAAAAAATACAATGTAGAAAATCAATCAATATATGGAAAGTTGTAATATTATCTAGACATCTATGTTATAAGAAGGGTAAATATTTTCCGCTTAACTAATACGCGATTTATCTTCTTCTTCTTTTTTCAATGGAGAATTTATAATTTTAGAAGGTATAAATAGGTGTTTATATAAAATAAAATAGTAGCACACCTATGATATATATTTAAAAAATACAGATAGTGAAAAAAAATCAATTTATATTGTTACTATATATATATATACGTTATGTAGATTAATAATTTTATAAAAATGCAGCAATAAATGCTATGTTTTTTTTTTATTAATATAGGAGTTTGTTTAAATGCGTAACGATGAAAGAAATAGTCAGGGAGTGGATCCCAGAGTAGAAGCCCTAATGCATGTGTACGGATATACAATAATTTATCCGACATATTAAATAATTAAAGTACCTTCACAATAGTAAAATTTACTCAAACTCGTAATTATTCTTTCCATCTCAATTTATATGATATATATATATGTATATAATCAATCAAAAAAGAATAACGTACATATTTCTTTATTAAATCAATATTTATATCGTCTTACTTATTTGACAAAAAATTACAAAATTATATAACATACTTCACTTTTAGCTTATCTAAGATAATAATTTCATTTTAAGAAGTATTTTACTTTTAAATAAGATGATTTAATCAGATCAGAAATTTCAAAAGTCTTTTAAAAAAAATTTCATATCAGATTAAGTAACATCACATATATTAAGACAGATAGAAATATTAAATTTGATTTGTGTTTCCAAGTAGAATTGTGTTGACCATCTAATTGGAAATCGCACTCGTCAAAATATAAAAAGATTATTAAATTGTTATAATTTTATTTTAGTACATTAATTAAATATTTGTATTTGCAGTGCATGTCGACTGCAAACTAGAAGATTATACTGCTCTGCACAACTCTATTTGTTTCTGTGCCTTCTGTCTTCCACTCAAAACCTTAGTCTTAGTCAAATAAACAAAATTTCAAAGACCATCATTAATAATAAACCATTACGTTTCTCAATTAATTAACCCTTTAATTAACATATGGTTAATTAAGCAACTATATGTAATACTACTATTTTTAATATCCAAATCATACGCCGACCTGCTAAACTATATATTTTGGTCAGGTGATCTAAAAACTCTGCCCCATGAAATCCTAGTGAATGTCAATATTTTATAGTGAAGTTTAACTTGTTATGATAAATTTATCATTGGATATTTAATATTTAATTCAATTTACTATGAATTTTTTGATGTACCACTAATATATGTATGAATTATTTCAGAATAGTTATATGTAAGTAGGAGTTGTTTTTATTTTTGTGAATTTTAAGGGGAAAATTCCACTAAATTGTGACACTTAGTTTTAACACATGGTTACTTATCCAATTTAATTAATAAAAAGTCTGACATTATTTTTTTTGTTAGATTGTTTGGAAACTCTGCTTCCCACAGTCTAACAGAGATTCTTTATAAAAGCAAAATGTCCCTTTTTTGACTGTGGAAGTACTAAAAAGTCTAAAGTTTTAGTTTCTCCTCCTATAATATAAAAATCAAATTCACACCTGAAAGATATTACTCTATTGATATTTTGTGTTGTTGTAGACATTTGTTACAAGAATGTTAGATATTTAGTTATTCTGATTTTATAACTTTTTAGGTAGTTTTTAAATAATCAAATTTAGTTTCAAAGAAATTTAAAGTTTATACATATAAATTCACAATTAAAGTTTAAAAATTTAACTATATCACATAAACTAGAACACAAAAATATTCGAAATTACATGAAACAAAAAGTAGGAATGGTATATGTAAATCTACTAAATAATACTGCTCTTTTGGATAGTTTTTTGAGAAATTTCTATATTGGTTAGAACTTCTAACATGTAACCTTTTGACTTAATAAGTATGCTAGGTGTCAAGCCTAATCCTCTACACCAAAGGGATCACAAACTAAGGTTATGACTTATTTTAACCCCCACAACCCACCCCCTTACCCCACCCTCCTTTGGGGTTTGTATGCTCTACGATGTAAATGATTAAACAATCAGTAAAGTATATGGTGCAGTAAATGAGACTATTTCTTTCTTAATTAAAATTTTTCAAATTTTGAATATTGAATTTTTTTTAGTAGGAAGCGCTAGCTTTTTCAAATGGGATCCTATGCAAAATAGTATGACTACAATATGGACACCAGACGGATGAAAAAATAAATGTAAAAGATTAAACACGCAAATGTAAACTATATAGCAACTCTATATGCTTACTGGAAAATATTACTTAACATATTGTTTTCTCTTACATCTACTTTATTTTAAAACTTTGGTCACTTTTATGATATGTCATTCTACACACAAAAGAAATTAGTGAATATACATACAAAAGAGTAAAATATACACATATAGTAAGCCAAAACCTTTTCTTTTTTGATTTCCTTTTTCTTTTTTCAATCTACACGTGTTTTTATATGAAGTATATATACTTCACGATTAACAAAATCAAAAATTAACTAATTTAAAGAAGAAAAAGCAGAAAAAATAATACATATTACATAAATAATGAAAGAAAATGAAACTTTTTAATATTGATGAAATCTGACTTACCAGTAAAGAAGCTTCTTTTTTCCTTACTGAAAAACAATCTTCTTCTTCTTTTTTTTTTATTTTTTTTATTTTCTTATGATCTTTCAGTATGTGTAACAGTGCATGTATGTATAGTGTTGGAAAATGTGAAGAAAATGGAAAAGCTGATAAATTTATTTAGGGTTTGATTAAAAAAAAAGGACGTTTAATTAATTTTCTTGTATTCTTTTTTTATTTGTACTTTTTTTAATAGACCGCCCTATGCCCTTTCAGATTTTTCGACTAGGTTCGAAGAAACATGAATGACACGTGTCAGTTTCTCATGCTCTACATTGACTCATGTTTGCCCTAAAAACACCATTTGTTTTTTTTTCTTCCTCTTGGAAACCAGCTTGCAATTAATTTTAATGACTTAACTATTAATCACACTTATGGTGTAGAGTTTAATTGAGCACATAATTTAAGAAGTAATTTTTTAAAAAAATTATTTTCTAAAATGTATTATATTCATATAATTCTATAAAACTAAAGGTTTAAATTTAAGTTATTTATAAATAAAAAATGGTTGTATTCTTTTCGAAATAAAATAAAAGGCATGACATAAATTGTACTCCTCCTATTCTATACTATTAACTAAATTTTTGAGATTTTTTCTATTATTTAAAATAATTGAATTATTCGAAATATGAGATAAATATTTGGAAAAAAAATATATTTGCTCTGTCCTTCATTGTAGTTTTATATTTTTTAAGAAATGAATTGCACTACTTATAAAATTATATTTATAATTTTACACTGGAAAATACTAAAAATTATGATTTAAAATGTATCTTTGGATGTTTTTCTATTGATTTATGATTCACATAATATTAAATAGACAAGATAATAAAAAGAGTAATTTGGTAGGATATGCCTATTGAAAAAACCTTTTTGGCATGAAAATTTGATCAAAATAATATTTTATTTATTTTATTTTTTCTTTTAAAATATTTTATTCTTTTAATTTTAATACTAGCTTTTAACTAAAAAATAAAAGAAAATAGTTTATTTTAAAATTAAAAAAATATTATCATTTTTAAAATTTTTAAATTAAATTTTCTCGCCATTTAACACTTTTCTAAAAAAAATTCTAAAGAATGTGTTGACACCCTAATATTAATCTAAAATATTCTGAAAGTGAACTATTGTTATTTGTTTAATAAGAAATGGTTTTAGCTTCCCCTTATTTGTTTAATAAGAAATGGTTTTAGATCCCCCCCCCCCCGCCCCCCCCTTGTTTTCAATCTTGGGGTTTGGTCATTTATTTCAAGAAAAAAGCTCACTCTATTTTGAAATTGCTGAAGTTAATATTGTGTTTCATTATATTATTTTTTTTAAAACAGTGTATTATCTTAAATAGTTAATTTTTTTTAATTCACTTCTTCTTTTTTTAATCACTGAAGAGATAAATTTACAAGACTGAATTTATCATTCCAAACTATTAACATAATTATATGCGCTAAAATTAGTTTAGGATAATTACCACTATTGAAAGGAAAAAATTCGATATTTGTTGGTTTGATTGGTTTGGGTTCGAAGGTAGGGAAATGTTTTCAAAAAGTATATCATTAGTGTGTCTTTGGTAAAAAAAATTCAAAATAAAAATATATTTAGAAAACAAAAAGGTTTTTTACTTAATTTTTAATTATTTAATAAGTAAGCAAAAGTATGTTATCTTAAAAGTATTTATACGTAATCTTAAAAGCATTTATACATATTTATACGTAATCTTAAAAACATTTATACGTAATTTAGCATGCAATACAGGGGTGGGAGAGGGTGGGGAGGGGTCCTCCGGGGTGCATGGGATGGTCAAGGGTTAAGGATGGGAGCTCATTGGCTTACTAAAGGAAAAAATACAATAAAAAAATCATTTATAAGACTTATTTTTTCTACTTTCGTTAAGAAACATGTTTTCATAAAGAATATTTTTCAAAAAAGTTTCTAACCAACCATTAAAAAATCAAAAACATATATTAAGACACTAATTATTATCATAAGTTAGTTACAATTTTATCCTTAACTTAAAAGATTATGCAACATTTCAAGTATAATAAATGTATTTTCTGGTTCCAAAAAATATGCATTACAACTTAGTAGTACTAGAATTTTTCTAGAATTAAATAAGGACATGTTAGGAAAAAAATTGTTATCCTTTCTTGATTTATTAAAATGGACAAGTAAATAGGGACAGATATAGAAGGAAATAAGGACAAAAAAAATAGGAACAGAAAGAGTACCGTTTAATTATTTATTTTTTCTAACTCTACCTTAATGACAATTTAGTTAGCATGTGCTCCCTTTGTTCTTAATTACTTGTTCATTTTTAAATTGTCATATTCATTAAAAAAAAGTAATTATGGACATAATTTACCATTTTACCCATATTAATTATGAAGTGGATGAACTACAAAAAATTTCAGATTTTCAAAACGTTATACATTTTTCAAAGTAATTAATTAAGGGTACAATAAGTTAAAAATATTAAATTTCTTGTCAAAATAAATAAGTAATTAGAAACAACTACAAAGAAAACATGAATAAGTAATTAGTAAGAGAAAAAGTACTTTCAATAAAGAAAAATGGAATGTAGAGATTACCATGCAAAGTTCTTTACATAATAGACTAAATATAATCTCAAAAAATTAAATCAAACTAGACTCTTGTTTGCCTGTATTCCCTTTTAACCTCTTTCCTATGAAAGTGCAAGTGTTTGATTTCCAAGAGACTAATGCTACTATTTCTTACCTTAGCCAGATTTTTGAGTGCATTATGGGCG
Source organism: Solanum habrochaites (assembly GCA_027704765.1). NCBI lineage: Eukaryota > Viridiplantae > Streptophyta > Magnoliopsida > Solanales > Solanaceae > Solanum > Solanum habrochaites. The sequence goes on along the minus strand of JAKWJA010002499.1, from coordinate 51,467,953 downwards.
ACAAACTCTTGCTAACAAATTTAGTATTTCACGCCTTGTTTCTCAAATAATCAAAATTACATAATCAACTTTGAATTTCACTTTCTTGGATCAGAAGAAGACGATTACTCCCATCGAACTTAAATTGTGTTTTATGCCTTCAAATCATCGTCTGCAGTTTGACAGCTGACATAATAATTATGCTACATCCAGATATTAAAGACAGACTCGATTTCGGTTTTAGTTTTGGCTTTAATTTTAACAAATGATGTGATTGATTAATAATTTTTTATTTTTTTAAAAAAAATATTAATTCACTTAATTATTTATTAATTAATTAATTTACGTAACGGAATTAACTAATTAATTTTGCTCAATGAGATTAATGTAAAATTCGCGAATCATTTCAGAGAGGACATGTTCTTTCCGAGCAAATATTTATTTTCCCAAAAGACATCATCTCTATTCTGAACAAATGAGTTTGTTCTGAATAGGTGAGTTCAGACCTATCATTTCACTATAATGTCATGCTTCGAGCCTACACTTTGGACGTGATCGACATTTAAGAATTATTTTTGATTTCCAAATGAATCCTTAGTCTGGTTGACTATTTAGTGGAAGACTTATTCAAGCATAAATTTTTTTTAAAAATTAGAATCTAGAACATTTAAACTCAAGTAAATACTTAAGTGCAATATTAATAGTACTTTGCAAAACAATCTCAAAACGGCTCAAACAAAAGGGAAATACCAAGAGACTTATCAACTCTAACTATCTATGAAACCTCTAATACTAGGATAGAAGACGGTACAAGACTCACGACAACTCAAGAATAACATGAAAGTAAATTGTGAAATCCTCCGAAAAGCAAGGGAACTCACCAAAGTTGTTTGAAGTGCGAAGTGATCCCAACAAAATGTCTGTTGATGATCCTGAACGCCTGTATCTACAGAATAAAAGATGCAGGTCGAATGACTACAAGTATGTAATCTAGTTGAGGCGAAATAACTGAAAGAAAAGATTGCAATGGGTATAACATAAACTCAACTGAATGTAAAGAATTAAAGGAATGAAACCATTTAACTTTACAAAATACTTTCTCATCCTCTGAACTTTAACATAAGAAAGTGATATATAAAAATACACTTTAAACTCTATTGGCAGATTCTCTAAATGACAACCATCATTATGAGCTAAGTGATGATACAACGTCTTATCACGCTACCAGAACTGTCCTATATCATAGTGGAATTTAAAACATCTCAAGTAAGTGGATCTACTAAGTTCTGCCGAAGATACTAAGGATTTATCTAAAAAGCATGATCATGTATCTATGTTGGCAAGACATGATTTATGTGGGTAGTGAGTTTTCTGAACTCTCCCTCATATCAGTCTATAATGCTACTCTCAATAATATTTACTTTTTCTCAATGTATAAAGCATCACTCTTTCTCTGATTTGAGATAATTGATCAAACTATATTTTTAAAAAGGATAACTGCTCTGAATTAACTCTGAACTCATTACTCATTTAGAAATTAAAATTTCTTTTTTTTCAATGTAAAAATGATAAATTTGGGAATCAATAGTTCCCTCAAGCTTTACTCAAAATGTGTCTTTAGACTTTTCTCAAAAACTCCTCTTTACTTTCTTAGAAAGTCAATTTAAGATATTTGGTTGGTTAAAAGATTCTCATCAACAACTCAATGACTACTCAAATAATAGGGTTCTTGCATAATAGGCTTGAATAATCAACTCAAGAATCTCAATGCATAATATATAGCAATTCGAAAATTAGAAATAGTAACTTAGAATTTAATAACAAATTCATCACAAGAATTATCAAAACTAAGGTGGTAACCCTAGATTATTCTTTTCTGATAGAAAGTAGATGTAGGGCATGAGAACGAACTTAGTCAATCACTATAATAGCTTACATACTTGAAAAGAATAAAGTTATTGGCGAAATCGATAAAATTCAACGAACGATAAAAAATCCTAGTTTTTCTACTCTTGAATCCTTGCTCTAAGTCTTGGAAGCGTTAATCAAAGTAATAGGGTCGATTGATACTGTTTGGAACCTTAATTAGGTGTAAAAAACATTGTAGGTCAGGCTTAGAAGAGGTGGGGAAAGATTGAACTATCCTTATTTAAAAGCTGACAAAAACTCTACGATTCGTTGTTTGACCTACGGACCATAAATCTCATCCGTGAAATTGATATTAAATTTTTAATTCTCAAAAGTTCATTTGTGGGTCCAAACGACGGCCTGTAGGTGGACTTACGGCCCGTCGATTGGATCCGTATAATTTGGGTCCTAATAGTTAACTCCCAATACTCTAACAGTGACTTCACATGACAGGTTTTCGTTCAGCCTACGGCCCGCTAGTTGGAGTCGTGGTTCACAGACTCAGAAAATTCTAGTATGACAGTCTCTAGTAAAATAATTATAACTTTTTACTTCAAACATAAAATAAGGAAAACTTTGTGGCACTGGAAAGAGGACTCAAAGACCTGTGATTTATTAGGTCATAGGTCACCTAATTCATTATGTGATAGGAGATATGATTGTTTGAAGTTGACCAAAATAAAATTTTATGTCAAAACTTAATCAGAAATGAAGTTTTCAACTCAACTTTGTGCTAGGGGCTCTTATGACCTTAAGTAATATCTAAATCCATTCAAACATCAAAGAAATGACATTTACACATATGAGTAATTTAAGAATCACCTAATTCGATCGTACGTGCAAATAAATATTGATTCGGGTCTTAAGTGTTACAAATAAATAGAGAGGTTTTCTCTCAATTTTCTATATCTAATTTCCTTCTTCTACATACATTTTCTTAAAACAAGTATATTCTTTATGTGATTTCGTTGCTAACTTTTGAATACTGAATTTATTAACGTGTGAGGTATTGCTACTTCTTCAATAAGTTTATCCGTTTATCTTGGGATTAAATAGTCCATAACCTTGAATATAGTGAGAAGATTAAACTCATTAAGGATATACAGTGAATTTTGTAGACTCGGATACTTTTTTCCTTTTCATCTTAACAATACTTCTTATTTACTATTCTAAATACGACAATGAAATTAGATAACACTAAGTTCTTTGAACATATTTATGTATAAAATTAACTTGAGTTGTCTAATGAAGGGTCTAAACAACTCCGGAAAGAACCAAATGAGAATATACCTGATAAAAAGATCGCAGGGCGTAGTAAACGTCAGACGATATCCACTTCTTTTGAATATGTTTGTAGCATTTTTTATTGAAAATGAGACTCAAACATTCAAAGAAGTTATGTCCTCTGCGGACTCATGATTTTGGAAAAGAGCTATCAATAGTGAGAATGATTAAATTTTGAGCAACCATAGTCGGGAGTTGATTGATCTTTTTCCAGAATACGAACCTTTGGAGTCAAAATGGATCTTCAAAAGGAAAATGAAAGCTGATAGAGCTATTGACAAATAGAAGGTAAAATTTATCATTAAATGCTTTAGAGAGAAAGAATACAGCTTGATTATTTCGACACATACTTGCCAACAACTAGGATTATACATATTCGGATGTTTATTGAACTAGATACAATATATGACCTTGAAATTCATCAAATGGATGTAAAAGCAATTTTTTAAACTAAATAATTAGAGGAGGAAATTTACATGAAATAATATGAGGGCTTTGTAGTTCTTGATAAAGAAATGAAAGAGTGTCAATGTAACACTTCAAAAATACAAGACGTGTTCTAGAGCCTAACATAGGTGTCATAAGGTCTAGACACTGTTTTAAGGTTCATTTTAATGAATATAAGTCATTTAGGAAGTATAGAAACCAAAGAACATCCATGACATCCGGAAACTAGTTCAATGATGTGCTAGCGTTCCTTAGCCTAGCTAGCGTGCCTTAGCCTAGCTATTTGACAAGCTTTTAAAAGTCGAAAAATGATGTAAATTGGTGGAAGGGTGTTTAACATGTGTTTAAGTTGATTCATGGTCAAAACGTCCGGGTACGACTCCCCAAGGACCAACCAAGGTCGCTTGAGTAGGACCCGTGCATTTTGGGGTCAAGGCTTCCTAGGCAGTGTTCACCCACGAAGGGGAATGACGGGCCGTTGGTGAATCAACGGGGCGTCGATGCCACCGTCGATGGTCACTTAGACAAATTATTGGAGGTCCTGGCAAAGTCTCTGAGCAAAACCACGTATGTGCAGGACGGAGGGAGGGACTGGCCATCGATAGACCAACGATTTCGTCGATCGTGATCTCGTCGATTGGGCCTGTAATTTCCTGCACATTTTTAATTAGTTCCAAGTAATTAATTAAGGTGTTTGATGGTTAGTTAGGGGTTAGGAGAGGTATAATTAAGTCAATTAATGACCTATATAAAGACTCTAACCTAAATTAGACTAACCTAAGTTCATAATTCCTAAACCCAAAATTCTCTTCCTTCTCTCTTCTTTCTCTCTCTCTCTAGTTGAAGAACACCATTGAATAACAAGCAAGGGGAGGGTTTAAGGGATCCAAAGGTTCAATTTTTCCTCCATCAATCTTCATCAATTAGTAAGTTATGAGATCTAATTCACCTTTGAGACGTTTTTCCTCAAAAGATTCTATCAAATTGATTTCTAAAGTTGAGTTTTAAAGTGGGTTTTCATCCAATCTGAAATTGATGTTATGAATTGATTTGATTATGATTTATTTTGGATATTATGAATAGATCAACATTTATTTTAACTGAATTATGATGTATCTTGATGTTTGGTCTAGTTTGTAGAAGATGATCCTTAACCCTTAACCCTAGGTTATGATCTTGATATAATTATATTATATTGGTTCAATTGACTTGGTTATTGGTTGAATTACTACTATATGATATTGTTTTACTAATCATGAATGAATTAGGTTTAATTGTAATCTTTTCATGCTAGTTCTTGATAGATGATCTAGGTTGTGAAGTATGTTATGAATTGACTTAAGTATCTTGTTTTAAGCTATGATCTAGTATTAAAATGTGATGTAGTGATTCTTTTAGACTTGTTATCATGTTAGTCACTAAATTATGATGATGATGGTATACCGTAATTGGGTTGAATTAAGGGTTGATGATAAGACCTTGATGATGAATTATGAAGGAGACTTAGTAAGTCTTGTGATCTCTATCTTTTACTTCAAATTATGGTTAATTGTGATTAAGTCATGATGTTGTATTGGAGTATGCCTTGTATTAGGAATGATAGGATGGTATGATATTGAATTGAAATGTCTTGACTTTGACTTGTGAGGTTTTAGCTTAAGATGTAAATGTTATAAGGATGGTGAATGATTTACTAATGTTCCTTATCATGATATGAAATGTTAATGTGCTAACCTCACCTATGTGAATTGTAATGAAATCACAATACTCAAACAATTCTTATTTAGCTATGATGATAATGATGTTATACAAGGCCCAAATTTGATATACTCTTATTAGATGGTTACGAGATGAGAAGATTATTATGACTATGTTATATTTTCTATATATATATGTGCAATAAAAGTAGAAGACTAAGTAATCTTCCTATACGAAAGTTCTATGTATACTCGATATATATACTATGTGTATGTAGAGGTCTATGTAAACCTCCAAGTAGAAGTAAAGAAAAGTTTTAAAGTTTTAAATTTTCCGCTAAATTTGACCTATGAATGTAATGATGTAAGCTAAGAGGGTAGTCTTAGTCCTCAAAGAGGACGCCGACGCCGATTACGTCTAGGGGTTAAACCCGGATGTGAAAGTTAACTTTTTAAGTCACTTTATGAACTAAAATACGCACTCAAATAATGACATGCGAAGTTTTCACCAAATTATACTGACAAACGAATTTAAGATCAATAATGTGATAAAGGTGTTCATATTAAAGACACTCCAAATCGAATTGCCATTATTTATTTATATGTGGATGATATGCTGATAATGAGTAACGACATTTAACATAAATATTACTGAGTGTATGGTTGTTGTAAGTTTGATTTGAAAGATATAAGAGTTGTTGACTTGATATTGAGAATTAACATTTACAAAACTCCTTTAAATCTAACATTTTTTGCAATCTCATTGTATTCAAAAGATACTTGAAAATACAAGTAGTTAAACGTCAAAGTAAAATATCACCGATTGATGTGAATATTAATCTTGCTAAGAATAAAGGTGAAAGTCAATATCAATTGAATTATGCTATAGTTTTTAAAAGTTTTATATACATCATAGACACAACTTGCGTTATAAGAATATTGAGTCGATACACAAGTAATCCCAATTATAATTGTTGAATGGCAAGGAAATGAGTTTTGAGGTACTCAGAATACACTTAATGCTTTGCTTTGCATCACAACTAGTATTCAACAATTGTTGACGGATATAGTGATACAAATTGAATTACTTGATCAACTGAAACTAAGTCCACAAGTGGATATGTTTTTACCATTGTCATAAGATCAATTTCTTTAAAATAATTCAAACAAAAATGTTTAGAACACTCTACAATGGAGTTGAGTTTATAGTCATAGACAAGGCCCATGAAGAAACATAATGAATCCAAAATTTCTTAGAAGAATATCTATTTTGGCGCAAATCAATGACTCCTATATTCATACATTGTGATAGACAAGTTGTAATAAGAAGGGTTGGGAGAGTTATATTTAACGGTTAGTCTCATCACATATGACGAAAACACAATACCGTTAGACAACTACTCTCAAGTGAAATCATCACAATTCACTATGTATAATTCAAAAATAATGTGTCGGATCCACTTACAAAAGGTATAACTAGAGAGGGAGTTGAGAGATCATCAAAGAAAATGAGACTATAATTGAGGAAAGTCAACATGAAACTAATTCTACATTTAAGACTGAAAATTTCAAGATCTAGGTTTATAGAAATCAAACAAAGTCGTTGATATACTGATTCAACATTATTAAAATAATTTGTATGGCCCATTCTTATTATGAGACAATGTCCAGTAGTAAGAATAAAGACATTAAGACTTTTTAACGATTTTTGTATTTGATACAGGACATATCAAATGGTGTAACTATGGGATAACACATTTAGAAAATAACTATTTAGTGTGCAACACTTCAAGGAAAATCTGGTTAGTCTAGTCGTCTATTAACTTAAGAACCAGGAAGTATTGTTTATGGTTGAAACAATTAAAATAATGAGAATCAAAAATAGTTAAAGGGCTAATTGTGTGACTTATGTTTTCTAGATATATGCCAACAATTGATGGTTCAAAGATATCAAATCTATCAATTTGACGGAGTATATTCAATTTATATTCACTATGAAAAGTTTAAAGAAAAAACGTACTTATTCAAATGCAATCAATCCTTACTTATGAATTACATAATTTTTCATGCATGTGTTTTAACAATAATCATTTTCATTCGTGTGGGGTGGGGAAGTGGGGGATTACTAGACTTAAGTAATGGGTGAATTGGGAAGTGACAAATGAGGTAAAAATAAAAAGTCATTTCTCACTCATATGGGTGTTACATTACATTAAAAAAAATATTTAGTGGCAATAGATTAATGGTTTAATTAATGCTAAATATATTTTTAGAGGCAAATAAAACTCTTTGTAAACGTCACTAAAACCTACAATGATATTGGATCCAATGACAATTAACTAATTTTGAGAAAGATTAACGTTCTTTATTAATGTGAACATTTATTATCACTAAAAGTTATTTTTATTGTAGCGGCAGGAACATTGTCAACTCCTCCTACTTTTTCCTCAATGTATTGAAAAATGTCACAATCCAAAATCATGAAAAGTCTAAAGTGTGTCCTCCAAATCCGAATAGTCCTCTTAGAATGACCATCTGTCTATGGACGGAAAGTTGTGCTGATGTCAACCCTATTGCAAGATGAAAGCTATATTTAAGTTCAGTTAGTTAAGTAAAAGAGTATTTTTAAGACTGTCAATTGTCCAAAAATAAAACTTATATTTCACACCAAATTTTAAAATGTTTTCAATACTTTCATGAATGTAAATATCTAAGTAACCACAATATTATTGAAAGAATAAATGGAAAAGGGCCTAAAATACCCTCGAAGTATTGAAAATGGTACAAAACTACCCTTCATTCATCTATTGACTCCAAAATACCCTTTTTCACCCACCTATTGGCTCCAAAGTAACCTTGTCATCCACCTTTAGGTTCAAATTGACTAATTATTTAACGGTTTCAAATTTAAACTATATAAATATTTTTTAAAATACTTGGCGCTCAACTATTAGATATAATTTAATTTATTAATATCATTTATAATCAACCCACTACCTACCCATTACTAATTAAGTCCCACCCAATTAATAAACCATTTCTAATATCAAAATCGCCCTAAACACTGCTAAAGCACGACAAAATTACCGATTTCTTAAAATGACATTCAAAATTATTTGAGTCCGAATTGAAGCCCAATTAAATTTAGGTTGAGCCGCTTATTTAGAAGGACACTTTCTATAGGATTTTGTTTCAAACTTGAATTCGAAATTTATGATTAAAGGTAAAGAAATAGCACCTTCCGAATTAATTCATGCAGTTTTTTTAATATGATTTTATAAATATTTATTAGTTATTTTAAATATTGAAACTTTAATATATTCTTTTTTAGGGATAATACCCAAGTACCCCCTCAGCCTATGCCCGAAATCTCAGAGACACACTTATACTATACTAATGTCCTATTAGCCCCCTGAACTTATTTTATTAATAATTTTTTACCCCTTTTCGACCTACGTGACACTATCTTGTGGGCCCAACGATTGTTGACTTTTTTTTCCAAACTAGTGCCACGTAGGCTAAAAAGGGGTAGAAAATTACTTATAAAATAAGTTCAGGGGGGTAACAGGACCTTAGTATAGTATAAGTGTGTCTCTGGGATTTCGGGCATAGGTTGAGGGGGTACTTGTGCATTATCCCTCTTTTTTAAAAAAAGGTTTCTGTTAAGTAATATCACATAATTGAGGCAAATGAATAATTAAGATGAACATAGTCAGACTTTTATGTTTATCGGTAATTTTTATTTAGACACTTGAATTATAATATGTTTTGAGTTGAGGACTTGAATGTATGATAATGTACTTCTACAGACATTTTCGACTCAAATTTTTAGAAACACTCATTGGTAGTAGCTTTCCTGTTGTGCATTAGTAATGGGACAAATTTATTAATTGAGTGTGGTTTAATTAGTAATGGGTGGTAGCAGATTGGTTAATAAATTATATTAATAAGTTAAATTATAACAAATAATTGAGAGTCGTGTATTAAAAGAATATATAAATAGTTTAAATTTAAAATCGTTAAATAATTGATTAATTTTGAACTCAAAGGTAGATGAGAAGGGTATTTTGGAGCCAATAGATGGATGAGAAAGATATTTTGGAGCCAATAGGTGGATGGAGGATAATTTTATACCATTTTTGATACTTAAAGAATATTTTAAGCCCTTTTCCAAAATAATAAATAGTGAAATTTGAAGACCAAATCATTATCAATACACATTAACCTTTCAAAGTGAATGGATTAGGATTCAGGAGTGCTACAATCTTTTCGTCATTTTTTATTCCAAATGATAAAATATTTGAAACTTTTGAGCTTGAAATACTATTGGAGCCATTAAGTTTCAATATGACATTAACCTGTCTGAAAGATATATGATTTTCCACACCCAAACTCCTGATAAATTCAGTATAAAACATATTTCATTACCTTTTCAATAAAAAGGTGACAACATAAAAAAAAAATTCAAATTTCATAAATTAAAAGTGATCTTAATATGCGTGCTGAATCTTAATTCTGATGTTGTGGGAGTATAGTTAAAATTTGAAGCAATTCATATGAAACAATAAATGAATATGAGTTAATCGAAAAATCACTTAGATTTTCTATTTTAATTAACTAATTAATGTTTATTTTTAGGAATGACTATACTAAGACAAAATAAGAAAAATGTACTTAATTATATCTTAGATTTTAAAAAATAACAAATTTTATGAACTATTTATTTTTAGTAAGCATGATAAGTAAAGTATTCTAGAGAAGTTCGTACTTGAAATTAGAGATACTAAAATGTGTAAAAATAGAAATTGAGTTGGGTAATAACCCGCTCAAATTAACTTTTGGCCCAAATAGATTGAGCTTAAATGGGCTTAAAATCGAGTTGGATCGTGAACTAGGCAATTTGATCGGCTTAATCTCAATAATTTTTTTTGTAAACTTACGAAAATCCCATGTATTTGGTAGCTAATTACATCCTATCTCATAAGTTTCTCCAATTAATTTTTTTTCGAATTTTTCATTGCTCTTGGATACATTACTTGGTGGTGTGAAACATTGCAAATGATACATCACTTAATGGGAGGGATGTATCTGAAGCGATATTAATGTATTTGAGTGGATAGGGATGTATCCGAGATTTTTGAAATTTTTTAAATGATAATTTTTTTTTTTAGAGATTATGATATCTTAAGTTGTGCATTTATGTAATTTTCCATCATTTTAACATAATACTATTTAACATTTATAATAACCACAATTTGAATTTTAACTCAAGAAAAAAAAGATTACAAATGGATAGATAAATTCTAGAAGATACCTTCAATATGGGAAATACTTACACCAATGCAAATAAAGAGTCCTAAAATCAGTTGAAATTAGAAATTAAAATGTGCTTGATTGAAGATTATTATAAAATGGGCTAAGGTTGAATGAGTTGAGATCTAGCCAATTCAAATTATCTTGAGGTCAATCCATAAAATTCTAGATGGCTTGGACGGACTACCTATATTTGGAATTATTTTGACACTCTTAGGTAGGGCCATTTACAGAACGATTTGGGTCGGTTATTGGTCAAACCAATACCAGATCGATTTAATCGGGTTTTAAATTATCAAAATCAAACCAAATTAAATGTAATGTACATTTATTGATTTTGTCGTTGTTATCGAGTTTGGTTAGGTTCGATTCAGTTATTTGATTATTAACCATACATAAAAATAGAAAAATTAATTTATTCAAAATGAAAAAAAAAAGACAAAACTTAATTCAAAAAGAAAAATAATTAGAGCGATTGACTTTCAGAACTTTCAATCACTAAAATTAATGTGAATAAATCTTCAAAATTCACCACTTTGGCTTAGACAATAAAGAGACAGTGTTCTTAGTCCCACAAAAAATTGTCATATACGCTCATATACATGAAAGCAATAAGAAAAATGTTCTCATCTTGAACATTTTTGCTTTCATAAAAAAATTATAATTAAATGTTGATGAAAACATATATATTATATTCAAAAGTTATTCATAAAATTATAATAAATTATATATATATATATATATATATATATATATATATATATATATATATATATATGGCTAGGTTATTATTATTATTATTATTTTTGAACAAAATCAAAACTAAATTAATCAACTATTATCGATTTTAAAAAATGTAAAATCAAATCAAATTGCAATCAATTTTACTTGATTCATTGCTTTAGATCAATTTTTATACAAATCGTGAATACTTCCCTAAAGGGAATGTAAAAATTACACTACTTAAAAATAACATTAGTTTCCTTTATTCATTGTTTAACTTTGCGCTAGTCGAATATCATCATATTACACAAAATAGAGGAGTATTTTCTCTGTTTGATTTAATAATTTTTGTCTCAATTTTACTCCAATTACACCTGTAATAGTTTTGTACATATTTTTTATTGCATTACACAAATAATTGTTTGCATTTTTTTTGTCTCAATTTGATTCCAATTACACCTGTAATAGTTTTGTACATATTTTTTATTGCTTTATACAAATAATTGTTTGCATTTTTTTTCACTTATATATATATATATATATATATATATATATATATACATATACTATTATTACATATATTTTTAAGATATTACGTATCTTACCACTAATTAAATATTTTTGATGTATTTTACACTTAAATACATGTATTTTTGTTCTCAAATACACAAAAATTGGGACAAAGGCAAGCGAGATTGAGAGGGAGGCGAGCAACCAAAATTTGTATATATCTCAGATACACGTGAATCACACTAGATATCAATACATACTAGATACGTATATCTGTATGCATCTGGAGTGATTCACATGTATCTGAAAATATCAAATACATGTGAGAGTGGCGAGCGAGATTTGACATGTATCATAGATACATGCGTATTTCCATAGACACAATGTATCTAGAACAAATTACACTTAAAATTAATCTCATGTATCTAGACGTATCTGAAGACACCAAAATCTGATAAGATCTGTAATCCTGCAAAAGCAAGCGTATCTAAATGGTTAACTTCTAAACTAGTAAAATTTAGACAAGTTTTGATAAAAAAATCTCTTAATTATTGGATTAAATAAATAAAAGAAGAATATGTTAGTATATAATTAAATAGAGGTAGACAAGGAAGGGTAGTGTTGGAAGGAAGATATAATACTAAACACAAGAATCCATATAGAAAGGGCAATAATTGAAAGTTTTGAGGAGACTGGTGGGAGAAAACGCCGGAAAAGTGCTCGTGTCGCCTCGAAATGGAGCATATCTAAAACCCTAAAATATTTCATTGCTGCAACCCACTGTTTCCTAACATTTTTTTTTAATTTTAAAATTATTCTACTTCGAATTTTAGGTCTAGGTCCAGGATTTTAGTAATATTAGAGGGTTGTTTTCTTGGGATATAAAAAACATTTAGTAAGGATTTTCAAGAAAATCTTGATGTCATCCTTGTGGAAAGAACTAAATGTGATACGATTGTCAAATAAGTTATGGGAAAATTACCTAATTGAACAAACTCAAGGACTTAATACATATGATATAGCTATACTTGTACCTTTTCGATCGTACAACAAAGTCTTACAATATTTATAGTCTTTCCCTATTTTACGCCTATAATCTATAACGACTCTCAAGGTCATTTTGGTGATTTTTGCTTTTTTTTCTTCCTCTCTTATTTGACCATCTCGATAGTTTTGATAATTGTTTACTTAAGGGAATGGATGACATGATTTTTGAGGTGTTTTGAGAGTTTGACCAAAGTTAACATTTAATTCTGATAAATCCACAAAGTCTGTAGGGTGATTTAATTATGTCTTGGATGGTCCTGTAGTACTCATCATGAATTTGAGTGTTAAAACCACTTTTATAACATAATAGATTTTTCTCATATTCAGACATAGGTAGCACATGAGAGGGATGTCATAGGCAGTGCTCTTAATGCGTTACAACATATATCATCTGGTCACTCATGTTGTGATCACACTAACGCCTTAATTACAACAAATAAAAATGTGGTTTTCACTTTCTTTCTCTATTTCTGAATTTTTAGAGTTTGAATTAGAACGATCGACTTCTCTATTTTTCAAAAGGGTTAAGTTTCTAATCTTTATTTTAGAAGCTCCCTGCTGTTTAGTCTTGTATTTTGATATCTAATAAATTGGAATTGGGAATTTTCCCCTAAAATTCAAAAATCGTAATTTGGTGATTTGAGATCAATTCAAACCTGTTTACTTTTTTATATATAGAAAATTTCCTTATATTGTGGGTGATTAACTCTACGAACAAAAATTCTAATTTCAATATCGGGTCTTTGTCTTGACTTTTTGACCTAATCTTTGACATACAAATCTATATTGCAATATGGATATCGAATTATTCTCATATGGATCATAATTTTGATAGACTGAGAGTTTTTGAGGCTTTTATGCTAGGGAAACATAGTGGTGTGAGGGTTTGTGGCGCATTTGCCTGACCTTCAAGGTCTGTTTTGGGTTACTTCTCTGAAACTTAGGTTAAGTAGTAACTTGTTGTATAAAGCATGTTATGAGTTGGGCAAAATATTGGACTTGACATATTAGAGAGTTGAATTGATGCTGTGGAATTTAAGATTGAGATTTAGCTGATAGATAGTCTGTTATTTTAAACTTTAATCTTTGTTGAACCTTACTCAATTACATGAAATGTTTATTTTTTAAAATAGGTGTTGCTGAAAGAAATATGCGTAATTGATGAAAATGTGGCCTAAGAGTATTGTTTTGAAAGTAAATCCATTATTAAGAAGGCTTGTAGCCTACGATGTTTATGGTAAATGGTACGTCCAAGTTACAATCCCCAAATGAAGCATACAACAAACAACCGTAGTTCAAATATATAATCTAACCAAAGTTAGGGTTGATCCCATGTAATATGGTCAATTTTGACCTAGCTCAATTGCGGTTATTTATTGTCTTGTATTATTTCCAAAAAGGGAGTTTTGTGAACAAACAAGTAACTGAGTAACAACTTTAGTGTTTGGAAATCAATGAGAGACGAAACTAAGGTTTTGTGATTCCATAACATTGATATACTTTGTACTAGTAATAACTCTTTTCTAGTGAATTTAGTTTTTTGGGGACGTGAGTTCATTTTCTTGGTATTGGGCCATGAAACTCCCCATATGCTTGGAGTCCGTTATGATCCTAATTCAAATTCAATACACTTTTCATATTTATGCCAAGTGGCACTTAAATTTATTAGGTTCAGGCCGAGGCACATATGTAGAATTGCTCGAATCTTGGCTTAGAAGTTTCTAGGTGTTACAACTCATTAGGTTTATGGGGGGTCTGGTGTAGTTATTTCTTCAATTTGCCTTTGCAGGTTCCTTTTGAGCTTATGGAGGTCTAGTTATTTTGAGTTACTTAGGTATCCTCTTAACATTTTTATTTGTGATATTCCTTTCATTTAGTGTACCCTTTTACTATCTTACTGGTTTAATTACTTGCATTTTTATTGTGGTTTTCTATATCGAGCTCGGACAACTCTTGACTACTTTTTATTTTGGAACTCATAGGGTACTCTGCATCTATTTCCCTAATGCAGATACTCAGAGATTAAGGATGAGCTTAGTGACTTCTAGAGTAGACTCATCTCATGTTGCATATGTTGACTAGTCTTTTGTATATTTGTATATGTCTAGCCCTTGATCTTTTGTAGTGTTTTGAACCAATGTCGACCAAGTTTTAGGATGGATCTTTAACATGTTTGATAGATGTATATATGTGCTTATGTGATTCTTCGTTGTTATCTCTTTTAGTATACTTGCTGAATTGCTTTCCATTGTAATTTGTGACCAAACTATTGAAAATGTGAACGCAAAGATTTATTTAGCAAACAGGTCGGGGTAAAAATTGAGACAAACTAATTAATCATTAAGCTTTTTTATTTATCAAAATAAAATAATTATTTGTACATATGGACTAATTGTCGATATTTTGCCAAATATCTGCAAAATAGTTTAGAAATTCTTTTGACTACATAAATCAATTATTTCACTCTATTTATAATTTTAAGTAATTTGATTAATTAATTTAAAATGTGGACCGTCAAATTTGATTTCAATAGTAAGCTTTAAATTTAAGAAAACGAAGGAATCCAATCCAAGGTCCAAAATGCCCCTGAATGCCTCAGCAAACATGTCCAACCTCCGCTCAGAGCTAGTGAAATCATCCAAACTCGAATTTGACCTCATCAACATCAAATATTAACTTTCGTCAAATCTCTTAAGTTTTAAACTTCCAAAATTGAAATACTTTGGAGAAACACATTCTATCACCTTACTCATTCATGCAAGTCATAATTATTTAACCGCAACTTTGATAAGAGCCAAACAAAATAAAAAAAAATTAAACTACGTACGACCTTGAGGTTTTTTACATTAAGCAACTTATTCCACAAAAAAATATTTTCTTATACATTTTGACGAGTAGGAAAATTATGAAACATTTCAATACCAAACACATCCTTAGAATATTCCCCTGCACTGCTAATAATGTATACATAAAAATTTTTAAAAAATAGAAAAAAGAAAAGAACCAATGTGAATCATATTAATAGTAAAAAAACAAAAAAAAAACTAGTAATGGGGCCAAAGAGTCCTTAACTGTGAAATATGTATTGTAAATTTGGATAAACGACTCAAAAAGAATGTCAGCAAAAAATAAATTGTAAACAAATTATATATATTAAATGTATTCGAACATTCTATAATCTTATGACTTGAAATATATCACGTGAAAAACTGAATTTAATGTGCTGCTTATAAATAAAAAAAAAGACCATTCCTTTTAAACAGACATAAAAAAAAAGTAGGTCATTCTGTTTTAAATAAAGGGACACTACAATAAAAATAATTTTTAGTGGCATTAAATATTGAGAATAATAAAAGGTGCTAAAATCTTTACCGACATTAGTTAAATATTATTAGAACCAATGTCGCTAAAAACTTTAGCGACATATACAAAGAGTTACAATTGCCGCCAAAAATACATATTCAGCGATAATTAAGAATTAAATAATGCTAATGGTCATTTTTATTATAGTGGGAGTATCTCTTTATTATGATAATTTCATATATATGATAATTTCCATCTAAGGTGTAACCTGAATCTGATCACATACATTGTATACACTTTCTGTATATCACATAAATTACTGAACTCTAAAGCTTTCCTCTTCTTAAATTTTGAATCCCACCATTCATGTTCCTTAATTTAAACAATATCTCTCATGATTCAAAACTCTTATGATCTATCATAAAGCTCTGTGTGAAAAGCTTTGTTACAAAATATAGTTCATCACCATTATATCAGAATTCTATATCGACTTTCTTCAAAGAGATCAATTTATTCAAATGAATGATGTCACTCATCTAGTGTTCTCTTGTGATTTCCCTAAAACACATTTTATCCATAATAGTATACTAATGATCCACATGTCTATAAAGTATGGAAAATGCTTATTGCATTGAAGGATTTATATCATCAAGAGCTCATGGGCTGTTTGGTTACTGGTTAGAGTTATGCAGGTATTAATTACGCAGAGTTTAGTTATGTAGGTATTAATTATGCAGGGTTTAGTTATGCATGTATTATTTATAGAGGGTTTAATTATGTAGGTATTAGCTATGCATGGTTTAGTCATGCAGATATTAGTTATGCAGTGCAAGTTTAGTTATGTTGGGTTTAATTATTTGGATATTAGCTATGTGAATATTAGAGATATATATATTATTTAATTACGTAGAGATTACAACACATGAATTATTAACTATTGTATATTAAACTAGTTGTAAATTATTAATCTATATTATTTACGAAATAATAATACATGCTAATAAAATGTGAAATATTTTGAGTAATATATAATGCTAATATTTGATTAGCATATGTACCGTTAAAAAATATACAATCAATTTCTAATATTTAAAAAATATTTATATTTACATAAATTAATTGAAATGATAAGTATATAAAAAGAAATGAAAATAATATATATATATATATATATATATATATATATATATATATATATATATATATATATATATATATATATATATATATATATATATATATAAGAAATAAAAATAACACATGTTGATAGGAAACAATAATGTTTCCAATAAAAAAAACAAAATAAATTAAAAGAAATAAAAATGGTCTAAATATTAAAAAAAATAAAAACAACAAACCTATATATAGGAAAACAATAAAGTTTCCAATAAAATAATAAATATCTAATTTATCACTTTAATATATGTATAACTAATGCTCATATCCTCATAAGTTATGTTGATATTAATTATGTAAGATTACAAAAATTCAACTAAACATAGTACAAATCATGTTGACTTTTCAACCTAATAATTTTTTTTTTACCAAACATTGTAACACAAATACAATATATTGTACATGAATAGAGTATAGAAATCAAGGACGTGGGTGGGGTGATGTGGGCGGGGGTGGCCTTGTTTGGGAGGTGGCAGGGAGAGTGACGTAAAAAATAAAAGAAATTTTTTTTTGACATTTTTCAAAAGCAATTTTTTTGACATAGGGATAGGGATTGGTGAGGTAAAAAATATCTTAAACTTTGTAACATTTTTCAAAAACTTTGATTTTCTTTTGGTTGATTTGGTGGGGGGGGGGGGGGGGGGGGGGAGGGGGAGGGGGATAGGAATAAAAAAACATATCCAAATTTTAAAAAATAAGAAAATCTAAAAATTTTGAATTTTATTTTGAATGGGGAAGGTTGGGTACGATGGTAGGGTAAGAAAAAAAAATTAAATGATGAAGTACAATTTTGAAAAACGTTTTCCTTTATTTTGGAAAGAAAGTCATTTTCATTAAATTTGAGGAAAATAAGTTGATTTGAAAAATATTTAACTCAAATAAACATGAAAAAATTCGAAAATATTTTCAAGGAAATATTTTTTTTCCTCCGTATCAAACACACCTGGCTTTCAAGAGCTTTTCTCTGTTCTTAATGTTTGAACTCAAAATATTTAATTTATTGAACATACTTAACTATCATATATACAGATTTTATCTACCGTATGAAAATATTATTCATAATACCACATTTTAATAATTATACCATATATTTTAAAAAGTTAAATCAAATATACAAATCTTTTAAATATGATATTAAATAATTATTTTAAAACTCAAACTCCTTAATTAAAGGTAAATTAATAATTATCCCTCAAACTCCTATGCCAACAATACATCTCCCCTCACCCGCCTACATTTTGCATCACATTTGCATATTTTCTCAACTTTCATCTCAATCTCAATCTTCAATCCAAATTCATCTCCCCATACTTTTTCTTCCTTACAATATCAATTTTGTGTTATATCAGATAGCATGTCATATATCTGATATAATTATTTTTCATTTTTTGTAACTAATATATAGCAATGTTATTTATCAGATACATGTATATCTAAGAAGTATAGATATTAATTAAGATTATATGTCTTTTGAATCTTGTGTTATATCATATACAAGGGGATGTATCCAACAATTTATTAATGGAAAAATTAGTAATGTAATCACACTTCCTAACTTATTTAGTAAAAATATCTACATTTTAAAATATTTAGTCAAAATATCAAAATGTCAATATTTTAAAAATAATTTGTAAATACTATTATTTGTCTTTCCTTTTATTTTTCAAAACAGTCCAACATTAAATATATTCACTATCCATTTAGATTTCTTCTAGACTTTAATACCATTAAATTTATTTTCATTTTTAAGATTTTTAAATTTTTTTCTCTTTTATCATTTTCACCATTATTGTCTCTCATCATTGAAGACTAATTATTCAAGTTTACATCAAATTTGTTCAGATCTATCTATTAATTCAAGAAATCTCTCAATACATAAAGATATTTTCATAACCATCTTTTATTTTGCGAGATTTCATAAGATTTTGTTTTCGAAATAAAAATTATGTTGAATTTTGGATTGTATATATTATAATTTTTCGTCATTTTTCAATTTTTATATGAGTTTGTTAACATACTCATCAAATATTTATGCATTTCGAAATTTTAATATTTGAAACACTATTTTTATGATTTTATTTTCATATTTGAGATTTAGTAGATTGTAATTTGTAGTAAGCCACATAGCATTCATACATAATATATTGTTTG